>LR738712.1:877485935-877509747 GCA_902687465.1 Secale cereale | reverse complement strand
GGCTTATAACAAAAATAAATAATGAGAATGCCACAGTCGGACGTCTAAGCGACATCACATAAAGGGCTTATAACAAAAATAAATAAGGAGAATGCCACAGTCGGACGTCTAAGCGACATCACATAAAGAGCTTATAACAAAAAATAAATAATGAGAATGCCACAGTCAGACGTCTAAGTGACATCACATAAAGGGCTTATAACAAAAATAAATAATGGGAATGCCACAGTCGGACGTCTAAGCGACGTCGCATAAAGGGCTTATAAATAACAGTATATAATGATGAAATACTTCGGAAAGGAAAATCAATACAGAGATAGTGGTGAGTTCATTTAGCTAGAGACGGTCACCGGGTTGACAGGAATATTGATCCTAGGCCGTAAACATGGCTACTGAAGGAATTTAACTCTGCAGAGCTTGTACTAATAACTCATAGCCAACGGGTTCTACTAGCCACGTGGGCTAACCCCGTCTACGGTGTTTTAGTAGAAACCCAACTAACCAGTACACACCCATTTAACATCCTGTCGTCCGGAATCACCCGCGACGACATTCACGGAAAACTTTAAGACGGGGAGGCTACAACCTCAAATAGCATGGGATCAAATTTATATATGCGCGCTCTAAGGGGTGCCTCCCTCTCGGTCCCAACCGGAAACACCCATGCCCCCTGACCGGATGACGGGCTTTAATCCAGGGCCATGGAACCCTCATCCCGGCCCCTCTACTTGGTGTGTACTCGGAAAGTGGTTTACAACCGACTAGACCGTAATCCCAACGGACGGCCTATGATAGTACTGAAAAGGAGACGAACGGAATCATGACATGATCTCCGTTGATACTGAGTTGACCAACTACTGGCATGCTCCAACAATACCAGCATTCCACCCCATCATATCACCATATGATCGAGGTGGTTCAACATTCTCCTCCGGGGCTCACCCGAAGCTTACTTGCATGAAATATGCCATACACATATGCCCATATGACCATGCTTATAAACGAGCTACTCGAGCAAACATGCAACACACTCAGCATATCAAGAGTTCAAACATGCTTGCCTGGTTCTGAAAAGTCGGAGCCTAACTCGGCGTGATTCGCGTCTCCGTCACGGCCTCCGGTATCTATGTATTCAAACAAAAATATATACTAACATAAATACCGCGCGTGCAAATAAAGTTGCTCAAAATATTCCCACATAAAAAAAACTAGACAGAAAACCAAAGTGGACAGAAAAATAATCAACTCAAAATCACTTTTAGTTTAAAAGATATTAAGGTTTCTGTCCAGGGACCCATCTGTAATGAAACAGAAAAGATCCAGGGGCTAGAACAAAAAGTAACGAAACGAACCGGTACGCAGTACGTCACCCGCAGAGGGAAGACGCACTTTGCTAAAATATGCCAACAGAAAATGGTTCGAGGGAGAGATGTGAGAGATTGACAGAGGGACCCCACCTGTCAGGTTTGAAAAAAAGAAATAGAGCCGCGCCGGCGCCGGTGCTGCGGTGATCGCCGGCGTCGATCCACGGCGAGATAGGGGAGGGGAGTGGTACCTATGGCTTCACGATGGTCTTCCGCGTCGAACAGTGGTGGAGTTGGGTGCCGGCGAGTCCCACGTCAACGGCGAGCTTATCTCCGGCGGACGGCGGCTCGGGTGTTCGTGAACCTCGTAGGAGAAGGTTTCTGGAGAGAAATTGGGTTGGGGGTTAGGACTAGGTGGATGCCAGGGTACTACGTTCAAGTTCACGGTGGCGGAGGAGCCCTCACCGGAGTGAACGGAGCTGGAGCCCGAGGCGGAGGTAGCTGGCCGGAGCCGGGGAAGAAAAGCCTCTCGGGGCTCTTCCAGAGGTTGGGCGCGGTCTAGGGAAGTAGTGGAGGCGTGTGTGCTCGAGCACGAGCTCGAGGGTGCCTTTTATAGGCGGCTCGAGGTGGCTGCCGCGAACGGATAAGTCCGGCGAGCCAATTAAGGCGCTGTAGTGGTCGGACGGCGGGGCTAGGGGCTTGAGCATCATCTATGATCTATAGGAGCTCCATTCCCGCGCTTAACTTAGCAGTAGAGGTGGAGTTACGGCCTGCCCTCGACGGAACGGCCGCGCGGCTTGTCGGCGGCAGAAACGGCTCTCTGTGCGTGCCAGGCCATGGCAACGGTATGCCAGGCGTGCGTTGGCTGTGGGGAGGGACACGTGGAGCACTGGGATGGTCTGGGCGGCGCGAAACGGCATGTAGCTGCGGCGTTGCTTCTGTCAGCCGCCACGGGCGGCGCTGTGGCCGTGGCAGCCGCCGGCGCGGTCGGGCCAGGGCGCCACCGACGCCCAGAAACGGCCAAGCAACCGTGCGGCGGATGGATAAGGAGAAGCTGCAGTGCAGCGTCGAGCCAAGGAAGCATAGACGAGCTTTGTCGCTGCGCTGAATGATCTGACGAAACTGACGAAACTGACGAAGTGTAGGCAGATTCAGTTAACAGTTCTGAATTTGACAGAACAATGTAG
The DNA here is from genome assembly GCA_902687465.1 of Secale cereale. Classification (NCBI taxonomy): domain Eukaryota; kingdom Viridiplantae; phylum Streptophyta; class Magnoliopsida; order Poales; family Poaceae; genus Secale; species Secale cereale. The sequence goes on along the minus strand of LR738712.1, from coordinate 877,507,256 downwards.
GCTAGGTGTTTGATGAATTGATTCTGGTATTTGTGCAATGTCTCTGGAGCTGATTTTTTGTGGAGTGGCCTATTGATGTATCTAGAGGCTGCATGATTTTTCACAGAATTTTTGGATGAAGATAAATATGAATTTCACCAAATTTTGCAAATCTGGTCCAAACTTGCAGTAGGTGAAATTTGAAAATTTTGAACTATGGACCAGTGAAACAAGATGGATCTAGGTTGTGGGTACTAAGGACTATCTAGGAGAGTTGGTTTGGAGCCAAATAGGTAGATGAAAATTGTGGTTCCTTTGTAAATCACCAAGGTCCACTACAAAAGACAGAATTGTTTTTTGGAATGAAATAAATAGGAGAAAAATCGCAATAAGCTCACAACTTGCTGGAATTGATGAAATGCTTGTCCCATGGTGTGAAGAGAGTCTTGGAGAGGATTGTTCCTGTTGGGATCATGGCAAGATGAAGGTTGGAGGAGAGGTAAGTCAAGGTTAAACTTGAGAATTTTAAAACAAGAAGTGGTGAACTCAAACAACTCCTTTTGAATCTCAACTTGTGCTTGAGCCAAACACAAGAGGAGAACTTCAAGGCCAAAAACCAAGCTTGAGAAGACACACAAACTTTGGCAAAAAGGGATTTTAGAAGGGCAAAAGAAAGGATCAAACAATTCCCCTATCAAAAGGCCAAAAGTTTGCAAGAAAAACCAACTCAAAAATTTGGGGTGTTACAGAGCAGCACAACAGGTCTTGATGGAGCTTCTATTAGGGAACCAACATCTAGTACTAGTAATGAGAATGCTAATGGTTATGGTTATCCGTATGGTAGTGGCAACACTAATAGTTATCGTAACCTTAATGATTATGGTTATGGTTACGGGTATACTGATGGTAATGGTGGTCATGGTAGAGTTCTAACAGATGGGATCATGGCAAGTGCATCATTGCCATCCAACCTACCACAACCAGTACAGCAGCCAATGCTCACTTCTAATTTATTTCCAAGTAACACAGTGCATGCCATGGATATAATCCAAATCATAGGCAAGAAGAGCTTGCACCACGGTTATATCCACTCAGCTATGACTGCAAAAATGGAGGGATATCTATGTCGCCATGGCCTCAGGATGATGGTACTGACCCGCTTGGATGGTACCAGGGTGATAACGAGGTGATGGAAAATTCGGCAACTATGGACATGGCCCATGGAATTCAGAATGCTACAGCCATGGATATGATCCATGGAATTCAAAATGCTGCAACCATGGACATCCCACAAGGAATGCAGAATGCTGCAATTGGGGAGGTGGCCAAGGAAATGCTTGGAGATGCTCCTGCTGGTCATACCGGTGCAGTGCAGCCTCAGGGCCTCGGCAGTGAAGTTTTTAAACTGGGAGAACACTAGTTTTGAAATAGCCGGTACATCAGGTGGAGGAGTAATAGCAGATGAAATGCTGGATTGGCTAACTACGGATGAATTTGAAAACCTTACCAATTGGTACGTACTGTTCTCATATTAGCATGTCTGCATATTTCTATTGCATTGTCATTTTCGAAGTTTCATTGTTTATTTGGGAGACCCTACACAAATACTCCCTCCGTTCCCAAATATTTGTCTTTCTAGACATTTCAAATGGACTACAACATACGTATGTATGTAGACATATTTTAGAGTGTAGATTCACTCATTTTACTTCGTATGTAGTCACTTGTTGAAATCTCTAGAAAGACATATATTTGGGAACGGAGGGAGTAGCATTTTGTATAATGGCAAATCATTTTCTTCATAGACAGAAATTTGTAAACTAATGATGCAAAATGTTCTACTGTGCGGTTACAACTTACAATTTTGGTCGCACAAGTGCTAAAATAACTTTTGTGAGATGCATTTCCATACAAGTTACCTATGGTCCTGAATTTTCTTAAAACAAGATTTAGTTGCAGGCTTGCAGCTTGTGTCTCTGTGCAGAGCATCAAATTGGTTAGGTTACTTTCACGACTGATGGGTATATGAATAGTATAAAGAATATCATATACTACATTTTACGTTGCGCTCGTTGATCTTCAGACATATTTTAGGTTGCACTCGTTGATCTTCATCACGATGTCTGCGTATACAGCGAGGAAGAAAACACTAAGAAAAATATATCATGGTTTGGTCTGTACTCTACCGTCCCTTGCAATGAGCATTCTTTTGCAAAAGTTGGCTCAAATTATCTTCTGGAAAGAATGTAGGAAAATATTTGATGAAGGGCAAAAATAATAAGGCTGTCACCATGATGTTGAGATATTTATCAGTTTGGACAAATCTTTTGGGCTACTGCCCTAGTTAATATTGCATTACCTTGTTCTTTTACCTTTATTCTCTCGCATTGCCCCTTTTTTTAAATAAAGATGCTAGCATTGGTGTGCAGCTGTGGAACGCACCAGAATTAATGTCACAAATAGTTATCAGAATTTACATCATCCTTTAGAAACATCTTCTCGTGCATCACTTTGACCCATTCTTTATAATAATTGCAGGTCTGAACTCTGAGGGCATGGAGGAGTCGTGGGAGCATACATAGAAGAGAAAAAAGCATGAACTTCAAACTTTGTGCTCTCCCAACCACGCTGCAGACCTGTGGTCCATCTTGGACAAGGAGAAGGTCCTTTCAATCTCCTCAGATGCCATACCCCAACCAAACCGCAACCCATGATAAACCATGCTGTTGAGAAGGAGGCGCTACCTAAATCTGATCGGACATATGCAATTGTTGGGGAAGCTGCAGAGTCGAAGAACTATGGTACACTCATTGCAGGTAATTAAGGAACTAGCAACGATCCAGTAGGTTTTTGTTATTAGGAATTTTTATGTAGTGCGACTTGATCTCAAAGAACAAGTGCTACATTAGGGTTCGGTTTGGAGGATTTTGATGATGTGCATTTAGTTACAAACCTATCTAGATACGTATAACTAGGACAGATAAGATTTGTAGGAGCCATACAATGCAGTTAGGGGATTCAGTTCGTCAAAGATGTTTCCACAGATTCCTAGCGCTGCTCTTCCAGGTCGCCCCCCTGCTTCCTATCTGCAGTCTTCAAGTAAAACGATTCAATGAGTCTCTTGCTGTAGAAATTTCAATTGCCACAACAAGCCTGCATACCTCAAGATGGCAACGGGGACGAAACCCGTCCCCACGAGAAAATCACAAACCCGTCCCCGTCCCCATCAGCGTGCGCGGGGCTAGTTTTTTGCCCGTCCCTTAAACCCATCGGGTTTCCTAAACCCACGGGGAACCCACGGGGAAATCGGCATATTTAAGCAAACATAATAGCAGCAAAGAATAGCATTTCGGCAGCAAAAAGAGCATATTTCAGCAGCATAACTTCCGAAAATTTTAGTACAATACAATGGTACATGGTTCAAACAGCTACAAGGAGCATATTTCAGCAACATAACTCGAGCAAAAAGAGAAATAACAACAGCTACAAGGAGCATATTTCAGCGGCATAACTTGATCAAAAAGAGCAATAACAACAGCTGGAAAGAGCAGTAACAACATCTGCATAAGTATATTTCCGCAACAAACATGAGCATTATTCAGCCATACATGGTTCAACATGATGTCTAATTAGTCTTAGTGTGGTATTTTGGCGGGGATGACGGGTTTCGTGTTCGGGTATTGCTCAAACGGGTTTGAACCCACGAAACGTGTCGGGTTTTATATCTTAACCAGGAGCAGCCCCGCGGGGTTAAAAAGACGCCCATCCCCGTCCCCTAATAGGGTAAAAACCCGCGGGGACGTGGGTTTCGGGGCCCCATTGCCATCTTTGATGCATACCTGCAGTTCATCTTGGCTGAGGTGCCATACTATCCAGTTAAGGGATTTCAGTCATCAAAGATGTGGCTGTACTTTCGCACAACAAACTCAAGCACATCTTCTAATGTTGTTAGAAACTGGATGAGTTGTTTTGGAGCTTTCTTTCATCTACTCCTCTCTGCTTCTTATTGGGAAAAACTACAGGTTCGATTTGGATCAGTACTTTCAATTTTATGCTTCCCTAATTATCCTATAGGCCATGTCCATCATAGAAGCACAAATGATACTCTGTTCTGGTGATTTTTATTTATCTATAGTGTTGTTTGCAGGCCTATTTATATGCTATTTGCAGACATGGAATGTTTATGCGTTCAAGAGGTCAAGAAGACGACACCGTAGCAATATCTATTTGAAGCAACATGGGAGATGTAAAAAGATGCTCAAGTTAACCTCATGGTCTGTTCACCTCCTCAACACTGTTAAAAAGTAAATCTGTGTGGAAAATAAAAATGCCATGTATTTTCATCTTAATGTCTTCTTATTTCAGTCTATTATGTAGCAAGTGCTAACTGTTACTGTTTCTTCCGTCTCTAACAGACCAAATCAGTGGTTGGTACTTTGTTTCTCAAGTTAAGAAACTGTTGTAGTAGTAGGAGGATTCTCCTAACAAAGAGAACCTTTATTTATTTTCTTAGAGATCTACATGAGTAAGTTTTCGAAGTTTAGTTGCTGATTCACCGTGCTTAACTTGATGCTGTTCAGATCATGTTACGGCCTGTCTTACATTGTAGATTGTTTAGAGTTTCTACGCCAAGCTAAAAGCATAAAGGTCCAAAGGTGTCTAAGCAACCAACCTATACAGTCTGATTCATGATAATTCTGAGCCTAAATTCACATATATTTTGAGGTAACCAAATGTTAGTTGCAAACTAGATTATATGAGCATAGCAGGTTAGAAGATCTCATAGTTCTTCAGAAGTTGTTGCTATTCTTTGTTTTAGAACACATCAATTCTGTCAAAAATAGCAGAGAACGTAACACCTTTGCACCTACTATTGGTTATTAAATATTTAAGCTTGCTCTTTTGTTCTGGAAAGCTGCTACCCCTATCATTCTAGGGAAAACATATTTAAATATTTCAAGACCCTGCGTTTTTTTCTGAGAAGTCTATATATGCTTAAATAGTTGGAATTTTTCTTAGGAGTACTGTTTTCCATGTAATATAAGCATCATTGTATTTTGTGTTTTTGTCATACCTTTCGCCTATAGGTCCAATCTCCAGTTATTTTGTTCTTTTCGTTCCCTTAATAATGCCTCATGTATAACCTGATTTTCCTTAGCACAACAAATACGTACTGATTCGATTTCACATATATTTTGTCATTTTGGTATTTAGGATTTGTGTCACGATCCAGGAGATAAATTTAGGAGGTTCCCACTGCCTCAGGCAATTTCATATTGTATAGGTCATTAGGTCAAGTCAAAAAAATCTACAAGCATATTGATTGAAAATCGATCGCCGCATCGAATTGAAAGAGCAGACAAACTAGCAGGTATGTAATGTTTATTTTGCTTTTTGTTGTGTTGTTTCGGTTCTGACTACAGAACTTGAATTATATATAAGTTTCGAACGAATAGTGCACTTCTAAATTTTATGCTTCATTATGCATGATGCAGGATTCAACTGACCCAGTTGTATGCAGTATATGCATTCTGCATGCATGTACTTCATGTAGCCATCAACTGCAGCGCTGCCTAGGCTGATGGACAACCATGACATCAGTGTTGTGTGGATTGTGTGCCACGCCCACTAAAGTTTGCTTCCTCTCTATCACGTAGCTCATGCAACCATGAACTTTAGGGTTGCCTGAGATCTGTACTCGGCTCCTTCTCAGGTGTAAACGTACTTCTTTGGTGTTTTATGGTAAGTGCATGCTCGCAGCTTTTCAATCAAATGGGTGAGAGTGTTTCTCCTTCTCAGGTACAAACGTAGTCCTTTTGTGTTTGACCGTTTTGATCTTAGTGACCCCCATTGATTGGTCGTCAATCACCGGCTGCCCCTGTCTCAAGGAGAAAAAGGCATGGCTGTGGCAAGCATGGGCTGCAGTGAGGCATCTACGCAATGAGAGAGAGAGAGAGAAAATCTGATCAAACAGTATAAGAGGAAGTTTGGGCGAAAATCAGCTCAAGTTCCAAGTATCTGCTCCTTTTCGTTTTAGCTATACTTTGCTCTCCTTGTGCAATTTTTTGTGGGCTGCACGGTGTGTCACTTTGTCTGAGAAATAGCCTGATATGATTTAGTACATTCTCCCGCCATATTAACAAGAGTGCTCAGTTAACAGTTTGCAAGATAATTGTTTTTTTTATCATTTTTAGTTGCAGCCCACAGACAATAACTTACCAGAAAAATAAAATTACACAAGATTATAATTCGCTACTCAGGATTTAATTTGAAATCCTTCATAATTTCAACCCACTTTAGGTATTAGTGATCTTAGAGAAGAATGAGTATTACGTATTAGGTACCACAAAAGAAATGAGTATCACATATTAGGCATCTCATGAGGTACATTTTTTTATCTAAGTTTGTTCAAGTATTGAAATAATGCATATCTACTACATTGATAAGATGTCCGCATATCAGAACTTCGCAAGCAAGAAAAGAAATCATGTTATGGCAGCATATGCTTCTCACATTAGTTTTTCTGTTGTGAATTTATGTAATTTTCTAATACTTTGCTACTAAGGGTTATAAGAGCATGGATATTGTAATGATATTCCTTTCAGGTGTAGGAATGTAGTTGCACACGTGCTGGGTGAGATTGATCAATCATGCATGTGTTAACTTAAAAAACATAACTTAGAGAGTTAAATTTTGGTTGAAAAAAGAATCCTGACAGGACGCTTTAGAGACATTTCATTCATAGTACTTCATTCTGCATTTAGATCGATGAAAGAGTGCACCTAACTTTTAGTAAATTCTAATAATTTTGGACCTAATAATCATAACAAATGTGCAGTAGCATGATAATGATTTGACTTATGCAAGTCCTTCAAGTTGAAGAGAAATAGTACATTCTTCATCTGTAATAACCATGCATGATTCCAGTTTTCCTTCTTTGGGTATATATGTACAATATCAAACTAACCAGGTTCTAATTCTCATGACCTCTAATATGTGATGCTTTTTTCTCTACTGGGTATGTGTGGTTCCTTCTAAGCGTTTCTTCAAAATCCATATTATAATTCCACTTTCTTATTGTATTGTCTCATAGTGTTAATCGTATTTCTATATATGGCGTATAATGATTAGTTGGGAGATATTCAAGGTTCCAGTCCAAGTTCTAATATATTTCAAACTCCTACTATATTATTGTACATTCGTGTTTCGAAAATCACTAGACCGTGCGGGCGCACGGGTTGATGACTAGTAGTTCTAATGCATGATATAGTCTCTAGGCACTTGTGGGAGGAGTTGCTATCAATCTTGTTGAGTTTGGTTCACTTTTATTTCGAGTCAGTAAAAATTTCAGAAATTTTTCAGAGGAAGAAAATGATGAGGAGATTGTTGAGAGGCTCTTCTAGCCAAAGCTCAAAGGATAAGCAGAAGGAGGAGAATAAAAAGCCCAAATACAACCTTCCTCGCACTGCGGAAGTACGGCCGTGTGAATGGCCTTGCAATGAGTTCTTGAAAGCTGCCAGGATTTCTAAAGACTTTTATTATTTGGCTGAGAATGCAGGCCTCACCGACTTCCTCCACGACCAGCGCGAACATTATCTCTTACTCACTAATATTTTCGTGCAAAATTTTCATTTCCATGCTAAAAAATCACCACCTACAGTGGAGTTTCATTTACATGATGAGGTTAAGGAGATGTCGTTTTATGAGTTTGTCAAGTATGTAAGATACCCTTTGCTGGTAGCCTAGAGGAACCACATCGTAAGGATGTTGAGGGGTTTATTGATATGATAGCTGTAGGGGAAACAAGGAAAATTTCAGGGGCAAGAATTACTAGTATACATTTTCCTGTTCTATGCTACTTTGCGATATTTGCTAGTAGATGCTTAATTGGTCGCGGGAATAGTGGAAACCTTAGTGCCCCTGATATTGTTATTTTGCGCCATGCTTTGTTCCAAGATACCACTTTTAGCTTAGGCGCTGTTATTGCTAACGATTAAGTCTAAACCGTATAAAAGGCCCCATCTTCGGAGGCATCTTTGCTTCACGCCTTGTTGAACACTTTAGAATACCTATTAGGCATTATGAGAAGGAGGAGAAGTTGCTAGCCCCTCCTTTTCTAAATTATAAGAGTATGATAGCACATGATTTTATTGTTGAAGATAAGAAAAGTTGCTCAAGTATAAATTGATGTTTGTTGAAAAGTATTGTGAGATTATTACCTTGCCTGCACCCTCTTTGTTTGATTTACTTTCAGGCACGCACCTCGTGTTGCCAGATGCCGTTTATGCGTACTGGAGCCTGGCACAAGCTCCAGAGCCTGAGCCGGAGCCTCCACTTGACCCTTATCGGCAGTCTGTCTATCAGTGGGATCCGGAGGAGATTGCCAACCAGTGGCATCCAGAGGACACTCCTCCGTACACCGGAGAGAGTAGCTTTGATCCGTGGCAATAGACCAACTTAGGCCAAAAGCCTAAGCTTGAGGGAGTACGTATTTCTCACTGACATTACATTCATGTTCACACACTCATTCTAGTAGTCCGTGCTCATACTTTTTCATTGTATTATCCATGCTAGTTTAATTTCTTTTCTATGTCTTTTTCTTGTGTGTCAGAAAAACCTTAAGAAAAAAAAATTATTTGTAGCTTTTAGATAGTATTACTTTTCATACTTAAAGTAATAGTAATTAAAAGAAAACCCAAAAAGATTTCTCGTTCTTTTTTTTGCTTGTTGGGAGCTTTCCCGTGTAAATATTTTTATTTCTTTTCTTTTCTTTGGGGGTCAAGAGGAGAAGACCATGATGAAAAATGCTTAGTGGCTCTCATATGCATTATTGTTGATTTAACCAAGAGCTGTATTACCTTGTCTTCTCCCTTGTATTAAATGCTTGCAGATTCCAGCTTAGTCCAATGCACGTGCACTATTATTATTATCCACACCATTCGGTCGTGCGAGTGAAAGGCAATAATGACGATTATATGATGAATTGATTGAGATAAGAGAAGCTGGTATGAACTCGACCTATCTTGTTTTTGTAAATATGATAGTTCATCGTTCCTGATTTAGCTTATTATGAATGAAACATGCTCGCAATGACAATTAGAGATCATATTTGCTCATACCATGCTTAATTAGCTAGGAGTTTATAATGGTCTTCTTTGCGTGCCAACATGATATTAAAATGGTTGTGATGCGGTATGATGGGGTGGTATCCTCCTTTGAACGAATCGAGTGGCTTGACTTGGCACATGTTCACGCATGTAGTTGAAACAAAATCAACATAGCCTCCACGATATTTATGTTCACGGTGATTTATATCCTACTCATGCTTGCACTCATTGTTGATTAATTTTAATGCATGTTCATGACTGTTGTCGCTCTCTAGCTGGTCGCTTCCCGGTCTCTTTCTAGCCTTCACTTGTACTAAGCGGGAATACTGCTTGTGCATCCATTTCCATAAACCCCAAAGTTATTCCATATGAGTCCACCATACCTTCCTATATGCGGTATCTACCTGCCGTTCCAAGTAAATTTGTATGTGCTAAACTCTAAACCTTCAAATGAAATTCTGTTTTGTATGCTCGAACAGCTCATGTATCAACTAGGGCTGTCCATATCTTCCATGCTAGGTGGGTTATTCTCACGATGAGTGGACTCCGCTCATCATTCATGAGAAAATGGCTGGTAACCGGGATGCCCAGTCCCTTGCTCAAATCAAAATAATTAAACAAAATTCCCCCAGGGCTGTTGTTGGTATGGACGGTACCCGTTGTTTCGGGCGAGCCGTGGAGTGTGCTTGTTGGTGGTTGGGGGAGTATAAACTTTACCATTCTGTTTGGGAACCACCTATAATGTGTGTAGCATAGAAGATATCGGGATCTCTTCGTTGTTATGCTGACAATGAAAGTATGCCACTCAACATATTATTTATCTCTATTTCAAAACTCGAGCTCTGGCACCTCTGCAAATCCCTGCTTCCCTCTGCGAAGGGCCTATCTATTTACTTTTATATTGAGTCATCATCCTCTTATTAAAAAGCACCAGTTGGAGAGCACCGCTGTCATTTGCATGCATTGTTATTAACTTACATTGAGTATGACTGTGACTGGATCTCTTTTACCATGAATTACAATGTCTAGTTAGTCCTTAATATTCAGAGGTGCTCTGCAATTATGTTTTGCGGTCTCAGAAGGGGCTAGCGAGATACCATCTTGTTATACCATATTATGATTGTTTTGAGAAAGTGTTGTCATCCGAGGTTTATTATTATTGCTTGCTAGTTGATTATGCTATTGATATGAGTAAACATGAGACCTAAAAGTTATTATGAATATGGTTAGTTCATAATCTTTGCTGAAAACTTGAATGTTGGCTTTACATATTTGCAACAACAAGAGCAAACAAAGTTTGTAAAAGGTTTTCTTTATCACTTTCAGTTTGTCAACTGAATTGCTTGAGGACAAGCAAAGGTTTAAGCTTGGGGGAGTTGATACGTCTCCAACGTATCTACTTTTCCAAACACTTTTGCCCTTGTTTTGGACTCTAACTTGCATGATTTGAATGGAACTAACCCGGACTGACGCGGTTTTCAGCAGAACTGCCATGGTGTTATTTTTGTGCAGAAATAAAAGTTCTCGGAATGACCTGAAAATCGACGGAGAATTATTTTGGAATATATAAAAAATACCGGCGAAAGAATTAGGACCAGGGGCCCCACACCCTGTCCATGAGGGTGGGGGCGCGCCCCCTGTCTCGTGGGCCCCCTGATGGTCCACTGACATTAGCCTCGACTCCATATATTCACTTTCGGGGCGAAAAAACCCAGAGAGAAGGATTCATCGCGTTTTACGATACGGAGCCGCCACCAAGCCCTAATCTCTGCTGGGAGGGCTGATCTAGAGTCCGTTCGGGGCTCCGGAGAGTGGTGATCGTCGACGTCGTCATCATCAACCTTCCTCCATCACCAATTTCATGATGCTCACCGCCGTGCGTGAGTAATCCTATCGTAGGCTTGCTGGACGGTGATGGGTTGGATGAGATTTACCATGTAATCGAGTTAGTTTTGTTAGGGTTTGATCCCTAGTATGCATTATGTTATGAGATTGATGTTGCTATGACTTTGCCATGCTTAATGCTTGTCACTAGGGCCCGAGTGCCATGATTTCAGATCTGAACCTATTATGTTTTCATGAATATATGTGAGTTCTTAATCCTATCTTGCAAGTCAATAGTCACCTACTATGTGTTATGATCCGGCAACCCCAAAGTGACAATAATCGGGACCACTCCCGGTGATGACTGTAGTTTGAGGAGTTCATGTATTCACTAAGTGTTAATGCTTTGGTCCGGTACTCTATTAAAAGGAGGCCTTAATATCCCTTAGTTTCCAATAGGACCCCGCTGCCACGGGAGGGTAGAACACAAGATGTCATGCAAGTTCTTTTTCATAAGCACGTATGACTATATTCGGAATACATGCCTACATTACATTGATGAACTGGGGCTAGTTCTGTATCACCCTAGGTTATAACTATTACATGAGGAATCGCATCCGACATAATTATCCATCACTGATCCAATGCCTACGAGATTTTCACATATTGCTTGTTGCTTATTTACTTTTTTGTTGCTACTGTTACAATCACTAAAAAAATACTACCATTACTTTTACCGTTGTTACTGTTACTTCCATATTACTTTGCTACTAGATACTTTGCTGCAGATATTAAGTCTTCCAGGTGTGGTTGAATTGACAACTCAACTGCTAATACTTGAGAATATTCTTTGGCTCCCTTTGTGTCGAATCAATAAATTTGGGTTGAATACTTTACCCTCCAAAATTGTTGCAATCCCCTACACTTGTGGGTTATCACTCCCTAATTTTGAAGCTCTCCCATTCTATTGGGCGTTCATTTTATAATTTAGTTTATGATTTTTATTGGGTCAACTATTTTGATTGTGGTTATTTTAAATTTTATAAATTCTAAAAAGTGCAGCTCCACTTTTCAGAGCTCCCAATCACACACCCTTCGGCGTCGTTGGATTAAAATTGTGCCTCTCATGAGAAAAATGCCCACGAGGCCACGACCTCCCCGTCCTGTCCCCTCCTTCCTACGTTGGTCCTTCCTTGACCACCTACTCCCCCACATTTGCCAATCCTTGAGAGGGGTTGAACAGGAACGAAGGACACGGGTTTACCCAGGTTCGGCCCCTCGCCAAGGAGGTAAAAGCCTACATCCTGCTTGATTAAATTGCTTGGATGATCTTGAGTACAAAGATGCAAAATCACTAACCGAGCTCTCGATTGATTTTAACTAGTCCTTTCGTCCTAGGGGCTCCCCTTTATATATAGGTTGAGGCCCTAGGTTTACAACAGACTCCGGGTCGTACTACAACCCGTATCATATTCTACTTATCCTTCAAGTAAAGAGAGTCTTCATTGTTGGGCCTCTTCAAGCCGGCTCATCAAACGACACGACGAGACGACCTTTACTTTAATCTTCTGGGCCAACCCCACATACTGCCCCGCCAGGTTGAAGTGACCCATGAGCCAGCATGCTCTTGCCGGGTTATTTCACCTGTCGGATCATGATGTGAGGGAAATATCCCCAACACTTACTATTCACGAATTCTTGTACATGCATAATTGGCTACTGGTCCTTTTTAAATCAGATAGACTATGTGCTTATGTACAGGGAGACACATAACATATAGGATCTTGGGGCCCTCCCATGCTTGGCGCTTTGGCGACCCCCTCCCGCCTAGGCCCAGAGCAAACCCTACTTGAAAGATTCAGTGATAAATCCTTTTCAAACCAACTTAGCACCAAACCCTAACCTTCATGATCTCGGACTTCTTCTTCATCATCCCAAATGAACACTTGAAGTCACCGGAACTGTCACCTCTAGTATGGATTCACTTCCATGGGTTCTTCATCGCCCGAAGATTCGCCTGTTGGGGATCGTAGCATAAATCAAAAAAATTCTACGCAACACCAAGATCAATCTATGGAGTAATCTAGCAACGAGGGAGAGGGGAGTGCATCTACATACCCTTGTAGACCGCGATGCGGAAGCGTTGCAAGAACGCGGATGAAGGAGTCATACTCGTAGCGATTCAGATCGCGGTTGATTCCGATCTAAGCGCCGAACAACAGCGCCTCCGCGTTCAACACACGTGCAGCCCGCTGACGTCTCCCACGCCTTGATCCAGCAAGGAGAGAGGGAGAGGTTGGGGAAGACTCCATCCAGCAGTAGCACGACGGCGTGGTGGTGGTGGACGACCGCGGGACTCCAGCAGGGCTTCGCCAAGCACTGCGAGAGACGAGGAGGGAGAGAGGTAGGGCTGCGCCAAACGAGCAAGGTCAAACCGTGTTATGGGCAGCCCCAAACCTCAAATATATATAGGGGGAAGGGAGGGGCTGCGCCCCCTTTAGGGTTTCCCACACTTAGGGGTGCGGCCACCCCAGATCCCTGTTGGAGATATGCCCTAGAGGCAATAATAAAAGCATTATTATTATATCTCCTTGTTCATGATAATTGTCTGTTATACATGCTTGAATTGTATTGTACGGAAACAACGATACATGTGTGAATACATAGACCACAATGAGTCCCTGGTAGGCCTCTAGTTACCATCTAATTGATCAACAGATGGTCACGGTTTCCTGACCATGGACATGAGATGTCAGTGATAACGGGATCACATCATTAGGAGAATGATATGATGGACAAGACCCAAACTTGAGCATAACACGAGATCGTATAGTTCGTAATGCATAAGCTTTTCGGTGTCAAGTATTTATTCCTTAGACCATGAGGTTGTACAACTCCCGGATACCATAGGAGTACTTTGGGTGTGCCAACCGTCACAACGTAACTGGGTGACTATAAAGGTACGCATCGGGTATCTCCGAAAGTGTCTGTTGAGTTGGTACGAACCGAGACTGGGATGTTGTCACTCCGTATGACGGAGAGGTACCTCTGGGCCCACTCGGTAAGACATCATCATAATGAGCTCTATGTGACTAAGTAGTTAGTCACAGGATGATGGATTACGTATCGAGTAAAGAGACTTGCCATGACGAGATTGAACAAGGTATCGGGAATACCGACGATCGAATCTCGGGCAAGTACCGTACCGATGGACAAAGGGAATAACATACGGGATTAAGTGAATCCTTGACACAGTGGTTCATCCGATGAAGATCATCGAGGAACACGTGGGAACCAACATGGGTATCCAGATCCCGCTGTTGGTTATTGACCAGAGAGTGGTCTCGGTCATGTCTACGTGTCTCCCGAACCCGTAGGGTCTACACACTTAAGGTTCGGTAACGCTAGGGTCGTAGAGATAAATGCACGTGGAAACCCGAAAGTTGTTCGGAGTCCCGGATGAGATCCCGGACGTCACGAGGAGTTCCGGAATGGTCCGGAGGTAAAGATTGATATATGGGAAGTCCAGTTTCGGCCAACGGGTGATCTCCGGGGGTCACCGGGAGCGTCCCGGGACCACAAAAGGGGCCCCGGGGTCCACCGGGTGGGGCCACCCATCCCGGTGGGGCCCCTAGGCCGCAAGGGGAAGTGTCCAGCCCTCAGGGCTGGCGCACCACTAAGGGGGCCCACCTCCCCTGCGCCTAGGGTTCAAACCCTAAAGGGGGGGGGGGGGGCTCCACTTGCCTTGGGGGGCAAGGAACCCCCCCTTGGCCGCCGCCCCCTTGCAGATTGGATCTGCAGGGGGTCCAGGTGCCCCCCCTAGCCCCTATATATATGTGGGGGGGGGGAGAGGGCAGCCGCACCCAAGCCCTGGCGCCTCTCCCCCTCCCGTCACACCTCCCAACTCCCACGCAGGGCGCCCGGCGAAGCCCTGCTGCGATCTCCACTGCATCCGTCATCACGCCGTCGTGCTGCCGGATCTCTGACGACTTCTCCTCCCCCCTTGCTGGATCAAGCAGGAGGTGACGTTGCTGCACCGTACGTGTGTTGAACGCGGAGGTGCCGTCCGTTCGGCGCTAGATCATCGGTGACGAAGAACGTGAAGAGTACGACTACTTCATCCTTGCTTCGTTGAAAGCTTTCGCTCGCAATCTCCATAACGGTATGTAGATGCACTCTCAGTTACTCGTTGCTAGATGTCTCCATAGTTGGATCTTGGTGAAGACGTAGAATTTTTTTGAATTATGCTACGTTCCCCAACAGTGGCATCTGAGCCTAGGTTTTATGCGTAGCATCTTGCACGAGTAGAACACAAAGCAGTTGTGGGCGTATGATCTTGTTCAACTTTCTTACCGTTACTAGTCAATCTTGATTCCGCGGTATTGTGGGATGAAGCGGCCCAGACCGACTTTACACGTACGCGTACGTGAGACTGGTTCCACCGACAGACATGCACTAGATGCATAAGGTGGCTGGCGGGTGTCTGTCTCTCCTACTTTAGTCGGATCGGATTCGATGAAAAGGGTCCTTATGAAGGGTAAATAGAAGTTGACAAATCACGTTGTGGTTTTGGCGTAGGTAAGAAACGTTCTTGCTAGAAATCCTATAGAAGCCACGTAAAACTTGCAACAACAATTAGAGGACGTCTAACTTGTTTTTGCAGCATGTGCTATGTGACGTGGTATGGCCAAGAACGAAGATGTGATGAATGATATATGTGATGTATGAGATTGATCATGTTTTTGTAATAAGGAATCACGACTTGCATGTCGATGAACTTGACAACCGGCAGGAGCCATAGGAGTTGTCTTAATTATTGTATGACCTGCGTGTCACTGAATAACGTCATGTAATTACTTTACTTCATTGCTAAACGTTAGCTATAGTAGTAGAAGTAATAGTTGGCGTGACGACTTCTTCAAGACACGATGATGGAGATCATGATGATGAAGATCATGGTGTCGAGCCGGTGACAAGATGATCATGGTGCCCCGAAGATGGAGATCCAAGGAGCCATATGATATTGGCCATATCATGTCACTTTAATTGATTGCATGTGATGTTTATCATGTTTTTGCATCTTGTTTACTTAGAACGACGGTAGTAAATAAGATGATCTCTCACTAAAATTTCAAGTATTGTGTTTCCCCTAACTGTGAACCGTTGCTAAAGCTCGTTGCTCCGAAGCACCACGTGATGATCGGGTGTGATAGGTTCTAACGTTCGCATACAACGGGTGTAAGACAGATTTACACACGCGATACACTTAGGGTTCACTTGACGAGCCTAGCATGTACATACATGGCCTCGGAACACGGAAGACCGAAAGGACGAACACGAGTCGTATAGAAGATACGATCAACATGAAGATGTTCACCGTTTTTTGACTAGTCCGTCTCACGTGATGATCGGACACGGACTACTCGATTCGGATCGTGTATCACTTAGATGACTAGAGAGATGTCATTCTGAGTGGGAGTTCATTAAAATTTGATTAAGATGAACTTAATTATCGTGAACTTAGTCTAAATTCTTTACAATATCTCTTGTAGATCAAATGGCCCACGCTCCAGTTGCCCTCAACTTCAACGCGTTCCTAGAGAAAACCAAGCTGAAAGACGATGGTAGCAACTACACGGATTGGGTCCGTAACCTGAGGATTATCCTCATAGCTGCCAAGAGAACCTATGTCCTAGAAGCACCGCTAGGTGATGCACCCGTTCTCCCAGCGAACCAAGACGTTATGAACGCTTGGCAGTCGCGTTGTGATGATTACTCCCTGGTTCAGTGCGGCATGCTTTACAGCTTAGAGTCGGGGCTCCAAAAACGTTTTGAGCACCACGGAGCATATGAGATGTTCGAAGAGCTGAAAATGGTTTTCCAAGCTCATGCCCGAGTCGAGAGATATGATGTCTCCGACGCATTCTACAGCTGTAAGATGGAGGAGAATAGTTCTGTCAGCGAGCACATCCTCAAGATTTCAGGATTGCACAATCGCTTGTCTCAGCTGGGAATGAATCTCCCAGAAGAAGCGATCGTTGACATAATCCTCCAGTCGCTCCCACCAAGCTTCAAGAGTTTCGTGCTGAACTTCAATATGCAGGGGATGGAGAAGTCCATTCCCGAGGTGTATTCGATGCTGAAATCAGCGGAGGTTGACATCAAGAAAGAACATCAAGTGTTGATGGTCAATAAAACCACTAAGTTCAAGAAAGGCAAGGGTAAGAAGAACTTCAAGAAGGACGGCAAGCAAGTTGCCGCGCCTGGCAAGCCTGTTGCCGGGAAGAAGCCAAAGTATGGACCCAAGCCTGAGACTGAGTGTTTTCATTGCAAGGGAACGGGTCACTGGAAGCGGAACTGCCCCAAATATTTAGCAGACAAGAAGGCCGGCAACGTCAAAGGTATATTTGATATACTTGTTATTGATGTGTACCTTACCAGCGCTCGTAGTAGCTCCTGGGTATTCGATACCGGTGCAGTTGCTCACATTTGTAACTCAAAACAGGAGCTGCGGAATAAGCGGAGACTGGCGAAGGATGAGGTGACGATGCGCGTTGGGAATGGTTCCAAGGTCGATGTGATCGCCGTCGGCACGCTGCCTCTACATCTACCCTCGGGATTAGTTTTAAACCTGAATAATTGTTATTTAGTACCAGCTTTGAGCATGAACATTGTTTCTGGATCTCGTCTTATGCGAGATGGCTACTCTTTCAAATCGGAGAATAATGGTTGTTCTATTTATTTGAGAGATATGTTTTATGGTCATGCCCCGCTGGTCAATGGTTTATTTTTGATGGATCTCGAACGTAGTAATACACATATTCATAGTGTAGATGCCAAAAGATGTAAAGTTGATAATGATAGTCCCACATACTTGTGGCATTGCCGACTTGGTCATATTTGTGTCAAACGTATGAAGAAGCTCCATTCAGATGGACTTCTAGAGTCTCTTGATTATGAATCATTTGACACGTGCGTACCATGCCTCTTGGGCAAGATGACCAAGACTCCGTTCTCCGGAACAATGGAGCGAGCAACCAACTTGTTGGAAATCATACATACCGATGTGTGCGGTCCAATGAGTGTTGAGGCTCGCGGAGGCTATCGTTATGTTCTCACCCTCACGGATGACTTGAGTAGATACGGGTATATCTATTTGATGAAACACAAGTCTGAAACCTTTGAAAAGTTCAAGGGATTTCAGAATGAGGTTGAGAATCAATGTGACAGAAAAATAAAGTTCTTGCGATCGGATCGTGGGGGTGAATATTTAAGTCATGAATTTGGCACACACCTAAGAAGCTGTGGAATTGTTTCACAATTGACACCGCCCGGAACACCTCAACGTAACGGTGTGTCCGAACGTCGAAATCGTACTCTGTTGGACATGGTGCGATCTATGATGTCCCTCACCGATTTACCGCTATCTTTTTGGGGTTATGCTTTAGAGACTGCCGCATTCACTTTAAATAGGGCTCCGTCGAAATCCGTTGAGACGACTCCGTATGAACTTTGGTTTGGCAAGAAACCGAAGCTGTCGTTTCTGAAAGTTTGGGGTTGCGATGCTTATGTCAAGAAACTTCAACCTGAAAAGCTCGAACGCAAATCGGAAAAATGCGTCTTCATAGGATACCCAAAGGAAACAATTGGGTACACCTTCTACCACAGATCCGAAGGCAAAGTCTTTGTTGCCAAGAATGGATGCTTTCTGGAGAAAGAGTTTCTCTCGAAAGAAGTGACTGGGAGGAAAGTAGAACTTGATGAGGTGACAGTCACCCCTCCTGGACCGGAAAGTAGCGCAGCGCAGGAAACTGTTCCTGAGGTGCCTGCACCGACAAGGGAGGAAGTTAATGATAATGATCATGAAGAAACAGATCAAGTTACTACTGAACTTCGAAGGTCCACAAGGGCACGTTCCGCACCAGAGTGGTACGGCAACCCTGTACTGGAAATCATGTTGTTAGACAACGGTGAACCTTCGAACTATGAAGAAGCGATGGCGGGCCCAGATTCTAATAAATGGCTTGGAGCCATGAAATCCGAGATTGAATCCATGTATGAAAACAAAGTATGGACTTTGGTGGACTTGCCTGATGATAGGCACGCCATAGAAAACAAATGGATATTTAAGAAGAAGACAGACGCGGATGGTAATGTGACCATCTATAAGGCTCGGCTTGTCGCTAAGGGTTATCGACAAGTTCAAGGGATTGACTACGACGAGACTTTCTCTCCCGTAGCGATGCTGAAGTCAGTCAGAATCATGTTAGCTATTGCCGCATTCTATGATTATGAGATATAGCAAATGGACGTCAAAATAGCATTCCTTAATGGCTTCCTCAAGGAAGAGTTGTATATGATGCAACCGGAAGGTTTTGTCGATCCAGAGAACGCTAACAAGGTATGCAAACTCCAGCGCTTGATTTACGGGCTGGTGCAAGCATCTCGGAGTTGGAATATTCGCTTTGATGAGGTGATCAAAGCGTTTGGCTTTATACAGACTTATGGACAAGCCTGTATTTACAAGAAAGTACCTGAAAAGGACTAAGGATATGTTTCTCGTTTATGGAGGTGACGAAGAGCTCGTCATAAAGGGTTACGTCGATGCTAGCTTCGACACAGATCTGGATGACTCTAAGTCACAAACCGGATACGTGTATATTTTGAATGGAGGGGCAGTCAGCTGGTGCAGTTGCAAGCAAAGCGTGGTGGCAGCATCTACATGTGAAGCGGAGTACATAGCTGCTTCTGAAGCAGCGCAGGAAGGAGTCTGGATGAAGGAGTTCATCACCGACCTAGGAGTCATTCCAAGCGCGTCAAGCCCGATGACTCTCTTCTGTGACAACACTGGTGCTATTGCTATTACCAAGGAGCCCAGGTTTCACAAGAAGACCAAGCACATCAAGCGCCGTTTCAACTCCATCCGGAATTATGTTCAGGATGGAGACATAGATATTTGTAAAGTGCATACGGATCTGAATGTTGCAGACCCGTTGACTAAACCTCTTTCACGAGCAAAACATGATCAACACCAGAACTCTATGGGTGTTCGATTCATCACAATGTAACTAGATTATTGACTCTAGTGCAAGTGGGAGACTGTTGGAGATATGCCCTAGAGGCAATAATAAAAGCATTATTATTATATCTCCTTGTTCATGATAACTGTCTGTTATTCATGCTTGAATTGTATTGTACGGAAACAGCGATACATGTGTGAATACATAGACCACAATGAGTCCCTCGTAGGCCTCTAGTTACCAGCTCGTTGATCAACAGATGGTCACGGTTTCCTGACCATGGACATGAGATGTCAGTGATAACGGGATCACATCATTAGGAGAATGATATGGTGGACAAGACCCAAACTTGAGCATAACACGAGATCGTATAGTTCGTAATGCATAAGCTTTTCGGTGTCAAGTATTTATTCCTTAGACCATGAGGTTGTACAACTCCCGGATACCGTAGGAGTACTTTGGGTGTGCCAACCGTCACAACGTAACTGGGTGACTATAAAGGTACGCATCGGGTATCTCCGAAAGTGTCTGTTGAGTTGGTACGAACCGAGACTGGGATGTTGTCACTCCGTATGACGGAGAGGTACCTCTGGGCCCACTCGGTAAGACATCATCATAATGAGCTCTATGTGACTAAGTAGTTAGTCACAGGATGATGGATTACAGATTGAGTAAAGAGACTTGCCATGACGAGATTGAACAAGGTATTGGGAATACCGACGATCGAATCTCGGGCAAGTACCGTACCGATGAACAAAGGGAATAACATACGGGATTAAGTGAATCCTTGACACAGTGGTTCATCCGAGAAAGATCATCGAGGAACACGTGGGAACCAATATGGGTATCCAGATCCCGCTGTTGGTTATTGACCAGAGAGTGGTCTCGGTCATGTCTACGTGTCTCCCGAACCCGTAGGGTCTACACACTTAAGGTTCGGTAACGCTAGGGTCGTAGAGATAAATGCACGTGGAAACCCGAAAGTTGTTCGGAGTCCCGGATGAGATCCCGGACGTCACGAGGAGTTCCGGAATAGTCCGGAGGTAAAGATTGATATATGGGAAGTCCAGTTTCAGCCAACGGGTGATCTCCGGGGGTCACCGGGAGCGTCCCGGGACCACCAGAGGGGCCCCGGGGGTCCACCGGGTGGGGCCACCCATCCCGGTGGGGCCCCTAGGCCGCAAGGGGAAGTGTCCAGCCCTCAGGGCTGGCGCACCACTAAGGGGCCCACCTCCCCTGCGCCTAGGGTTCAAACCCTAAAGGGAAGGGGGGGGCTCCACTTGCCTTGGGGGGCAAGGAACCCCCCCTTGGCCGCCGCCCCCTTGGAGATTGGATCTGCAGGGGGTCCAGGCGCCCCCCCTGGCCCCTATATATATGTGGGGGGGGGGGGG
>LR738712.1:877469265-877485925 GCA_902687465.1 Secale cereale | reverse complement strand
AGAGGGCAGCCGCACCCAAGCCCTGGCGCCTCTCCCCCTCCCGTCACACCTCCCAACTCCCACGCAGGGCGCCCGGCGAAGCCCTGCTGCGATCTCCACTGCATCCGTCATCACGCCGTCGTGCTGCCGGATCTCTGACGACTTCTCCTCCCCCCTTGCTGGATCTAGCAGGAGGTGACGTTGCTGCACCGTACGTGTGTTGAACGCGGAGGTGCCGTCCGTTCGGCGCTAGATCATCGGTGACGAAGAACGTGAAGAGTACGACTACTTCATCCTTGCTTCGTTGAAAGCTTCCGCTCGCAATCTCCATAACGGTATGTAGATGCACTCTCAGTTACTCGTTGCTAGATGTCTCCATAGTTGGATCTTGGTGAAGACGTAGAATTTTTTTGAATTATGCTACGTTCCCCAACAATCCCATCTAAGGGTGGCGGCCAGAGGGGGTGAGGGAGAGGGGGGCGCACCAGATTGGGCCCTAGGCCCCATCTACCCTAGGGTTTGCCCCTTCCCCTCTATGATGCGCCTTGGGCCCTGGTGGGGGGCGCACCAGCCCACCTGGGGCTGGTCCCCTCCCACACTTGGCCCACGCAGCCCTCTGGGGCCGGTGGCCCCACCCGGTGGACCCCCGGGACCCTCCCGGTGGTCCTGGTATCCGGGAGTTGCACAATCTCATGGTCTAAGGAAAAGATACTTGACATTTAGAAAAGCTTTAGCATACGAACTACACGATCTGTGCTAGGCTTAGGATTGGGTCTTGTCCATCACATCATTCTACAAATGATGTGATCCCGTTATCAACGACATCCAATGTCCATGGTCAGGAAACCGTAACCATCTATTGATCAACGAGCCAGTCAACTAGAGGCTTACTAGGGACATGGTGTTTGTCTATGTATCCACACATGTATCTGAGTTTCCTATCAATACAATTCTAGCATGGATAGTAAGCAATTATCATGAACAAGGAAATATAATAATAACCAATTTATTATTGCCTCTAGGGCATATTTCCAACAGTCTCCCACTTGCACTAGAGTCAATAATAAAGTTCACACCGCCATGTGATTAACACTCACAGGTCACATCGCCATGTGACTAACATCCAAAGAGTTTACTAGAAATAATCTAGTTCACATCACTATGTGATTAAAAATCAATGAGTTCTGGGTTTGATCATGTTATGCTTGTGAGAGAGGTTGTAGTCAACGGGTCTGCAACATTCAGATCCCTATGTACTTCGCAAAACTTTATGTCATATCGTAGATGCTGCTACCACGTTCCACTTGGAGCTATTCCAAACTGTTGCTCCATTATACGTATCCGGTATCTCTACTCAGAGTTATCCGGATAGGTGTTAAGCTTGCATCGACGTAACTCTTTACGTCGAACTCTTTATCACCTCCATAACCGAGAAACATTTCCTTATTCCTCTAAGGATAATTTTGACCGCTATCCGGTTATCCACTCCTGGATTACTTTTGTACCCTCTTGCTAGACATGTGGCAAGGCACACATCAGGTGCGGTACTTAGCATGGCATACCGTATAGAGCCTATGACAAAAACATAGGGGACGACCTTCGTCCTTCCTCTTCCTTATGCCGCGGTCAAGCTTTGAGTCTTACTCAACTTCACACCTTACAACTCAGGTAAGAACTCCTTCTTTGACTGATCTATTTTGAACTCCTTCAAAATCATGTCAAAGGTGTGTGTTCCTTTTGAAAGTATCATCAGGCGTCTTGATCTATCTCTATAGATCTTGATGCCCAATTATGTAAGCAGCTTTATCTAGGTCTTCCTTTGAAAAATTCTTTTCAAACAACCCTTTATGCTTTCCAGAAAATCCACATCATTTCGGATCAACAATATGTCATTCACATATACTTATCAGAAATGTTGTAGTGCTCCCACTCACTTTATTGTAGATACAAGTTTCTAACAAACTTTGTATACCCAAAAACTTTGATCACTCCATCAAAGCGTATATTCTGAATCCGAGATGCTTGCTCCAGTCCATGGAAGGATCGCTGGAGCTAGTATACCTTTTAGCATCCTTAGGATCGACAAAACCTTTCTGATTGTATCACATACAACCTTTCCTTACAAAAACTGGTAAGGAAACTTGTTTTGACATCCATCTACCAGATTTCATAAATGCAGCTAATGCTAACTTGATTCCGACGGACTCAAGCATCACTACGGGTGAGAAAATCACATCGTAGTCAACTCCTTGACCTTGTGAAGAACTCTTCGTCACAAGTCGAGCTTCATAGACGGTGACATTACCATCCACGTCCGTCTTCTTCTTAAAGATCCATTTATCTCAATGGCTTGCCGATCATCGGGCAAGTCCACCAAAGTCCATACTTTATTTTGATACATGGATCCTATCTTGGATTTCTCGGCTTCTAACCATTTGTCGGAATACGGGCCCACCGTCGCTTCTCCATAGTTCGTAGGTTCATCGTTGTCCAACAACATGACCTCTAAGACAGGATCACCGTACCACTCAGGAGCAGTACATATCCTTGTCGACCTACGAGGTTCGATAGCAACTTGATCAGAAGCTTCATGATCACTATCATTAGTTTCCTCTTCAATAGTCGTAGGTTCCACAGAAACATCTTTCTGTGTTGCACTACTCTCCGGTTGAAGTGAGGGTTCGATAACCTCATCAAGTTCTATCTTCCTCCCACTCAATTGTTTCGAGAGAAACTCCTTCTCGAGAAAGGACCCGTTCTTAGCGACAAACATTTTTGTCCTTGGATCTGAGATAGAAGGTATACCCAACTGTTACCTTTGGGTATCTTATGAAGATGGGTTTGTCCGCTTTGGGTTCGAGCTTTTTCCGGCTGAAGCCATAAGCATCGCAGCCCCAAACATTAAGAAAACGACAACTTTGGTTTCTTGCCAAACCATACGGCGTCGTCTCAACGGACTTAGATGGTGCCCTATCTAAAGTGAATGCAGCTGTCTCTAATGCATAACCTCAAAATAATAGCGGTAGATCGGTAAGCGACATCATAGATCGCACCATATCTCATAAGGTTCGATTACGACGTCCGGACACACCATTACGCTGTGGTGTTCCAGGTGGCTTCAACTGCGTAACAATACCACAATGTCTTAAGTGATTGCCAAACTCATAATTCAGAAAATCTCCCCTTGATCAGATCGTAGGAACATGATCTTCTTGTTATGATGATTCTTAACTTCACTCTGAAATTGCTTGAACTTTTCAAACGTTTTCAGACTTTTGCTTCATTAAGTAAATATACCCATATCTACTCAAATCGTCAGTGAAGATGAGAAAATAATGATATCCACCACTGATGTCTACACACGCTTCTACTCTTGTAGACTATGTTGGGCCTCCAAGCGCAGAGGTTTGTAGGACAGCGGCAATTTCCCTTAAGTGGATGACCTAAGGTTTATCGAACTCAGGGAAGTAGAGGTTGAAGATGGTCTCTCTCAAGCAACCCTGCAACTAAGATACAAGAAGTCTCTTGTGTCCCCAACACACCTAATACACTTGTCAGATGTATAGGTGCACTAGTTCGGCGAAGAGATGTTAAATGGCAAGTGATATGGATGGCAAAACAAAGTAATATAGATATGTAATAAAAAGTGCAGCAAGCAAACAAGTGGTAAACGTGAGCACAAATGGTATTGCAATGGTGGAAACAAGGCCTAGGGTTCATACTTTCACCAGTGGCAACTCCCAACAACATTAACATAATCGAATCACATAATATTTCCCATAAAACTTGCAAAGGGGACACACTCGGAGGTCATTCCTTCGTGGTCAAGAGAGGACGAGAATTATGTAGGGCTACAAAAGCACACCTCAAAGTTCGTAGTTCTCAATCTAAGGATTTCCCAATGTCACCGCGGCCATCCAAAGAGAGTCCCACAATCACCACAACATATCTAAAGGATAGTCAAAGACAAGCACCAAGAGACTCTCAATCTTCAATCAACACACAAGAGAGGAAATCACTCATGAAAATACTTTTCTAATCCATGTCCAATAGACCGCTGTCACCTTGGTCTCGGGGATTATACTAGATAAAGACAAGTGAGTACATCAATCCAATACATAGAGGAAGGGGAAACACCCTAGATTAACATAGCCTATGATCACAACGAAGATCACATCATGGGAGAGAGAATTGACCACATAGCTACTGGTAAGAACCTCAGCCCCGAGGAGGAACTACTCCCGCATCATGGAGGGAGGAAGCAACGTCGATGGAGATGACTCCGGGGGCACTTCCCCGTCCCGGCAGGGTGCCGGCGCAGGAATTCTGGTCCCCCGAAGCTTGATGGCGATGGCGATGGCGGCGGAGATCGGAAACGCGTCTGGAGAAAAGGGGTCCGGAATCAGGGTTTCCGTGACACGCTTTAAATATATGCCAAAGGGGGGCATCGGAGGGGGTCAGGGGTGCCCAGGCGCCCCCCGGCGCGGCCCAGGGGGGGCCGCGTGGGCAGGCCACCTGGAGCCCCTGTGGGTCCCCTCCGGCCCTACTTTGGCCGCATGGTAGCTCCTGGAACCCTGTTTTTTTATATATATTTTTTGGATTTTTCCTGGCAGTTCTCGTAACGTGAAAACCTGAAATACAAAATCAGCCGAAAACAGAAACTGGCACTGGGGTGCACTGGATTAGTAAGTTAGTCCAAATATGATCAAAAGTGTATGGAAGTGTATGAATATCATAGCAATATCACCCAAAAGTGGCATGGAGCAAGCAGAAATTATAGATACGTTTTGGACGTATCAACATCCCCAAGCTTAATTCCTGCTCGTCCTCGAGTAGGTAAATGATAACAAGAATAATTTCTGTGGTGACATGCTATTAACCATATAGGACTTTTTCATAGTCATATGACAAAAGCTTACTGAGACAATGATTCTGTAGTAATTAAGTTGCCTCATGAGAAAATCAAAAATGACTGAAAGTTTTACAACATGAAACTGAAACATCAAATAGATTTGCAATGAACATGATGTGCAAATATGATAAAGTAATATCTAGCTTGCCCCCTTTAGTGATGCAAAACATAAATGCAGGGGCACCTTCAAGGTTTAAGTGATGACTAGATACAATGATTTCAAAATGAACGATATCACAATCATGCAAAAGACAATGCTACTTTGGGACAATGCACATTACACTCAGAATGACAATCATGCTCTCAGTAGTTGGTGCTTTAACATAAAAGTAAAAGAATGGTTATGTGCTAGAGCTTTTTATTTTGAAAACATGGAAGCAATTTTGTCAACGGTAGTAGTACTTCATATGTGTCACGTATAAGACATCCTATAAGTTGCAAGCCTCATGCATCGAATACCAATAGTGCTCGCACCTTGTCCTAATTAGCTCGGACTTCCATGGGTTATCATTGCATTACATATGTTTCAACCAAGTGTCACAAAGGGGTACCTCTATGCCACCTGTACAAAGGTCCAAGGAGATAAATCGCATTTGATTTCTCATTTTTGATAGATCTCAACTTGAGGACATCCATACCGGGACAACATAGAAAATAGATGATGGACTCCTCTTAAATGCATAAGCATATTCTCATAAGAGATTGAGGATTAACGTCCAAGCTAAAACTTCCACCATGATACATGGCTTTGGTTGGCGGCCCAATGTTCTTCTCTAACAATATGCATACTCATTCAACCCACGGCAAATCACCCTTACTTCAGACAAGACGAACATGCATAGCAACTCACATGATATTCAACAAATGTGTGACAGTTGATGGCGTCCCCAGAAACATGGTTACCGCTCAGCAAGCAACTTATAAGAAATAAGATACATAAGCAACATATTCTTTACCACAATAGTTTTTAAGCTACTTTCCCATGAGCTATATATTGCAAAGTTAGTTCGCTTAGTACAGGTGGAGGTTAGCAAAAGACTGGGAGCGACCAACTAAGAGAGCAATGACGGTCATAATCATGCAGAGCGACAAAGCAATATTGAATCAGGCATGGAAGTTATATCGCTACTCAGAAATAAAAGATCATCAAGGCTTGACAGACTTTCTTTACAGTCTTAATATGCGTGAGCATACGCCAAGTCAATCAAAATAAATTCTCGAAGGAAGATATTACTAAACCATACCATATCATAGGCAAACAAATCAAGTTGGTAGTCCAATAACACATTGGGAATCCCCCACCTATTCGAGATTAACCATAAGAAAACCTGAACTACTAAGCACCATCATGCAAGTAGCATCTTTATCATAGACACATTAACCAATGCAACGGAAGCAAAATCTCTTAATAAGGTGAGCATGATAATTAAAGAGAGTTCAAGCAACCAACTAGACAAAAGCTCTTTGAAAAGATAAGCATGAATACTAAGAGCAGAGCACGATAGTAGCTATTAAAAGACAAAGAACACACACAGCATAGATAGGCATGAAAATTCTATGCTATGTTCTAGGTAGAAGTGGAGCGTGTTTCTCTCCCACATAAAGGAATGCTGAGTTCCGACTCGTTATGAAAAACTAAAAAGAAAACTAAAAGCAAGACGCTTGATGGGCCTCGAACCCCTCGTTGGTTACCCCAAGTGGAAGGTGTAAGATGCAGTAAGTAGAAGTGTTTTCCCCTAGCAAAGATGCCAAGGATCGAATCCCCAGAGACTCCTAGGTTCAACAGGTAGGTGTCAACTACTAACGGCGCAATTAGCAATCAACGTGGACCTGCACACAGATACAAATAACTTTGCTCCCAACGAGTACAGAGAGGTTGTCAATCTCTCCGGCCTTGTAGTTCACAAAGGGTTAAAAGCAATATGATAGTAGTGATAGATAGTGTTTTGCAATAGTAAATAAAATAGCGGAAAGTAAATAGTGTATGTGATTAATGATGGTAATATGGACCGGAGTCTCATGATGTTCACTAGTGATGTTTCTCTCCCAAAAGACGATAAAACTGTTGGGGAACGTAGCATAATTCAAAAAATTTCTACGTCTTCACCAAGATCCAACTATGGAGACATCTAGCAACGAGTAACTGAGAGTGCCTCTACATACCGTTATTGAGATTGCGAGCGGAAGCTTTCAACGAAGCAAGGATGAAGTAGTCGTACTCTTCACGTTCTTCGTCACCGATGATCTAGCGCCGAACGGACGGCACCTCCGTGTTCAACAAACGTACGGTGCAGCAACGTCACCTCCTTCTTGATCCAGCAAGGGGGGAGGAGAAGTCGTCAGAGATCCGGCAGCACGACGGCGTGATGATGGATGCAGTGGAGATCGCAGCAGGGCTTCGCCGGGCGCCCTGCGTGGGAGTTGGGAGGTGTGACGGGAGGGGGAGAGGCGCCAGGGCTTGGGTGCGGCTGCCCTCTCCCCCCCACATATATATAGGGGCCAGGGGGGGCGCCTGGACCCCCTGCAGATCCAATCTGCAAGGGGGCGGCGGCCAGGGAGGAGTCCCCTTCCCCCAAGGCAAGTGGTGGCCCCCTCCCCTTAGGGTTTTAACCCTAGGCGCAGGGGTGATGGGCCTCCCTTAGTGGTGCGCCAGCCCTGAGGGCTGGACACATCCCCTTGCGGCCTAGGGGCCCCACCGGGATGGGTGGCCCCACCCGGTGGACCCCCGGGGCCCCACCGGTGGTCCCGGGACGCTCCCGGTGACCCCCGGAGATCACCCGTTGGCCGAAACTGGACTTCCCATATATCAATCTTTACCTCCGGACCATTCCGGCACTCCTCGTGACGTCCGGGATCTCATCCGGGACTCCGAACAACTTTCGGGTTTCCACGTGCATTTATCTCTACGACCCTAGCATTATCGAACCTTAAGTGTGTAGACCCTACGGGTTCGGGAGACACGTAGACATGACCGAGACCACTCTCTGGTCAATAACCAACAGCGGGATCTGGATACCCATGTTGGTTCCCACGTGTTCCTCGATGATCTTCATCGGATGAACCACCGTGTCAAGGATTCACTTAATCCCGTATGTTATTCCCTTTGTCCATCGGTATGGTACTTGCCCGAGATTCGATCGTCGGTATTCCCGATACCTTGTTCAATCTCGTTATGGCAAGTCTCTTTACTCGATTCGTAATCCATCATCCTGTGACTAACTACTTAGTCACATAGAGCTCATTATGATGATGTCTTACCGAGTGGGCCCAGAGGTACCTCTCCGTCATACGGAGTGACAACATCCCAGTCTCGGTTCGTACCAACTCAACAGACACTTTCGGAGATACCCGATGCGTACCTTTATAGTCACCCAGTTACGTTGTGACGGTTGGCACACCCAAAGTACTCCTACGGTATCCGGGAGTTGTACAACCTCATGGTCTAAGGAATAAATACTTGACACCGAAAAAGCTTATGCATTATGAACTATACGATCTCGTGTTATGCTCAAGTTTGGGTCTTGTCCATCACATCATTCTCCTAATGATGTGATCCCGTTATCACCGACATCTCATGTCCATGGTCAGGAAACCGTGACCATCTGTTGATCAACGAGCTGGCTACTAGAGGCCTACCAGGGACTCATTGTGGTCTATGTATTCACACATGTATCGCTGTTTCCGTACAATACAATTCAAGCATGAATAACAAATGATTATCATGAACAAGGAGATATAATAATACTACTTTTATTATTGCCTCTAGGGCATATCTCCAACAGTCTCCCACTTGCACTAGAGTCAATAATCTAGTTACATTGTGATGAATCGAACACCCATAGAGTTCTGGTGTTGATCATGTTTCGCTCGTGAAAGAGGTTTAGTCAACGGGTCTGCAACATTCAGATCCGTATGCACTTTACAAATATCTATGTCTCCATCCTGAACATAATTCCGGATGGAGTTGAAACGGCGCTTGATGTGCTTGGTCTTCTTGTGAAACCTGGGCTCCTTGGTAATAGCAATAGCACTAGTGTTGTCACAGAAGAGAGTCATCGGGCTTGACGCGCTTGGAATGACTCCTAGGTCGGTGATGAACTCCTTCATCCAGACTCCTTCCTGCGCTGCTTCCGAAGCAGCTATGTACTCCGCTTCACATGTAGATGCTGCCACCACGCTTTGCTTGCAACTGCACCAGCTGACTGCCCCTCCATTCAAAATGTACACGTATCCGGTTTGTGACTTAGAGTCATCCAGATCTGTGTCGAAGCTAGCATCGACGTAACCCTTTACGACGAGCTCTTCGTCACCTCCATAAACGAGAAACATATCCTTAGTCCTTTTCAGGTACTTTAGGATGTTCTTGACCGCTGTCCAGTGTTCCGTACCGGGATCACTTTGGTACCTCCCTACCAAACTTATGGCAAGGTTCACATTAGGTCTGGTACACAGCATGGCATACATGATAGAACCTATGGCCGAGGCATAGGGAATGACACTCATCTTTTCTCTATCTTCTGCCGTGGTCGGCGACTGAGTCTTACTCAATCTCATACCTTGCAAAACAGGCAAGAATCCTTTCTTTGACTGATCCATAATGAACTTCTTCAATATTTTGTCAAGGTATGTACTTTGTGAAAGACCAATGAGGCGTCTCGATCTATCTCTATAGATTTTGATGCCTAATATGTAAGCAGCTTCTCCAAGGTCCTTCATTGAAAAACTTTTATTCAAGTAGGCCTTTACATTTTCCAAGAATTCTATATCATTTCCCATCAGCAATATGTCATCCACATATAATATGAGAAATGCCACAGAGCTCCCACTCACTTTCTTGTAAATACAGGCTTCTCCATAAGTCTGTATAAAGCCAAACGCTTTGATCACTTCATCAAAGCGAATATTCCAACTCCGAGATGCTTGCACCAGCCCGTAAATCGAGCGCTGGAGCTTGCATACCTTGTTAGCGTTCTCTGGATCGACAAAACCTTCCGGTTGCATCATATACAACTCTTCCTTGAGGAAGCCGTTAAGGAATGCTGTTTTGACGTCCATTTGCCATATCTCATAATCATAGAATGCGGCAGTAGCTAACATGATTCTGACTGACTTCAGCATCGCTACGGGAGAAAAAGTCTCGTCGTAGTCAATCCCTTGAACTTGTCGATAACCCTTAGCGACAAGCCGAGCCTTATAGATGGTCACATTACCATCCACGTCTGTCTTCTTCTTAAATATCCATTTGTTTTCTATGGCGTGCCTATCATCAGGCAAGTCCACCAAAGTCCATACTTTGTTTTCATACATGGATTCAATCTCAGATTTCATGGCTCCAAGCCATTTATTGGAATCTGGGCCCGCTATCGCTTCTTCATAGTTCGAAGGTTCACCGTTGTCTAACCACATGATTTCCAGTATAGGGTTGCCGTACCACTCTGGTGCGGAACGTGCCCTTGTGGACCTTCGAAGTTCAGTAGTAACTTGATCTGTTTCTTCATGATCATTATCATTAACTTCCTCCCTTGTCGGTGCAGGCACTTCAATAACAGTTTCCTGCGCTGCGCTACTTTCCGGTACAGGAGTGGTGACTATCACCTCATCAAGTTCTACTTTCCTCCCACTCACTTCTTTCGAGAGAAACTCTTTCTCCAAAAAGCATCCATTCTTGGCAACAAAGACTTTGCCTTCGGATCTGTGGTCGAAGGTGTCCCAATTGTTTCCTTTGGGTATCCTATGAAGACGCATTTTTCCGATTTGGGTTCGAGCTTTTCAGGTTGAAGTTTCTTGACATAAGCATCGCAACCCCAAACTTTCAGAAACGACAGCTTCGGTTTCTTGCCAAACCAAAGTTCATACGGAGTCTTCTCAACGGATTTCGACGGAGCCCTATTTAGAGTGAATGCGGCAGTCTCTAAAGCATAACCCCAAAAAGATAGCGGTAAATCGGTGAGGGACATCATAGATCGCACCATGTCCAACAGAGTACGATTTCGACGTTCGGACACACCGTTTCGTTGAGGTGTTCCGGGCGGTGTCAATTGTGAAACAATTCCACAGCTTCTAAGGTGTGTGCCAAATTCATGACTTAAATATTCACCCCCACGATCCGATCGCAAGAACTTTATTTTTCTGTCACGTTGATTCTCAACCTCATTCTGAAATTCCTTGAACTTTTCAAAGGTCTCAGACTTGTGTTTCATCAAATAGACATACCCATATCTACTCAAGTCATCTGTGAGGGTGAGAACATAACGATAGCCTCCGCGAGCCTCTACACTCATTGGACCGCACACATCGGTATGTATGATTTCCAACAAGTTGGTTGCTCGCTCCATTGTTCCGGAGAACGGAGTCTTGGTCATCTTGCCCAAGAGGCATGGTTCGCACGTGTCAAATGATTCATAATCAAGAGACTCTAGAAGTCCATCCGAATGGAGCTTCTTCATACGTTTGACACCAATATGACCAAGGCGGCAATGCCACAAGTATGTGGGACTATCATTATCAACTTTACATCTTTTGGCATCTACACTATGAATATGTGTATTACTACGTTCGAGATCCATCAAAAATAAACCATTGACCAGCGGGGCATGACCATAAAACATATCTCTCAAATAAATAGAACAACCATTATTCTCCGATTTGAAAGAGTAGCCATCTCGCATAAGACGAGATCCAGAAACAATGTTCATGCTCAAAGCTGGTACTAAATAACAATTATTCAGGTTTAAAACTAATCCCGAGGGTAGATGTAGAGGTAGCGTGCCGACGGCGATCACATCGACCTTGGAACCATTCCCGACGCGCATCGTCACCTCATCCTTCGCCAGTCTCCGTTTATTCCGCAGCTCCTGTTTTGAGTTACAAATGTGAGCAACTGCACCGGTATCGAATACCCAGGAGCTACTACGAGCACTGGTAAGGTACACATCAATAACAAGTATATCAAATATACCTTTGACGTTGCCGGCCTTCTTGTCTGCTAAATATTTGGGGCAGTTCCGCTTCCAGTGACCCGTTCCCTTGCAATGAAAACACTCAGTCTCAGGCTTGGGTCCATACTTTGGCTTCTTCCCGGCAACAGGCTTGCCAGGCGCGGCAACTTGCTTGCCGTCCTTCTTGAAGTTCTTCTTACCCTTGCCTTTCTTGAACTTAGTGGTTTTATTGACCATCAACACTTGATGTTCTTTCTTGATGTCAACCTCCGCTGATTTCAGCATCGAATACACCTCGGGAATGGACTTCTCCATCCCCTGCATATTGAAGTTCAGCACGAAGCTCTTGAAGCTTGGTGGGAGCGACTGGAGGATTCTGTCAACGATCGCTTCTTCTGGGAGATTCATTCCCAGTTGAGACAAGCGATTGTGCAATCCTGAAATCTTGAGGATGTGCTCGCTGACAGAACTATTCTCCTCCATCTTACAGCTGTAGAATGCGTCGGAGACATCATATCTCTCGACTCGGGCATGAGCTTGGAAAACCATTTTCAGCTCTTCGAACATCTCGTATGCTCCGTGGTGCTCAAAACGTTTTTGGAGCCCCGATTCTAAACTGTAAAGCATGCCGCACTGAACCAGGGAGTAATCATCACAACGTGACTACCAAGCGTTCATAACGTCTTGGTTTGCCGGGAGAACGGGTGCATCACCTAGCGGTGCTTCTAGGACATAGGTTCTCTTGGCAGCTATGAGGATAATCCTCAGGTTACGGACCCAATCCGTATAGTTGCTACCATCGTCTTTCAGCTTGGTTTTCTCTAGGAACGCGTTGAAGTTGAGGGCAACTGGAGCGTGGGCCATTTGATCTACAAGAGATATTGTAAAGAATTTAGACTAAGTTCATGATAATTAAGTTCATCTTAATCAAATTTTAATGAACTCCCACTCAGAATGACATCTCTCTAGTCATCTAAGTGATAAACGATCCGAATCGAGTAGTCCGTGTCCGATCATCACGTGAGACGGACTAGTCAAAAACGGTGAACATCTTCATGTTGATCGTATCTTCTATACGACTCGTGTTCGACCTTTCGGTCTTCCGTGTTCCGAGGCCATGTCTGTACATGCTAGGCTCGTCAAGTGAACCCTAAGTGTATCGCGTGTGTAAATCTGTCTTACACCCGTTGTATGCGAACGTTAGAACCTATCACACCCGATCATCACGTGGTGCTTCGGAGCAACGAGCTTTAGCAACGGTGCACAGTTAGGGGAAACACAATACTTGAAATTTTAGTGAGAGATCATCTTATTTACTACCGTCGTTCTAAGTAAACAAGATGCATAAACATGATAAACATCACATGCAATCACTTAAAGTGACATGATATGGCCAATATCATCTTGCTCCTTGGATCTCCATCTTCGGGGCACCATGATCATCTTGTCACCGGCTCGACACCATGATCTTCATCATCATGATCTCCATCATCGTGTCTTGAAGAAGTCGTCACGCCAACTATTACTTCTACTACTATAGCTAACGTTTAGCAATGAAGTAAAGTAATTACATGGCGTTATTCAGTGACACGCAGGTCATACAATAATTAAGACAACTCCTATGGCTCCTGCCGGTTGTCAAGTTCATCGACATGCAAGTCGTGATTCCCTATTACAAAAACATGATCAATCTCATACATCACATATATCATTCATCACATCTTCGTTTTGGCCATACCACGTCACATAGCACATGTTGCAAAAACAAGTTAGACGTCCTCTAATTGTTGTTGCAAGTTTTACGTGGCTTCTATAGGATTTCTAGCAAGAACGTTTCTTACCTACGCCAAAACCACAACGTGATTTTTCAACTTCTATTTACCCTTCATAAGGACCCTTTTTCATCGAATCCGATCCGACTAAAGTAGGAGAGACAGACACCCGCCAGCCACCTTATGCATCTAGTGCATGTCTGTCGGTGGAACCAGTCTCACGTAAGCGTACGTGTAAAGTCGGTCCGGGCCGCTTCATCCCACAATACCGCCGAATCAAGATTGACTAGTAACGGTAAGAAAGTTGAACAAGATCATACGCCCACAACTGCTTTGTGTTCTACTCGTGCAAGATGCTACGCATAAAACCTAGGCTCAGATGCCACTGTTGGGGAACGTAGCATAATTCAAAAAAATTCTACGTCTTCACCAAGATCCAACTATGGAGACATCTAGCAACGAGTAACTGAGAGTGCATCTACATACCATTATGGAGATTGCGAGCGGAAGCTTTCAACGAAGCAAGGATGAAGTAGTCGTACTCTTCACGTTCTTCGTCACCGATGATCTAGCACCGAACGGACGGCACCTCCGCGTTCAACACACGTACGGTGCAGCAACGTCACCTCCTTCTTGATTCAGCAAGGGGGGAGGAGAAGTCGTCAGAGATCCGGCAGCACGACGGCGTGATGACGGATGCAGTGGAGATCACAGTAGGGCTTCGCTGGGCGCCCTGCGTGGGAGTTGGGAGGTGTGACGGGAGGGGGAGAGGCGCCAGGGCTTGGGTTCGGCTGCCCTCTCCCCCCCACATATATATAGGGGCCAGGGGGGGCGCCTGGACCCCCTGCAGATCCAATCTGCAAGGGGGCGGCGGCCAGGGAGGAGTCCCCTTCCCCCAAGGCAAGTGGTGGCCCCCTCCCCTTAGGGTTTTAACCCTAGGCGCAGGGGAGGTGGGCCTCCCTTAGTGGTGCGCCAGCCCTGAGGGCTGGACACATCCCCTTGTGGCCTAGGGGCCCCACCGGGATGGGTGGCCCCACCCGGTGGACCCTCGGGGCCCCTCCGGTGGTCCCGGGACGCTCCCGGTGACCCCCGGAGATCACCCGTTGGCCGAAACTGGACTTCCCATATATCAATCTTTACCTCCGGACCATTCCGGAACTCCTCGTGACGTCCGGGATCTCATCCGGGACTCCGAACAACTTTCGGGTTTCCACGTGCATTTATCTCTACGACCCTAGCGTTACCGAACCTTAAGTGTGTAGACCCTACGGGTTCGGGAGACACGTAGACATGACCGAGACCACTCTCTGGTCAATAACCAACAGCGGGATCTGGATACCCATGTTGGTTCCCACGTGTTCCTCGATGATCTTCATCGGATGAACCACCGTGTCAAGGATTCACTTAATCCCGTATGTTATTCCCTTTGTCCATCGGTACGGTACTTGCCCGAGATTCGATCGTCGGTATTCCCGATACCTTGTTCAATCTCGTTATGGCAAGTCTCTTTACTCGATCCGTAATCCATCATCCTGTGACTAACTACTTAGTCACATAGAGCTCATTATGATGATGTCTTACCGAGTGGGCCCAGAGGTACCTCTCCGTCATACGGAGTGACAACATCCCAGTCTCGGTTCGTACCAACTCAACAGACACTTTCGGAGATACCCGATTCGTACCTTTATAGTCACCCAGTTACGTTGTGACGGTTGGCACACCCAAAGTACTCCTACGGTATCCGGGAGTTGTACAACCTCATGGTCTAAGGAATAAATACTTGACACCGAAAAAGCTTATGCATTACGAACTATACGATCTCGTGTTATGCTCAAGTTTGGGTCTTGTCCATCACATCATTCTCCTAATGATGTGATCCCGTTATCACCGACATCTCATGTCCATGGTCAGGAAACCGTGACCATCTGTTGATCAACGAGCTGGCTACTAGAGGCCTACCAGGGACTCATTGTGGTCTATGTATTCACACATGTATCGCTGTTTCCGTACAATACAATTCAAGCATGAATAACAAATGATTATCATGAACAAGGAGATATAATAATAATACTTTTATTATTGCCTCTAGGGCATATCTCCAACAAAAACAGCTATGTGAGGTAAACAAATTACAGCTGGGCAATTGACAGGACCCATGAGCGCATACAAATGCTGATTACATTGCAAGAAAGGTTGAGGTTCAAAGCATGGGCGGTACGCCAAAGTAAGTAGACCGAAATCCATCAATATCTACAACTAATCATCCACCTTGAGATATCTATCCAGAACATCTCGCTGGTATTAAGTTGCGAGTCCCACCCATAGTGTAAACTCAATGCAACAGACAACTGCATTAAAAGAACTTTGCGTAAAGTAAACAATCCTTGCACCCGCGGGCACAAGCACCGTTGTTTTCCCCCTTGTGGCAACAGCACATCCCCTAGACTCATGTTTCTGTCACTCAAGCTAGTCATCGAGGAGCATGAACCCACAATCGAGCATAACGTTCCCTCTTGGAGTCACTACTTACTACTTGGCCAAAGCAATAAATAACAATGGAGAACATGCAAGAATTACTTATGAACTAAAATATAAAAGAGGTGAATCAAATATATTACTCAAGATCAATCTGAACATAATCTCATAATCCATCGGATCCCAGCAAACTCAACATAGCAACAGCACAAGGATTACATAGGTGCCTCGATCATGTAGGGCAGCTCACGAGGACTAATTAGTGAAGCACAAGAACGGGAGGGGAACATCACATAGCTACTGGTCATGGACTCATGGTCCAAGGGAGACTACTCACGAGTCATCCGGGAGGCGTCCATGGTGGTGGAGAAGCTCCCGGTGGTGATCCTCCCCTCCGGCAGGGTGCCGGGAAGAGTTCTCCTGGTGCTCCCGATCTTGGAAGCGGCGGCGGCGGAACAGAGATGGGATCGCGAAAAGAAGTCCTGTTCTGAGGGTTACGGGGGACCCTTTAAATATATGCCAAAGTAGGGCACCGGGGGAGCCTCGGGGGGCCGAGGCGCCCCCCGGCGCGGCCCGGGGGGGGG
>LR738712.1:877442111-877469186 GCA_902687465.1 Secale cereale | reverse complement strand
CCACAGGGCTCCTGGAGCCCCTGTGCCCCCCTCCCCCAGGCTGCCCTTCGGACGCAGTGTTGTTTCCGGTTCGCTGATTTTTTATATAATTTTTCTGGATTTTTCTTGGCAGTTCTCGAAACGTGAAAACCTGAAATACAAAAACAACCGAAAACAGAAACTGGCACTGGGGTGCACTGGATTAGTAAGTTAGTCCAAATATGATCAAAAGTGTATGGAAGTGTATGAATATCATAGCAATATCACCCAAAAGTGGCATGGAGCAAGCAGAAATTATAGATACGTTTTGGACGTATCAACGCTCCAAGCATAGCACATAACACATGAAGTGATAAAAATATAGCGGAACGAAAGACGAACTGATAATGTTGATGGAGAAGGGGATGCACGGGGGCATCCCCAAGCTTAGACGCTTGAGTCTCCTTGAATATTTCTTGGGGGTGCACGGGGGCATCCCCAAGCTTGAGCGCTTGACACTCCTGAATCTTTTTTATCATCTTCCCTCGCACACTTGAAAACTCCCTTCATACATAACTCATCATAATCTGATTAGCGAGGTTAGTACCCTTAATAAAATAATTGCACCTTGCGGGAAATAAAGATATTATTGAAGTTCTACTGTTTCTCAAGATTGCCAAAAGGTTTTTGCAAAGAAAAGGCAAGCTCTTGGTTTGCAAAATGAAGGAAAGGCAAAACAGGACAGAATCTGTGAAAAACAGAACAGCAGGTAGTAATTGATTTGTTCGGGGCACTTCTGCAACTCAAATAAAAAAACTCAGAACAGACGCACGAAAGACAATTATATAGAGAACGCTGTCGAAAGAATTCAGACCAAAAAGATGATCTGGTGATTTTATACGAATTTTTCTATCCAAGGACAGAATCTGTTTCCTGGACAGCACCTCACAACTTTTGAACTTTCTAGCAATCAGAGGCTATACTTGGCACAAATATGAAAAGCAAAGATACAATGATGATGCTACTGTAGTAAACAACATCAAAACACAACAAAAGAAAAAATAAATTTTTTATTCATGTGGGCTGCCTCCCAAAAGCGCTTTCTTTTATGCCTTTAAGCTAGGCATAGGACTTTAATGATGCTCTCGTCAGAATAAGAGCTGAAGAACAAAAGAGGGCATCAAGAAGCAAATGCCAAATACATTTAAGCCTAACATTCTTCCTATGCATAGGAATATTGCAATAGAATAATTCATTGAAGCACGAAGCAACTAGCATAGGAAGGCAAAACAAGCATAACTTCAAAATATTCACCATAAAGAGAGGAAACTTCTTATTATTAAGATATTTAGAACCAAGTATCCCTCTCTCATTATAAATTTCAGTGGCATCATGAATGAACTCAACAATATAAGCATCACATAAAGCATTGTTACCATGATCCACATGCAAAAAGGTACTCTTACTCTCCACATAAGCATAATCTTTCTCATTGGTGATAGTGGGAGTAGGACTATCATAAACAACTTGAACACTATAGATTAATTGTGTATTAGGAGGGTGGTGTTCAACAAGGGAGTAATTCCCTCCATGATTATGACAAGTTTCATAAGGATAATTTCTCCTTATGTCATAGGTACCTTTATAATCACTATAGATTGGAGTTATAACATCATGATGGTAGAGAAGAGCATTATCATTGCTAGCAACTATATTTGTAAACATGTTGTCTTTATTCTTACTAGCAAGAGAATTATCAATTGTCACATCACTAGTGGGTAAAGGATTTGCAATCCTATCATCCCCAAGCTTAGAGCTTCCCATATCATCACTTTCAGAGTTGGTAACAAAAAGATTTTCAAGATCATAAGTAGCATTATCATCATTTTCCCGATCACAATAAGTAACATGCATATCATAATCAAAATCATCTTCAATAGTACCTACAGATGTATCATCAAGATGATAATTAAGGCAATAAACTTCACCTTCTTCTTTAAACTTACAACCGTTAGGATAAAAGTTGATGGGAGGAATATGCTCAGGCCAGGTTGATACCCATTCTTCTTCTTTCTTGCTCCTCTTCCTCCTCCTATTCTTTTTCTTCTTCTTAACCTTAGGAGGGGGTGGTTGGAGATGAAGCTTCTCCACATATCCTGGTTTATCATTAGAAACAATAGGGGAAACTTGGGAGAAACTCTCCTTTTTATTAGCAGAAATATAAGAGACATTTTTATACTTTGGTAAAGTTCCCTCCTTTCTAATCTTACTTATGTAATCATTTTCATGGCAATTAACAACACAATAGATATGGCAATTTTGCAAAGTTTTTTTTATTCCTATGGCATTAACATCTAGCCAAGAAGTCTTTTCTGATAACTCTTCACACATCAAAAATAACATAAGCTCATCACAAAGATCAGAGGTGATCATGTCATCACACAACCGGTTAACAGTTATGTTTTGAAAGTTCATGCATTGAAAATTAAAGTGACCCTCTATACGGCAAAGTTCACAAGTAAAAGGATAAAGGTCACACAATTCTCTAGCAATTTCATTTAAATCTCTGACCCAAGTGATTGTTCTTTCATGCTTATGTTGCTTACAATACTTCTCTTCTTCAATCATAGGCCTTTCACAAGGTCTATCCACTCCACAAAAATTAACATGCTTATATAAAACTTCA
The DNA here is from genome assembly GCA_902687465.1 of Secale cereale. Taxonomy (NCBI): domain Eukaryota; kingdom Viridiplantae; phylum Streptophyta; class Magnoliopsida; order Poales; family Poaceae; genus Secale; species Secale cereale. The sequence continues at coordinate 877,466,542 of LR738712.1, read as the reverse complement.
TTTTTAGGAATTGGATCATGCATGTTGAAATCATCATGAACAATTTCATTTTCTTTGCAAGTCTCTTTAAAAGGTTTATGATACTTGATCCAATCCTCCTTAGGCATATTAAGATGTGAAGCAAAAGATTTGAGGAAATCAACAAGGAGTTGAGAATCAGGCCCAAACTTAGCACTAAACTTATTAAAACTTATAGTTTCAACAAAGGACTTAATGCAATCATACTCATAAATTATACCTGACTCTTTACCTTTGTCGATCTCCCAATCTTCAGTGTTGCGTTGAATTCTTTCAAGGAGTTCCCATTTAGCATCAATCTTTTTGTTTGTGAAAGAACCCATAGAGGAAGCATCGAGCAAATCTTTATCCTGTCGAGAGAGCCTCGCATAGAAGTTAGTAATCATAATATCTTTGGGGAGCCCATGGTTAGGACATTTTAGCATTAACGTTTTCAGTCTCCCCCAAGCTTGAGCTATGCTCTCTCCGTCATGAGGGTAGAAATTATAAACATAATTCCTATTCTTATGGACTTCATGAAGAGGATAAAACTTTGAGTAAAAGAGAGACTGGATCTCTTTCCACTCCAGCAGGTGAGAGTCATTTAGTAGCCTATACCATTCCAATGCTTTTCCTTTCAGTGACAAGGCAAATAATTTCCTCATAACAAACTCCCTCGATACACCTGCAAGCTTAAATAATGAACATAGTTGTGACAGATATAGCAAGTGTTCACCGGGATGTCTGTCTCCTGCATAACGATTAGCCATGACATAATCGATAATACCAGATGGTATTTTATAGAGCACAATTTCAGTAGGAGGAGGAGCAACCACCAAAGGTGTGGGGCGTCCTCCCGCAAGCAACGATCCAATAGTAAGGTTTTCCATAAACATAACTAGTGAAATAAAAACAAGAAACAAAAAGATTTAATTGCAAGATCTAAAGATATACCTTCAAGCGCTCACCTCCCCGGCAATGGCGCCAGAAATAGCTTGATGTCTACACACGCTTCTACTCTTGTAGACTATGTTGGGCCTCCAAGCGCAGAGGTTTGTAGGACAGCGGCAATTTCCCTTAAGTGGATGACCTAAGGTTTATCGAACTCAGGGAAGTAGAGGTTGAAGATGGTCTCTCTCAAGCAACCCTGCAACTAAGATACAAGAAGTCTCTTGTGTCCCCAACACACCTAATACACTAATCAGATCTATAGGTGCACTAGTTTGGCAAAGAGATGTTAAATGGCAAGTGATATGGATGGCAAAACAAAGTAATATAGATATGTAATAAAAAGTGCAGCAATCAAACAAGTGGTAAACGTGAGCACAAATGGTATTGCAATGGTGGAAACAAGGCCTAGGGTTCATACTTTCACTAGTGGCAACTCCCAACAACATTAACATAATCGAATCACATGATATTTGCCATAAAACATGCAAAGGGGACACACTCGGAGGTCATTCCTTCGTGGTCAAGAGAGGAAGAGAATTATGTAGGGCTACAAAAGCACACCTCAAAGTTCGTAGTTCTCAATCTAAGGATTTCCCAATGTCACCGCGGCCATCCAAAGAGAGTCCCACAATCACCACAACATATCTAAAGGATAGTCAAAGACAAGCACCAAGAGAATCTCAATCTTCAATCAACACACAAGAGAGGAAATCACTCATGAAAATACTTTTCTAATCCATGTCCAATAGACCGCTGTCACCTTGGTCTCGGGGATTATACTAGATAAAGACAAGTGAGTACATCAATCCAATACATAGAGGAAGGGGAAACACCCTAGATTAACATAGCCTATGATCACAACGAAGATCACATCATGGGAGAGAGAATTGACCACATAGCTACTGGTAAGAACCTCAGCCCCGAGGAGGAACTACTCCCGCATCATGGAGGGAGGAAGCAACGTCGATGGAGATGACTCCGGGGGCACTTCCCCGTCCCGGCAGGGTGCCGGCGCAGGAATTCTGGTCCCCCGAAGCTTGATGGCGATGGCGGCGGAGATCGGAAACGCGTCTGGAGAAAAGGGGTCCGGAATTAGGGTTTCCGCGACACGCTTTAAATATGCCAAAGGGGGGCATCGGAGGGGGTCAGGGGTGCCCAGGCGCCCCCCGGCGCGGCCCAGGGGGGGCCGCGTGGGCAGGCCGCCTGGAGCCCCTGTGGGTCCCCTCCGGCCCTACTTTGGACGCATGGTAGCTCCTGGAACGCTGATTTTTTATATATTTTTTCTGGATTTTTCCTGGCAGTTCTCGTAACGTGAAAACCTGAAATACAAAAACAGCCGAAAACAGAAACTGGCACTGGGGTGCACTGGATTAGTAAGTTAGTCCAAATATGATCAAAAGTGTATGGAAGTGTATGAATATCATAGCAATATCACCCAAAAGTGGCATGGAGCAAGCAGAAATTATAGATACGTTTTGGACGTATCAACCACACGCCTTAATTCTCATTGGATCACACACATCAGTATGTGTGACTTCTGATGGCTTCTCGCCCCTCGTTGGTTACCCCAAGTGGAAGGTTGAGATGTAGCGTAGCGGCAAATTTCCCTTGGCAAAGATACCAAGGATCGAATCCCGTGAGACTCCGAGGGTCGACAAGTAGGTGCCAACGGCGCCAGAAACTTAGCGGTTGAAGGGACCTACACACAGATACAGATAACTTTGCTCCCAACGAGTACAGAGAGGTTGTCAATCCCTCCGGCCTTGTTGTTTACAAAGGATCAAACACAAGAGATAATAATGATAGCTATGACTGCAACTAGGAAATAAAAACAGGAAGTAAATAGAAGGTGTGATCAGCGGTGGTAATATGGACCGGGGTCCCATGATGTTCACTAGTGATGTCTCTCTCCCAAAAGATGATAAAACAGCAAAGCGAGGTAAACAAATTACAGCTGGGCAATTGACAGGATTATGTGCGCAAACCAATGCTAACTATGCTGCAAAGAAAGGTAGAGGCTCAAAAGCATGGGCGGTACGCCAAGGCAAGTAGACCGAAATCCATCTGCATCTACTACTAATCATCCACCTTGAGATATCTATCCAGAACATCTCGCTGGTATTAAGTTGCGAATCCCACCCAAAGTGTAAACTCAAAGCAACAGACAACTGCATTAAAAGAACTTTGCGTAAAGTAAACAATCCTTGCACCCGCAAGTACAAGCACCGTTGTTTTCTCCCTTGTGGTAACAGCACATCCCCTAGACTCATGTTTCTGTCACTCAAGCTAGTCATCAGGGGGCATGAACCCATAATCAAGCATAACGCTCCCTCTTGGAGTTACTACCTACTACTTGGCCAAAGCAATAAACAGCAACGGAGAACATGCAAGAATTACTCAAGAACAAAGATATAAAAGAGGTGAATCAAATATATTACTCAAACACAATCTGAACATAGTCTCATAATCCATCAGATCCCAGCAAACTCAGCAAAGCAACAGCAGAACGATTACATATGTGCCTCGATCATGTAGGGCAGCTCACGAGGTCTAAACCGTGAAGAGCAAAGAGGGGAGGAGAACATCACATAGCTACTGATCATGGACCCATGGTCCAAGGTGGACTACTCACGACTCATCCGGGAAGCGTCCGTGGTGGTGGAGAAGCTCCCGGTGGTGGTTCTCCCCTCCGGCAGGGCGCCGGGAAGAGTTCTCCTGATGCTCCCGATCTTGGAAGCGCTGCGGCGGCGGAACAGAGGCGAGATCGCGAAAAAGGGTTCTGTCCTCGAGGGTTTCGGGACGAGAGGGATATATATGTGAAGGGGGGCAGCCAGAGGCGGAGCAAGGGCCCCAGGCGCCCCCCTGGCGCGGCCAGGGGTGGGGCCGCGCCAGGTGGCCGCCTGGGCCTCCCCTGGCTCCCCTCTGGCCCATCTTTGGTTCTTCACGAAGCTTCCTGTACGCTGATTTTTCCTATATTTTTCCAGGAATTTTTGGAGCACTTTTAATATGGGGGAAACCTGAAATAGAAAAACAGCAGAAAATAGGAACTGGCACTGTGGTGCACTGAGTTAATAGGTTAGTCCAAATATGATCAAAAGTGTATGGAAGTGCATCAATATCATAGCAATATCACACAAAAGAAGCATGGAGCAAGCAGAAATTATAGATACGTTTTGGACGTATCAACATCCCCAAGCTTAATTCCTGCTCGTCCTCGAGTAGGTAAATGATAACAAGCATAATTTCTGTGGTGACATGCTACCAACCATATAAGAACTTTTTAAGTAAAGCAATCAAGGCATGTAATTCAATTCAAGTCATAACAAGCAAGAGTCTATATTAGCATTGTAACAAGCAACATAAGAACATAAAGGTGCAAGAGCTTTCGCTGTCCGTGACTCGAATGTCTCCAAATGGTGTTTGCGTGCAAGAAAGGGGATAGGGATATACGAGAGAGTAAAACATAGTTTTTGTATTGTTGAGAACGTAATCTACTAAAGATTCACACTTGGACTTCTTTGGAATCTTATCTTGACTCATCCCCAGACCACTAGCCAGGTACAAGTCAAAATGATCCACTCCCTTTCGATATTTTCAGCACTCATGCAATGGATGAGTGTAAGCAAGAAAGTTGACACTTAGGATGGCAAAGAGAGAAAAATGATGAAGGGGGAAGACAAAAAAGGTGTGAACGGCTCACATCAATGAGGACAATCATAGGCGAGAGAAAGCCAAATGATAGATATGATGTGAGGAGTAGGGATTGCCATGCAACGGATGCACATATGAGCTAAGGTAAGCTCTCCAATGGAACTAGTGGGGGTGCATCCAACTTGCTCGCTCAAGAAGACCTAGAGCTCTTTTGAGGAGGCTCATCATTGGAATATACAAGCCAAGTTCTATAGTGTGAAGGTCCCCACATAGCTATATGCATGAATGATAATCTCTATGAAGTACAAGGTATAAGATGGAGTACGAGTGTGGATCTCTCAAAAGGAATAGTAGTGTGCCCCCTTCTCTCTATTTATTTCTTTTTCTCTTTTTTCTATTTTTTTTAATTTTTTTTGTGGCCTCAATGGCTCTTTCTATTTAACTCTCATTTGTCCTCTTTGGGATCTTTTGATTTTGTCCTCTTTGGGATCTTTTCCTCACTTTAGGGGCAACACTCTATATATTACAAGAAGTATAGAAGATCTTTCACACTTTACAAAAGTACTCAACATAAAGAAAATGAAACTATCATGATGTATGCAAATGTATGCCTCTGCCGGTGTAGCAGGATATGCAATGATACTAGCGCATCATGTAGCAATGATTAGGGCAAGGCCCAACTAGCATGTGGCTCATCGATCAAGCAAAAAGCATGTATGACATGAAGATCAAGTCATGAGAAGATGGATGTTGCATGGCAATGTATCTCGGAAAGGCTATGGAAATGCCTTGATAGGTAGGTATGGTGGCTGTTTTGAGGAAGGATATAATGAGGCTTATGATGACAGAGCGTATCGTGCCAAGGATTTGGATGCACCGGCGAAGTATGCGCCAACTCTCGAGGTGAGAAAGGGCAATGCACGGTACCGAAGAGGCTAGAAAAATATGGCTAGGTGGAAGTGTCAACTTTCGAATACTCACATTAGTCCGAAGAACTCATGCACTTATTATCGGTCACTCTCAATCTAATTAGGAGGTTCACAATAAGACAAATACCCCGAGGAGGAGTGTATGGGGGTTTGGTTATCCTTGCGCATCCTCGACTCATGGTACGTGAGTGTACTCTAATATTCGATCCCTCCAAAGATTAGTGATCCATCTAGTAGCTAAAGTTCTCAACTATTTTGTAGGTTTTCGAAAATAAACACGGATTGCCCAAAATACGACAGCTATCACTAATAGGCTAAAGCTCTTGACACCGAAAGTTCAGACATTACTCATGGCAATACCTCAAAACTATTGCAAGTTACTACTAAAATTAAATAGCAACCTCAATTACCTACTTTAAGTTAAGACACACAACTCAGTGCAACAGGCAAACTTTCTTAACAAGATAAACATGAAAACTCAAGAGAGTTCAGCAATCAACTAAACAAAAGCTCTTTAAAAAGAAAAGCATGAAAACTAAGAGTTAAACATGACAGCAGCTATGGAAAGACAAAGAACACACACAGCAAAGATAAGCATGAAAATCCTATGTTGTGTACTAGGTTGAAGTGGAGCGTGTTTCTCTCCCACACAAAGAAAGCTGGGTTCTAACTTGTTATGAACAGCAAGCAAGGCTAAATAAAACTAAAAAAAACTAAGAGCAAGACGCTCCAAGCATAGCACATAACGCATGAAGTGATATTATAGTGGAACGAAAGACGAACTGATAATTGTTGATGGAGAAGGGGATGCATGGGGGCATCCCCAAGCTTAGACGCTTGAGTCTTCTTGAATATTTCTTGGGGGTGCACTGGGGCATCCCCAAGCTTGAGCGTTTGACCCTCCTGAATCTTCTTTTATCATCTTCCCTCGCACACTTGAAAACTCCCTTCATACATAACTCATCATAATCTGATTAGCGAGGTTAGTACCCACAATAAAATAATTTTTCCCTACTGTAAATAAAGATAATCTTGAAGAGCTACTGTTTCTCAGGATTGCCAAAAGGTTTTTGCAAAGAAAAAGCAAGCTCAAGGTTTGCAAAACGAAGAAAAGGCAAAACAGGACAGAATCTGTGAAAAACAGACCAGCAGATAGTAAATAATTGTTTCGGGGCACTTCTGCAACTCGAATCAAAAAACTCAGAACAGACGCTCGAAAGCCAATTGTATAGAGCACGCTGTCAAAAAAATTCAGATCAAAAAGATGATCTGGTGATTTTATTCGAATTTTTCTGTCCAAGAACAGAATCTGTTTTCTGGACAGCACGTCACAACTTTTGAACTTTCTTGCAATCGGAGGCTAAACTTGGCACAAAGCTGAAAAGAAAAGATACAATGATGATGCTACTGTAGTAACAAACATGAAGACACAACAAAAGCAAAATAAAACCTAATTTGTTGTGGGCTGCCTCCCAAAAGCGCTTTCTTTTATGCCTTTAAGCTAGGCATGATGCAAAAAGAGAAGATCAAGTTTTATCAAGAGTAAGAGAATAGCTAGCCCGTGTAACGGACTCAAAAGGCAACTTAATCTTCTTTCTAGGGAAGTGTTCCATCCCTTTCTTGAGAGGGAATTGGAATTTTATATTCCCCTCTTTCATGTCAATGATAGCACCAACGGTGCGAAGAAAAGGACGTCCCAAAATAATTGGACATGAAGGTTCACATTTAATATCCATAATAGTAAAATCAACGGGAACATAATTGTCATTGACAATGATAAGAACATCGTTGATCTTCCCCAAAGGTTTCTTTACGAAAGAATCAACAAGACGAACACCAAAAGAACAAGGATCAAAAGGTTTCAATTCAAACATATCATACATTCTTTTGGGCATAACGGAGGTACTAGCTCCAACATCACATAAAGCATAGCAAGAGAAGTTATTCAACTTAATTTTAATCATAGGATCCCAACTATCTTCTAGCTTTCTAGGTATGGAGGCTTCTACCCTAAGCTTCTCCTCCCTAGCTTTGATGAGAGCATTAGTGATATGCTCTGTGAAGGCAAGGTTAAGTGTGCTAGTGTGGGGGTCTTTAGCCATTCTTTGTAAAAAGGTGACAACTTCTGAGAGACTACAATTATCAAAATCAATTTTATCATTATGGAGCAGAATTGTAGTGTCATCTTCTTTGTTTGAATTGCTCTCTATTATAAGAGTTTGGACGTCTTCCCAAGTTTGGGGAAGTGTGGGAGCAACTTTAAACAGAGGCTCATACTTTTTTCCTGGAAGACCATGCCATGCGCATAACTCTCCATTAAAACTAACATAATCACAAGGTTTATTACTTTTGTAGATCCCGACAGTGGTGATTGGCGTGATGGAAGAAGGGGTGTACTTCTCCCACTTAGTGTTTTTGGTGGAACCCATAGCAGCAGCAAGCAAGATAACTATTTTTGTGATTTTTGGTAAGGGACACTAAAGCAAAAACTGAAAGGTAAACTAACAAGACTAAAAAGCAAAGATAAAAGATAGCATGCAACTCCCCTATCTTGAAGAGTGGAGTCCCCGGCAACGGCGCCAGAAACTTGCTTGATGGCTTCTCTCCCCTCGTTGGTCACCCCAAGTGGAAGGTTGAGATGTAGCGTAGCGGCAAATTTCCCTTGGCAAAGATACCAAGGATCGAATCCCGTGAGACTCCGAGGGTCGACAAGTAGGTGTCAACGGCGCCAGAAACTTAGCGGTTGACGGGACCTGCACACAGATACAGATAACTTTGCTCCCAGCGAGTACAGAGAGGTTGTCAATCCCTCCAGCCTTGTTGTTTACAAAGGATCAAACACAAGAGATAATAATGATAGCTATGACTGCAACTAGGAAATAAAAACAGGAAGTAAATAGAAGGTGTGATCAGCGGTGGTAATAAGGACCGGGGTCCCATGATGTTCACTAGTGATGTCTCTCTCCCAAAAGACGATAAAACAGCAAAGCGAGGTAAACAAATTACAGCTGGGCAATTGACAGGAATATGTGCGCAAACCAATGCTAACTATGTTGCAAAGAAAGGTAGAGGCTCAAAAGCATGGGCGGTACGCCAAGGCAAGTAGACCAAAATCCATCTGCATCTACTACTAATCATCCACCTTGAGATATCTATCCAGAACATCTCGCTGGTATTAAGTTGCGAATCCCACCCAAAGTGTAAACTCAAAGCAACAGACAACTGCATTAAAAGAACTTTGCGTAAAGTAAACAATACTTGCACCGCAAGTACAAGCACCGTTGTTTTCTCCCTTGTGGCAATAGCACATCCCCTAGACTCATGTTTCTGTCACTCAAGCTAGTCATCAGGGGGCATGAACCCACAATCAAGCATAACGCTCCCTCTTGGAGTTACTACCTACTACTTGGCCAAAGCAATAAACAGCAACGGAGAACATGCAAGAATTACTCAAGAACAAAGATATAAAGAGGTGAATAAAATATATTACTCAAACACAATCTGAACATAGTCTCATAATCCATCAGATCCCAGCAAACTCAGCAAAGCAACAGCAGAAAGATTACATATGTGCCTCGATCATGTAGAGCAGCTCACGAGGTCTAAACCATGAAGAGCAAAGAGGGGAGGAGAACATCACATAGCTACTGATCACAGACCCATGGTCCAAGGTGGACTACTCACGACTCATCCGGGAAGCGTCCATGGTGGTGGAGAAGCTCCCGGTGGTGGTTCTCCCCTCCGACAGGGCGCCGGGAAGAGTTCTCCTGATGCTCCCGATCTTGGAAGCGCTGCGGCGGCGGAACAGAGGCGAGATCGCGAAAAAGGGTTCTATCCTCGAGGGTTTCGGGACGAGAGGGATATATATGCGAAGGGGGGCAGCCAGAGGCGAAGCAAGGGCCCCAGGCGCCCCCCTGGCGCGGCCAGGGGTGGGGCCACGCCAGGTGGCCGCCTGGGCCTCCCCTGGCTCCCCTCTGGCCCATCTTTGGTTCTTCGTGAAGCTTCCTGTACGCTGATTTTTCCTATATTTTTCCAGGAATTTTTGGAGCACTTTTAATATGGGGGAAACCTGAAATAGAAAAACAGCAGAAAACAGGAACTGGCACTGTGGTGCACTGAGTTAATAGGTTAGTCCAAATATGATCAAAAGTGTATGGAAGTGCATCAATATCATAGCAATATCACACAAAAGAAGCATGGAGCAAGCAGAAATTATAGATACGTTTTGGACGTATCAACTTCCAACAAGTCACTTGCCAGTTCATTGTACCTGAAAATGGGATCTCAGTCATCCTTCCCATGAGGCATGGCTCGCATGTGTCAAGCGATTCAAAATCAAGTGACTCTAAACATCCATCAGTATGGAGTTTCTTCATGCATTTTATGCCAAAATGACCCAAGAGGCAGTGCCACACGAAAGTGGTACTATCATTATTAACTCTACATCTTTTGGCGTTAATATTATTATCATGTGTATTACTATGATCGAGATTCAATAAACCATTAGGTGCATGACCATAAAGGTATTATTCATGTAAACAGAATAACCATTATTCTCTAACTTAAATGAATAACCGTATTGCAATGAACATGATCTAATCATATTCATGCTCAACGTAGACACCTGATAACATTTATCTAGGTTCAACACTAATCCCGAAGGTAGAGGGAGCGTGCGATGGTGATCTTATTAATCTTGAAACATTTCCAACACTCATCGTCACCTCGCCTTTAGCTAGCCTCCGTTCATTCCGTAGCTTTTGCTTCAAGTCACTAATAATAGCAACTGAACCGGTATCCAATACCCATGTGCTACAAGGAGTACTAGTAAGGTACACATCAATAACACGTAAATCAAATATACTTTGTTGAAGTTGCCAGCTTTTCTTATCTACCATGTATTTGGGGTAGTTCCGCTATCATGTCACCGTTCCCCTTATAATAGAAGCACTTAGTCTCGAGGTTTGGGTTCAACCTTGGGTTCCTTCATTAGAGTGACAACTGGTTTGCCATTCATGAAGTTTCCCTTCTAGCCCTTGCCCCTTTTGAAACCAGTGGTCTTGTTAAACCATCAACACTTCATGCTCCTTCTTGATTTCTACTTTTACGGTCTTAAGCACCGGTAATAGCTCCAGGATCATTTCCATCCTTTGCATGTCATAGTTCATCACGAAGTTCTAGCAGCTTGGTGATAGTGTCTAGAGAATTCCGTCAACCACTATCTCATCTGGAAGATTAACTCCCACTTGGTTCAAGTGATTTTAGCACCCAGACACTCTGAGCACATGCTCACTAGTTGAGCTATTCTCCTCCATCTTTTTGGCAAAAGAACTTGTCAGAGGTCTCATACCTCTCAACACGGGCATGAGCCTGAAATCCCAGTTTCAGCTCTTGGAACATCTCATATGTCCTATGGTGTTCAAAACGTCATTGGAATCCCGATTCTAAGCCGTAAATTATGGTGCACTTAACTATCAAGTAGCCATCAGGACGTGTCGGTCAGGTGTTCACAACATCCATAGACAACGTTGTAGGGGTTTGCACATCGAGCGGTGCATCAAAGACGTAAGCTTTCTGTGTAGTAGTGAGGACATTCCTCGGACTACGGACCCAGTCCGCATCAATGCTTACAATATGTTTCAACTTAGTCTTTCTCTAGGATCGTATTAAACAGGGAGCTACAACGCAGTTATTGGTCTACAACATAATTTGCGAAGACAACTTAGACTATTGTTCATGACAATTAAGTTCATCTAATGAACTCCCACTCAGATAGACATCTCTCTAGTCATCTAAGTGATACATGATCCGAATCGACTAGGCCATGTCCGATCATCACGTGAGACGGACTAGTCATCAACGGTGAACATCTTCATGGTGATCGTATCTTCTATACGAGTCATGTTCGACCTTTCGGTCTTCCGTGTTCCGAGGCCATGGATGTACATGCTAGGCTCGTCAAGTCAACCCTAAGTGTATCGCGCGTGTAAATCTGGCTTACACCCGTTGTATGCGAACGTTAGAACCTATTGAAGGAAATATGCCCTAGAGGCAATAATAAAGATGTTATTTGTATTTCCTTATATCATGATAAATGTCTTTTATTCATGCTAGAATTGTATTAACCGGAAACTTAGTACATGTGTGAATACATAGACAAAACAGTATGTCCCTAGTATGCCTCTACTAGACTAGCTCATTGATCAAAGATGGTTATGTTTCCTAGCCATAGACATGAGTTGTCATTTGATCAACGGGATCACATCATTAGGAGAATGATGTGATGGACAAGACCCATCCGTTAGCATAGCACTATGATCGTTTAGTTTAAACTGCTATTGCTTTCTTCATGACTTATACATGTTCCTATGACTATGAGATTATGCAACTCCCGAATACCGTAGGAACACCTTGTGTTCTATCAAACGTCACAACGTAACTGGGTGATCATAAAGATGCTCTACAGGTGTCTCCGAAAGTATTCGTGGTGTTGGCATAGATCAAGATTAGGATTTGTCACTCCGAGTGTCGGAGAGGTATCTCTGGGCCCTCTCGGTAACACACATCATAATAAGCCTTGCAAGCAAAAGACTAATGAGTTAGTCACGAGATGATGTGTTACGGAACGAGTAAAGAGACTTGCCGGTAAACGAGATTGAACTAGGTATAAAGATTCCGACGATCGAATCTCGGGCAAGTAACATACCGTTTGACAAAAGGAACAACGTATGTAGTTATGCGGTTCTGACCGATAAAAGATCTTCGTAGGATATGTAGGAGCCAATATGAACATCCAGGTTCCGCTATTGGTTATTGACCGGAGATGAGTCTCGGTCATGTCTACATAGTTCTCGAACCCGTAGGGTCCGCACGCTTAACGTTTGATGACGATCGATATTATGAGTTTTTGAGTATTGATGTACCGAAGGTAGTTCGGAGTCCCGGATGAGATCACGGACATGACGAGGAGTCTCGGAATGTCCGAGACATAAAGATTGATATATTGGACGGCTATATTCAGACACCGGAAGTATACCGGAAAAGTTTCGGATTTATCGGGAATGCCGGAGGGGGTTACCGGAACCCCCTACGAGAGGGGATGGTCCATAGTGGGCCTAAAGGGTGAGAGAGAGGCAGCCCATAGGGCTGGCCGGCGCCCCCACCTAGGAATCCTAGTTGGACTAGGATTGGGGGGGGCGCCACCTTTCCTATTCCTTTCCCCCTTCTTCCTTTCGGTGAATCCTACTAGGAATAGGATTGCAATCCTATTCCTAGTAGGACTCCTTCCCTAGCCGCACCAGGAAGGGCCGGCCGGCCTCCCTCCCCTGCTCCTTTATATACGGGGGCAGGGGGGCACCCAAAGACACACAAGTTGAATTGTTTTAGCCGTGTGCGGTGCCCCCCTCCACAGAATCACACCACGGTCATACCGTCGCGGAGCTTAGGCGAAGCCCTGCGCCGGTGAACACATCATATCCGTCACCATGCCGTCGTGCTGACGTAACTCTCCCGTGAAGCTCAACTGGATCAAGAGCTCGTGGGACGTCATCAAGCTGAACGTGTGCTGAACGCGGAGGTGCCGTACGTTCGGTGCTTGATCGGTTGGATCGCGAAGAAGTTCGACAACATCAACCGCGTCACTTGACGCTTCCGCTCCCGGTCTACGAGGGTACGTAGACACACTCTTCCCTCTCGTTGCTATGCATCTGGTAGATAGATCTTGCGTGATCGTAGGAAAATTTTAAAATACTACGTTCCCCAACAGTGGCATCATGAGCCAGGTCTATGCGTAGATGATATGCACGAGTAGAACACAATGAGATTGTGGACGATACTAGTCATACTGCTTACCAGCATGTCATAATTTGCTTCGGCGGTATTGTGAGATGAAGCGGCCCGGACCGACATTACGCGTACGCTTACGCGAGACTGGTTTCACCGTTACGAGCACTCGTTGCTTAAAGGTGACTGGCGGGTGTCTGTCTCTCTCACTTTAGCTGAATCAAGTGTGGCTACGCCCGGTCCTTGTGAAGGTTAAAACAGCACATACTTGACGAAACATCGTTGTGGTTTTGTATGCGTAGGTAAGAACGGTTCTTGCTAAGCCCGTAGCAGCCACGTAAAACATGCAACAACAAAGTAGAGGACGTCTAACTTGTTTTTGCAGGGCATGTTGTGATGTGATATGGTCAAGACATGATGAGTTATACGATTTTGTATGAGATGATCATGTTTTGTAAAGTTATCGGCAACTGGCAGGAGCCATATGGTTGTCGCTTTATTGTATGAAATGCAATCGCCATGTAATTGCTTTACTTTATCACTAAGCGGTAGCGATAGTCGTGGAAGCAATAGTTGGCGAGACGACAACGATGCTACGATGAAGATCAAGGTGTCAAGCCGGTGACGAAGGTGATCATGACGGTGCTTTGAAGATGGAGATCAAAAGCACAAGATGATGATGGCCATATCATGTCACATATTTTGATTGCATGTGATGTTTATCTTATTATGCTTCTTATTTTGCTTAGTACGACGGTAGCATTATAAGATGATCCCTTACTAAATTTCAAGGTATAAGTGTTCTCCCTGAGTATGCACCGTTGCGAAAGTTCGTCGTGCCGAGACACCACGTGATGATCGGGTGTGATAAGCTCTACGTTCAAATACAACGGGTGTAAGCCAGTTTTGCACACGCGGAATACTCGGGTTAAACTTGACGAGCCTAGCATATACAGATATGGCCTCGGAACACTAGAGACCGAAAGGTCGAGCGTGAATCATATAGTAGATATGATCAACATAAGATGTTCACCATTGAAAACTACTCCATCTCACGTGATGATCGGACATGGTTTAGTTGATTTGGATCACGTGATCATTTAGATGACCAGAGGGATGTCTATCTAAGTGGGAGTTCTTTAAATTAATATGATTAAATTGAACTTTAATTTATCATGAACTTAGTCCTGATAGTTTTGCATATCTATGTCGTTGTAGATCAATGGCCCGTGCTACCGTTCCTTTGAATTTTAATGCATTCCTAGAGAAAGCTAAGTTGAAAGATGATGGTAGCAATTACACGGACTGGGTCCGTAACCTGAGGATTATCCTCATTGCTGCACAGAAGAATTATGTCCTTGAAGCACCGCTAGGTGACAAGCCCCCTTCCACTGATGTAGACGCTTTGAACGTCTGGCAGTCGCGGTCTGATGACTACGCGATAGTTCAGTGTGCCATGCTTTACGGCTTAGAACCGGGACTTCAACGACGTTTTGAACGTCATGGAGCATATGAGATGTTCCAGGAGTTGAAGTTAATATTTCAAGCAAATGCCCGAATTGAGAAATATGAGATTTCCAATAAGTTCTACAGCTGCAAAATGGAGGAGAATAGTTCTATCAGTGAACACTTGCTCAGAATGTCTGGGTACTACAATCATATGACTCAACTTGGTTGCAAAGTTGACGAGGATAGTGTTATTGATAGAGTTCTTCAATCACTGCCACCAAGCTATAAAGGCTTCGTGATGAACTATAACATGCAAGGGATGCAAAAGACAATTCCCGAGCTCTTCGCTATGCTCAAAGCTGCGGAGGTAGAAATCAAAAAGGAGCATCAAGTGTTGATGGTTAACAAGACCACTAGTTTCAAGAAAAAGGGCAAGGGAAAGAAAGGGAACTTCAAAAAAGAATAGCAAGTCAGTTGCTACTTCAACGAAGAAACCCAAATCTGGAGCCAAGCCTGAAACTGAGTGCTTCTACTGCAAGGGGACTGGACACTGGAAGCGGAACTGCCCCAAGTATTTGGCGGATAAGAAGGATGGCAAGATGAACAAAGGTATATGTGATATACATGTTATTGATGTGTACCTTACTAATGCTCGTAGTAGTACCTGGGTATTTGATACCGGTTCGGTTGCTAATATTTGTAACTCGAAACAGGGACTACGGATTAAACGAAGATTAGCTAAGGACGAGGTGACGATGCGCGTGGGAAACGGTTCCAAAGTCGATGTGATCGCCGTCGGCACGCTACCTCTACATCTACCTTCGGGATTAGTTTTAGACCTAAATAATTTTTATTTGGTGCCAGCGTTGAGCATGAACATTATATCTGGATCTTGTTTATTGCGAGACGGTTATTCATTTAAATCAGAGAATAATGGTTGTTCCATTTTGATGAATAATATCTTTTATGGTCATGCACCCTTAAAGAGTGGTCTATTCTTATTGGATCTCGATTGTAGTGATACACATATTCATAATATTGAAACCAAAAGATGCAAGGTTAATAATGATAGTGCAACTTATTTGTGGCACTGCCGTTTAGGTCATATTGGTGTAAAACGCATGAAGAAACTCCATAAAGATGGACTTTTGGAATCACTTGATTATGAATCACTTGGTGCTTGCGAACCATGCCTCATGGGCAAGATGACTAAAACTCCGTTCTCCGGAACTATGGAGCGAGCAACAGATTTGTTGGAAATCATACATACTGATGTATGTGGACCAATGAGTGTTGATGCTCGCGGTGGGTATCGTTATTTTCTGACCTTCACTGATGATTTGAGCAAATATGGGTATATCTACTTAATGAAGCACAAGTCTGAAACATTTGAAAAGTTCAAAGAATTTCAGAGTGGAGTAGAGAATCATCGTCACAAGAAAATAAAGTTCCTACGATCTGATCGTGGAGGAGAATATTTGAGTTACGAGTTTGGTCTTCATTTGAAACAATGTGGAATAGTTTCACAACTCACGCCACCTGAAACACCACAGCGTAATGGTGTGTCCGAACGTCGTAACCGTACTTTATTGGATATGGTGCGATCTATGATGTCTCTTACCGATTTACCACTATCGTTTTGGGGTTATGCTTTAGAGACAGCTGCATTCACGTTAAATAGGGCACCATCTAAATCCGTTGATACGACACCTTATGAACTATGGTTTGGCAAGAAACCAAAGTTGTCGTTTTCTTAAAATTTGGGGCTGCGATGCTTATGTGAAAACACTTCAACCTGATAAGCTCGATCCCAAGTCGGAAAAATGTGTCTTCATAGGATACCCAAAAGAGACTGTTGGGTACACCTTCTATCACAGATCCGAAGGCAAAATATTCGTTGCTAAGAACGGATCCTTTCTAGAAAAAGAGTTTCTCTCGAAAGAAGTGAGT
The DNA here is from genome assembly GCA_902687465.1 of Secale cereale. Classification (NCBI taxonomy): domain Eukaryota; kingdom Viridiplantae; phylum Streptophyta; class Magnoliopsida; order Poales; family Poaceae; genus Secale; species Secale cereale. The sequence continues at coordinate 877,449,833 of LR738712.1, read as the reverse complement.
GGGAGGAAAGTAGAACTTGATGAGGTAATTGTACCTTCTCTCGGATTGGAAAGTAGTACATCACAGGAAATTGTTCCAGTGATTCCTACACCAATTAGTGAGGAAGTTGATGATAATGATCATGAAACTTCGGATCAAGTTTCTGCTAAACGTCGTAGATCAACCAGAGTACGTTCCGCACCAGAGTGGTACGGCAACCCAGTTCTGGAAATCATGTTACTAGACCATGATGAACCTACGAACTATGAGGAAGCGATGATGAGCCCAGATTCCGCAAAATGGCTTGAAGCCATGAAATCTGAGATGGGATCCATGTATGAGAACAAAGTATGGACTTTGGTTGACTTGCCCGATGATCGGCAGGCCATCGAAAATAAATGGATCTTCAAGAGGAAGACCGACGCAGACGGTAATATTACTGTTTACAAAGCTCGACTTGTTGTAAAAGGTTTTCGACAAGTTCAAGGAGTTGACTACGATGAGACTTTCTCACCTGTAGCGATGCTTAAGTCTGTCCGAATCATGTTAGCAATTGCCGCATTTTATGATTATGAAATCTGGCAAATGGATGTCAAAACTGCATTCCTAAATGGATATCTCAAAGAAGAGTTGTATATGATGCAACCAGAAGGTTTTGTCGATCCAAAAGGTGCTAACAAAGTATGCAAACTCCAGCGATCCATCTATGGACTGTTGCAAGCATCTCGGAGTTGGAATATACGCTTTGATGAGGTGATCAAAGCATATGGTTTTATATAGACTTTTGGAGAAGCCTGTATTTACAAGAAAGTGAGTGGGAGCTCTGTAGCATTTCTAATATTATATGTAGATGACATATTGTTGATTGGAAATGATATAGAATTTCTGGATAGCATAAAAGGATACTTGAATAAAAGTTTTTCAATGAAAGACCTCGGTGAAGCTGCTTATATATTAGGTATCAAGATCTATAGAGATAGATCAAGACGCTTAATTGGACTTTCACAAAGCACATACCTTGATAAGATTTTGAAAAAGTTCAAAATGGATCAGTCAAAGAAAGGGTTCTTGCCTGTTTTACAAGGTATGAAGTTGAGTAAGACTCAATGCCCGACCACTGCAGAAGATAGAGAGAAAATGAAAGTCATTCCCTATGCCTCAGCCATAAGGTCTATCATGTATGCAATGCTGTGTACCAGACCTGATGTGTGCCTTGCTATAAGTCTAGCAGGGAGGTACCAAAGTAATCCAGGAGTGGATCACTGGACAGCGGTCAAAAACATCCTAAAGTATCTGAAAAGAACAAAGGATATGTTTCTCGTATATGGAGGTGACAAAGAGCTCGTTGTAAACGGTTACGTCGATTCTAGCTTTGACACTGATCCGGATGACTCAAAGTCACAAACCGGATATGTATTTTTATTGAACGGTGGAGCTGTCAGCTGGTGCAGTTCCAAGCAGAGCGTCGTGGCGGGATCTACGTGTGAAGCGGAATACATAGCTGCTTCAGAAGCAGCAAATGAAGGAGTCTGGATGAAGGAGTTCATATCCGATCTAGGTATAGTACCTAGTGCATCGGGTCCAATGAAAATCTTTTGTGACAACACTGGAGCCATAGCCTTGTCGAAGGAATCCAGGTTTCACAAGAGAACAAAGCACATCAAAAGACGCTTCAATTCCATCCGCGATCTAGTCAAGGAGGGAGACATAGAGATTTGCAAAATACATACAGGATCTGAATGTTGCAGACCCGTTGACTAAGCCTCTTCCACGGGCAAAACATGATCAGCACCAAGACTCCATGGGTGTGAGGATCATCACTTTGTAATCTAGATTATTGACTCTAGTTCAAGTGGGAGACTGAAGGAAATATGCCCTAGAGGCAATAATAAAGATGTTATTTGTATTTCCTTATATCATGATAAATGTCTTTTATTCATGCTAGAATTGTATTAACCGGAAACTTAGTACATGTGTGAATACATAGACAAAACAGTATGTCCCTAGTATGCCTCTACTAGACTAGCTCATTGATCAAAGATGGTTATGTTTCCTAGCCATAGACATGAGTTGTCATTTGATCAACGGGATCACATCATTAGGAGAATGATGTGATGGACAAGACCCATCCGTTAGCATAGCACTATGATCGTTTAGTTTAAACTGCTATTGCTTTCTTCATGACTTATACATGTTCCTATGACTATGAGATTATGCAACTCCCGAATACCGTAGGAACACCTTGTGTGCTATCAAACGTCACAACGTAACTGGGTGATCATAAATATGCTCTACAGGTGTCTCCGAAAGTATTCGTGGTGTTGGCATAGATCAAGATTAGGATTTGTCACTCCGAGTGTCGGAGAGGTATCTCTGGGCCCTCTCGGTAACACACATCATAATAAGCCTTGCATGCAAAAGACTAATGAGTTAGTCACGAGATGATGTGTTACGGAACGAGTAAAGAGACTTGCCGGTAAACGAGATTGAACTAGGTATAAAGATACCGACGATCGAATCTCGGGCAAGTAACATACCGTTTGACAAAAGGAACAACGTATGTAGTTATGCGGTTCTGACCGATAAAAGATCTTCGTAGGATATGTAGGAGCCAATATGAACATCCAGGTTCCGCTATTGGTTATTGACCGGAGATGAGTCTCGGTCATGTCTACATAGTTCTTGAACCCGTAGGGTTCGCACGCTTAACGTTTGATGACGATCGATATTATGAGTTTTTGAGTATTGATGTACCGAAGGTAGTTCGGAGTCCCGGATGAGATCACGGACATGACGAGGAGTCTCGGAATGTCCGAGACATAAAGATTGATATATTGGACGGCTATATTCGGACACCGGAAGTATACCGGAAAAGTTTCGGATTTATCGGGAATGCCGGAGGGGGTTACCGGAACCCCCTACGAGAGGGGATGGTCCATAGTGGGCCTAAAGGGTGAGAGAGAGGCAGCCCATAGGGCTGGCCGGCGCCCCCACCTAGGAATCCTAGTTGGACTAGGATTGGGGGGGGGGGCGCCACCTTTCCTATTCCTTTCCCCCTTCTTCCTTTCGGTGAATCCTACTAGGAATAGGATTGCAATCCTATTCCTAGTAGGACTCCTTCCCTAGCCGCACCAGGAAGGGTCAGCCGGCCTCCCTCCCCTGCTCCTTTATATACGGGGGCAGGGGGGCACCCAAAGACACACAAGTTGAATTGTTTTAGCCGTGTGCGGTGCCCCCCTCCACAGAATCACACCTCGGTCATACCGTCGCGGAGCTTAGGCGAAGCCCTGCGCCGGTGAACACATCATATCCGTCACCACGCCGTCGTGCTGACGTAACTCTCCCGTGAAGCTCAACTGGATCAAGAGCTCGTGGGACGTCATCAAGCTGAACGTGTGCTGAACGCGGAGGTGCCGTACGTTCGGTGCTTGATCGGTTGGATCGCGAAGAAGTTCGACAACATCAATCGCGTCACTTGACGCTTCCGCTCCCGGTCTACGAGGGTACGTAGACACACTCTTCCCTCTCGTTGCTATGCATCTGGTAGATAGATCTTGCGTGATCGTAGGAAAATTTTAAAATACTACGTTCCCCAACACCTATCACACCCGATCATCACGTGGTGCTTTGGAACAACGAACCTTAGCAACGGTGCAAAGTTAGGGGGAACACAATTCTTGAAATTTTACTGAGAGATCATCTTATTTACTACCGTCGTTCTAAGCAAATAAGATGTAAAACATGATAAACATCACATGCAATCAAATAGTGACATCATATGGCCAATATCATTTTGCTCCTTTTGATCTTCATCTTCGGGGCTCCATGATCATCATCGTCACCGGCATGACACCATGATCTCCATCATCATGATCTTCATCATCGTGTCTTCATGAAGTCGTCTCGCCAAACATTACTTCTACTACTATGGCTAACGGTTAGCAATAAAGTAAAGTAATTACATGGCATTTTCAATGACACGCAGGTCATACAATAAAATAAAGACAACTCCTATGGCTCCTGCCGGTTGTCATACTCATCGACATGCAAGTCGTGATTCCTATTACATGAACATGATCGATATCATACATCACATATGTATCATTCATCACATCCTTTTGGCCATATCACATCACACGGCACATGCTGCAAGAACAAGTTAGACGTCCTCTAATTGTTGTTGCAAGTTTTTACGTGGCTGTTATAGGTTTCTAGCAAGAACGTTTCTTACCTACGCCAAAACCACAACATGATATGCCAATTTCTATTTACCCTTCATAAGGACCCTTTTCATCAAATCCGATCCGACTAAAGTGGGAGAGACAGACACCCGCTAGCCACCTTATGCAACTAGTGCATGTCAGTCGGTGGAACCTGTCTCACGTAAGAGTACGTGTAAGGTCGGTCCGGGCAGCTTCATCACATGATGCCGCTGAATCAAGATAAGACTAGTAACGGCAAGTAAATTGACAAATCCACGCCCACAACTACTTTGTGTTCTACTTGTGCAAGAAACTACGCAGAGACCTAGCTCTGATACCACTGTTGGGGATCGTAGCAGAAATCAAAAAAATTCTACGCATCACCAAGATCAATATATGGAGTAATCTAGCAACGAGGGAGAGGGGAGTGCATCTACATACCCTTGTAGATCGTGATGCGGAAGCGTTTCAAGAACGCGGATGAAGGAGTCGTACTCGTAGCGATTTAGACCGCGGTTGATTCCGATCTAAGCTCCGAACAACGGCGCCTCCGCGTTTAACACACGTGCAGCCCGGTGACGTCTCCCATGACTTGATCCAGCAAAGAGAGAGGGAGAGGTTGGGGAAGACTCCATCCAGCAGCAGCACGACGGCGTGGTGGTGGTGGAGGAGCGCGGGACTCCAGCAGGGCTTCGCCAAGCACTGCGAGAGACGAGGAGGGAGAGAGGTAGGGCTGCGCCAAACGAGCGAGGTCAAACCGTGTTACGGGCAGCCCCAAACCTCACATATATATAGGGGGAAGGGAGGGGCTGAGCCCCCTTTAGGGTTTCCCACCCCTAGGGGTGCGGCCACCCCAGATCCCATCTAAGGGTGGCGGCCAGAGGGGGAGAGGGAGAGGGGGGCGCACCAGATTGGGCCCTAGGGCCCATCTACCCTAGGGTTTGCCCCCTTCCCCTCTATGATGCGCCTTGGGCCCTCGTGGGGGGCGCACCAGCCCAACTGGGGCTGGTCCCCTCCCACACTTGGCCCACGCAGCCCTCTGGGGCCGGTGGCCCCACCCGGTGGTCCCGGTACGCTACCGATAGCACCCGAAACTTTTCTGGTGACAAAACCGGGACTTCCCATATATGAATCTTTACCTCCGGACCATTCCGTAACTCCTCGTGACGTCCGAGATCTCATCCGAGACTCCGAACAAAATTCGGTAACCGCGTACATACTTTCCCTATAACCCTAGCGTCATCGAACCTTAAGTGTGTAGACCCTACGGGCTCGGGAGTCATGCGGACATGGCCGAGACAACTCTCCGGTCAATAACCAACAGCGGGATCTGGATACCCATATTGGCTCCCACATTCTCCACGATGATCTCATCGGATGAACCACGATGTCAAGGATTAAATCAATCCCGTATAGAATTCCCTTTGTCTATCGGTACAGTACTTGCCCGAGATTCGATCATCGGTATCCCGATACCTTGTTCAATCTCGTCTCCGGCAAGTCTCTTAACTCGTTCCGTAACACATCATCCTGTGATCAACTCCTTGATCACATTGTGCACATTATGATGATGTCCTACCGAGTGGGCCTAGAGATACCTCTCCGTCACACGGAGTGACAAATCCCAGTCTCGATTCATGCCAACCCAACAGACACTTTCGGAGATACCTGCAGTGCACCTTTATAGCCACCCAGTTACGTTGTGACGTTTGGTACACCCAAAGCATTCCTACGGTATCCGGGAGTTGCACAATCTCATGGTCTAAGGAAAAGATACTTGACATTTAGAAAAGCTTTAGCATACGAACTACACGATCTGTGCTAGGCTTAGGATTGGGTCTTGTCCATCACATCATTCTCCTAATGGTGTGATCCCGTTGTCAACGACATCCAATGTCCATGGTCAGGAAACCGTAACCATCTATTGATCAATGAGCCAGTCAACTAGAGGCTTACTAGGGACATGGTGTTTGTCTATGTATCCACACATGTATCTGAGTTTCTTATCAATACAATTCTAGCATGGATAATAAGCAATTATCATGAACAAGGAAATATAATAATAACCAATTTATTATTGCCTCTAGGGCATATTTCCAACATCGCCCTCAGTCGCCATCGTCACCACCCCTAAATTTCTTTCCATCGGCGTCATCGTAGTACTCCACTGAGTTGGAGCAAGATGCAAAGGATAAAACATCCCGTCGTCGATGCTTCTAGTGGACAGGGACTTCGCTGTAGTGCACGGTAAAATTGCTGCTTTTAATTCTAATATGGATCTAGCATTTTTTATGTTTGTTAAGATTTTTTTCCTTTTCTATCTGCTGTCATATGATGTTTCTAGCATATCGCGGTTCTGGGACTCGTCGGAAAACCTTCTTCATGCATAGTCTGAACTACCAGATTCAATAGCCAATCTTCCAGCATGAGCTTAGCGTGCACCCACCCATTGCCGAGACATTAAAAATATGTATTTTTGCTCGTTTCAGGATATATCCACCAAAGTGTAGGGGAGGAAATGCCACACCCCTAAGATCTGGGGCTATCCCATATACGTACAATAAGGAAACAATCCCAGAAGGCCCAAAGAGACGGCTGCCGTAGCGCACGGCAAACTTGTTGTAGTTATGATTCTAAAGTAGATCTAGTGTTTTTTTGCATGTTTGTTAAGATGTTTATTTCCTTCTCTATCCGCCATCATATGTTGTTTTTAGTATATATTGGTTGCCGGAGTAGCTGGAAAACCTGCTTTTTATGATGTTCATTACATTCCAATCCGTCGTAGTATACAAATTATTAATTCTCAATGACATATAGGAAGTTATTGACATGTATATGCTGGTGGAGCCCTTGTTAGTTGCCAAGTGGTATGCACACTAATAATTCACATTTTACTTTTGACATCTTTAATACATATCACCTTGGAGATTTGATGTGTACTTTTTGAAATGATTGATTTCCTAGAAAATTCATAATTTCTAAATTTAACACTCCGATAATGAATGTAGCACAATCATTCATCAGTAATGTCCCATGGTCGATCAAGGTGAATTACTATTCATGAATTCTTGAGCATGCATACTTGGCTACATGGCCTTTTTATTTGAGACAGGCTATGTGCTAATGTAATGGGACGCATACAACATATAGGAACTTGGTCCCCTCCCTGGCTTGGGGATTCCTAATTTCCTAGGCCCGGAGCAAAGCCTGCTTAAAAGGACTCGGCAATAAATCATTTTGAAACGAACTATTTCTCCAAGCCCCAAAATGTAGCCGCCATCTCCAATAAGGATTCGACTCTCCATGGGGTCTTCATCACCAAGAGATTCACACCTTGTCACGGTCCTCACCGCCCCCGAAGTTATTTCCAGTAGTGTCATTGTAGTCCACCACTGGTTTGAAGCTAGAAGCGCAGGAGAAAGTGTCCCGTCTTCGATGCTCCGAGTGGACTCGGACTCGTCCATAGTTCACGGTGAAATTGGTGCGTTTCAATTCTAAAGTAGTACAGTGCGGCGTGGTGGGCGATGGCCTTGGGCGCCTC
>LR738712.1:877428973-877441933 GCA_902687465.1 Secale cereale | reverse complement strand
GTCGGATCTGGTCGTCTTCCTCCATTTGGCGGGCGATGAGGGGAGGGCGGGGGAGGTGAGGGAGTGGTCGTAGCAGGTGCGGCCAGGGGTGGCGATGATCCCTGAGAGAAGGCGAGCTCACGCTTCTTGGCCCTCGGCGCAGCGGGAGACGACGCGCCCCCACCTCCGTTGTCGCCGCCACCGGTGGATGAGGCGGTCATGGGGGTCTGGGGCTGATCGGCGGAAGGATCTGGTGACCATGGAAGGATTGGCTAGGGTTTGGATTGGAGTCTGGGAGTCGGAGTTGGGAGAGATGGAGGAAGGAAGGAGAGGAGGCGGAGGAGCGCGTGAGGTATTTTATTTATTTTCCTCGCCTCCGTTTAACGAATCACCCCTTGGCTCCTTCGTGGACAAGGTCTCTATCCTATTCTCTCTTGGAAAAATGTTCTCTATCCTCCTACTATCTCAAGTTAGTGCCAAGAGGAGTGAGGCGCAGAGGAACGGCGGTGGCTCGGGCCATAGAGAAGGAAGGAAGGAAGAGGAGCGACAACTGCGTGAGGGAGAAAGAGTAGTGAGCGGAAGACGGGACCCTAGCTTGTCCCCTGATTGGGGATGAGGCCAGGAATCCGGGGAAGCCATGTGGCATCGGGTAAGCGAATTTCCAGTAATGCCCTCGGCAGGGTGGTGGAATCACATGAGTTGGCATGAGATTTTTACCGGCGTAGGGCCGCACAGGACAACGTCCTAGCAACCGTCCATGGCAGGCACAAACCGCGGACTCCTCCACTGGGCCGCACTGGACACCATCCCCCGATGGCTGCCAGAGCGCAGGGTAAAGTTGAAATTTTATTATTCTAAAGTAGATCTTGTGTTTTTTCCATGTTTGTTAGGATGTTCATTTCCATCTCTATCTACTGTCGTATGTTGTTTTTAGTATATAGTGGTTGTCGGAGTCGCCAGAAAACCTTCATGCTGATATGTTCATTTCATTCCAATCCAATGTAGTATAGACATTATTAATTCTCAATGACATGCATAAGTTGTTGACATGTATATGCTGGTGGAGCCCTTGTTACACTAGCAATTAACATTTTACGTAGTTTAAAAATGTTTAATACATATAATATAAGAGATTTGATGAATACTTTTTTGAAACAATTGATTTCCAAGAAAATTCATATTTTCTAAATTTAACACTCTTCGAATGTGGCATAACCATTAATCAATAAGGTGGCATGATCGATCGAGGTGACTTACTATTCACGGATTCTTGTACATGCATACCTGGCTGCATGGCCTTTTTATTTGAGACAGACAATGTGCTTATGTACATTGACACACACAAGACAAGATAGAGGGTCTTGGGTCCCTCGTAGGCTTGGGGCTTACGCGGCCCCCCTCCCGCCTAGGCCCAGAGCCAACCCTACTTAAAAGACTCAATGACAAGTCCTTTTCAAACCAACATCACCTAGCCCCAAAACCTATCCACCACCCCAACCTTCATGATCTCGGGCTTCTTGTTCCACATCCCAAATGAACACTTGAAATCACTGGCACCACCACCTCCAGTATGGATTCTCACCGCCATGGGGTCTTCATTGCCCAGAGATTCGCCCTCGGTCTCCGTCCCCACCACCCCCGAATTTCTTTCCATCGGTGTCACCGTAGTCCTCCAATGAGTTCGAGTAAGATGCGAATGAGAAAGCGTCCTGTCGTAGAAGCTCCTAGTGGACCAGGACTCTGCTGTTGTGCAAAGTAAATTGCTGCTTTTTAATTCCAATTTGCATCTAGTATTTGTTTGTATGTTGGTTAAGATATTGATTTCTTTTCTATCCACCGGCATATGTTCTTTTCACCATATAGCGGTTCTGGGAGTCGTCGAAATACCTTCTTCACCAGCCGATGCAATAGCCTTTCTTTCTGCACAAGCTTAGCGCGCACCCGCCCATTGCTGAGAGCACTGACCTTTGTCAATTAGAACATTAAAAGTATGGTCTAGTGTCTTGGTGCTTCTTCATTGTAATTTGGATATTATGTTTTGTTTGCATGGTTGTTAAGATGTTTATTTCCTTATGTATATGTCGTCGTCTGTTGTTTTCAGCATATAGCTGATCTGGGAGTCATTAGAAAAACTTATTGAAGCATAGTCTAAACCACCCGATTCAATAGCCATTCTTTCAGCACAAGCTTAGCGAGCACCCACCCATTGTTGAGAGCACTAGCCTTTGATAACCGCAACATCAAAAATATGGTCTAGCCACTTCTTTCAGGGTAGATCCACCAAGGTGTAGGGTAGGACATGATCCACCAAGAATGTAAAGTTGAAGTTTCATCATTCTAATTTGGATCGTGTGTTTTTTGCATGTGTTTTAGGATGTTTATTTCCTATCCACAGTCGTCTGTTGTTTTTAGTACGTGGCAGTTGCCAGAGTCGCCACAAAACATTCTTGTAATGATGTTAATTTCATTCCAATCCACCATAGTATATACATTATTAATTCTCAATTACATGCAGGAAGTAATTGACATCTACATGCTCGTGGAGATCTTGTTAGTTGCCAAGTGGTATGTCCACTTGCAATTAACATTTTATGTATTTTAGAAATGTTTAAAACATATCATCTACGATATTTGATGAATACTTTTTGAAACAATTGACTTCCAAAAAAAATCATAATTTTTAAATTAGACACTCTAATCAGTAATGTGCCATGATAGATCAAGGTGACTTACTATTCATGAATTCTTGTACAAGTAGACCAGGCTATAGGGCCTTTTTTATTAGGGACATACTGTGGGATTATGTACATGGACGCACACAACAAAAATGATCTTGGGACCCCTCAGGCTTGGGGCCTAGGCGGCCTTCCCTCCTGCCTAGACCTAGAGCCAAACTAGCTTAAAAGACTCAGTGAGAAATCCTTTTCAAACTAACTCTTTCTCCTAGACCCAAAACACTAGCTGCCACCTCCAGTAAGGATTCGCCTCCATGGGGTCCCCATCACAAGGAGATTCACCCATGGTCGATGTCCTCACCACCCACGAATTTCTTTCGATCTGTGTCACCGTAGACCTCCACTGAGTTGGAGCAAGATGCGCAAGAGAAAGCGTCCCGTCATCGATGCTCCTAGTGGACCGGGACACCGCTATAGTGCATGATAAAATTGTAGTTTTATCATTATGATCTGGATCTAGTTTTTTGAATGTTTGTGAGGATGTTTATTGCCTTTTCCATCCACTGTTGTATGTTGTTTTTAGTATGTAGAGGTTGCGAGAGTCACCAGAAAACCTTCTTGTTATGATGTTAATTTCATTCCAATCTACCATAGTATAGAAACTATTAATTCTCAATAACATGCAGGAAGTAATTGACATCTATATGCTGGTGGAGCCCCTGTTAGTTGCCAAGAGGTATGTACACTAGGAATTAATATTTTATGTAATTAGAAATGTTTAATACATATCATCTATGATATTTGACGAACACTTTTTGAAACAACTGATTTCCAAGAAAATTCGTAATTTTAAAAATTTAACACTCCGACAATGAAGGTGGTACAATTATTAATCAGTAATGTGCCATGATTGATCGAGGTGACTTACTGTTCATGAATTATTGTACAAGTAGACCAGGCTATAGGGCCTTTTTATTTGAGACATACTATGGGCTTATGTACAAGGAAACACACAATATAAAGGATCTTGGGACCCTCTCAGGCTTTGGAGCCTAGGCTGTCGCCCCTCCCACCTAGCCCAGGGCCAACCCAACTTAAAAAGACTCGGAGATAAATCATTTTCAGACCAACTCTTTCTCCAAGCCCCAAAGCCCTAGCTACCACGTCCTGTCAGGATATTCCTCCATGGGGTCTTCATCGCCTGGAGATTCGCCCTCGGTCGATGTCCTCACCACCCACGAATTTCTTTCCATCAGTGTCACTGTAGACATCCACTGAGTTGGAGCAAGATGCGCAAGAGAAAGCGTCCCGTCGTTGATGCTCAAAGTGGATCGGGACTCCACCATAGTGCACGGCTAAATTGCTGCGTTTTCATTCTAATTTGGATCTTGTGATTCTTTGAATATTGGTTAAGATGTTTATTTCCTTTTCTATCCGCCGTCATAGGTTGTTTTTAGCATATAGCGGTCCTGGGAGTCATCGAAAATTCTTCTTGAAGCATAATATGAACCACCTGATTCAATAGCCATTCTTTCAGTACAAGCTTAGCATGCACTCACCAATTACCGAGGGCACTATACTTTGTCAAACACAACATAAAAAGGGTACCTTCGCTCATTGCAGGGTAAATCTATCAAGGTGTAGTATAGAAACAAGTAGTTCTCAATGACATGCAAGAAGTTATTGACATGCATATGCTGGTGGAGCCTTGTTAGCTGCCAAGTGGTATGTCCACTAGCCAATTATCATTTTATGTAGTTTAAAAATGTTTAATACATATCATCTCAGATATTTGATGGATACTTATTGAAACAGTTGATTTCAGAGAAAACCAATAATTATTTAAATTCAACACTCCAACAATGATTGTGTCGTAATGCATAATGTCGTGTGTTGTTGTTTTGGTGTGCGTAACCAGCCCGTCAAATCTCGTCGCGTTTGGAGTTCGTTTGCTACCCCAACAGTTATTCTCGTGGGCTGAAAGTACCCCCTCTTTGAGGCCCAAGACACCCCTCCAACAGCCCACCAAACCAACCCAAACCCCTCCCTTCATCTAGGCCATCCAATTCTGATCGCGTGGCCGGAAACCACACCTCATTTGGACAACCCTAGCTCCTTGTGCCTATATATTTGTGCATCTTCCCCAATTTTTGCCCTAAATAAAAAACCCTAGCCCCTTCATCCCCTTCCTCCAGCCATCTTCCTCCACTCCGGCCGGAGCTCGCCGGAGCCCCGCCGGAGGAGCTCGCCGGAAGACCGCCGCCACCTCTCCGGTCACCGCCGCCGCGGGGCCCTGCGCCACCACCGCGCCACCTCACCGCCGCCACCACCACGCCTCCCCGCCGGCCAGCAGGGCCTCGAGTCCACCGGCCCCGGCCGTCTTCCCGCCGGCCGCCGGACGCTCCCAGCCGGCCACCTCGCGGCGAGGCCGCCGCCGTCGCCCGCCAGATCGGGGAGCCAGGAGCCCCAGCTCCCTCGATCCGATCGATCCGACCCCTCCTGGGCCCGATCTGCCTCGCCTCCCTCCAGCCGGGCCATCCGCAGCGCTCGCCTGGGCCGAGGCCTCCTCCTCCGCCGGCCCGCGCCAGCTCCCTCACCGCGACGCGCAGCGCCTCGTGGGCTGTACCACCTCCTCGCTCCAGCCGGCCCAGCCCCCAGCCGCTCGCCAGGCCCGACGCCGATCCGCCCGATCCAGCCCCAGCGCCACAAACCCTAACGGGCCAGATCGGGACCCGCAGCCCGTTAGGCGCCCGTTGACCCGCGGCAGATCCGGCCCGATCCGTGGTGGATCCGATCCAGCCCGTGGACCCGATCCGCGACCGCCAGCCCAGTTGACTCCGTTGACTTCGAGGAGGTAGTTTTTTTTGCTAAGTCTGTAGATTTTTCAGTTTCTGATGCTGTTTTGCAACATGGATAACTTTTTGTGTGATTGTCCGAATTGAGTGAATGATATGTCTAAATGATCGTGGAGACTTGTACTATGTTTTGTTCCATTGTGCCATGCATGTTTGAGGTCATCTAGATGTCTTAATCTTCATGAGAAGAGTGCAACTTGTTATAAACTGCTGTTAGTAGTTGTTTTCATGCCATCTTTGCAATGTGATAACTTGGTGTATGTTTATCCAAATGATGCAAATGACATTTCCACATGTTCGTCTTGATATGCTCTACATGTTGATTGCTTTAGCTAGCATGATAGATTTCATCTTGCCATGTTTACCTCCGTTGCAAAGTGCTATGCGGCTGTTATGTTGTTAAACTTGTTATGAGATGTCAATTTGAGGAGCTCATTGCTATCGTTGTGTTTGTCCCCTTGATGCATGCTTAAGTGTTTTGGATTCACCATCATGTGTACTTTGTTGTGGTGCTTACCACTTGCCATGTTTAGCTTTGAGGTGACTTAAACTTGCTCTCAAAGATGCCATGATGAAACTGCTGTTTTAACACTTAGTGAAATTTCACTAAGTCTGGAATCTGTAATTTCCACATGCCATGTTTGCTGGCTGTTCTAGGCCAATCCATGATAGTTTTGGGGTGACTCTTGATGATTCATTGTAGTATATATTGTTGGCTATCCATTCATGCTCTCACATGCTTATTTGAGTGGCTGTAGCATATTTAAATCTTGCTCCCAAGTTGCAACAAATTACTGCTGTCAGGATTTTGTTGTCAAGTTCAATATGTCATAGCTTGTTGCTATTGATCCATGGCTCCTTTGGGGTTACTCCAATGGACTTATTTGCTGTAGGATATGTCTAGTTTATGTCCATGCTCATTGCCATGATGTTTGAGTGATTTAGCTTACTTATCTCTTGCCCCGAAGTTGCTATGTGGCTGTTATTTTCAGCTTGCGCATGTTTATTGTTTCGGGTGTAACTTTTAGCCCGTTGCTCCGTTTTGAGCAAGTCCTATATGAAACTCACGTGATTTTTCATGGAGATTCATAATATCCTATTGTTATCATGTTTTGAAGTATTTTTCTTGAATGCATATTTTCCATGCTCCTTGTGCGATTACACTGTGCTTCCTTTGTAGACTTCCTGTGCTTCCATAGTGCATTTGTTTTGCTTCCTTAGTGCATCAGCCATGCATCCAGCATTTTCGTGTGCGCATTGCATCTTGTTGATTTCGTGTCTTGTGTGTTTGTGTTGAGTAGAGCCGGAAGCTGAGACCGAGTACGAGTACGAGCACGAGGTTACCACCGAGCTTGGGAACGAGGACCCCTCTTACGATCCCATCGACAACTCTTCAGGCAAGATGACCGAACCCCAATAACATTACTATCTTTGCCTATTGCTAGAAGTCTCGATCTATAGTTTTGCCTCGATGCCCATGTTTTTCCTGTCAGCCTCCTATTGTAACCATGAACCTGTTTAACCACCCCACCTATGCAAACCATTGATTGGCTATACGTAGGCTTCGCTCATCCCCTCTTATAGCATTGCTAGTTGCAGGTGAAGATTGAAGATGCTTGCTTCATGCTGAAGTTTGTTGGGTTATATCACACTATATTAATTATTAAGTGAAATCATCTATATATTGGTAATGGGTGGAAGGCTAAGCCTTTTGCTTGGTGATTTATTCCACTCATGCCGCTAGGAACCGTATAAACCGGTGTTATGTTCCTTGATTATGCGTTCCTCACACGGTTGGGGTTATGGGACCCCATCGATAAACCGCTAAGTGCTAAGTCTTTTCCAGCAAGTCCCAACATTGGTACTATTCGCCTAATAACTAATAAAACTTGCATAGGGTCTTGCAAACCCGAGTTCTTAATCAACAACCCCGGGCCAGTGCTCCACATGAGTGTTGGTCCGAAACGGGGGTCCTGCGGGGCCACCACGAGGAAACTCGAGGATTGGTATACACCTGTAGCATCGCCCATCCGGTCGTGGCCTGAGACTAGATACGCGAGGCTATTGTCAGGGTGTCGGCACGCCGGGAGGATTTGCTGGATTAGCCTTACCTTAGTCGGAGTATCTTGAGCACGGGATTCCGAGAATACTCGGGCCTTCCCACCTTGGAGTTGCGACTCCGCGGATCGTGGGCTTGTCATGGGCCAAGTTGGAACACCCCTGCAGGGTTATGAACTTTCGAAAGCCGTGCCCGCGGTTATGTGGCAGATGGGAGCTTGTTAATATCCGGTTGTAGAAAACTTGACACCTTGTTCCAATACACTACCAGCGTGTGTACCGTGACGGTCATTTTCCAAAAGGGATTCGGGAAGTGAACACGGTGGGGTTATGTTTGACTTGCTTTAGCTAGGATCACTTCGTGATCATCTCTCGATCGAGGCACCTTCTCTTCTCGCTCTCTTTTGCGTAAGTTAGTGCTAGTGCTGCTGCAACCTCTTGTCTTTCTTCAGCCTTGTTCCACACCCAAGGCTTAAATAGTCGTGTTACCCGGGAACGGGATTGCTGAGTCCTCTGTGGCTCACAGTTACTTCAACACACCAGATGCAGGTACGATGGTGAGCTACACAGGCGATGGCACTGAGCTAGACTGGGAGTACGACGAGGAGCGTAGCCGTTACTACGTGCACTATCCGGTTGATCAGTAGAGCTTCTACTAGGATTCGATCTAGACCTGTGGTTTTATGTTATGTTTGGTATCTTGTCATTTGGATCTTTACCCTTAGATGGGCTGTGATGTTTATTTGGATGATGTTTGAACATGTAATGAATTTGTGTGACGTGGCGAGTGTAAGCCAACTATTTTATGTTTTCCATCCCCATTTTTACATGAGTCGTGCAAAGATACCGAACTTACGATCATTCCAGAATGGGCTTATATCTTTAAGTCGTGCCTCGACACGTAGGAGATATAGTCCCATCCTGGGCATTACAAGTTGGTATTCAGAGCCTTCTCGGACCTAGAAGCCCCCACTGTTTGATCGAATCGTTGACGGTCGAGTCTAGGCACACACTGAAAATGTTTTGAGTCCTATATTTATATCGGAGAGTAGGATTTCTTTGCTTCTCATCCCCTTCCACTCTGGTGAGGACTCCTGACGACTACTCTTGCCTCTTCTACTTTCAAAATTTGCACCAATTTTTTTTTTAGGAATCTCGCGAGTATTGTTGGATTGTTTCGATGTCCTTGTGACGAGAATATTGTTCTCGATGCCTCCTGACATTAGGGGTTGTGGCAGTGTCCCGAGGAGTTGAGCTTCGGGGTATTGTCGTCACAAGCATATCGCGACAGTACTAGAATACTTAAGACGGTCGACATCGAAAACTCTCCTATACGGTTAGTGGCAAGATAACCCCGACATCACCCAATACTGGGGAGGTAGTTCGGGAGTATTGCCATAGCTTTGTATAGTGGATGCTTTTTGAAGGTCCGAGGTAGACGGTTTTCGAGAAAGACTGGTTATGTGTTGAAGGATGGATACAGCTGGATGTAGGATTAGAGTTGAGTGCGCGATGCTTCCCCTGTATCCCCAACACCTGATTGCATAACTGGAAACTTTCGGAAATTAATAGGTGGGTTTATCCAGTAGATCGCAGGCATTCTTCCAACGAATGCAGGTTAGTGAGTTCGGGGTTCTACATTGAGTGAAGTGGTTTTATGGCCGATGTTCCGATCGGGATTTGCATCTTAAAGGATCCTTGGCTATGCTGATCCGGGGATTGCAAAACCCTTTCGTAACGCGTTCCATAATCTTACAGCACAAAGATGTCGAACGAAGCTCCTATCTTGTGTTTGTTCTATCTGTACCTTGTGTTTTTCTTATTTACCTTTTGTCTCCCAGTGGCTTCTCGTGAAGATTGTTGTTATCATTAAGCTGAGAATTTCATTCGTTCCTCTTGTTCGAATGATTCTTGTGAAGACTATGTTGCATTCTATCTGTTGTTTCAGCTTATACCTTCTTTCAATCAAATTGCTGATTGGTGGTCATCTCTTTCAGGATGGCTCCGAAACGGGTTCCCAACGCTAACCCAGAGGGTGAAGAGGTTGCAGATCGTCCTCCTTCCCCTCCTCCTCCGTCTGAGGCTTGGAGAGCGATTATGCAGACTACAAATCAGAACACCCAGATGTTGATGCAGATGATGCAGCAGATGCAAGCAAATCAAGCAAATCAGGGTGCTCCAGGGAACCAAGGCAATTTCTTCAACCAACAGCACCATGCTACGCTCAACCAGTTCTTGGCCAATCAACCAAAGGCTTTCAGTTACTATGTCGACCCTCTCGATGCTGAAGATTGGATCACTGATATCAAGAAGCATTTTGAGTGCAGCAACGTAAGGCCTGAGGACTATGTGAAATTTGCAGCCTTTCAACTCAAGGACCAAGCAGCTGACTGGTGGCAGCAGTACAAAGACTCCAGAGAAGGGCGTGTGATCTCTTGGGATGATTTCTGCAAGGACTTTCGCTCTCACCACATTCCAACAAGTGTCATCGAGGGTATGCGTGAGCAATTCACTACTAGGAAAAGGCCTATTAATGGCGCACCTAATTTGGCCATTAATGGCGCATTAGTGGTGCGCCATTACTAGCACGCCATTAGTATTTGATACTAATGGCGCACCTCTGGTGCGCCATTAGTATCTGGTATACTAATGGCGCACCTCGGATGCGCCATTAGTGTGCACCTTATTGCGCCATTAGTATGCCTGCCAGGGGCCAGGTGCTATGGCATACTAATGGCGCACTAAGTATGATGCGCCATTAGTAGTATCCGCATAGTAATGGCGCACTGCCTGTTAATGCGCCATTACTATGCTTTGGCATACTAATGGCGCACTTTTCTCTGATGCGCCATTAGTATGAATATTAGGTTTTTTTAATATTATTTTTCTGTTTTTTTTGCACAGATTACAAAATGTATAATTGCACAGAATATAGACAGCACACATCAACAACACATTCATCGAATACAATAGAAGATTAATCTCTGAATACAATTCATCATATTAGTCTCCGGATACAATTCATCGATCATATTAGTCTCCGAATTGAAAAGACCGAACAAAGATAGAACAATATATTACAAGTCTCGAGATCGCGAGTAGCGAGTTTGTCTTCGCATTACAAGTCGATATCGATCATCTAAACTACCATCACATAGAAGAGAGCTGCGGTCGTCACGATGAGCATCATCACGATGAAACTCGTTTTCATCCGGTTCCTCCAACGCTCCCTCCCCTCTCCCGCTAGATAGCGGGCGTATCTAGATTCGGCCTCGGCCCTAGTGGTGTACCCATTGTAACTGTTACCGCTGAATCGGTGAACCTGTCTCCGACACTCCTCCCAGTCGTCGTAGACTCCGGGAACCTTACCCTTGTACACGACATACGACAGCATCGCTATATATATGCACTAGCCAAACGAAACTTTAGTATCAATTCACAGACAATTCATAAGCAATATATAAGTATGCAACAGAACGATCGAAAGAGAAAAGCAAGACATTAATAGCATCGATTACATCTAAGTTGAACGACTCTCGAAACCAAAGAGACATACTACAAGTTCATTAAAGTTTAATTACAACAAGAGCCAATCGATGTTTCAGAACTAGACACAGCATCACTGCTTTCGACTCGACTCAATGCACCGGAGCGTGGATGAAGCCGCCGTCTATCGTGGGAGTCATGAAATCACGGGCGTTGTCAGCCTGCATTTGTAGCATTGTGTCGATGTCACTGTTCGACGGTTGATTCCTGAGGTAGAACAGCCCCGAGGTACGAAGGACATCTTGATGGATGATTTCCGCAAACTCCGACTGGATGCGAAAGAAATCTTGTCTGATGTCCGCGTCCTGGATTGCCGACACGCGCGCGGCCCAATCTTTGAGCTTACTCGGTAGAAGAAGTTGATGATGGTCTCGTACGATCGCCCACATGTGATGGATGGCGTAGTAGGCACCCTTCTGACCGCCAGGCGGCTGCTTGACGCAGCAGAACGTCGTGTTGTGGGAGAACACGTGCTTGCCGTACTTACGAGTTGTCCTGGTGAAGGTGCCTCCAGATTTGACGTAGCCGGCGAGAACATCATCAAGAACCTTGTTGACATTTGTGTAGTCTATAGCCGACTTACGGTCCGGGTCAAAATACGTGGCCATGGAATATATGGGGCTTAGTAGGATGAGCGTGCACTGTGTGTCACTGCAGAAAACACGGAATGTTAAAAGAAGAACGATCGAAATCTAAGAATTCATATGTTACGGGGCGGTTGAGGCGGAGGACTTACTCGGGAAAGTAAGGCACGCGGAAGTTATCCTTATCTCGGTTTGCCAGAATGACGCCTCCGAGGTAAGAACTCGCGACTTGCCGGTCCCCAGCGCTGCCCAAGATCTTGGCACGCATGTAGAAGGGGTCGACTATCACGATGTCCGGGGTCTTGTCGCGAATGATCCGCATCTCCATACTCAGCGAAAATAGCCGTACGAAGGTGTAGTGCAGCGGATGAAGGTTCAACATAGCGTGGATGTCATCAAACCGCTGCACGATCGTACCCCCGATGGAGTTATCCACAAAGCCCTTGCCCTCCGGCACCTTGGCCGCGAAAACCGGGTACGCCACATCCTTCTGTGTGAGACGCCGCTTCTCCAAAGAAAGAACACTGTCATGCAGACTCCGCATGGCACCGGTTGCAGCATCGAGCATATTTGTCGGTAGCATCGGCCTACCCGCCACATGCACCCTCCTCATTACATCCTCAGGTGAAGGTGGCCCGTCCTGAGCACGGATCGTACTCGGTGCCGGCTGGCTCGCACCCTTTGCTGAAAATAGGACATATGGAGTACCCGAATTTGCCGGAACGGAAGTTAATCAACATTCCAGCAAACTCAAGGGTCATTTCAGAAGATCACAAGTAGCATCATCACAAGTACAACATCATGACAAGTACAGTAGCAACAGCAGTGAATTCATAACAGCAGCATGAACAGTTAAGAAAAAGTTGCAGAAGCTTGTAAAACAATAGTTTGAAGTTCAAATATTTACAACAAGGAACCAAATACATGACCACCATATTCCTTTCCACACAGAAAATTGATGTGTAAAACAATAGTTTGAAGCTTGTAAAACAATAGTTTGAAGCTTGTAAAACAACAGCAGTGAATACCCCGGCTTGATAGCAAACTGACAACAACTCAAAAATTGATGTTGCTGCCAGTATTAATTAGAAAGCAGCAGCAATATGGCATATTTAAGTAACAGTGGCTATCCTTGACCTCATAAGGGCAGAGCCTCCAATAAGATGATTTCTTTCCACACAGAAAAATAGAAGTTAACCTAAACGAGTGAGATACGTGAGAGTGGTTGAGCAAGAGAGGATTTATCAAATATGAAGAGTTGGT
>LR738712.1:877405018-877425463 GCA_902687465.1 Secale cereale | reverse complement strand
CTCGCCGCTCCTCGTACGCGGGCGTCCTCGGGGTTCGGTTTCACCATCGAACAGATCCTTGCGTTTTCTCCACAGGTCATCATCGCGAAGCCACCTTCGATGTCCCATGAACACGGTTTTCGAAGACCCGGGATCTCTATCTAGCTGGCGATACGTTGTGTCATCCATGCACCTGACGCATCCAGAAAATCCGTGGACCACCTGCCCCGCGACATATCCGTAACCGAGATAGTCGTGCACCGTCGTGAGCAGCGCGGCTCTCATAGGGAAATATTCTTTCTTTGCGGCGTCCCACGTATTGGCTGGCGTTTTCCACAGCGTGTCTAGCTCCTCTTTCAGCAGCCCCAGATACAGATTGATGTCGTTCCCTGGTTGTTTCGGTCCTTCAATTAGCATACTCATGTGAATGTACTTCCTCTTCATGCACAACCAGGGGGGAAGGTTGTACATCCACACAAACACAAGCCAGGTGCTATGTGTGCTTCTCTGGCTGCCAAATGGGTTGACTCCATCGGTGCTCGCGCCCAGCACGATGTTCCTTGGATCGTTCCCAAATTCTAGGTCTTCGAAGTTCAACGCTTGCCACTGGCTCGCATCCTTAGGGTGACTCAGCATCTTGTCTTTTTTATCTATCTCCGGATCATTTGCGTCATCTTCTTGCTTCTTCTCCTCCCTATACGCGTGCCAACGCAGAAGCTTTGCTACCTTAGGGTCCGCGAAATACCGCTGCAGACGAGGAGTGATCGGAAAGTACCACACCACTTTTCGAGGAGCTTTCTTCCTCTTCTTGTATCGAGTGACGCCGCACACCGGACATATGGTAGACTCCGCGTGCTCGTCCCGATAAATGATGCAATTGTTCATGCACACATGGTATTTCACGTGCGGTAAATCCAGAGGACACACGATTTTCTTCGCCTCCTCCAAACTGGTGGGGCACTTGTTCCCCTTGGGAAGACGTTCGTGCCAGAATGACATGTTCTCGTCGAAGCATGCGTCGGTCATTTTGTGTTTTACCTTCATCTCCAGAGCCATGAGCGTTACTTTCAGGCGGGTATCCTCGGGCCTGCATCCTTCATACAATGGAGTAACCGCGTCTAACTCAAGTTGATCCATCTTGGCTTTCTCTCGGGCGGCAGCTCTTGCGTTATCGGTCTGCTTGAGAAGCAGCTCTTGAATATGAGGGTCCTGCACCCAGCCCATCGATGGTTCAGCGTCGTCTGCTCCGCCGGCATCATCATCTTCATGATCATGCCCGTCGTCTGCTCCGGCATCTTCCTCATCATCATGTCCTGCATCTTCTACATGATAACTGTGTACAGCATCACCGTCGTGATCATCTCCTGGGGATTCTTCGTCTTCTCGCCCGCCCGAGCCGCGGTGGTTGTCTTGCTGCCCTTCCTCATTTCTTGCCCGGCCCCCATGGACGACTTCGTAGTCATCTTCATCACCTTGCCACCGATAGCCATCCATGAAACCACGCAAGAGCAGGTGGTCCCGCACCTGCCTGGAATCCGGGTCCGCAATAAGGCTCTTCAACTTGCATCTTCGACACGGACATCTTATCTCCGTCTCGTTCTTTTGAAGCATCTAGGCCTTCGCGGACCTCAAAAACCTATTCACGATGCCTTCGGTCATCGTGCGCACCATGGTCGCCCTGCGGGGTAGAGCAAAACGATATTTTAGAACCAAGAAATTTTTTTCCATGACTTTCCCTAAAAATAGGACAAAAATGAATGCTTAATGCCAAAATTCTCACCGAAACGGAAATGAATCAACATTCCGGGAAAATATTGGCAACTATCGCATTTCAAATACCGGTACACCTCCAAACACAAACACATATGCAACACAACAAACCTATGCAACACCACAAACATACATAGATCTAGCTATAGGCCATAAAAGTGCATGTGCACATTGTTTGTATGGAGAACAACATAAATATAGCTTCCCCCCATACTTACCTACCAAAACAAGGTAATTTAACCACTTAATTTGAATGAATATATGGTGGAAATGAGGTGGAAAAGAGGAGGGACCCGAGAGGAGAGGAAGTGGAGAGAATGAAGAAGTGGGGGGGGGGGGGAAGTGAGTGTGGTAGAGAGGCTGTCCAAAATATCTTGTTGCTGCCCGCATACTAATGGCGCACCAGCTGCAAATGCGCCATTAGTAATCAAGGTTACTAATGGCGCATTTATAGTTGGTGCGCCATTACAAGTTTTGCAAAAAAAAACATACTAATGGCGCACTGCCGCACAGTGCGCCATTACTAGTTCAAACTAGTAATGGCGCACTCTGGGACAATGCACCATTAGTAGTTTTGTAAAAAACAGAATAAAAAATATCATAAAAAAAAGAGCATTAATGGCGCAATTTACTGCAGGTGCGCCATTACTATTTACAACTAGTAATGGCGCACTATTCATGGATGCGCCATTAGTATGTTTGGACAGGCGCGCTAGTTAAAAAAAAAACTTCTTGATACTAATGGCGCACTCCGGGCAAGGTGCGCCATTAGTACTTCGAACTCTAATGGCGTATCTGTTGCTGGTGCGCCATTACTATATACTAATGGCGCACTCCCTGTCTGGTGCGCCATTAGTATCAATTTCATCTATAGCCCTTTTCCTAGTAGTGATTCCGCAACCTGAAGCAAGGCTCAATGACTGTCTACCAGTATAATGTCAAGTTCCAAAACCTCGCCCGCTATGCCAAGCAAGACATACCAGATGCCAGGAGCAAGATCTATCAGTTCCGTGGAGGTATCAAGGATGAACTTCAACTTGCTCTCACCTTGTTCGAGCCCGATGAGTTCGACAAATTCTATAACATGGCGCTTAAGCAAGAGGTAGCCCAGCTCAAGATGGAGGTTTCCAAAAAGAGGATTCGAGATGCCGTTCACTCCTCCTCATCTTCTCAAGTGGTCGCGAAGCAACAAAATTTTTGGCTTCCTCCTCCTCCAGTGATCCGAGCTCCCTACAACAGCAACAAGAACTCCGGTGGTCGTGGTTTCTCCCACCCACCCAACCCAAGCAAGCAGTCCAAGTCGCAGTTCCAAGCTCCAAGACCAAGTGTTCCTTCTGCTCGTCCACTTTCTGAGGTGACTTGCTACAAGTGTGGCCAGAAGGGCCATTATTCCAACAAGTGCAACAACCCAAGGCGCCTTCCGCCTCCTCCACCTGTCAGTTCGGCTATTGTCAAGCATGATCCAAAGGCAGCAAGGGTGAATCTGATGAATGCAGCGCAAGCAGAGAATTCTTCTGATGTGATTTTGGGTAACCTTCCAGTGAACTCTTTTCCTGCTAAAGTGTTGTTTGATTCGGGTGCTTCTTGTTCTTTCATGTCATATCCATTTGCATCCAAGCACGATGTTGTCACTAAAAATCTGCCAAGGGAGTTATCAGTTATTTCTCCAGGGAGACGAATGCATTCCATTGTGTATGCTCCGGATGTTTCTATTCGCATGGGTGATTATCGATTCCTGGCCTCTCCGGTGGTTCTCGGCAATTCCGACATCGACCTTATCCTCGGAATGGACTGGCTTTCTCAGCATGATGCTCAAATTGACTGTGCACAGAAGGAAGTCAAGATTACTCATTCCGATGATGATGTGATTATCTTCGCCTCCAGGGATAACACAATCAGGCTTTTCTCTCTCAATGACAAGGGCGAGATGAATGCCATATCTCAAATTCCGGTGGTTAACGAATACGAAGACGTCTTTCCTGAAGAACTTCCAGGCATGCCTCCACACCGTCAAGTGGAATTCGTCATTGAACTCGAGCCTGGTACTGAGCCAGCATGCCGGCGTCCGTACAAGCTCTCTCCTAAAGAGTTGAAGGAGTTGAAGAAACAGCTTGATGAACAGGAGCGTATTGGTCTGATCAGGCCTAGTGCGTCTCCTTGGGGCTGTGGTGTCTTATTTGTCAAGAAGAAGGATGGCACGGAGCGCCTTTGCGTCGATTACCGGCCATTGAACAAGAAGACAATAAAGAACAAGTATCCGCTCCCCAACATCAACGAACTGTTCGAGCAGCTCAAAGGAGCTAAAGTGTTCTCTAAGCTCGATCTCCGAATGGGCTATCACCAGATTCACATTCGAGAAGAAGATATCCCCAAGACTGCCTTCAGAACGAGCTACGGCTCCTATGAGTATACAGTCATGTCCTTTGGTCTCGCCAATGCTCCTCCTACCTTCTCGAGAATGATGCACTACATTTTCAACCCCTACACCAGCGAGTTTGTGCTTGTGTATCTGGATGACATTTTGGTATTTTTCCAAGAATGAAGAGGATCACGAAAAGCACTTACGTCTGGTTCTCGACAGACTCCGTGAACATAAGTTCTATGCCAAGTTCTCCAAGTGCGAATTTTGGCTCGATAAGGTCTTGTATCTGGGCCATATCATCTCTGCTGACGGTATTGCGGTAAACCCCGAGAAAGTTGAAGCAATTGTCAACTGGGAAGCTCCTCAGAACGTCAAGCAACTCCGAAGCTTTCTGGGTCTTGCCAGCTATTGCAGAAGGTTCATTGAGAACTTCTCCAAGATTGCCAAGCCTCTTTCCAACTTGCTGCAGAAGAATGTCAAGTTCTATTGGTCTCCAGATTGTGAAGTGGCATTCAAAACTCTCAAAGAAAAGCTCATCTCTGCTCCAGTTCTTACTCCTCCAGATGAGTCCAAGCCCTACGAAGTATTCTGTGATGCTTCTCTTCAAGGACTTGGTGGTGTGCTTATGCAAGACAAGAGAATTGTGGCATACACTTCTCGTCAGCTGAAGCGAAGTGAGAAGAACTACCCCACACATGATCTTGAACTAGCAGTTGTGGTACATGCTTTGATTACGTGGAGACACCTTCTGTTGGGCAGAAAAGTCGACATCTTCACCGATCACAAGAGCTTGAAGTACATCTTCACACAGCCGAACCTGAACCTCCGCCAGACTCGTTGGGTCGAAATGATCCAAGAGTATGATCCCAACATCGAATACACACCTGGCAAGGCGAATGTGATTGCAGATGCTTTGAGCAGAAAGGCATATTGCAACAGCCTTCTTATCAAGCCGTTCCAGCCTGAGCTTTGTGAAGCATTCAGGAAGCTTAACCTCCAAGTTGTTCCGCAAGGTTTTCTTGCAAATCTTCAAGTTGCTCCTACCTTGGAAGATCAGATCCGTGAAGCCCAACTCAGTGATGCTATGGTGCAGAAAGTGAAACATGGTATTGCAAAGGGTACTCCTAAATACAAGTGCTATCGCGTTGATGAGAGAGATACCTTGTTCTTCGAGGACAGACTCGTGGTTCCCAAAGGTGATCTCAGGAAGCTCATAATGGAAAAAGCACATGATTCCCTCCTTTCCATTCATCCTGGCAGTTCCAAGATGTACCAAGACCTCAAGCAATCTTACTGGTGGACTCGCATGAAAAGGGAGATTGCCCAATTCGTGAATGAATGTGATGTCTGCAGAAGAGTGAAGGCAGAGCATCAACGTCCAGCCGGTCTTCTCCAACCTCTTCCTATTCCCGAGTGGAAATTCGACCACATTGAAATGGATTTTGTCACTGGCTTTCCTAAGTCCAAGAGAGGGAATGAGTCTATCTTCGTGGTGATTGACAAGCTTACCAAAGTCGCTCACTTCCTTCCAGTCAAAGAATCCATCAATGCAGCTCAATTGGTAGAGTTGTACACTTCCAGAATTGTGTCCTTGCATGGCATCCCTCAAGTTATCTCCTTAGACCATGGAAGTTTGTTCACTTCTAAGTTCTGGGACTCCTTTCAGTCCGCCATGGGCACCAAGATCAGGTTCAGCACTGATTTTCACCCTCAGACTAGTGGTCAAGTCGAGAGAGTGAATCAGATTCTAGAAGACATGCTCAGAGCCTGTGTCATATCTTTTGGCATGAAATGGGAAGATTGCCTTCCATTTGCCGAGTTCTCTTACAACAACAGCTTCCAAGCAAGTGCCGGCAAAGCTCCGTTTGAAATCCTCTATGGCAGAAAGTGCCGTACCCCTCTCAACTGGCCCGAGACTGGTGAACGTCAACTTCTTGGCAATGACTTGATCTCAGAAGCCGAAGAAATGTGCAAAGTCATACGTGAGAATCTCAAGGCCGCTCAGTCACGTCAGAAGAGCTACTATGACGGCAAGCATCGTGATTTGGCTTTCAACATTGGTGATCATGTCTATCTCCGTGTTCCTCATATGAAAGGCACCCAAAGATTCGGTATCAAAGGAAAGCTTGCTCCTAGATACGTCGGGCCTTTCAAGATCCTTGGCAAAAGAGGCGATCTAGCCTATCAACTTGAGCTCCCTTCCAACTTCGCCAATGTTCATGATGTGTTTCATGTGTCTCAACTCCGCAAGTGCTTCAAGACTCCTGAACGCATGATTCCGTTTGAAGAGATTGATCTTCAACAAGACTTGTCCTACCGAGAGCATTCCGTTGCTATTCTCGAAGAAACCGAGCGCAAGACCCGCAACAAGTCCATCAAATTCTTGAAAGTCAAGTGGTCACACCATACTGATACGTCCAAAACGTATCTATAATTTCTGCTTGCTCCATGCCACTTTTGGGTGATATTGCTATGATATTTATACACTTCCATACACTTTTGATCATATTTGGACTAACCTACTAATCCAGTGCACCCCAATTGCCAGTTTCTGTTTTCGGCTGTTTTTGTATTTCAGGTTTTCACATTACGAGAACTGTCAGGAAAAATCCGGAAAAATTATATAAAAAATCAGCGTTCCAGAACCTACCTTGCGCCCGAAGGACAGCCGGGGGGGGCACCAAGGCTCCAGGCGCCCTGGCGGCGCGCCCCCCCACTGGGCCGCGCCGGGGGGGCGCCTGGGCCCCCCAAGCCCCGTCTGGTGCCCCCCTTTGGCATATATTTAGAGCGTCCTTCGAAACCCTCGGGACGGAAACTCTTTTTCACGATCTCATCTCTGTTCCGCCGCCGCCGCCGCTTCCAAGATCGGGAGCACCAGGAGAACTCTTCCCGGCACCCTGCCGGAGGGGAGGATCATCACCGGGAGCCTCTCCACCACCATGGACGCCTCCCGGATGAGTTGTGAGTAGTCTCCCTTGGACCATGAGTCCATGACCAGTAGCTATGTGATGTTCTCCTCCCGTTCTTGTGCTTCACTAATTAGTCCTCGTGAGCTGCCCTACATGATCGAGGCACATATGTAATCCTTATGTTGTTGCTATGATGAGTTTGCTGGGATCCGATGGATTATGAGATTATGTTCAGATTGTTCTTGAGTAATATATTTGATCTACCTCTTTTATATTTATGTTCGTAAGAAATTCTTGCATGTTCTCCGTTGTTATTTATTGCTTTGGCCAAGTAATACGTAGTGACTCCAAGAGGGAACGTTATGCTCGATTGTGGGTTCATGCCCCTCGATGACTAGCTTGAGTGACAGAAACATGAGTCTAGGGGATGTGCTGTTGCCACAAGGGGGAAAACAACGGTGCTTGTGCCCGCGGGTGCAAGGATTGTTTACTTTACGCAAAGTTCTTTTAATGCAGTTGTCTGTTGCTTTGAGTTTACACTATGGGTGGGGCTCGCAACTTAATACCATCGAGATGTTCTGGATAGATATCTCAAGGTGGATGATTAGTAGTAGATATTGATGGATTTTGGTCTACTTACTTTGGCGTACCGCCCATGCTTTGAACCTCAACCTTTCTTGCAATGTAGTCAGCATTGGTTTGCGTTCGTGGTCCTGTCAATTGCCTAGCTGCAATTCGTTTACCTCACATAGTTGTTTTATCGTCTTTTGGGAGAGAGACATCACTAGTGAACATCATGAGACTCCGGTCCATATTACCATCATTGATCACATCCGCTATTTACTTTTCGCTATTACTTACTATTGCAAACACTATCTATCACTACTATCATTTGCGTTTAATCCTTTGTGAACTACAAGGCCGGAGGGATTGACAACCTCTCTGTACTCGTTGGGAGCAAAGTTATTTGTATCTGTGTGCAGGTCCACGTTGATTGCTAATATCTGGCGCCGTAGCAATTGACACCTACTTGTTGAACCTAGGAGTCTCTGGGGATTCGATCCTTGGCATCTTTGCTAAGGGAAAAACTTCCACAACACTGCATCTCACACCTTCCACTTGGGGTAACCAACGAGGGGTTAGAGGCCCATCAAGGAGTATTTCTGGCGCCGTTGCCGGGGACTCCACTCTTCAGGATAGGGGAGTTGCATGCTATCTTTTACCTTTGCTTTTTAGTCTTGTTAGTTTACCTTTCAGTTTTTGCTTTAGTATCCTTTATCGAAAATCACAAATAAATAGTTATCTTGCTTGCTTGCTATTATGGGTTCCACCAAAAACACTAGATGGGAGGAGTACACCCCTTCTTCCATTACACCAATCACCACTGTCGGGATCTACAAAAGTAATAAACCTTGTGATTATATTAGTCTTGACGGAGGGTTATGCCCATGGCATGGTCTTCCAGGAAAAGAGTATGAGCCTCAGTTTAAAATTGCTCCTAAGCTTCCCCAAACTTGGGAAGACGTTCAAACTCTTATAATAGAGAGTGATTCAAACAAAGAGGATGACACTACAATTCTGTCCAATAATGATAAAATTGATTTTGATAATTGTAGTATTTCAGAAGTTGTCACCTTTCTACAAGGAATGGCCAAACATCCCCACACTAGCACACTTAATCTTGCCTTCACAGAGCATATCACTAATGCTCTCATCAAAGCTAGGGAGGAGAAACTTAGAGTAGAAGCCTCCATACCTAGGAAGCTAGAGGATGGTTGGGATCCTATGATTAAAATTAAGATAAACAACTTCTCATGCTATGCTTTATGTGATATTGTAGCTAGTACTTCCATTATGCCCAAAAGACTATATGATATGCTTAAATTGAAACCTTTTGATTCTTGTTCTTTTGGTGATTTTCTCGTTGATTCTTCCATAAAGAAACCTTTGGGGAGGATCGACGACGTTCTTATCATTGTCAATGACAACTATGTTCCCGTTGATTTTACTATTATGGATATTGAATGTGATCCTTCATGTCCAATAATTTTGGGACGTCCCTTTTTACGTACCGTTGGTGCTATCATTGACATGAAAGAGGGTAATATAAAATTTCAGTTTCCTCTGAAGAAAGGGATCGAACACTTCCCTCGAAAGAAGATCAAGTTACCTTTTGAGTCCGTTGTACGGGCTAGCTATTCTTTTACTCTTGATAAAACTTGATCTATATGCATTATGCCTAGCTTAAAGGCATAAAAGAAAGCGCTTTTGGGAGGCAGCCCACATGAATAAATTTTTTGCTTTTGTTGTGTCTTGATGTTGTTTACTACAGTAGCATCATCATTGTATCTTTGCTTTTCATATTTGTGCCAAGTATAGCCTCTGATTGCTAGAAAGTTCAAAAGTTGTGAGGTGCTGTCCAGGAAACAGATTCTGTCCTTGGATAGAAAATTTCGTATAAAATCACCAGATAATCTTTTTGGTCTGAATTTTTTCGACAGCGTTCTCTATATAATTGTCTTTCGTGCGTCTGTTCTGAGTTTTTTGATTTAAGTTGCAGAAGTATCCCGAACAAATCAATTACTACCTGCTGTTCTGTTTTAAACAGATTCTGTCCTGTTTTGCCTTTCCTTCATTTTGCAAATCAAGAGCTTGCTTTTTCTTTGCAAAAAACCTTTTGGCAATCTTGAGAAACAGTAGAACTTCAAGAATATCTTTATTTCCAGCAAGATGCAATTATTTTATTAAGGGTACTATCCTCGCTAATCAGATTATGATGAGTTATGTATGAAGGGAGTTTTCAAGTGTGCGAGGGAAGATGATAAAAAGATTCAGGAGTGTCAAGCGCTCAAGCTTGGGGATGCCCCCGTGCACCCCCAAGAAATATTCAAGGAGACTCAAGCGTCTAAGCTTGGGGATGCCCCTGTGCATCCCCTTCTCCATCAACATTATCAGTTCGTCTTTCGTTCCGCTATATTTTAATCACTTCATGTGTTATGTGCTATGCTTGGAGCGTCTTGCTTTTAGTTTTCTTTTTTAGTTTTTCATAATGAGTCGGAACTCAGCTTTTCTTTATGTGGGAGAGAAACACGCTCCACTTCTACCTAGAACATAACATAGAATTTTCATGTCTATCTTTGCTGTGTGTGTTCTTTGTCTTTTAATAGCTACTATCATGCTCAGCTCTTAGTATTCATACTTATCTTTTCAAAGAGCTTTTGTTTAGTTGGTTGCTTGAACTCTCTTTAATTATCATGCTCACCTTATTAAGAGAGTTTGCTTCCGTTGCATTGGTTAATATGTCTATGATAAAGATGCTACTT
Source organism: Secale cereale (assembly GCA_902687465.1). Classification (NCBI taxonomy): domain Eukaryota; kingdom Viridiplantae; phylum Streptophyta; class Magnoliopsida; order Poales; family Poaceae; genus Secale; species Secale cereale. The sequence goes on along the minus strand of LR738712.1, from coordinate 877,415,120 downwards.
GCATAATGGTGCTTAGTAATTCATGTTTTCTTGTGGTTAGTCTCAAATAGCTGGGGGATTCCCAATGTGTTATTGGAGTACCAACATGATTTGTTTGCCTATGATGTGGTATGGTTTAGTAATATCTTCCTTCGAGAATTTATTTTGATTGACTTGGCGTATGCTCACGCATATTTAAGACTGTAAAGAAAGTCTGTCAAGCCTTGATGATCTTTTATTTCTGAGTAGTGATATAACTTCCATGCCTGATTCAATGTTGCTTTGTCGCTCTGCATGATTATGACCGTCATTGCTCTCTTAGTTGGTCGCTCCCAGTCTTTTGCTAACCTCCACCTGTACTAAGCAAACTAACTTTGCAATACATAGCTCATGGGAAAGTAGCTTAAAAACTATTGTGGTAAAGAATATGTTGCCTATGTATCTTATTTCTTATAAGTTGCTTGCTGAGCGGTAACCATGTTTCTGGGGACGCCATCAACTGTCACACTTTTGTTGATTATCATGTGAGTTGCTATGCATGTTCGTCTTGTCTGAAGTAAGGGTGATTTGCCATGGGTTGGTTTGAATATGCATATTGTTAGAGAAGAACATTGGGCCGCCAACCAAAGCCATGCATCATGGTGGAAGTTTTAGCTTGGACCTTAATCCTCAATCTCTTATGAGAATATGCTTATGCATTTAAGAGGAGTCCATTATCTATTTTCTATGTTGTCCCGGTATGGATGTCCTCAAGTTGAGATCTATCAAAAACGAGAAATCAAATGCGATCTATCTCCTTGGACCTTTGTATAGGTGGCATAGAGGTACCCCTTTGTGACACTTGGTTGAAACATATGTAATGCAATGATAACCCATGGAAATCCGAGCTAATTAGGACAAGGTGCGAGCACTATTGGTATTCGATGCATGAGGCTTGCAACTTATGGGATGTCTTATGCATGACACATATGAAGTACTACTACCGTTGACAAAATTGCTTCTATGTTTTCAAAATAAAAAGCTCTAGCATATAACCATTCTTTTACTTTTATGTTGAGTCTCCACCTTCTTTTAAAAGCACCAACTACTGAGAGCATGATTGTCATTCTGAGTGTAATGTGCATTGTCCCAAAGTAGCATTGTCTTTTGCATGATTGTGATATCATTTATTTTGAAATCATTGTATCTAGTCATCACTTAAACCTTGAAGGTGCCCCTGCATTTATGTTTTGCTTCACTAAAGGGGGCAAGCTAGATATCACTTTATCATATTTGCACATCATGTTCATTGCAAATCTATTTGATGTTTCAGTTTCATGTTGTAAAACTTTCAGTCATTTGTGATTTTCTCATGAGGCAACTTAATTACTATAGATTCATTGTCTCAGTAAGCTTTTGTCATATGACTATAAAAAGTCCTATATGGTTAATAGCATGTCACCACAGAAATTATTCTTGTTATCATTTACCTACTCGAGGACGAGCAGGAATTAAGCTTTGGGATGTTGATACGTCCAAAACGTATCTATAATTTCTGCTTGCTCCATGCCACTTTTGGGTGATATTGCTATGATATTTATACACTTCCATACACTTTTGATCATATTTGGACTAACCTACTAATCCAGTGCACCCCAGTGCCAGTTTCTGTTTTCGGCTGTTTTTGTATTTCAGGTTTTCACATTACGAGAACTGCCAGGAAAAATCTAGAAAAAATATATAAAAAATCAGCGTTCCAGAACCTACCTTGCGCCCGAAGGACAGCCGGGGGGGCCACCAGGGCTCCAGGCGCCCTGGCGGCGCCCCCCCCCCCTGGGCCGCGCCGGGGGGGCGCCTGGGCCCCCCGAGCCCCGTCTGGTGCCCCCCTTTGGCATATATTTAGAGCGTCCTTCGAAACCCTCGGGACGGAAACTCTTTTTCGTGATCTCATCTCTGTCCCGCTGCCGCCGCCGCTTCCAAGATCGGGAGCACCAGGAGAACTCTTCCCGGCACCCTGCCGGATGGGAGGATCATCATCGGGAGCCTCTCCACCACCATGGACGCCTCCCGGATGAGTTGTGAGTAGTCTCCCTTGGACCATGAGTCCATGACCAGTAGCTATGTGATGTTCTCCTCCCGTTCTTGTGCTTCACTAATTAGTCCTCGTGAGCTGCCCTACATGATCGAGGCACATATGTAATCCTTATGTTGTTGCTATGATGAGTTTGCTGGGATCCGATGGATTATGAGATTATGTTCAGATTGTTCTTGAGTAATATAGTTGATCTACCTCTTTTATATTTATGTTCGTAAGAAATTCTTGCATGTTCTCCGTTGTTATTTATTGCTTTGGCCAAGTAATATGTAGTGGCTCCAAGAGGGAACGTTATGCTCGATTGTGGGTTCATGCCCCTCGATGACTAGCTTGAGTGACAGAAACATGAGTCTAGGGGATGTGCTGTTGCCACAAGGGGGAAAACTGTTGGAAATATGCCCTAGAGGCAATAATAAATTGGTTATTATTATATTTCCTTGTTCATGATAATCGTTTATTATCCATGCTAGAATTGTATTGATATGAAACTCAGATACATGTGTGGATACATAGACAAACACCATGTCCCTAGTAAGCCTCTAGATGACTAGCTCGTTGATCAATGGATGGTTACGGTTTCCTGACCATGGACATTGGATGTCATTGATAACGGGATCACATCATTAGGAGAATGATGTGATGGACAAGACCCAAACGATAAACGTAGCATATGATCGTGTCAGTTTATTGCTATTGTTTTCTGCATGTCAAGTATATGTTCCTACGACCATGAGATCATGCAACTCACTGACACCGGAAGAGTACCTTGTGTGTACCCAACATCACAACGTAACTGGGTGACTATAAAGGTGCTCTACAGGTATCTCCGAGGGTGTCTGTTTAGTTGGCATGGATCAAGACTGGGATTTGTCACTCCGTATGACGGAGAGGTATCTCAGGGCCCACTCGGTAATACAACATCACAATGAGCTTGCAAGCAATGTGACCAATGAGTTGATCACGGGATCTTGTATTACGGAACGAGTAAAGAGACTTGCCGGTAACGAGATTGAACTAGGTATAGAGATACCAACGATCGAATCTCGGGCAAGTAACATACCGACAGACAAAGGGAACTATATACGGGATTGTCTGAATCCTTGACATCGAGGTTCAATCGATAAGATCTTCGTAGAATATGTGGGAACCAATATGGGCATCCAGGTCCCGCTATTGGTTATTGACCGTAGAGGTGTCTCGGTCATGTCTGCATAGTTCTCGAACCCGCAGGGTCTACACACTTAACGTTTGGTGATGATATAAGTATAGTCGAGTCGTTATGTTGGTAACCGAAGGTTGTTCGGAGTCCCGGATGAGATCCCGGACGTGACGAGGAACTCCGGAATGGTCCGGGGATGAAGATTGATATATTGGATGATGGGAATCGGAGTCCGGAAGTGTTCCGGGGAGCACCGGGGAGTCGTCGGATGACCGAAAGGAGTTTCGGGGGGTCCCGGCAAGTGTTGCGGGCCTCATGTAAGGATGGCAATGGGTCGGGTTTGGACCGGGTTGAACGATATCAAATCCATATCCATATCCATGATGACAGTCTCTGTCCGCCCATGAAAAAATCCATGGGCGAAAAATTGTGTCCATGTCCAAACCCGATGGATATCCATATCCGTTGGATATCCATGGGGTCCTCTCAAGACATATACATAAGACACAACACAATATGCACATAAGTTGTTGCACCTAGGCATCGATGCGCGTGTGGAAAAGCAGAGACGAAGGGGACGAGGGGATACTTAGTTGCATTGTCATAGGCCATGGTGCTGGCTATTGAAGTGCTCCAGCATACAAGGAGATAGCGGCTGACAGTGTTGACCATATCTTGGGATGCGGGAGTAGCAAGAAGAGGAGACGTGAATTATACTTAATGATGAGTTGTTTAACAATGACATAAAAGACCATTAGGGGGCTGAAGTAATATTAAGGCGGGGATTGAATCTCAACTAATAAATGTTACGATGGGGATTGTGCAATTTTCTTTGAAAGTTTTAGATTATAATGGGTGAAGTTACAATGGGACATGTGTCTGTGGGGTAGGGACAATGGAATATTGCCATTAAGTCATACTATCAGGTCGGGTTTGGATATATCCATGGGTACAAGAATATGTCCATGCCCTACCCACGAGTAATCGGGTCGGGTTTGGGCACCGCCCATGGGCGCAAAAGCATATCCAAACCCTGTCCATACGGGTCGGATATCCATGGATATCCATGTCCATGGGTAAAATTGCCATCCTTAGCCTCATGGGCCAAAAGGGGGGAGGCACATCAGCCCACACAGGGGCTGTGCGCCCCCCCACAGGCTTCCCACGCAGCTAGGAGGGTGGGGGCGCCCCTAGGGCAGCCGGCCCCCTCTGGCTTGGGGGGCAAGGCGCCTAAGGGGGGCCACCCAAACCCTAGCCGCCCCCCTTCTCCCTTGTGGCCGCCACCCCCTAGGGGAAACCCTAGGGGCGCCTCCACTTCTCCCCTCCCCCTATATATAGAGAGGGAGAGAGAGGGCAGCCCTACCCCTACGTGCCTTGGCGCTGCCTCTCCTCTCCCTCGTAGCATATCTTCTTCTCCGCAGTGCTTGGCGAAGCCCTGCTGAGTTTTCTCCACCACCACCTCCACCACGCCGTCGTGCTGCTGGAGGACTCAAGTTGCTACTTCACCATCGCTCGCTGGATCGAGGAGGTGAAGGCGTCATCAAGCCGTATGTGTGTTGAACGCGGAGGCGCCGTCCGTTCGGCGCTAGATCGGATCTTCCGCGATTTGAATCGCCGCGAGTACGACTCCATCAACCGCGTTCTAGCAACGCTTCCGCTTAGCGATCTACAAGGGTATGTGGATCCGACTCTTCCCTCGTAGATGCATCTCCTAGATTGATCTTGGTGAGCGTAGGAAAATTTTTGTTTCCCATGCAACGATCCCCAACAGTAGTATCAGAGCTAGGTCTTTGCGTAGATGCAATCACGAGTAGAACACAAAGGAGTTTGTGGGCGTTGATGTTTAGATTGCTTCCCTCCTTGGTCTTTTCTTGATTCAGCGGTATTATGGGATGAAGCGGCCCGGACCAACTTTACATGTCCACGTACATGAGACCGGTTCCATCGACAGACATGCGACTTTTGTTGCATAAGATGGCTGGCGGGTGTCTGTCTCTCCTATCTTAGTTGAATCGGATTCGACGAAGGCGGTCCTTGTAGAAGGTTAAATAGCAACTTAAATATCACCGTTGTGGCTTTGCGTAGGTAAGAAGCGTTCTTGCTAGATACCCATAGCAGCCACGTAAAACATGCAACAACAAATTAGAGGACGTCTAACATGTTTTTGCAGGGTATGTATGTGATATGATATGGCCAAAGACATGATGAGATATATTTGATGTATGAGATGATCATGTTGTAATAGTTAATATCGACTTGCATGTCGATGTATACGGCAACCGGCAGGAGCCATAGGGTTGTCTTTAATTTTTGTATGACCCGCGTGTCAATCATTAAGCGCTATGTAATGCTTTACTTTATCGCTAAACGGTAGCAATAGTAGTAAGAGCATGGTGGGCGCGCGACAACCCCGATGGCGACACGATGATGGAGATCATGATGATGGGGATCATGGTGTTACGCCGGTGACGATGGAGATCATGCCGGTGCTTTGGAGATGGAGATCAAAAGCACGAGTTGATGGCCATATCATGTCACTTATGATTTGCATGTGATGTTAATCCTTTTATGCATCTTATTTTGCTTAGGACGGCGGTAGCATTATAAGATGATCCCTCACTAAAATTTCAAGATGAAATTGTGTTCCCCCGAGTGTGCGCCGTTGCGAAGGTTCGTCGTTTCGAAGCACCACGTGATGATCGGGTGTGATAGACTCTACGTTCGCATACAACGGGTGCAAGCCAGTTTTGCACATGCAGAACACTCGGGTTAGACTTGACGAGCCTAGCATGTACAGACATGGCCTCGGAACACGGAAGACCGAAAGGTCGAGCATGAGTCATATAGTAGATATGATCAACATGAAGATGTTCACCATTGACACCACCTCATCTCACGTGATGATCGGACTTGGGTTGGTGGATTTGGATCATGTCACGCTCGGATGACCAGAGGGATGTCAATTTGAGTGGGAGTTATAAGTAATTTGATTAGTTAAACTCACTTATCATGAACAATAGTCTAAGTTGCCTTTGCAAATTATGTTGTAGATCAATAGCTTGCACTGTAGCTCCCTGTTTAATACGTTCCTAGAGAAAGAATAAGTTGAAAGTTATTGTAAACAATTTTGCGGACTAGGTCCGTGATCTGAGGAATGTCCTCACTGCTGCACAGAAGGCTTACGTCCTCAATGCACCGCTCGGTGTACCAACCCCTCGAGCGTCGTCTATGGATGTTGTGAACATCTGGCAGACACATTCTGATGACTACTTGATAGTTTAGTGTGCCATGCTTTACGACTTAGAATCGGGATTCCTATGACGTTTTGAACGCCATGGAACATATGAGATGTTCCAAGAGCTGAAATTGGTATTTCAAGCTCATACCCGTGTTGAGAGGTATGACCTCTGACAAGTTCTTTGCCCTACAAAGATGGAGGAGAATTGCTCAGACAGTGAGCATGTACTCAGAATATCTGGGTGCTTCAATCGCTTGAATCGAGTGGGAGTTTATCTTCCAGATAAGATAGTGATTGACAGAGTTCTCTAGTCACTATCACCAAGCTACTAGAACTTCGTGATGAACTATGACATGCAAGGGATAGAGATTATCCCGGGTTTGTTCGCGGTGCCTAAGACCGCAAAGGTAGAAGTCAAGAAGGAGCATCAAATGTTGATGGTTTAACAAGACCACTGGTTTCAAGAAGGGCAAGGGCTAGAAGGGAAACCTCATGAATGGCAAACGAGTTGCCGCTCTAGTGAAGAGACCCAAGGTTGAACCCAAACCCGAGACTAAGTGCTTCTATTATAAGGGGAACGGTCACTGGTAGCGGAACTACCCTAAATACATGGTAGATAAGAAGGCTGGCAACTTCAACGAAGTATATCTGATATACGTGTCATTGATGTGTACCTTACTAGTACTCCTAGTAGCACCTGGGTATTGGATACCGGTTCAGTTGCTATTATTGGTGACTTGAAGCAAAAGCTACAGACTAAACGGAGACTGGTTGGGCGAGGTGACGATGTGTGTTGGAAGTGTTTCCAAGGTTGATGTGATCACCATCGCACGCTCCCTCTACCTTCGGGATTAGTGTTGAATCTAGATAAAAGTTATCGGGTGTCTACGTTGAGCATGAATATGATTGGATCATGTTCATTGTGATACGGTTGTTCATTTAAGTTAGAGAATAATGGTTATTCTGCTTAGATGAATAACACATTTCATGGTCATGCACCCTATGTGAATGGTTCATTGAATCTCGGTCGTAGTAATACACATGTTCATAATATTGACGCCAAAAGATGTAGAGTTAATAATGATAGTACCACTTTCTTGTGGCACTGCCGCGTAGGTCATATTGGTGTAAAGTGCATGAAGAAACTCCATGCTGATGGATGTTTGGAGTCATTTGATTTTGAATCGCTTGACACATGCGAACCATGCCTCATGGGCAGGATGACTGAGACCCGTTTTCATGTTCAATGAGACGGGCAAGTGACTTGTTGGAAATCGCACATGTTGATGTGTGTGATCCAATGAGGATTGAGGCGAGCAGGGAATATCGTTGTTTTCTCATCTTCACTGACGACTTGAGTAGATATGGGGATATATATACTTAATGAAGCACAAGTCTGAAACGTTTGAAAAGTTCAAGCAATTTCAGAGTGAAGTTAAGAATCATCATAACAAGAAGATCAAATTCCTACGATCTGATCAAGGGAGAATATCTGAGTTATGAGTTTGGCAATCACTTAAGACATGTGGAATTGTTTCACAGTTGAAGCCATCTGGAACACCACAGTGTAATGGTGTGTCCGAACGTCATAATCGAACCTTATGAGATATGGTGCGATTTATGATGTCTCTTGCCAATCTGCCACTATCATTTTGGGGTTATGCATTAGAGACAGCTGCATTCGCTTTAGATAGGGCACCATCTAAAGTCCGTTGAGACGACATCGAATGGACATTGGTTTGGCAAGAAACCAAAGTTGTCGTTTCTTAAATGTTTGGGGCTGCGATGCTTGTGGCTTCAGCCGGAAAAGCTCGAGCCCAAAGCGGACAAATGCGTCTTCATAGGATACCCAAAGGTTACAGTTGGGTATACCTTCTATCTCAGATCCGAGGGCAAAGTGTTTGTCGCTAAGAACGGGTCCTTTCTTGAGAAGGAGTTTCTCTCGAAAGAATTGAGTGGGAGGAAGATAGAACTTGATGAGATTGTTGAACCTCTACTTCGAACGGAGAGTGGTGCAACACAGAAAGATGTTTCTGTGGAACCCACATCTGTTGAAGAGGAAGCTAATGATAGTGATCATGAAACTTCGGATCAAGTTACTGTCGAACATCGTAGGTCGACAAGGATATGTACTACTCCTGAGTGGTACGGTAATCCTGTCTTAGATGTCATGTTGTTAGACAACGATGAAACCTACGAGCAATGGAGAAGCGATGGTGGGCCCGTGTTCCGACAAATGGTTAGATGCCATGAAATCCGAGATAGGATCCATGTATCATAACAAAGTATGGACTTTGGTGGACTTGCCCGATGATCGGCAAGCCATTGAAAATAAATGGATCTTTGAGAAGAAGACGGACGTGGACGGTAATGTCACCGTCTATGAAGCTCGACTTGTGGCAAAGAGTTTTTCACAAGTTCAAGGAGTTGACTACGATGAGATTTTCTCACCCGTAGCGATGCTTAAGTCCGTCGGAATCATGGTAGCATTGGCTGCATTTTTCGATAAGGAAATCTGGCAGATGGATGTCAAAACAAGTTTCCTTACAGGTTTTCGTAAGGAAAGATTGTATGTGATGCAATCAGAAGGTTTTGCCGATCCTAAGGATGCTAAAAAGGTATGCTAGCTCCAGCGATCCTTCTATGGACTAGAGCAAGCATCTCGGAGTCAGAACATACGCTTTGATGGAGTGATCAAAGTTTTTGGGTTTATACAAAGTTTACAAGAAACTTGTATTTACAAGAAAGTGAGTGGGAGCGCTACAACATTTCTGATAAGTATATGTGGATGACATATTGTTGATCCGAAATGATGTAGAATTTCTGGAAAGCATAAAGGGTTGTTTGAAAGGAGTTTTTCAAAGGAAGACCTGGGTAAAGCCGCTTACATATTAGGCATCAAGATCTATAGAGATAGATCAAGACGCCTAATTAGACTTTCAAAGAGCACACACCTTGTCATATATTTGAAGGAGTTCAAAATGGATCGGTCAAAGAAGAAGTCCTTGCCTGAATTGTAAGGTGTGAAGTTGAGTAAGACTCAAAGCTCGACCACGGCAGAAGAAAGAGAAAGGACGAAAGTCGTCCCCTATGCTTTAGCCATAGGCTCTATACGGTATGCCATGCTGTGTGCCGCACCTGCTGTGTGCCTTGCCACGAGTCTGGCAAGGGGGTACAAGTGTGATCCAGGAGTGGATCACTGGACAGCGGTCAAAATTATCCTTAGAGGAATAAGGAAATGTTTCTCGGTTGTGGAGGTTATAAAGAGTTCAACGTAAAGAGTTACGTCGATGCAAGCTTTAACACCTATCCGGATAACTCTGAGTAGAAAAACCGGATACGTATAGTGGAGCAACCATTTGGAATAGCACCAAGTGGAGCGAAGTAGCAGCATCTACAATATGACATAGATTTTTGCGAAGTACGTGTGGATCTGCATGTTGCAGACCCATTGACTACAACCTCTCTCACAAGCATAACATGATAAAACCCCAGAACTCATTGAGTGTTGATCACATGGTGATGTGGACTAGATTATTGACTCTAGTAAACTCTTTGGGTATTAGTCACATGGCGATGTGAACTATGAGTGTTAATCACATAGCGATGTGAACTAGATTATTGACTCTAGTGCAAGTGGGAGACTGTTGGA
>LR738712.1:877378453-877405008 GCA_902687465.1 Secale cereale | reverse complement strand
ACTGTTGGAAATATGCCCTAGAGGCAATAATAAATTGGTTATTATTATATTTCCTTGTTCATGATAATCGTTTATTATCCATGCTAGAATTGTATTGATATGAAACTCAGATACATGTGTGGATACATAGACAAACACCATGTCCCTAGTAAGCCTCTAGATGACTAGCTCGTTGATCAATGGATGGTTACGGTTTCCTGACCATGGACATTGGATGTCATTGATAACGGGATCACATCATTAGGAGAATGATGTGATGGACAAGACCCAAACGATAAACGTAGCATATGATCGTGTCAGTTTATTGCTATTGTTTTCTGCATGTCAAGTATATGTTCCTACGACCATGAGATCATGCAACTCACTGACACCGGAAGAGTACCTTGTGTGTACCCAACATCACAACGTAACTGGGTGACTATAAAGGTGCTCTACAGGTATCTCCGAGGGTGTCTGTTTAGTTGGCATGGATCAAGACTGGGATTTGTCACTCCGTATGACGGAGAGGTATCTCAGGGCCCACTCGGTAATACAACATCACAATGAGCTTGCAAGCAATGTGACCAATGAGTTGATCACGGGATCTTGTATTACGGAACGAGTAAAGAGACTTGCCGGTAACGAGATTGAACTAGGTATAGAGATACCGACGATCGAATCTCGGGCAAGTAACATACCGATAGACAAAGGGAACTATATACGGGATTGTCTGAATCCTTGACATCGAGGTTCAATCGATAAGATCTTCGTAGAATATGTGGGAACCAATATGGGCATCCAGGTCCCGCTATTGGTTATTGACCGTAGAGGTGTCTCGGTCATGTCTGCATAGTTCTCGAACCCGCAGGGTCTACACACTTAACGTTTGGTGATGATATAAGTATAGTCGAGTCGTTATGTTGGTAACCGAAGGTTGTTCGGAGTCCCGGATGAGATCCCGGACATGACGAGGAACTCCGGAATGGTCCGGGGATGAAGATTGATATATTGGATGATGGGAATCGGAGTCCGGAAGTGTTCCGGGGAGCACCGGGGAGTCGTCGGATGACCGAAAGGAGTTTCGGGGGGTCCCGGCAAGTGTTGCGGGCCTCATGGGCCAAAAGGGGGGAGGCACATCAGCCCACACAGGGGCTGTGCGCCCCCCCACAGGCTTCCCACGCAGCTAGGAGGGTGGGGGCGCCCCTAGGGCAGCCGGCCCCCTCTGGCTTGGGGGGCAAGGCGCCTAAGGGGGGCCACCCAAACCCTAGCCGCCCCCCTTCTCCCTTGTGGCCGCCACCCCCTAGGGGAAACCCTAGGGGCGCCTCCACTTCTCCCCTCCCCCTATATATAGAGAGGGAGAGAGAGGGCAGCCCTACCCCTACGTGCCTTGGCGCTGCCTCTCCTCTCCCTCGTAGCATATCTTCTTCTCCGCAGTGCTTGGCGAAGCCCTGCTGAGTTTTCTCCACCACCACCTCCACCACGCCGTCGTGCTGCTGGAGGACTCAAGTTGCTACTTCACCATCGCTCGCTGGATCGAGGAGGTGAAGGCGTCATCAAGCCGTATGTGTGTTGAACGCGGAGGCGCCGTCCGTTCGGCGCTAGATCGGATCTTCCGCGATTTGAATCGCCGCGAGTACGACTCCATCAACCGCGTTCTAGCAACGCTTCCGCTTAGCGATCTACAAGGGTATGTGGATCCGACTCTTCCCTCGTAGATGCATCTCCTAGATTGATCTTGGTGAGCGTAGGAAAATTTTTGTTTCCCATGCAACGATCCCCAACAAAAACAACGGTGCTTGTGCCCGCGGGTGCAAGGATTGTTTACTTTACGCAAAGTTCTTTTAATGCAGTTGTCTGTTGCTTTGAGTTTACACTATGGGTGGGGCTCGCAACTTAATACCAGCGAGATGTTCTGGATAGATATCTCAAGGTGGATGATTAGTAGTAGATATTGATGGATTTCGGTCTACTTACTTTGGCGTACCGCCCATGCTTTGAACCTCAACCTTTCTTGCAATGTAGTCAGCATTGGTTTGCGTACGTGGTCCTGTCAATTGCCTAGCTGTAATTCGTTTACCTCACATAGCTGTTTTATCGTCTTTTGGGAGAGAGACATCACTAGTGAACATCATGAGACTCCGGTCCATATTACCATCATTGATCACATCCGCTATTTACTTTTCGCTATTACTTACTATTGCAAACACTATCTATCACTACTATCATTTGCGTTTAATCCTTTGTGAACTACAAGGCCGGAGTGATTGACAACCCCTCTGTACTCGTTGGGAGCAAAGTTATTTGTATCTGTGTGCAGGTCCACGTTGATTGCTAAGATCTGGCGCCGTAGCAATTGACACTTACTTGTTGAACCTATGAGTCTCTGGGGATTCGATCTTTGGCATCTTTGCTAAGGGAAAAACTTCCACAACACTGCATCTCACACCTTCCACTTGGGGTAACCAACGAGGGGTTAGAGGCCCATCACATACCGACCGAGAAGCTACGTGGGAACGAGAAGATCATCTTTGTTCCGAGTACCCATCCTTTTTCCAGTCCTAGATCTCGGGACGAGATCTTTTTGTAGTAGAGGAGAGTTGTAATGCCCCGGATGTAATACTTTCCCTTTTGGGCAATATAATATATCTCTGGCTTCATCAATTCCATTCCGGGTTCTTAGTCTTTCCGGGTTTCGTCGTTTTGTTGTGTGTGTGTGTGGCTTTCATTCATATCATGTAGTCATATGCATCGCATTGCTTTTGTGTTGTCGTTTGCATCCGGTCTCACTCGTTTCTTCCTGTTGTCCGTTTCGAGTTCCGGAGCTCCCTCACGTATCCGTGGCGTCCCCGAGGCCTACTTTGGTGTTTGGCCGTGAAACGTTTCCGGTTTGGCGTGAGACTTGTCGTGTGTTGTTGTTTTGGTGTGCGTAACCCGCCTGTCAAATCTCGTCGCGTTTGGAGTTCGTTTGCTACCCCAACAGTTATTCTCGTTGGCTGAAAGTACCCCCTCTTTGAGGGCCAATACACCCCTCCAACAGCCCACCAAACCAACCCAAACCCCTCCCTTCATCTAGGCCATCCAATTCTGATCGCGTGGCCGAAAACCACACCTCATTTGGACAACCCTAGCTCCTTGTGCCTATATATTTGTGCATCTTCCCCAATTTTGGCCCTAAATAAAAAACCCTAGCCCCTTCATCCCCTTCCTCCAGCCATCTTCCTCCACTCCTGCCGGAGCTCGCCGAAGCCCTGCCGGAGGAGCTCGCCGGAAGACCGCCGCCACCTCTCCGGTCACCGCCGCCGCGGGGCCCTGCGCCACCACCGCGCCACCTCACCGCCGCCACCACCACGCCTCCCCGCCAGCCAGCCGGGCATCGAGTCCGCCGGCCCCGGCCGTCTTCCCGCCGGCCGCCGGTCGCTCCCAGCCGGCCACCTCACGGCGAGGCCGCCGCCGTCGCCCGCCAGATCGGGGAGCCAGGAGCCCCAGCTCCCTCGATCCGATCGATCCGACCCCTCCTGGGCCCGATCTGCCTCGCCTCCCTCCAACCGGGCCATCCGCAGCGCTCGCCTGGGCCGAGGCCTCCTCCTCCGCCGGCCCGCGCCAGCTCCCTCACCGCGACGCGCAGCGCCTCGTGGGCCGTACCACCTCCTCGCTCCAGCCGGCCCAGCCCCCAGCCGCTCGCCAGGCCCGACGCCGATCCGCCCGATTCAGCCCCAGCGCCACAAACCCTAACGGGCCAGATCGGGACCCGCAGCCCGTTAGGCGCCCGTTTTCCCGCCGTAGATCCGGCCCGATCCGCGGTGGATCCGATCCAGCCCGTGGACCCGATCCGCGACCGCCAGCCCAGTTGACTCCGTTGACTTCGAGGAGGTAGTTTTTTTTTTTTGCTAAGTCTGTAGATTTTTCAGTTTCTGATGCTGTTTTGCAACATGGATAACTTTTTGTGTGATGGTCCGAATTGAGTGAATGATATGTCTAAATGATCGTGGAGACTTGTACTACGTTTTGTTCCATTGTGCCATGCATGTTTGAGGTCATCTAGATGTCTTAATCTTCATGAGAAGAGTGCAACTTGTTATAAACTGCTGTTAGTAGTTGTTTTCATGCCATCTTTGCAATGTGATAACTTGGTGCATGTTTATCCAAATGATGCAAATGACATGTCCACATGTTCGTCTTGATATGCTCTACATGCTGATTGCTTTAGCTTGCATGATAGATTTCATCTTGCCATGTTTACCTCCGTTGCAAAGTGCTATGCGGCTATTATGTTGTTAAACTTGTTATGAGATGTCGATTTGAGGAGCTCATTGCTATCGTTGTGTTTGTCCCCTTGATGCATGCTTAAGTGTTTTGGATTCACCATCATGTGTACTTTGTTGTGGTGCTTACCACTTTCCATGTTTAGCTTTGAGGTGACTTAAACTTGCTCTCAAAGATGCCATGATGAAACTGCTGTTTTAACACTTAGTGAAATTTCACTAAGTCTGGAATCTGTAATTTCCAGATGCCATGTTTGCTTGTTGTTCTAGGCCAATCCATGATAGTTTTGGGGTGACTCTTGATGATTCCTTGTAGTATATATTGTTGGCTATCCATTCATGCTCTCACATGATTATTTGAGTGGCTGTAGCATATTTAAATCTTGCTCCCAAGTTGCAACAAATTACTGCTATCAGGATTTTGTTGTCAAGTTCAATATGTCATAGCTTGTTGCTATTGATCCATGGCTCCTTTGGGGATGCTCCAGTGGACTTATTTGCTGTAGGATATGTCTAGTTTATGTCCATGCTCATTTCCATGATATTTGAGTGATGTAGCTTATTTATCTCTTGCCCCGAAGTTGCTATGTGGCTGTTATTTTCAGCTTGCGCATGTTTATTGTTTCGGGTGTAACTTTTAGCCCGTTGCTTCGTTTTGAGCAAGTCCTATATGAAACTTGTGTGATTTTTCATGTAGATTCATAATATCCTATTGTTATCATGTTTTGAAGTATTTTGCTTGAATGCATATTTTCCATGCTCCTTGTGCGATTACACTGTGCTTCCTTTGTAGACTTCCTGTGCTTCCATAGTGCATTTGTTTTGCTTCCTTAGTGCATCAGCCATGCATCCAGCATTTTCGTGTGCGCATTGCATCTTGTTGATTTCGTGTCTTGTGTGTTTGTGTTGAGTAGAGCCGGAAGCTGAGACCGAGTACGAGTACGAGCACGAGGTTACCACCGAGCTTGGGAACGAGGACCCCTCTTACGATCCCATCGACAACTCTTCAGGCAAGATGACCGAACCCCGATAATATTACTATCTTTGCCTATTGCTAGAAGTCTCGATCTATAGTTTTGCCTCGATGCCCATGTTTTTCCTGTCAGCCTCATATTGTAACCATGAACCTGTTTAACCACCCAACCTATGCAAACCATTGACTGGCTATACGTAGGCTTCGCTCAGCCCCTCTTATAGCATTGCTAGTTGCAGGTGAAGATTGAAGATGCTTGCTTCATGTTGAAGTTTGTTGGGTTATATCACACTATATTAATTATTAAGTGAAATCATCTATATATTGGTAATGGGTGGAAGGCTATGCCTTTTGCTTGGTGATTTGTTCCACTCATGCCGCTAGGAACCGTATAAACCGGTGTTATGTTCCTTGATTATGCGTTCCTCACACGGTTGGGGTTATGGGACCCCCTCGATAAAGCGCTAAGTGCTAAGTCTTTTCCAGCAAGTCCCAACATTGGTACTATTCGCCTAATAACTAATAAAACTTGCATAGGGTCTTGCAAACCCGAGTTCTTAATCAACAACCCCGGGC
Source organism: Secale cereale (assembly GCA_902687465.1). Classification (NCBI taxonomy): domain Eukaryota; kingdom Viridiplantae; phylum Streptophyta; class Magnoliopsida; order Poales; family Poaceae; genus Secale; species Secale cereale. The sequence continues at coordinate 877,399,218 of LR738712.1, read as the reverse complement.
CAGTGCTCCACATGAGTGTTGGTCCGAAACGGGGGTCCTGCGGGGCCACCACGAGGAAACTCGAGGATTGGTATACACCTGTAGCATCGCCCATCCGGTCGTGGCCTGAGACTAGATACGCGCGGCTATTGTCAGGGTGTCGGCACGCCGGGAGGATTTGCTGGATTAGCCTTACCTTAGTCGGAGTATCTTGAGCACGGGATTCCGAGAATACTCGGGCCTTCCCACCTTAGAGTTGCGACTCCGCGGATCGTGGGCTTGTCATGGGCCAAGTTGGAACACCCCTGCGGGTTATGAACTTTCGAAAGCCGTGCCCGCGGTTATGTGGCAGATGGGAGCTTGTTAATATCCGGTTGTAGAAAACTTGACACCATGTTCCAATACACTACCAGCATGTGTACCGTGACGGTCATTTTCCGAAAGGGATTCGGGAAGTGAACACGGTGGGGTTATGTTTGACTTGCTTTAGCTAGGATCACTTCGTGATCATCTCTCGACCGAGGCATCTTTTCTTCTCGCTCTCTTTTGCGTAAGTTAGCGCTAGTGCTGCTGCAACCTCGCTTGTCTTTCTTCAGCCTTGTTCCACACCCAAGGCTTAAATAGTCGTGTTACCCGGGAACGGGATTGCTGAGTCCTCTGTGGCTCACAGTTACTTCAACACACCTGATGCAGGTACGATGGTGAGCTACACAGGCGATGGCACTGAGCTAGACTGGGAGTACGACGAGGAGCGTAGCCGTTACTACGTGCACTATCCGGTTGATCAGTAGAGCTTCTACTAGGATTCGATCTAGACATGTGGTTTTATGTTATGTTTGGTATCTTGTCATTTGGATCTTTACCCTCAGATGGGCTGTGATTTTATTTGGATGACGTTTGAACATGTAATGAATTTGTGAGACGTGGCGAGTGTAAGCCAACTACTTTATGTTTTCCATCCCCATTTTTACATGAGTCGTGCAAAGATACCGAACTTGCGATCATTCCAGAATGGGTTTATATCTTTAAGTCGTGCCTCGACACGTAGGAGATATAGTCCCATCCTGGGCATTACATGGGCCCGCCCTGTCAGCGACGCGCCGCTTCGTCGTCCACATCGCCTCGTTTTCCGCGGGAATCAATGCCAAAGCTGTCGCGCCGTTGCCTCCATTGATGCCGCGCCTTCCGCGATGCAGCGCGCCGGTCAGCATACCCATTGATGCCGCGCAGTGAAGCGTCGCGTCGACCAGCGCCACGGCCGCCTGCCACGTGTCGCCTGGCATGCGCCTCCCGCCGCCCCGAGCTCCGGCTATAAAAGCCGTCCGCCTCGCCGGTGAACGCCACACCGCAGCACCTCGCCTCTCTTCCCCCCCTCTCGCACACTCCACTCCCCCGCCGACGAGCAATGGCAGCGCGGTACCCAGGCGACTCGGCGGCGAACAATGGCTTCGGCCGCCGCCACCTGCATGAGTGGGAGGCGCGCCTCCTGTTCGAGGCCGACTACCAGGCTCGCCCGGACATGAGGGTGCCGGACGTGTGGCGTCTGAGCGCCGGCGGCGTGCCGGTGCCACCCGCTCCCACCGGGGCGGACCGGCGGGCAGAGATCGCCCGTATTAGGTCGTCGCTAGCGGAGGAGGAGCGGCGACGGCCGGCGTACTCCCCCGACAACACCTCCTTCTGGACGCTCTACTTCGACCGCCGCCACGACGGCCTGATCGCCTCCACCAATGGCGTCGTGCCGCGCGGCCGCCACAACGCCGAAGGACGGCGCGAGTGGTGGGGGGTGCCCGGCCACACCCTCGAGCACGTCCTCGGCTACATCAAGGCCGGCAACACGCCGCGCCTCGAGTACCCCGGCCCCGCACCGCCGTCCTTCTCTCGCCGTCGTGGCAGCTCGTGGATGCCATGGCGGATGTCGGACGCGACGACCTCGTCCTCCTCGGGCGGTTCGCCGGCGGCCTTCGCCGTCAAACCCGAGCCAAATGACACGGCCAGGGAGTCTCCGCTAGGGCGCCGCACCCGCAGCGGCGCCCTAACCATCCCCGAGGAAGGCCGCGGCGGTAGCCTGCGCCTCGTCCGGCCGAAAACCGAGGCGGAGCCGCTCCCGGTGAAGCCAGAGCACCTCGCCATGGCCGACGACGACGAGACGGCCATGAGGTACGTGAGGGAGGACTACGTCCGCGAGCAGGTGGCTCGCCAGCGCCGCACCCATGAGGAACACAAGGCGCGCCACCGTCGGCCCGTCCGCGAGGTGGACGGTGTCCTCTACCTCGACAGCGACGAGGAGGAGGCCGGGCCATCCCGCGTCGGTGACCCTGGACAGGGCTGTAGCAAGGACGGCGGCGGGTGGCAGGACGAGGACGAGGACGACGACGACGACGGCGGAGACTACACCGTCTTCTACAAGCGCCTAGGCATGTAGAAGCCGGACGGCGGCGAGGCGCGGCGAGGACGGCATAGCTAGACCGTGTTTGTTTTTTTTATTTTGTTTTTGTACATATTTGAATGAATGTCGCCGAGTTTGCATGAATTTCGACGAGTTTGTGTCAAAAAATGCCGACTTCGTTTAGCCCTGGGGCCGACGGGGGCGACGGCTGGAAACGCAGTCGCCCCCACACCTAAATTCTCACCGGCTCGTCCCTAGGACGCGTTTTTTCGGCGTCCTGGGGGCCGAACGGCTGGAGATGCTCTTAGGTTTTAACCTGTCGAGTCCCAACCCGGCCACTCGTCGACGCCACGCGTGCGTAACCTACCCACTGCTCCTTGGCCCCGTAGACGAACGAGCCCACCGGTCATGTTGTCTCAACTAAAGCGTGTGCGTGCAAAGAAGATGAACGGCTGACCAGGCGGCACCATGGTATCAGGAACGGCGGTAAATCAATCGGGTGGCCAAAATTCACTGCGCGCGCGAAGGCCTTCAAAATGGCAGGTTGGCTAGAAGGCTTTTTATGTTCCATATGGTATAATGAGATTATACAACAATCTATTTTTTAATATGTATATTATTTGCTACGATATCACATATGTTGATAGAAAGCCGTGCATGCATGTATTGAATATATAGAAACAGACTATAATTCTATGGTGCTTCCATTGCCAAACGAAAGAACTATATATTTTTTAGGTAGGGTAAGAAAGGAAGATATACGCTAAGCATCTCCAACAGGCGCGCTATACTAGCACCGCGCTGAATAATTAGCCCTTTTAGCGCGCGGCGCCGTTTCGGGCGCTCCAGCAGCGGCGCAAAAAAAGCACGCGCGGCAAACCGAGTTCAGCGTGCGGGCGAAAACACCATCGCGCGTCGTTTATTTGCTGCGCTCATTGCCGCGCGCTGCACTCTCGCGCGGCCGCTCACGACTCCACCCACCTCGTCCAGCGCTCGCGCCGCCGCCTCCCGCGCCACCCTTTTTCTCCGGCGACTGCTCCGGCGCTTCCCCGGCCAATCCCCGCGCCGCCGATGCGCCCTCCGCCTTCCTCTAGTCACCGGCGCCCCTCGCGCGCGGCCGCCCGCTGCCTCTCGGCGCCCGGCTGCCCGCTGTCGCTCGGCGCCCGCAAGGTGTTCGACAAAACGCCCGCAAGGTATGTATTGCTTCAACTTCACAATTTTTCCGTGAATTTGATGCATGTTGTTTGTAGTTTTAATAGCCTAGTTTAAATTGAACATTGTAGATGAGTTCGCCATACGATTCTTCCGAAGAATAATTTGATATGGAAGAGGAGGAGGATCTTGCAATGATCCTAGCTGTGCACATCAATAAAAAACCGAAGCACGGTGGTTCGGTTATGGGTCGGCAGAAGATTTGGAGGGATAGGATCGATGCCCACAACAGATTGATGAGGCACTATTTTGTGGAGAATCCCACATACCCGGAGTCGTACTTTCGTCGCCGGTTTAGGATGAGCACCGAGTTGTTCAGGCGCATTGCAGAGAAACTAGCGAGCCATGACCGGTTTTTTCAGCAAAGGAGGAATGCCACCGGAGAGCTCGGGCATAGCACCTTTCAGAAGGTGACAGCCGCTTTGCGTATGTTGGCATACGGTATCCCCGCTGATTTAGTTGATGATCACTTGGCCATGGATGAGAGTCAAGCCATCATGTGTGTCAAGCGCTTCGCAATCGGAATTGTGCAAGTGTTTGGCGAGGAGTATTTGAGATCTCCTACTGCTGAAGATGTCGCAAGGCTATTGGAGATGAACAAAGCTCACGGCTTCCCAGGTATGCTTGGCTCAATAGATTGCATGCATTGGAGTTGGAAGAATTGTCCTAAGGCATGGCATGGTTGAGCCAAAATGTTGTTTGTGCGGGAGCGCGCGCTGCATTCTAGCGCGCTTGCTGGAGCTGCTCGCGCGCGCTAAAATTTGCAGCTGCCGTTGGAGCCAGTGCGCCGCGTCGCGCTAAAACGGCCGAACCGCGCGCTGCAAACGGTTTTTTACCGCGCCACGTGTTGGGCGCCTGTTGAAGATGCTCTAAATAGTCGAATCTATGTACCTTCGCTAGACCCTATGTCCAACCAAGGTACACATGCATGTGTTATTATAATAATCTACATAACAATATTCATATTATTGAATGCGAACAATCTAATCACAAAATAGTCGAAGTAATGTAGCTTCGTTTACACCCTATGTCCAACCATGGTACACATGCATGTGTTATAATAATAATCTACATCAACATATTCATATTATTGTTGGTAGTTTTGAATTTTTATCAATTTTTTATATTAAATATTAAATTTGCTAGCCCGTGTAGGTGCACGAGTTGACGACTAGTTTCTATTCTAATTAGGATCTAGTGTTTTTTTGATTGTTTGTTAAGATATTTATTTCCTTTTCTATTCGCCGTCATATGTTGTTTTTAGCATATAGCGGTTTCGGGAGCCGTCGGAAACCTTTTTTGCGAGAAAAACTTCCAATCTATTCATCTTCAAACATGGTAGTACAACGAAAACTAGAAATAATAAAAATTACATCCAGATCCGTAGACCACCTAGCGACGACTACAAGCACTGAAGCGAGCCGAAGACGCGCCGCTGTCATCGCCCCTCCATCTCTGGAGCCGGGCAAACTTTGTTGTAGTAGACAGTCGGGAGTCGTCGGAAACCTTATTCATGCATAGTCTGAACCACCCGATTCAATAGCTATTCTTTCAGCACAAGCTTAACGTGCACCCACCCATTGCTGAGAGGACTAACCTTCGTCAATCACCACATTAAACATATGTCTTTAGCTCGTTTCAGGGTAAATCCACCAAGATGTAAGGTAGGACATGCCCCATCCTAAGATCTGGGCTATCAAATATACGTACAAGAAGTAACCAAACTGAAAAGGCCCAACCCAGCCACATCAACCCCACCTTAACAATTTGGTTTGGTCTGCGACCAGCATGTTGGACCGTAAGTATTAGCCAATACTATTTAGGCAAGTGTATTCGTGACACAAAATATTCTAGTGTATACATCCTACTAATTCTTGTCTAGTTGAATTAACGTCATTCTTCTTTTTGACCCCTACAATGAATGTGCTACAATTATTATCAATAATGACTTTATTATAATTAACTTCCTTTGGTCCATTGGTGGGAGTTGGGTAGGGGAGATTACCAATTCTTTCACTCGACCCTGCTCCTTCTTCTTTCTCATTTGCATATGGCAAAGCTAAAGCTTTCCTGGCGCTTGGTGAATAATCTTTCTATAGGGACAAATAAAAGCCCAGTTTTGACCTTGCTGCATATAACATCTAGCATTTCATTTGTCTGAATGTAACAGCCAATAATCTGGTTTGCAAACCTATCTTTGCCCTCCTCGACTGCGGGAGCCCTCCATCGTTGCAGTACAATAGACGTTAATTTCAAGCATAGCTATAGTTGCCCATGAAGAGACAACTTCCGTAGTGCACGACAAACTTGAAGTTTTATGATTCTGAAGTAGACTAGTATTTTTCTACATGTTTATTTCCTTTCCTATGTTGTTTTTAGTATAGAGTGGTTGCCAGAGACGCCAGAAGAGCTGCTTGTTATGATGTTCGTTTCATTCCAATCTGCCATAGTATAGAAATTATTAATTCTCAGTGACATGCATGAAGTTATTGACATGTTATGCTGGTGAACCCCTTTTTAGTTGCCAAGTGGTATGTACACTAGTAACTAAAATTTAATGTAGTTTCAAAATGTTTAATACATATCATCTAGGAGATTTGCTGGATACTTTTTGAAACATACGATTTCCAAGAAAATTCAAATTTTCAAAATTTAATACTTCGACAATGAATGTGGCAGAATCATTAATTAGTAATGTGGCATGATCGATCAAGATGACTTACTATTCATGAATTCTTGTACATACATACCTTGCTACATGGCCTTTTTATTTGAGACACTCTACATGCTTATGTACAGCTACTCAGGCAACATATAGGAACTTGGTCCCCTCCCAGGCTTGAGGCTCCCCTCCCTCCTAGGCCCAGAGCCAACCCTGCTAGCCGATGATGAATCATGCTCGAACCAACTCTTTCTCCTAGCCCCAAACCCTAGCCACCACCTCCAATAAGGATTCACCTCCATGGGTCTTCATCGCCTGGAGATTGGCCCCCGGTCGCCATTCACACCACCCACAAAGTTCTTTCCATCAGTATCACCATAGTCCACCGCTGAGTTGGAGTTAGAAGTGCATGAGAAAGCGTCCCGTCGTCGATGCTACTAGTGGACCGGGAGTCCGCCGTAGTGCAAGGTAAAATTGCTGCTTTTTCATTCTAATTTCGATCTAGTGTTTCTGGCATGTTTGTTAAGATATTTATTTCCTTTTGTTCCTCCATATGTTCTTTTTAGCATATAGAATTTATGGGAATCGTTGAAAAACCTTCTTGAAGCATAGTCTGAACCACCCGATTCAATAGCAATTCACTCAACACAAGCTTAGCGAGCACCCACCATTGCTGAGTACACTAGCCTTCACCAATCGCAACAATAAAAATATGGTCCATCCGCTAGTTTTAGGGTAGATCCACCAAGGTGTAGGGTAGGACATGCCCCACACTAAGATATGGGGCTATCCCATATACCCACCGAAAAGGGGAAAACAAAAAAGGCCCAACCAAGTTCACGTGAGGCCCACCTTAATAATTTTGTATAGTCCGCCACTAGCATGTTGGAATGTAAATATTAGCCAATAATATTTAGGCACATTTTTTCCGCTACACAAATTATTTTCACGGATACATCCTCCCAATTATAGCCTAGTAGAATTAATGTCATTCATCTTTTTCACACCCCTACAATGAATGCGCTACAATTATTATCCAACAATGACTTTATTATATTCAACTTCCTTTGGTCCATTTTTGGGAGTGGGCTACGGGAGACCTAAAATTAAAGATCCAAAGATACTGCTGGTGCCAAAGTGGCCCGTGACGAGACGGTTGTCGTAGCGCGGGGTAAAGTTGATGTTTTATCATTCTAAAGTAGATCTAGTGTTTTGTTTGTTCCATTTTTTTATAGAATGTTTATTTCCTTTTCAATCTACCGTCGTATTTTGCTTTTAGTATATAGTCGTTGCCGGAATCGCATGAAAACCTTCTTGGTAAGATGTTCATTTCATTCCAATCCATCGTAGTACGGAAATTATTAACACGCAGGAAGTTATTGACATGTATATGCTGGTGGAGCCCTTGTTAGTTGTAAAGTGGTATGTACACTAGCAATTAAAATTTTATGTAGTTTAAAAGTGTTTAATACATATCATATAGGAGATTTGATGGACACTTTTTGAAACAACTGATTTCTAAGATTTTCTTCTTCTTCTAAATTTACCACTTTGGCAATGAATGTGGCATAATCATTAATAAGTAATGTGGCATGATCCATCGAGGTGACTTATTATTCACGACTTCTTGTACACGCATACCTTTCTACAGGGCCTTTTTATTTGAGACACACGATGTGCTTATGTACAGGGAAGCACACAACATATAGGATCTTGGGCCCCTCCCAGGCTTGGGGCTTACTGTCGGTGTACTAAGATAGGGGTACCTTAGTACCCCAACTTGTGCACGGGCAGTAGCAGCTTCCCGCGGCAGGGCCTACCACGCGCCCGCCAAGACCCTTTCCGGACCTTATGAAGCCATTCAAGAACAAATTATGCAAGTCAGAAGATCAAGGCCCCGGCAAGAGGAGCTTGCCGGGAAGGCCGCACCAGGCTCAAGCTTATTACTCTAAGTACAAGACCCTGGCAAGAGGAGCTTGCCAGGAAGGCCAAGAAGTACCTTGGCACATCATGCACCCCAGTGGGGCCCGGGGAGCGGCAAGCTTCCGGGCCCGGCAAGATCATGGCCCCGGCAAGGTGCTTGCCGGGGGAACTCACGCTGTGTGCCCGCGCTCTAGCTCATCTGCCCACGCGTCGCCCTGGGGCCCTTCCAGGGACGCGTGGCGGATGGCTGTGCAGCCTGGGGCACACGGTGGCAAGGCACGGTGACGAGGCTACCGCCGTGTCGAACGGAGAAGCATAGACGGACACTTTTGGGGTCGACGGTGACGGGTAATTAATGCCCTTGTCCCCCACTGTCAAAGTTAGGTGAAGTTCACTGTTCATCCACTGTTCACGCACTATTCCAGCACTGTTACAACTACCACCAAAGTTACATTTTTACCCTCCTCTACGTTGACACCTGTCGGTGACCCCTTGGGCTATAAAAGGAGGCCCATGCACAACGTAGAGGGGGTTCGAAACCTTTGCAACTCTCACGCTCGGTGTAGCTAAGCACTGTAGATCTTCAAGCTCCCGAGCTCAATACAACCAAAGCAGGAGTAGGGTTTTACGCGTCCGCGCGGCCCGAACCTGGGTAAACTGCCCGCGTGACCTCCTCGATCCGCTCTTCGTGCTCCCTCCGCTCCCTTACCGCAACGTAGAAGGGGCTCCGGTCCCATAGGTGCTCGTGGGAGGACAGTTTCCCCCGACATCTTTGGCGCGCCAGGTAGGGGGCGTCGAGGTTGTGCGATCCTGATCCGGCGCTCACGCGGGCGCATTCTTCATCAACCTCTCCAACTTCGTCAGCTTCATCAGCAGCATCAGCATGGCCCCGAAGAAGAAGGCTTCGGAGGTCGCAGGCCCGTCTGCGTCGATTCCACCACCACCAGAATCAACGGTTGGTGGGGGAGACGCCGGCGGAAGGGTGGTCGCCGGCGAGGAAACTCACGGCGCCACCAAATCCAAGGACAAGACGGACGACCGGGCGAACTCCAAAGCCTCGGTGTCCGTAGACGCACCACGTCCCTCTCAGCAGACGCCAAGCCACCAGCGCCGTGGTACAGGAGGTACCATCCGCTTGCTGGGCCAAGGACAAGCCGGAGGATCGTGAGATGCTCAAGGCCAGCGTGCTGGCACGAGCAAGGCGCGGTCGCCGGGGCGAGAAACTGCTCCTTCTAACCCTGTTAGAAGTCCGAGCATATCTCGCTCTTCGCACCGCTCGCCGCCGCTACCCTCCTCTCCAGCAGAAGCTCTAGCAAGAGCGCAACTGCTCCTCGACTTCCCTCCAGCGGCAGACAAAGCCGACGACTGGAGGGCGACGATCCAGAGCCTCATCGCATTCGCCAATAACGATACGCCGCAGCAGCCGGAAACATCACGGCCTCGGCAAGTCAACCAGACGAAGGCCGATGGCGACAAGACCGCCGGGGGTGCAACCACCGTGCACTCCCCGCCGCGGAAGCAGAAGACGCCACCCCGCCGGATCAACGTCGACGACGACTCCACGGCGTCGTCGGATCCGCGGGCTCGTCGGGACCAGCGCCAAGTCCTCGACGACCGGCGGCAAGAAGACGCTCGGACGCGCATCGAGCGCCGACGAGAAGCCCGACGGCAGTCGGATCAGCGCGCTGGGACCGCTGTCGACACGCACGCGCCCGGTGAACCAGGCGACTTGCCGTACGCGGCAGGTTGCCCTGCGTTCACCCGTGAGCTGCGGCGAGTCCAGTGGCCCAGCATGAAAACTTTCAAGCCCGACATACCCGAGAAGTACGACGGCAAGACGCACCCCTCGGAGTTCCTCAGCATCTACACCATCGCGGTGCAGGCTGCCGGGGGGCGCGACGAGAAGGTGCTCGCCAACTACTTCCCGCTAGTGCTTAAGCCAAACGTCCGTTCTTGGCTTATGCACTTGCCGGAGAGCTCCATTTCTTCGTGGGCAGATCTGTGCCACCAATTTGTTGGCGCCTTCACCGGCGGCCACAAGCCCCACGGCCAGGAGAGCGATCTCCACATCTTGGCCCAGAAGGAGGGAGAATCCCTGCGCAAGTACATCCAGAGGTTCAGCCGCGTGCAACACAACATTCCCGACGTCCACCCCGCCGCGGTTATCAGCGCGTTCCACCAGAACGTGCGTAACCGCCGCATGAGGGAAGAGATGGCCATGACCAAGATACGGGATGTCAGCGAGCTCTACGCTCTGGCTGACAAGTGCGCGCGCGCAGAAGAGGGGAGGAGACTCCCCGGAGAGGATGCTGGCGCAGGGGGAAGCGACAGCGAGGATGCCGCCCCGGCAAAGAAGAGCCGGCGGCGGAACAATAGAAGGAAGAAGAGCAAGGAGGTGCTTGTCGTCGAGAAGTCCGGCAAGGCGGCTCCCGCCAAGAAGGAACAGGCTGGCGGCTCCGGCAAGGAACCTGCCCCTGTAGCGGCAGCCGACAAGCAGGACGGCTCCGACAAGCAATACTGCAAGATCCACCGCACCAAGGGTCACGATCTTTCGAACTGCAAACGAGTCGAGTACCTCGTAGAGCAGCAAAAGGCTGAATACGAGCGTCGCGACAAGGAGAAGGCCCAAGGTGGCGGAGGAGAACCAAGCAAGAAGCGGCCATTCAATGGCCGGGGAGGACGCCGCGGCAAGGCCAAACAGCGGCAAGGTGATCGACCTCCCCGGGGCCGCGACAAGGATGAGGAAGAAGACGACGACGACGACATGGAGGAAGGAGATAACAGCGAGCAGGAGTTCCAGAGGGCCACAGAAGTTCTGTGTGTCGATGGAGGCGCCTCTCTGCACACTTCCCACCACCAACTCAAGCAGTGGGTGCGGGAAGTGAACGCAGCTGAGCCGCCCATTGAATCACGCAGGCTGCTGAAGTGGTCCAGCACGCCCATCATTTTTGACCTTGAGGACCACCCTGACCGCACAACGGCGGTCGGGTGCTTGCCGATGTTGGTTTCACCAACTATCCGCAACCTCAAGGTCACCAAAATGTTGGTTGACGGCGGGGCCGGCCTAAACTTGATCTCCTCAGCTGTGATCAAGAAACTCCAGATCCCCGACAGCGAGCTCGAAGAAACCGGGTCGTTCCAAGGAATCAACCCGGGAAGGAGCAAGCCGAAGGGGAAGATTACACTGCCAGTGACCTTTGGCGGGGAGCTCAACTTCAGAACTGAGCGGATCACATTCGACGTTGCTGATATCCCATTGCCATACAATGGGATACTCGGCCGTCCCGCCCTCGCCAAGTTCATGGCACCTTCCCACTACGCCTACAACATACTCAAGATGCCGGGGCCGATAAGCGTCATCTCTGTCCATGGCGACAAGAAGGACGCGCTTATCTGCGCCGACAAAATCTACCGGGATGCAGCAGCCGCGGCAGAAAGCAACACACTTGCCGCTGAAGCTCCCGGGGGGAAGAAGACCAAGACCAAGTCCGGCAAGTGCTCTGGGGCCCACTCCGGCAAACGCACCTCTTCGGAGTGCTGCGCTGCCGTCGAGGACGCACCATCGAGCTCCACCGGCAAGTCCAAGAGAGGAATGGCCGCTCCACCGGCAACCAAGAAGGTGTCCGCCAAGGAGGACGGCACTGGTGGTACCTTCACCATCAGTGCTACGCTCGACAACAAATAGGAAAGCGCGCTCGTTGCCTTCCTGCGGGCGAATGTCGACGTGTTTGCGTGGCAACCGTCTGACATCCCCGGTGTTCCCAGGGAGGTAATGGAGCACAAGCTTCCTGTTTGTCCTCATGCGCGGCCCGTCAAGCAGAAGGTCCGGAAGCAAGCCGTGGAGCGCCAAGAATTCATAGCCGAAGAGATCAAGAAGCTAGAAGCAGCAGGCCTAGTTAGAGGCGTAATCCATCCCACGTGGCTGGCCAATCCAGTCGTCGTGCGCAAAGCCAATGGGAAATGGAGACTTTGTATAGACTTCACGGATGTGAATAAAGCTTGTCCCAAGGACCCATTTCCCTTGCCGCGCATCGACCAGATTGTTGACTCCACCGCCGGATGTGAACTGCCCTCATTCCTTGATGCATACTCAGGCTACCATCAGATATTCATGGCCAAGGAAGATGAAGAGAAGACTGCATTCATTACTCCATGCGGCACATACTGCTTTATACGCATGCCCTTTGGATTGAAGAATGCAGGCTCAACATTTGCAAGGGTGGTGCACACTGCTTTTGAGCCACAGATTCACAGGAACATAGAAGCCTACATGGATGATATAGTGGTCAAGAGTAAGAGCAAAGATACCCTGATACAAGATTTGGAAGAAACCTTTGGCAACCTGCGCAAGATCCAGCTTAAGTTGAACCCCGAGAAGTGCGTCTTCGGAGTCCCCTCCGGCAAGCTTCTCGGGTTCTTTGTGTCCCAGAGGGGGATTGAAGCCAATCCCGACAAGATAAAAGCCATTGAGCAAATTGAAGCCCCGAAGCGCGTCAAGGATGTGAGGAGACTTGCTGGTTGTGTGGCTGCCCTCAGCAGGTTCATTTCAAAGTCTGCAGAACGCGCCCTGCCTTTCTTCAAAATCTTGAAAAAGGCAGGTCCTATGAAATGGACTCCGGAAGCGGAGGCAGCGCTGCAAGACTTGAAAGGATACCTATCCTCTACTCCAATACTCGTCGCACCTAGGCCACAAGAGAAGTTGTTGCTGTACCTAGCAGCAACCAATCGAGTGGTTAGTGCTGCGTTGGTAGCGGAGAGGGAGGCGGATGAGGAATCTACACCACCGGCAAGCGAATCCAGCGACAAGCAGGGGGCCCCTCCGACAAGCTCTGGCCCCGATAAGGACAAGTCTGCGCAGGAACAAGGAGAGGTGCGAAGGAAGATGGTACAGCGCCCAGTGTATTTTGTGAGTTCCCTTCTGCAGGGGGCTAGATCAAGATACTCTGGGGTGCAGAAATTGCTTTTCGGCCTCCTCATGGCCTCGAGAAAGCTGCGCCATTACTTCCAAGCACACGAGATAACAGTGGTCACTCGCTTTCCGTTGAAGAGGATATTGCAGAATCCCGAAGCAACAGGCAGGATCGTCGAGTGGGCACTGGAGCTGTCAAGCTTTGGACTCAAATTTGAAAGTACTTCAACTATACAGAGCAGAGCTTTGGCAGAATTCATAGCAGAATGGACCCCAACGCCAGATGAGGAAGTTCAAGAGACAAACGTCCCCGTCCAAGAAACAAGCAACGAGTGGGTAATGTACTTTGATGGTGCTTTTTCGCTGCAAGGCGCCGGTGCCGGCGTGGTGCTCATAGCGCCCACCGGGGAGCACCTCAAGTATGTTGTCCAGATGCACTTTCCCAAGGAGCAAGCGACGAACAATACTGCAGAGTATGAAGGACTGCTTGCCGGTCTCAGAATTGCGGCCGAACTTGGGATCAAGAAGTTGATTGTGCGGGGAGATTCTCAGTTGGTGGTCCGACAAGTCAACAAGAGTTACCAGAGCCCTCTGATGGAAGCTTATGTTGATGAAGTGAGGAAGCTTGAAGAACACTTTGAAGGTCTGCAAATGGAGCACGTTCCAAGAGCTCAGAATGAAATTGCAGATGGCCTCTCAAAGTGTCCTGCGATGAAGTTACCTGTGGAACCAGGAACCTTCGTGCTCAAGCTGACTCAGCCATCTGTTACACCATCAGTTGGGCAAAGCAAGAAAAGGAAGTTGGTCTCCGGCGACTACTTGCCGGCGGATCTTCCCGAAGCCGCCGTCAAGGTCCCCAAGATCAGCAACCAAGATGCTGAGGAACAGTCTGCTCCTGCAGATCCAAGGATCTGTACAGTTGAAGCAGGTGTTCCCGACAAGCCCTGCCCCGGCAGGCTTGCCGGGGAGCCATCAGCTCCGGCAGAACCAGAGGTTCTTGCCGTAGAAGCTGAGGTTCCCGCAGCAGCACTCATGCCTTTAGTCCTTGCTGTTGAGCCCCAGGCTCCAGCATGGGCGCAGCAAATCGTCCGTTTCTGCAAACTGGAGAACTTCCCGACGAACCCGAAGAGATAGAGAAAATAACCAGGCAGTCAAGTATGTACCAGTTCGTTGGCAATGAACTGTACAGAAGAAGACTCAATGGTGTCAGGTTGAAGTGCATCTCCAGGGAAGATGGACAGAAGCTGTTGGCAGAGATACATGGAGGCATATGTGGCCACCACATTGGCGCAAGGGCACTTGCCGGGAAGGCATTCCGGCAAGGGTTCTTCTGGCCAGAAGCCCTCCAAGATGCAACTGCACAAGTAACCAAGTGTGAAGCGTGCCAGTTCCATGCCAAGCAAATTCATCAGCCAGCTCAAGCTATCCAGACAATCCCTTTGTCCCGGCCCTTCTCGGTCTGGGGGCTCGATATCCTCGGCCCCTTTCCCCGCGCAGTCGGGGGCTTTGAGTACTTGTACGTAGCAATCGACAAGTTCACAAAGTGGCCAGAAGTGGAACCAGTGAGAAAGATGACCGCACAGTCAGCAGTCAGGTTCTTCAGGTCAATTGTTTGCCGTTTCGGGATCCCTAACAGGATCATCACCGACAACGGCACACAATTTACAAGTCGCACCTTCATGCAGTACGTCCAAGACCTTGGCGCCAAGGTCTGTTTCGCTTCCGTTGCTCACCCGAGGAGCAATGGTCAAGCGGAGAGGGCCAATGCTGAAGTGCTGCGCGGACTCAAGACAAGAACCTTCGACAAGCTGCGCAAGTGCGGAAGAAACTGGATAGAGGAGTTGCCGGCGGCTCTTTGGTCAATCAGGACGACACCAAGTCGAGCCACCGGACAGACACCCTTTGCTCTTGTCTATGGAGCAGAGGCAGTTCTCCCCACGGAACTCGTATACGGATCTCCTCGAGTGCTCGCTTATGATGAGCTCGAGCAAGAGCAACTGCGACAAGATGACGCATTGCTCCTCGAGGAGGAACGTCTCCAGGCTGCTGTACGAGCTGCTCGATACCAGCAAGCCTTGCGTCGCTATCATAGCCGCAAGGTCAAGGCCAGGAGTCTCGAGGAAGGCGACCTTGTTCTTCGGCGTGTTCAGTCCGCCAAGAATTCCAACAAGTTGACGCCGAAGTGGGAAGGCCCTTATTGGGTGAGACAAGTCACAAGGCCCGGTGCCGTCCGCCTTGAGACCGAAGAAGGCTTACCTGTGAGCAACTCCTGGAACATAGAGCATCTTCGCAAGTTTCACCCATGAGGCGCGGTTGCCCTGATCCGCTCCGGCAACCACCTTTTGTACGAGTCTTGCCGCTGCTGCATGTAAACCTTTGTACAAAGCCGGGCGCAGACCCCGTTCATCAGTAAAGGTTTTGTGCTTCGCACTATTTGCCATTTCCATGCTTTTCTTTGGTTATTTGCATACATTGTTTGGCACCTTGTGCAATGCACACCCCCGGTAAGCACTATCAAGTCGTAAGGCTATATACTTGATTTCCCTCCTCCTTTTCTTTCCCTCTTAAGCAGAAGGAACATTCCTCGCGCACAAGTTTGCCGGGGGGAAGGAGGTGGAGGACGAACCAAGTGCTGTTCAAGAAAGAGGAGCCTTGCCGGAGAGCAAACAATATATGAAAGCTAAGTTATTAGAATTTGAGCAGTTCAAATTTTTAAATTTTAGTTATCTTCCTTGAACAACCACACTTTGTATGGAAAACCTGTGCGCGGAGGAACCTACCCGTGGCTAGCCGCACCCTTACTTTGTTTTCGAGCACGCTCAACGACTTAAGTGAGCTGCGACAAGTGTCGCGCCCTTGCTTCGTTTCCGAGTTCGCTCAGCAAACTAAGTGCGCTGCGACTAGCTGCGGCAAGGTTACTTGCCGACGAGGTCCTTTGCCAGCAGGCTGCTAAGAGTCCAGCACTCAGCGCTCGCGGCAAGGGCCTCTTGCCGGCAAGTCCCCTAAAAGCGTAGGGCAAAAAGCATACAAAGTGGAGGACCAAAAGCAAGGGAGATAACACCGCATTGATTGCTCGAAAATAAGATAGTATATTACAGAGATAACTTGTAGCAATAACTAATAGATTCTTGTCCAATAATGTGCCTTGCAGCGGCAAGGGAAACGGAAAGAAAGAAATCTAATCTACGCGATCGCCTTCACGCCTTGTGACCTTGTTCACCTTGGCGACGATGTGGGCGACCTGCGCCTTCAACGCCTCCTGATCTGCATCGTCCGGCAAGCTGCGGAGGACGTTCACAAGGTTGATGCCGGGGTTGCGGTAGACGATCTTCGTCAGGACGCGCTCCAGAGTGCCCATGCAGAGCCGGCGCGACTCATCTGCCAGTTGTGCGGGGAGCTTCTCCTGCAGCCGTGCGAGCGACGGTGCGATCCCTCTGAAGAATAAACTCAACTTGGCGCTGTGGGGGAGATTCTCGTCCGGAGAGTATGAGAGATGCTCCGCCCTCAGCGCCACCAGCTCCTTGTCGATCTTGGCGGCGGAGGTGACCAGGTCCTTCGTCCATTGCTCCACCGCCCGGCTGAAGTTGTTCGCGGAGACGGCGGCGCTCTCCACCAAGTTCCGCTCCTTGCGGAGCTCCTCCTTCAGCTTGGTCTCGCGGTCCCGGACGGCGTCGAGCGAGTCAGTCAAAGTGGAGACCTTCAACTCCAAGTCAGCGATTGAATCCTTGGCGGCAGTGAGCTCGTCGCCTTTCTTGGAGAGATGTACCTACAGGTCAGAGTTGGTGTGGGCATCTTTCTCCCGCTCCACATTGAGCGCGGTGACTCTGTCCTCGCTGGCCTTCAGGTACCGCTCCAGCTGTTCCACCTTGAGCTCCAGGTCCCTCTTGGCGGTTTCCGTGGCAGCTGCGGCCTCCTTTGCCTCCTTCAGGGCCCCGCCAACGGCCTGCTCCCGGGCGGTGAGCTCGTCGTCATGGGCGTCGAGCTCAACCTTCCGCTGGTTGAGCGCCCCTTCCCGCCGAGATAACTCCTCGGCGGCCAGCCGCTGCCGCTCCTCTGCCTCAGCCTTCTCCAGGAGGAAGGCTTGCTGCTCCTCGGCAAGCCCTTCACGCTCCTCCGCCAAGTTGCGGAGGGCTGCCTGGTTGGCGGCGCGGAGCTCCGCGGCGCGCTTCTCTAAATCAGCTCCAGCCTTGGCGGCAAGAGCTTCCCGGGAGTCCAGCTTCGCCTGCCTGGCCCGGTAAAGGGCCAGGAGCCGGCGAAGGAGCTTCTCCTCTTCGGGCTCGTCTCCACCGCCAAGCGCTTCAACGACCTTCAACCCCGCGGAGGCGAGGACCTCTCCGTCGTAGGTCTCTCCCTCCACGGGGGCTCGCGAAGAAGACCCCCACGGGACTTGTATGAAGACACCGTTGGGGGCCTCAAGATAGACGCCCGACCGCTCCGTGGAGGCGGAGGGGTCGGCGGCCGGTGCAGCGCTTGACGCTCCTGCTGCCTCCGGGTCGGCAGTGCGGTCGCCGCCCCCCTCCCCAGCCGCGGCGTCTGCGGTCGGGGCGGTCTCCTCAGCGGCAGGCTCGTCGGCTCCAGCCATGCCCTCAGCGGCAGTGGCGTTGCCGCCGTCGCCGTGCGCGCCCTCCTCGCCGGCGGTCTCCGTCTCCATCCGCTCCGGCGCGGGAGGATCTAGCAAAAGAAAAAGAAAAGAAAAGAGTCAAGCAAATATCCAAAAAAAGAAGAATCCAAGAAGAAGAAGCTACAAGACTCACCTTCGCGGACTTCTTCAACGACAGGCTCCCTCGCCGGGGAGTCCTCCCTTGGCGGTGGAGCAGTGGCCCCTGCTGGCGGAGGGCCGCCCGCGCCCTCCCTTGGCGGGGTGGTCACCCTCGTCGGGCTGCTCGCCCTTGGCAGGGTGCCCGGCCTTGGCGGGGTGCCCGTCCTTGGCGGAGTATTCTTCCTCGCCGGGGAGTTCACCCTTGGCGGGGAGGATGGAGCAGGTGGCTCGTCGGGGGCAGTCTCCGGGCCCTCCTGCGGCTGCGGCTCCACTTCTGCACAAGACAAACAAGACAACAAAATATTAGTACGAGCAACCACCTCAAGCGCGCCTGTCAACCGGAAAGGCAAGAACCAGACTGTAACACCCCAAAAATTTAACCATGATTTATTTATTAAAAAAATTCCAGGAAATTAAATTTTTATTTTCTGGATTTTCTTTTGATTTCAGAACCATTCTTTTCTTCTGAATTGTGGAGTTTTCCCTCCAAGTGGAAACTTTTCAAAAATATTGTTGGACTTGTATACCTTCTCAAGAACATTTCTTTTATTAGTGGAATTATTTCTATAAATATTTCCCTAAAGTTTTATTGCTTTTAAATAGGTTTCTCATAAGTTTTAGAGTCCCTTTTGCACTGCAACCCTTTGATAAATTCATTTAAAAATTCCACCAAAAATTGGAGATGTTAGTAGAAGAATATAATTCATTTCTATGCAAAAACCCATTGGTGTTCTTTGGAAAAATTTGAGCAGAACATCCTCTTTTGCTCTCTGGCCCAGTTTGGCATTTTCTACTGCAACCCCATTTTATCTTGCCCTATTACCCATGAGATTTCTCCTGCTATTAGTATACCCTACCAAACTCTTAAGTCCAGGAGATTGGACCCATTGGAATATTTTTGGTCCATGCAATAATAGCTTTTCTCTTCTGTCCAGTTTTGGTTTTCTCAAAAATTTGCACTAGGGAGTTTCTGCTCTGGCCAAACTAACCTTGCCACCCTCTTTATCATCTAAAGAGACTCTGATCTGGAGTATTTGGCCACCAGTAGAATTGCCTAGATGCCCTTGGCATTTCATCAAGAAGGTTATGTGCATGGCCAGATTTGGCATCGTTTTTAGTTTTCTTTCAGAGCTTGCCCCTCTGGCTAAACCAGCATGTCTTTTAGCTTTCATATAATCATTAGCCTAGACTTGTTTAGTTTCGGAGGCATCAGAGAGGCCTAGAACGCATTGGCATTTTGTCGAGCACATGGCGTGCGTGCTCTGGGCGCAGCCAGAGCGCGCGTTTTGCACGTGCGGCCTCCCGAGTCGCCGTGACCAGTTGCCGCCTCCCCCGCTCGTCCTGATCCTCTCCCCTGTCCCCTAGTGCTGCCCTGACTCGCCCTGCTCCTCTCAGAGCGGCAGCGATGGCGCTTTGGCAGCACACCGGCGCCCGTGACCGGCTCTGCCATGGACGGCGCCGCCCGAGCCACTCTCGCTCGCCAGCTCGCCCCGGGAACAGTTCAGCCTCATCCAAGCGCTCGTCCGCTAGCCCACAGCCCCACTCATCTCGCCGCTTCGTCCTGACCGCCCTGGCGCCCTGCAACATCGCCCGCGAGCAGCCGCTGCTGCCGCCAGTAAGGACGGCCATGGCCGGTGCCGCCCCAGCCACCCCCGCTCGACAGCTCACCGCTGGGGCAGGCCGAGCTCATCCGTGAGCTCGTCCACTAGCGCTCGCCGTCGCCACGATGCCCCTGCAGCAACAGGAAAGGCCAGCACCCGAGCTTATCTCCAGCCGCTTTGGAACCGACCTCGCCGTGCTATATATAGGCTACACTAGACTTCCCCCTCGACCTGGGTGAGCCTCTCAAGCACTAGTGAACCCTTTACAACCCTCCACTTCATCCTGGAGCAAGCCATGGGGAAATCCCCCTCTCTCCAGAATCTTCCTCCGCCATGATTGAGGCCTCGCTCGTTTTAGAGCTCCTCAGCAATCGCAAGTGCCACCCCTGGAAGCGTCGTTCTTTCCTGCGCACTCCAGTGGCCGTGGCATCTCGAATGATGGAGTGTGTCGCCGGCAATCGTCGCCGGAACTAGCCTCTGTTTCTGTCCGGCCGCGCGCGTAAGGTTGATGAAGAACCTGACAGCGCGGGCCCGCCTGTCAGCGACCCCGCGTCGGCACAGGCTGTTTTAAGTGGAGGCGTACTCTGCTAGGTGCGTTTTCTTTGTTGCGACAGCGTATAGGCGCCGAAACGTTTTCTCTTTTTCTGTTTATTTTAAAACAGAGTTTGACCTAAACTTTGACTGGCTATAACTTTTAAAATATAAGTCCAAAAGACTTGATTCTTTTTCTGTTGTTTCTAAAATTTTGTCTAGTTTATTTTCATATTTATTCGAAAAAATTCTGAACAACTTTTGTGTACTGTTTTTAGATTATGTGTTAATTTGAATTTTATTAAAATAGGATTTTGGAGGGGAGATGAAAACTTTCAAAGAGCACCCCTCCTTCATACTCTTGGAAGGCAAGCATTCTGACCCCCGGCATAATATTGTTGTGTGTTGTTTGACACGGTTACAACACCACCTTGACACGGAGTACTCGTTATTTTATGTGATGGTATGAACATACTCATAAGTGCATGATGAAGATCCCTTGCTGTTGGGAAATTAATATACTTGTGATGGTAACCACCCTCGTCTACCTCTCATGCCTCCTGGAAGGAATCCGGGAAAGTCTCTGTCTTGGGTAGACACGAGCTTGCTACTGATATTTCGTTGAGACGAGTATAGTCAGTAAGGCATGTTGAGGTATGATGAGTAGTGATTCTACCTTTTGGTGTGAAATATAATTGCTATGCTAAACATGCAGGTGATGCTTTAACCTCCTGAGTCGACCATAGATCGAGTCTTGTTCCGGTAACCCCCATACTTGTTTCGTGCTACCACTTGTCCCTGCC
>LR738712.1:877354128-877376677 GCA_902687465.1 Secale cereale | reverse complement strand
TCCAAGTGGAAACTTTTCAAAAATATTGTTGGACTTGTATACCTTCTCAAGAACATTTCTTTTATCAGTGGAATTATTTCTATAAATATTTCCCTAAAGCTTTATTGCTTTTAAATAGGTTTCTCATAAGTTTTAGAGTCCCTTTTGCACTGCAACCCTTTGATAAATTCATTTAAAAATTCCACCAAAAATTGGAGATGTTAGTAGAAGAATATAATTCATTTCTATGCAAAAACCCATTGGTGTTCTTTGGAAAAATTTGAGCAGAACATCCTCTTTTGCTCTCTGGCCCAGTTTGGCATTTTCTACTGCAACCCCATTTTATCTTGCCCTATTACCCATGAGATTTCTCCTGCTATTAGTATACCCTACCAAACTCTTAAGTCCAGGAGATTGGACCCATTGGAATATTTTTGGTCCATGCAATAATAGCTTTTCTCTTCTGTCCAGTTTTGGTTTTCTCAAAAATTTGCACTAGGGAGTTTCTGCTCTGGCCAAACTAACCTTGCCACCCTCTTTATCATCTAAAGAGACTCTGATCTGGAGTATTTGGCCACCAGTAGAATTGCCTAGATGCCCTTGGCATTTCATCAAGCAGGTTATGTGCATGGCCAGATTTGGCATCGTTTTTAGTTTTCTTTCAGAGCTTGCCCCTCTGGCTAAACCAGCATGTCTTTTAGCTTTCATATAATCATTAGCCTAGACCTGTTTAGTTTCGGAGGCATCAGAGAGGCCTAGAACGCATTGGCATTTTGTCGAGCACATGGCGTGCGTGCTCTGGGCGCAGCCAGAGCGCGCGTTTTGCACGTGCGGCCTCCCGAGTCGCCGTGACCAGTTGCCGCCTCCCCCTCTCGTCCTGATCCTCTCCCCTGTCCCCTAGTGCTGCCCCGACTCGCCCTGCTCCTCTCAGAGCGGCAGCGATGGCGCTTTGGCAGCACACCGGCGCCCGTGACCGGCTCTGCCATGGACGGCGCCGCCCGAGCCACTCTCGCTCGCCAGCTCGCCCCGGGAACAGTTCAGCCTCATCCAAGCGCTCGTCCGCTAGCCCACAGTCCCCACTCATCTCGCCGCTTCGTCCTGACCGCCCTGGCGCCCTGCAACATCGCCCGCGAGCAGCCGCTGCTGCCGCCAGTAAGGACGGCCATGGCCAGTGCCGCCCCAGCCACCCCCGCTCGACAGCTCACCGCTGGGGCAGGCCGAGCTCATCCGTGAGCTCGTCCACTAGCGCTCGCCGTCGCCACGATGCACCTGCAGCAACAGGAAAGGCCAGCACCCGAGCTTATCTCCAGCCGCTTTGGAACCGACCTCGCCGTGCTATATATAGGCTACACTAGACTTCCCCCTTGACCTGGGTGAGCCTCTCAAGCACTAGTGAACCCACTACAACCCTCCACTTCATCCTGGAGCAAGCCATGGGGAAATCCCCCTCTCTCCAGAATCTTCCTCCGCCATGATTGAGGCCTCGCTCGTTTTAGAGCTCCTCGGCAATCGCAAGTGCCACCCCTGGAAGCGTCGTTCTTTCCTGCGCACTCCAGTGGCCGTGGCATCTCGAATGATGGAGTGTGTCGCCGGCAATCGTCGCCGGAACTAGCCTCTGTTTCTGTCCGGCCGCGCGCGTAAGGTTGATGAAGAACCTGACAGCGCGGGCCCGCCTGTCAGCGACCCCGCGTCGGCACAGGCTGTTTTAAGTGGAGGCGTACTCTGCTAGGTGCGTTTTCTTTGTTGCGACAGCGTATAGGCGCCGAAACGTTTTCTCTTTTTCTGTTTATTTTAAAACAGAGTTTGACCTAAACTTTGACTGGCTATAACTTTTAAAATATAAGTCCAAAAGACTTGATTCTTTTTCTGTTGTTTCTAAAATTTTGTCTAGTTTATTTTCATATTTATTCGAAAAAATTCTGAACAACTTTTGTGTACTGTTTTTAGATTATGTGTTAATTTGAATTTTATTAAAATAGGATTTTGGAGGGGAGATGAAAACTTTCAAAGAGCACCCCTCCTTCATACTCTTGGAAGGCAAGCATTCTGACCCCCGGCATAATATTGTTGTGTGTTGTTTGACACGGTTACAACACCACCTTGACACGGAGTACTCGTTATTTTATGTGATGGTATGAACATACTCATAAGTGCATGATGAAGATCCCTTGCTGTTGGGAAATTAATATACTTGTGATGGTAACCACCCTCGTCTACCTCTCATGCCTCCTGGAAGGAATCCGGGAAAGTCTCTGTCTTGGGTAGACACGAGCTTGCTACTGATATTTCGTTGAGACGAGTATAGTCAGTAAGGCATGTTGAGGTATGATGAGTAGTGATTCTACCTTTTGGTGTGAAATATAATTGCTATGCTAAACATGCAGGTGATGCTTTAACCTCCTGAGTCGACCATAGATCGAGTCTTGTTCCGGTAACCCCCATACTTGTTTCGTGCTACCACTTGTCCCTGCCCCAGGTAGGGTACAGTCCAGTAAGTTGTCAACCCCTTTCTTGGCACACACCGTACAGAGAGGCCATGGTGGAAGATACCGGAGGCATCCGGTAGGCATGCCACTTGGTCCGGGGCATGGGTTATTCCGGTTGGGACCGAGGGGGTAGCTCCCCTAGTTTGCGCGCATTATAAATTTTGTGATCCCATGCTAATCTTGGTTGTAGCCTTCCCACTTAGAGTTTGCTTAACAGGTGTCGTGGGTGATTCCAGTCATCGGTAAGTTAAGCTGGTGTGTGCGGGTCAGGTGTGTTTTCAATTAAAAGACCGTAAATGGAATTAGTCCCGATGGACTAAAGGAATCCATTACTCGTGGGTAAAGAGTACACCCTCTGCAGAGGTTATATCTATTCGAATAGCCGTGTCCGCGGTTAAGGATTACAGTCTGGGATGGGTCAAGTGTCGGTCTTAGTGTCGGTCTTTGGAGGAAAAACTGCTAAGCCAGAACATTGATCATAACATGTGACATGTGATGATTATGATTATGATTATTATGGACTAACCATTTGTATTGTTTGAATTATTGAGTATCCCTGGGATGGTTCTACCTCCTGGATATTCCCTGTGATTATTTTCCTTACAGCCCTTTATGTGGTGTCGCTCAGACGCCCGACTGTGGCATGCTTATTATTTATTTTCCTTATAAGCCCTTTATGTGGTGTCGCTCAGACGCCCGACTGTGGCATGCTTATTATTTATTTTCCTTATAAGCCCTTTATGTGGTGTCGCTCAGACGCCCGTCTGTGGCATGTTTGTTATTTATTTTTCTTTATAAGCCCTTTATGTGACGTCGCTCAGACGTCCGACTGAGGCATGCTTTATTTTATTATCCTTTCGAGGCGTCGCTTCAGACACCCGGTCGGTGTTTTTTTTTATTTTTATTCTCTGATTGCTTACTCATGTTTTATAAGAATAACCTGCTTGCGTGCGTCACGAATTTTATTTCGGGACTAACGAAGTGAACATGGAATGTTTCAGTGCATGATTATTATTTGTTATATTGTACCTGTGTTCATAATGTTTGCGAGTACATTCAAAGTACTCACTGGCTTGTCCCTGGCTATTGTCTTGGCCAGATTTCTTGCTTGGAGGGGAGTGCTGCGATGACAGCCCCGGAGCCTAGGCAATGGAGATAGCAGCCTCGCGAAGATAGGAGTTATCCAGGTCAGCTGTTCCTGTGGGAAATGGAGTCCCATAGACACTGATGTATCGCAAACCGCTTCCGCCATCAACCACTAGAAACCTTCTGTTGTACTCATTGACCAGAATGGTCTTGTACTACATATTTGGTATTTTGCTTGGAATTTCTGTATCAAGTTTGTGACTCATCAGCTAACAGTAATCCTGGGGCTGGTGAGCACAAGGGCCATTTACTGGGAAATTAATATCCTAGAAAATCCGGTCCCGACAACCTTGGTATCAGAGCCAGGCTGACCATTGGCTAATCCTATCTTAGCCAGGTCGATAAACCTAGGTTAAACAACCCACCAAACCTTAACCTAAACCCAGCCAAACTTCTCGCGCAAGATAGCCACCTAGTGACCCCGACACCCTTCGGCAGTCGGTGCCTAACCTATCAGTCTAGCCTGTCGATCACGCGCCAGTGACCGCCACCTAAATTGTCTCATTCGCAAGCGTGCGAAGGAAGACTCCGTTTCCTTTTTCTATAAAAAGGACACGCTAGCCCCAACCCAGCACAGCACAGCCTCTACCCCAAAACCAAGCCAAGATGCCTGGCCCCATTGTTCACAATGAGACCATAGCAACCAACCTTGGAGGTTTTGGGACCGTGCTAGCAAACCTCACCCGTCGTGCCTTTGCATTAGAAGAGCCCCTAGAGTATGTTGTGTACCAAGGGCCCATGGGCGGTGAGAGCCGTCAATTCTGGGCCACGGTGCACGTCTACGGTAGGGGTATTTTGCCAGAACGCCCCTACAGGTTCACCGGAAGGACAACTTCCTTTGAGCCACAAGCCATCCAGCTGGCCGCTCGAGAGGCTGTAGTGCAACTCCGGCACCTGTCGCCCAGAGTTAACTGCCGTTCGTTCTACTACTACCCCAGCCGTGACGGGTATGGTAGGCCACCCCAGGTTGCCAACGGAGACCACGAGACGGACCCTGCGTTGTTGCACCTGGTACGCTATGTAAGTGCACTAGAGGCACTATTCGATCAGATCACCCTTGATCTGATCGCCGCCCGTGGGGAACTTGCTCGCCGAGCCCCGGCTAGAGGGGAAGAGGAGCCCGACGCCGACAACCCAGTTGTACTGTTTGGGCAACCGATCGAATCCTTGAGATCTGCCCCGGCCATCGACCAAAATGCTTTGGTGTCCCCGGAAGCATTTCGTCGCCTTTTGGGAACACGCTCCAGCGGGATTGTGGCCAACAATCCCCGCGATGGTCATCATCGCCACCCCGACCCTGCAGCTCCTCAGCCCCATCCAGCTAACCTCGATGGTGAAACCCATGGAGAAGCCTCGACGTCCGCAAGGCACGCCCGCTTAGATATTAACGAAGTAGACTAAGCCACTCGAGTAGTACCGAGTCTTAGTATTTCTACGTCTTGTAGTAGTGTGACCTTGTATCGCCATAAATAAATGCAGTCTGCTTGTGTGCCTCTGTTTTGAATAGTAGCCATGCAAAAATATGTTGGCGTACGGTTGCATTTTTAATTCCAGGCGTAGCTACCAAAAACCACCCCGACGGTGCCACAGTAAAACGTCACTTTTATGAGATATGTGTATCTGTGGCATTGACCCCGACCCCATAGGGCAGAATCGACAAACTAGTTGCCCCACACCACCCTCGATAACCCAGCCCTGATGCTTTATAAAAGGCCACCTCGTGACCTTACCAAGCATCCCTCACCTTGTGCACAGCTCGCCCAACCATTTTTACAATGCCGAGCCCCAGTATTCATCTGAGAACTCCAGATGCAACCCCAGGTAGTTTTATTAAAATATTGTGGGACTTTACCTGCAGTACCATGAGTTCTACCCATCCACCCCAGTACGAGCTGCTCAAAACAAGGATCACCCCATCCACCTCGAAATATTGGGCAGTAGTGCATATCCCTCCCGCAAACCCAAACCAAGACCCAACGGAAGTCTCCTTCGTGGGGAAATCTATGTCAACTCCGCAAATGGCCATAGAAGCTGCTGCGTACGAAGCGCTCGCTCGCCTTCGATTCGCAGTACCATATGCCAGCGAACGGGGGTATTATTACTTCCCGAGTCGTGCAGCACCCGGAGTAGTAGCATCTTTTCCTGGTGGACGAATTGAGAGGGACCCAGCTCTAGCCAACCTTGCCCAGTATGTCATCGCTCAAGAGCGTTTGACACAGCGAGTAATGGGTTATCTCCAGAGCCTCGCTGATTTGAATCCTCGGATCGCCATTGGCGGGCCACTGAGGCCAGAACGGGGGAGACGCGTTCTTCGACTAGTCAATCCGCTTCCCCCGATAGAAGAGGAATGTGCCCCAGTGCCGGAGACATTTTCTCAGGACCCTATCCATTTTCCGTTTACATCGTAGACGTCACTGTTATGTTTGTTATCCTAGCACTTATTTATGTATTACAGCTTATGCGTTGTATTCTAAGTTTGTGCGATGAATTAAATGTTTGTTTTCAATTAATGTGAGTGGTTTTTACTGCTGTTCTTTTTGATTGACTGTTTTCGCTCTCGGTAAATTCAGAGGTGGGATTTTTTCCTTAATGTTATTACAGCACATAAATTCTTCATGACATGTATTTTAATTCACGCAGCACCACGACAGCAGGCTCACATCCACAACCACTCGACTGCTTGCACTAATTGCATAACCACGTACATATTTTGCACCTACCTGATCACCTCACAAACACACCACTGTCTCTGAAGGAGAAATTTGTGGGTGATTATTCGAACGCAAGTTGCCTCCAGCACACTGACAGCAGTCAGGACCTCTCAATCACACTTAATTCTCATGATCGCCGCCACCGCGAAGAGCTAACACTCGAGCAGCAGCATCACAACGATCATTGAGGATCATCGCGCACAAGAGCACGGAGAACCCCAGCAATGCCGCCAACCCTCCGCACATCAGGATCACGTACCAATCCGGCATCACCTCCGCCATTAGAGCCTCGTCGCGAGCTCCTGCAAACAGAAATGGAGGAGAAGGAAGGAGAAGAAGAGGCGAGGCCAGGTGTGAGGAAGAAGAGAGCAGCACCTCGGTCATTTTATAGCTCGAGATCGGTGTACGGTGGGCGAAGTCCACCATCGCCGCTCGTCGCTCGATCACCGGTGTTCGGAGGCGAATCCGCGAGCAGTGCCGACAGCGCACTGGCCCGCGAGGTGAGTGCACGCTGCACCGGCAGCTAGCGCGCCGCGCACTATCGCAGTACGGCCTAGATGCCCTACGCGCTAGGCGTCGCCGGTGGAGAAAGCGCGGGAGAGCACGCAAGAGAGAGGAAGAAAAGAGAGCCAGAGGTAGAAGAAGAGACTGACAGTGGACCCCGGGTCCACCTGTCAGCCAGAGAGAGCTCTATGCACTCGGGTACGACCAGTGTAATTTGTGAATTTAGATTGTTGTTCTAAATTTACCATAGCCAATAGTAGAAATTTATCGGTTTCCCCAACCAAAGTTTTTCCACGCAGCGCCAGTATTTCACACTGTTACTTCCCCCACTTATCTGCCCACTCACTGTAACCACATTTTCTTGCATGAATAGAATAGTTAATTTTGGGATATTACTTTGTGATAACAGGAGTATTTTTTTTTAGAACTGCCCTTAGCAAATCTCGAGGACGAGATTTTTTTTAAGGGGGGTAGTGTTGTAACACCCCAAAAATTTAACCATGATTTATTTATTAAAAATTTTCCAGGAAATTAAATTTTTATTTTCTGGATTTTCTTTTGATTTCAGAACCATTCTTTTCTTCTGAATTGTGGAGTTTTCCCTCCAAGTGGAAACTTTTCAAAAATATTGTTGGACTTGTATACCTTCTCAAGAACATTTCTTTTATCAGTGGAATTATTTCTATAAATATTTCCCTAAAGCTTTATTGCTTTTAAATAGGTTTCTCATAAGTTTTAGAGTCCCTTTTGCACTGCAACCCTTTGATAAATTCATTTAAAAATTCCACCAAAAATTGGAGATGTTAGTAGAAGAATATAATTCATTTCTATGCAAAAACCCATTGGTGTTCTTTGGAAAAATTTGAGCAGAACATCCTCTTTTGCTCTCTGGCCCAGTTTGGCATTTTCTACTGCAACCCCATTTTATCTTGCCCTATTACCCATGAGATTTCTCCTGCTATTAGTATACCCTACCAAACTCTTAAGTCCAGGAGATTGGACCCATTGGAATATTTTTGGTCCATGCAATAATAGCTTTTCTCTTCTGTCCAGTTTTGGTTTTCTCAAAAATTTGCACTAGGGAGTTTCTGCTCTGGCCAAACTAACCTTGCCACCCTCTTTATCATCTAAAGAGACTCTGATCTGGAGTATTTGGCCACCAGTAGAATTGCCTAGATGCCCTTGGCATTTCATCAAGCAGGTTATGTGCATGGCCAGATTTGGCATCGTTTTTAGTTTTCTTTCAGAGCTTGCCCCTCTGGCTAAACCAGCATGTCTTTTAGCTTTCATATAATCATTAGCCTAGACCTGTTTAGTTTCGGAGGCATCAGAGAGGCCTAGAACGCATTGGCATTTTGTCGAGCACATGGCGTGCGTGCTCTGGGCGCAGCCAGAGCGCGCGTTTTGCACGTGCGGCCTCCCGAGTCGCCGTGACCAGTTGCCGCCTCCCCCGCTCGTCCTGATCCTCTCCCCTGTCCCCTAGTGCTGCCCCGACTCGCCCTGCTCCTCTCAGAGCGGCAGCGATGGCACTTTGGCAGCACACCGGCGCCCGTGACCGGCTCTGCCATGGACGGCGCCGCCCGAGCCACTCTCGCTCGCCAGCTCGCCCCGGGAACAGTTCAGCCTCATCCAAGCGCTCGTCCGCTAGCCCACAGTCCCCACTCATCTCGCCGCTTCGTCCTGACCGCCCTGGCGCCCTGCAACATCGCCCGCGAGCAGCCGCTGCTGCCGCCAGTAAGGACGGCCATGGCCGGTGCCGCCACAGCCACCCCCGCTCGACAGCTCACCGCTGGGGCAGGCCGAGCTCATCCGTGAGCTCGTCCACTAGCGCTCGCCGTCGCCACGATGCCCCTGCAGCAACAGGAAAGGCCAGCACCCGAGCTTATCTCCAGCCGCTTTGGAACCGACCTCGCCGTGCTATATATAGGCTACACTAGACTTCCCCCTTGACCTGGGTGAGCCTCTCAAGCACTAGTGAACCCACTACAACCCTCCACTTCATCCTGGAGCAAGCCATGGGGAAATCCCCCTCTCTCCAGAATCTTCCTCCGCCATGATTGAGGCCTCGCTCGTTTTAGAGCTCCTCGGCAATCGCAAGTGCCACCCCTGGAAGCGTCGTTCTTTCCTGCGCACTCCAGTGGCCGTGGCATCTCGAATGATGGAGTGTGTCACCGGCAATCGTCGCCGGAACTAGCCTCTGTTTCTGTCCGGCCGCGCGCGTAAGGTTGATGAAGAACCTGACAGCGCGGGCCCGCCTGTCAGCGACCCCGCGTCGGCACAGGCTGTTTTAAGTGGAGGCGTACTCTGCTAGGT
Organism: Secale cereale; assembly: GCA_902687465.1. NCBI lineage: Eukaryota > Viridiplantae > Streptophyta > Magnoliopsida > Poales > Poaceae > Secale > Secale cereale. The sequence continues at coordinate 877,367,538 of LR738712.1, read as the reverse complement.
GCGTTTTCTTTGTTGCGACAGCGTATAGGCGCCGAAACGTTTTCTCTTTTTCTGTTTATTTTAAAACAGAGTTTGACCTAAACTTTGACTGGCTATAACTTTTAAAATATAAGTCCAAAAGACTTGATTCTTTTTCTGTTGTTTCTAAAATTTTGTCTAGTTTATTTTCATATTTATTCGAAAAATTTCTGAACAACTTTTGTGTACTGTTTTTAGATTATGTGTTAATTTGAATTTTATTAAAATAGGATTTTGGAGGGGAGATGAAAACTTTCAAAGAGCACCCCTCCTTCATACTCTTGGAAGGCAAGCATTCTGACCCCCGGCATAATATTGTTGTGTGTTGTTTGACACGGTTACAACATCACCTTGACACGGAGTACTCGTTATTTTATGTGATGGTATGAACATACTCATAAGTGCATGATGAAGATCCCTTGCTGTTGGGAAATTAATATACTTGTGATGGTAACCACCCTCGTCTACCTCTCATGCCTCCTGGAAGGAATCCGGGAAAGTCTCTGTCTTGGGTAGACACGAGCTTGCTACTGATATTTCGTTGAGACGAGTATAGTCAGTAAGGCATGTTGAGGTATGATGAGTAGTGATTCTACCTTTTGGTGTGAAATATAATTGCTATGCTAAACATGCAGGTGATGCTTTAACCTCCTGAGTCGACCATAGATCGAGTCTTGTTCCGGTAACCCCCATACTTGTTTCGTGCTACCACTTGTCCCTGCCGCAGGTAGGGTACAGTCCAGTAAGTTGTCAACCCCTTTCTTGGCACACACCGTACAGAGAGGCCATGGTGGAAGATACCGGAGGCATCCGGTAGGCATGCCACTTGGTCCGGGGCATGGGTGTTTCCGGTTGGGACCGAGGGGGTAGCTCCCCTAGTTTGCGCGCATTATAAATTTTGTGATCCCATGCTAATCTTGGTTGTAGCCTCCCCACTTAGAGTTTGCTTAACAGGTGTCGTGGGTGATTCCAGTCATCGGTAAGTTAAGCTGGTGTGTGCGGGTCAGGTGTGTTTTCAATTAAAAGACCGTAAATGGAATTAGTCCCGATGGACTAAAGGAATCCATTACTCGTGGGTAAAGAGTACACCCTCTGCAGAGGTTATATCTATTCGAATAGCCGTGTCCGCGGTTAAGGATTACAGTCTGGGATGGGTCAAGTGTCGGTCTTAGTGTCGGTCTTTGGAGGAAAAACTGCTAAGCCAGAACATTGATCATAACATGTGACATGTGATGATTATGATTATGATTATTATGGACTAACCATTTGTATTGTTTGAATTATTGAGTATCCCTGGGATGGTTCTACCTCCTGGATATTCCCTGTGATTATTTTCCTTACAGCCCTTTATGTGGTGTCGCTCAGACGCCCGACTGTGGCATGCTTATTATTTATTTTCCTTATAAGCCCTTTATGTGGTGTCGCTCAGACGCCCGACTGTGGCATGCTTATTATTTATTTTCCTTATAAGCCCTTTATGTGGTGTCGCTCAGACGCCCGTCTGTGGCATGTTTGTTATTTATTTTTCTTTATAAGCCCTTTATGTGACGTCGCTCAGACGTCCGACTGAGGCATGCTTTATTTTATTATCCTTTCGAGGCGTCGCTTCAGACACCCGATCGGTGTTTTTTTTTATTTTTATTCTCCGATTGCTTACTCATGTTTTATAAGAATAACCTGCTTGCGTGCGTCACGAATTTTATTTCGGGACTAACGAAGTGAACATGGAATGTTTCAGTGCATGATTATCATTTGTTATATTGTACCTGTGTTCATAATGTTTGCGAGTACATTCAAAGTACTCACTGGCTTGTCCCTGGCTATTGTCTTGGCCAGATTTCTTGCTTGGAGGGGAGCGCTGCGATGACAGCCCCGGAGCCTAGGCAATGGAGATAGCAGCCTCGCGAAGATAGGAGTTATCCAGGTTAGCTGTTCCTGTGGGAAATGGAGTCCCATAGACGCTAATGTATCGCAAACCGCTTCCGCCATCAACCACTAGAAACCTTCTGTTGTACTCATTGACCAGAATGGTCTTGTACTACATATTTGGTATTTTGCTTGGAATTTCTGTATCAAGTTTGTGACTCATCAGCTAACAGTAATCCTGGGGCTGGTGAGCACAAGGGCCATTTACTGGGAAATTAATATCCTGGAAAATCCGGTCCCGACAACCTTGTTGTAACACCCCAAAAATAAAATCTTGTTTTATTAATTAAAATTTTGTCAGAAAGATTTATTTTCTATTTTCTGACTTTTCTTTTAATTTCAGAGCTACTTCTTTTCTCTGGATTTTTTTTTATTTTTTTTCCCCTCTTATCTGAAACTTTTGGATAATATTGAAGGGCTTGAATGCTTTCTTAAAGCATTTGATTTTTGTTGGGTATGCAAGCGGAAGCATTTGTATAATACTTTTGCCAAGCATCAATTCTTTTAAAATGGCTTTTCCATTCTTTCAAGGGCTCCCATTGCACTGCAACCTATTTAAATATTTCTTTAAAAATTACATAAAAATTTGGAGATGTCAGTAGATGCATATAACTCATTTTTATGCAAAAATCCAGCTTTGTGTTTTATAAATTTTGAGCAAACCATCCTCTTTTTCATTCTGGTCCAGTTTGGTATTTTGCACTGCAACCCTATTTTAAAACTCCTCTAGTGATCTTGGGATCTTTCCTGCTATTAGTACTTGCTACCAAACCCTTAAGTCCAGGATATTGGACCCATTTGAATAATTTTGGTCCATGCAATAATAGCCTACATTTTCTGTCCAGATTTGGTTTTCTCAAAAACTTGCACTAACAAGTTTCTGGTTTTGCCAAACTAACCTTGCCACCATCACCTACACCTAAAGAGATCCCAATCTGGTAAGTTTGGTGTCCAGAAAGATCTCCTAGGTGGCCTTGGCATATTGTCAAACAGCTGACGTGCATGACCAGAATTGGCATGCTCCCAACTTTGTATTAGAGACTTTCCTTCCTGGACAAACCAACATGTCCCCTAGCCTCCTTTTGCCCACTAACCTAACCCTGGGTAGTTCCAACAGCACCAGAGCATTTTAGGTCACCCTAGCATTTCGTCGAGCACGTGGTGGGCATGCCGAGAGCACGAGCGGAGCGTGCGTTTTGCACGCGCCTGCCCGAGCCGCCTCACCAACCCCCGAGCTTATCCTAGCCCTCTGCCGCTCACAGCATAGCGCCAAGGCCAGACCTGCTTCGTTCACGAGCACCTCAGCCTTCCCTCGTCTTCCCCCGCAAGCCGCCGGCGCCCGTGACCGTCTCTGCCGCAGCCAGCACCGCCCAAACCATCTCCGCTCGCCAGCTGCCTCCTTGTGCAGTGCCTCGACCGTCCGCTAGCTCCTGACGCCGTCCCCAACCTCGACGTGTCACCCTGCAAGCTACAGAGCAGCGGTTCACCGATCTTATCCGCCGCCACCGTCGAGCTTATCCTCTGGCAACCGACGAACCGACCTTGGCTAGCTATAAAAGGGCCCACAGAGCAAGGACACCACCGCAACCTCGCAGAGCCACCCCTCCTCACAACCTTGACTGGGAGTCGCCGTAGGCCACTGCCCCGTTTGCTCCCGAAGGCGCCATTCGCCCCAGAGCTCGCCGCCGGCGACCCCCTTCGCCCCCGAGACCCTTTCGACCACTGGGAGGATCACCCTGGAGCGACGGATCCTTTCCCACCCTCGGATGGATCCTAGGAGCCGTCGTCCGCCGGCGAGGATCGTCGGGCCTCCGCCCCGGCTCGGCCGCGGGAGGAAGGAGAAGGGCGACTGGTCAAATATGACCAGTGGACCCAAGGGCCCCACCCGTCTGTGACTCCAGGCTCGGCTGAGCGTTTTAAGTGAAAGCGTAAAGCCCGAAGTACGTCTCTCCCTCTCGGAAGCGTATTCTGAGCCGATGCGTTTTCCTTTTTCTGGTTTTTAATAAAGCAGAATTTTGACTAAACTTTGACTGGGCATATCTTTTTAAATAAAACTCCAAATGAGTTGATTCTTTTTCCTACCTCTCTCAAATTTCACCTAGTTTATTTTAAGATTTATTTAAAAAATAATTATGACAACTTTTTGTACTGTTTTTTTTTTAGTTTGTGTTAATTTGAATATTTTCAAAAATAGGATTTGGAGGGAAGATCAAAACTTTCAAAAGTTTTGGAGTGCACCTCACCTCTCTGCACCTTGAAGGCAAGCATCTTGAACTCCATTATGACATAAGCTGTGTGTTGTTTGCTAGAACATATGAACTCCATCAATATGCTAAAATGGAGTAGCGTTATTTCATGTGGAAGTCATACTCTTGCATATCAACATATGGTGAAAATCTTTTCTGTTATATGTGTGATATTGGTGACAGTAGCCACTTCTCATGCCACATATGCCTGGTGATAGTTCGGATGGAGTCCGAAGGAAGATTGTGTTCCGGTGAACACAACCACGTGACGGACATCTCGTTGTGGCAAGGATGTGCAGTGAGGCATGATGGGGCATGAGGGGTGGTGACCCTGTCAGGAAAACTGTGGAAAGTATCTGTTGTGCTAACCATGCAGGGAACACATAAGCCTCCTGAGTCGACCATAGATCGAGTCTTGTTCTAGTAACCCCCATGCTTGTTTCGTACTACCACTTGTCCCTGCCGCGGGCAGGGTACGGTTCAGTAAGTTGTCAACCCCTTTCTTGGCACACACCGTACAGAGAGGCCATGGTGGAAGATACCGGGTGCATCCTGTAGACATGCCACATGGTCCGGGGGCATGGGTGTTTCCGGTTGGGACCGAGAGGGGGGCACCCCTTAGTAGCGCGCGATATAAATTTGATCCCATGCAAATCGAGGTTGTAGCCTCCCCACTTAGAGTTTGGCTTAACAAGTGTCGTGGGTGATTCCAGGCACCGGTAAGTTAAGCTGGTGTGTGCTGGTTGGGTGTGTTTTCAATTCAAAGACCGTAAGCGGAATTAGTCCCGGTGGACTAAAGGAATCCGTTACTCGTGGGTAAAGAGTACACCCTCTGCAGAGTTTATATCTATTCGAATAGCCGTATCCGCGGTTAAGGACTACAGTCTGGGATGGGTCAAGTGTCGGTCTTAGTGTCGGTCTTCGGAGGAAAACTTCTAAACCAGAATATTGATCATGACGTGTGACGAATGATGATTGTGATTATTATTATTGTGGATTAACCATTTATATTGTTGTTAAATTGTTGAGTATCCCTAGGATGGTTCTACCTCCAGAATACTCATTGTGATTATTATTATATAAGCCCTTTATGTGGTGTCGCTGAGACGCCCGACTGTGGCATACTTGTTATTTATTTTCTTTATAAGCCCTTTATGTGGTGTCGCCCAGACGCCCGACTGTGGCATGCTTGTTATTTAATTTCCTTATAAGCCCTTTATGTGGCGTCGCTCAGACACCCGACTGTGGCATGTTGATTATTTATTTTCCTTATAAGCCCTTTAGGTGGCGTCGCTCCGACGCCCGACTGTGGCACGCATGTGATTTATTTTTCTTATAAGCCCTTTATGTGGCGTCGCTCAGACACCCGACTGAGACATGCTTTATATTATTATCCTTTCGAGGCGTCGCTTCAGACACCCGATCGGTTTATTTTATCTTCATTCTCTGATTGCTTATTCCTGTTTAATACAAATGACCTGCTCATGTGCATCATGAATTTTATTTTGGGACTGACTAAGTGATCGTGGATTATTTCAGTGCATGATTATCACCTGCTATGTTATACCTGTTTTCATGATGTTTGCGAGTACATTCAAAGTACTCACTGGCTTGTCCCTGGCTATTGTCTTGGCCAGATCTCTTGCTTGGAAAGGAGCACAACGACGACAGCCCCGGAACCTAGGCAATGGAGATAGCAGACGCGCGAAGATAGGAGTTATCCAGGTCAGCTGTTCCTGTGGGAAATGGAGTCCCATAGACGCTGATGATCCGCAAACCGCTTCCGCCGTCAACCATTAGAAAACTTTTGTTGTACTCATGGACCAGAATGGTATTGTACTGCATATTTTATATTTTGCTTGGAATTTCTGTATCAAGATTGTGTCTCATCAGCTAACAGTAATCCTGGGGCTGGTGAGCACAAGGACCATTGACTGGGAAATTTATATCCTGGAAAACCGGTCCTGACAACCTTGGTATCAGAGCCAGGCTGACCATTGGCTAATCCTACCTTGGCCGGGTCGATGAACCTAGGTTAAACCACCCACCAGACCTTAACCTCACCACAACCAAGCCTATCCTACCCGATAGCCCACACAGTGACCCTGACAGCTTTTGGCAGTCGGTGCCCAACCTATCAGACTAGCCCAGTAAGCTACACGCCCGTGATCGACACCTGAGTTGCCCCATTCGCAAGTGTGCGAAGAAAGACTCCGTTTTCTGTATATAAAGGGAGCGTTTGCCCCAACCGACAACCACAGTAATACATCGCATTTTGCGATATATATATCTGTGACAATGACCCCGACCACCAGAGAACAGAACCGACAATTAATATTGCCCCCACAACACAATATGTCATCCAGCCAGATGCTATACATGAGGCCACTCCGTGACCTTACCAAGCATCCCTCGCCTTGTGCACTGCCTTCACAGCCAATTGTTTTTTTTTAGGTCGCACCTTGGGATTCATATAAAGACCCCAGATGCAACCCCGGGGGATTTTATTAAAAAAAAAATTTGTGGGATTTTGACCACAGTACCATGGGTTTTCTCCAGCCATCCTGGTACAACCTGTTCAAATCGAGGGTCACTCTCATATTGTACAGCCAGGCACACCCCGCAGGTAGACCCAAACCAAGACCCTACGGAAGTTCCCTTCATCGGGAAAATCCATGCCCACTCCAATAATGACCATAAAGATCGCTGCTTATGGAGCGGTTACCTATCTTCAATTCATGGTACCCTATGCCAGTGAACGTGGCTATTATTTTTTCCCCGAATAGTGCAGCAGCCAGAGAAGCCGCATCCTTTCCCTACACCTGAGAAGAGAAAGGTCCGATGCTAAATAAGCTGGTGCACTATATCATCGCTCGAGAGCGCTTGACCCAGCAAGTGATGGATTTTCTCCAGACCCTTGCTGTGTAAAACCCTAGTCGCTATTAGTAGACCCCTGAGGCCAGACTAAGAGAGACGCATTTTGTGAGTCCCCCATCCACTCCCAGTAGACGAAGGATATATCGCACTGCAGGGAATAATTCCTCGTGAAATATAGCTTATTACCTGAACCGTCAGCACCGTGGTTATATCAGTTTGTGTAGAAATTGACTGCTTGTTGTGATAGCTGTGTTGTGCTTTAAAATTTTCTGTATTAGTATATTGCATTGGTTGAAGTTGTTTCTCGTGATTAAAAAAAAAATTGATTGTTTTTAATTATAGCAAATTTCATAGTAAGGTTTTTCTTAAAAGACCACTGCCATGAAAAATGTTTTCCTCAATAAAAATTTGTTTTGCATGCCCTCTCGTTATATAACTCACAGACCACGTGCACTTAATGCAAGACCCCGCGCGCTTTTATCACCTAATCAATTACCTCCCTAGTATACCACAGCTGCACATTAGTCAGCGATTTTTCTATGACCCCGTCTTATCGTGTGTATAGTGTAATTGTTTTTCAGGTTGCGATTGCCGCGTGGTACGAGTAATATTTTTTTTGCAACTTTCGTCCTTTAGCAAATCTCGAGGACGAGATTTTTCTTAAGGGGGGTAGTGTTGTAACACCCCAAAAATTTAATCTTGTTTTATTAATTAAAATTTTGTCAGAAAGATTTATTTTCTATTTTCTGACTTTTCTTTTAATTTCAGAGCTACTTCTTTTCTCTGGATTTTTTTTTATTTTTTTTCCCCTCTTATCTGAAACTTTTGGATAATATTGAAGGGCTTGAATGCTTTCTTAAAGCATTTGATTTTTGTTGGGTATGCAAGCGGAAGCATTTGTATAATACTTTTGCCAAGCATCAATTCTTTTAAAATGGCTTTTCCATTCTTTCAAGGGCTCCCATTGCACTGCAACCTATTTAAATATTTCTTTAAAAATTACATAAAAATTTGGAGATGTCAGTAGATGCATATAACTCATTTTTATGCAAAAATCCAGCTTTGTGTTTTATAAATTTTGAGCAAACCATCCTCTTTTTCATTCTGGTCCAGTTTGGTATTTTGCACTGCAACCCTATTTTAAAACTCCTCTAGTGATCTTGGGATCTTTCCTGCTATTAGTACTTGCTACCAAACCCTTAAGTCCAGGATATTGGACCCATTTGAATAATTTTGGTCCATGCAATAATAGCCTACATTTTCTGTCCAGATTTGGTTTTCTCAAAAACTTGCACTAACAAGTTTCTGGTTTTGCCAAACTAACCTTGCCACCATCACCTACACCTAAAGAGATCCCAGTCTGGTAAGTTTGGTGTCCAGAAAGATCTCCTAGGTGGCCTTGGCATATTGTCAAACAGCTGACGTGCATGACCAGAATTGGCATGCTCCCAACTTTGTAATAGAGACTTTCCTTCCTGGACAAACCAACATGTCCCCTAGCCTCCTTTTGCCCACTAACCTAACCCTGGGTAGTTCCAACAGCACCAGAGCATTTTAGGTCACCCTAGCATTTCGTCGAGCACGTGGTGGGCATGCCGAGAGCACGAGCGGAGCGTGCGTTTTGCACGCGCCTGCCCGAGCCGCCTCACCAACCCCCGAGCTTATCCTAGCCCTCTGCCGCTCACAGCATAGCGCCAAGGCCAGACCTGCTTCGTTCACGAGCACCTCAGCCTTCCCTCGTCTTCCCCCGCAAGCCGCCGGCGCCCGTGACCGTCTCTGCCGCAGCCAGCACCGCCCAAACCATCTCCGCTCGCCAGCTGCCTCCTTGTGCAGTGCCTCGACCGTCCGCTAGCTCCTGATGCCGTCCCCAACCTCGACGTGTCACCCTGCAAGCTACAGAGCAGCGGTTCACCGATCTTATCCGCCGCCACCGTCGAGCTTATCCTCTGGCAACCGACGAACCGACCTTGGCTAGCTATAAAAGGGCCCACAGAGCAAGGACACCACCGCAACCTCGCAGAGCCACCCCTCCTCACAACCTTGACTGGGAGTCGCCGTAGGCCACTGCCCCGTTTGCTCCCGAAGGCGCCATTCGCCCCAGAGCTCGCCGCCGGCGACCCCCTTCGCCCCCGAGACCCTTTCGACCACTGGGAGGATCACCCTGGAGCGACGGATCCTTTCCCACCCTCGGATGGATCCTAGGAGCCGTCGTCCGCCGGCGAGGATCGTCGGGCCTCCGCCCCGGCTCGGCCGCGGGAGGAAGGAGAAGGGCGACTGGTCAAATATGACCAGTGGACCCAAGGGCCCCACCCGTCTGTGACTCCAGGCTCGGCTGAGCGTTTTAAGTGAAAGCGTAAAGCCCGAAGTACGTCTCTCCCTCTCGGAAGCGTATTCTGAGCCGATGCGTTTTCCTTTTTCTGGTTTTTAATAAAGCAGAATTTTGACTAAACTTTGACTGGGCATATCTTTTTAAATAAAACTCCAAATGAGTTGATTCTTTTTCCTACCTCTCTCAAATTTCACCTAGTTTATTTTAAGATTTATTTAAAAAATAATTATGACAACTTTTTGTACTGTTTTTTTTTTAGTTTGTGTTAATTTGAATATTTTCAAAAATAGGATTTGGAGGGAAGATCAAAACTTTCAAAAGTTTTGGAGTGCACCTCACCTCTCTGCACCTTGAAGGCAAGCATCTTGAACTCCATTATGACATAAGCTGTGTGTTGTTTGCTAGAACATATGAACTCCATCAATATGCTAAAATGGAGTAGCGTTATTTCATGTGGAAGTCATACTCTTGCATATCAACATATGGTGAAAATCTTTTCTGTTATATGTGTGATATTGGTGACAGTAGCCACTTCTCATGCCACATATGCCTGGTGATAGTTCGGATGGAGTCCGAAGGAAGATTGTGTTCCGGTGAACACAACCACGTGACGGACATCTCGTTGTGGCAAGGATGTGCAGTGAGGCATGATGGGGCATGAGGGGTGGTGACCCTGTCAGGAAAACTGTGGAAAGTATCTGTTGTGCTAACCATGCAGGGAACACATAAGCCTCCTGAGTCGACCATAGATCGAGTCTTGTTCTAGTAACCCCCATGCTTGTTTCGTACTACCACTTGTCCCTGCCGCGGGCAGGGTACGGTTCAGTAAGTTGTCAACCCCTTTCTTGGCACACACCGTACAGAGAGGCCATGGTGGAAGATACCGGGTGCATCCTGTAGACATGCCACATGGTCCGGGGGCATGGGTGTTTCCGGTTGGGACCGAGAGGGGGGCACCCCTTAGTAGCGCGCGATATAAATTTGATCCCATGCAAATCGAGGTTGTAGCCTCCCCACTTAGAGTTTGGCTTAACAAGTGTCGTGGGTGATTCCAGGCACCGGTAAGTTAAGCTGGTGTGTGCTGGTTGGGTGTGTTTTCAATTCAAAGACCGTAAGCGGAATTAGTCCCGGTGGACTAAAGGAATCCGTTACTCGTGGGTAAAGAGTACACCCTCTGCAGAGTTTATATCTATTCGAATAGCCGTATCCGCGGTTAAGGACTACAGTCTGGGATGGGTCAAGTGTCGGTCTTAGTGTCGGTCTTCGGAGGAAAACTTCTAAACCAGAATATTGATCATGACGTGTGACGAATGATGATTGTGATTATTATTATTGTGGATTAACCATTTATATTGTTGTTAAATTGTTGAGTATCCCTAGGATGGTTCTACCTCCAGAATACTCATTGTGATTATTATTATATAAGCCCTTTATGTGGTGTCGCTGAGACGCCCGACTGTGGCATACTTGTTATTTATTTTCTTTATAAGCCCTTTATGTGGTGTCGCCCAGACGCCCGACTGTGGCATGCTTGTTATTTAATTTCCTTATAAGCCCTTTATGTGGCGTCGCTCAGACACCCGACTGTGGCATGTTGATTATTTATTTTCCTTATAAGCCCTTTAGGTGGCGTCGCTCCGACGCCCGACTGTGGCACGCATGTGATTTATTTTTCTTATAAGCCCTTTATGTGGCGTCGCTCAGACGCCCGACTGAGACATGCTTTATATTATTATCCTTTCGAGGCGTCGCTTCAGACACCCGATCGGTTTATTTTATCTTCATTCTCTGATTGCTTATTCCTGTTTAATACAAATGACCTGCTCATGTGCATCATGAATTTTATTTTGGGACTGACTAAGTGATCGTGGATTATTTCAGTGCATGATTATCACCTGCTATGTTATTCCTGTTTTCATGATATTTGCGAGTACATTCAAAGTACTCACTGGCTTGTCCCTGGCTATTGTCTTGGCCAGATCTCTTGCTTGGAAAGGAGCACAACGACGACAGCCCCGGAACCTAGGCAATGGAGATAGCAGACGCGCGAAGATAGGAGTTATCCAGGTCAGCTGTTCCTGTGGGAAATGGAGTCCCATAGACGCTGATGATCCGCAAACCGCTTCCGCCGTCAACCATTAGAAAACTTTTGTTGTACTCATGGACCAGAATGGTCTTGTACTGCATATTTTATATTTTGCTTGGAATTTCTGTATCAAGATTGTGTCTCATCAGCTAACAGTAATCCTGGGGCTGGTGAGCACAAGGACCATTGACTGGGAAATTTATATCCTGGAAAACCGGTCCTGACAACCTTGGTATCAGAGCCAGGCTGACCATTGGCTAATCCTATCTTGGCCGGGTCGATGAACCTAGGTTAAACCACCCACCAGACCTTAACCTCACCACAACCAAGCCTATCCTACCCGATAGCCCACACAGTGACCCTGACAGCTTTTGGCAGTCGGTGCCCAACCTATCAGACTAGCCCAGTAAGCTACACGCCCGTGATCGACACCTGAGTTGCCCCATTCGCAAGTGTGCGAAGAAAGACTCCGTTTTCTGTATATAAAGGGAGCGTTTGCCCCAACCGACAACCACAGTAATACATCGCATTTTGCGATATATATATCTGTGACAATGACCCCGATCACCAGAGAACAGAACCGACAATTAATATTGCCCCCACAACACAATATGTCATCCAGCCAGATGCTATACATGAGGCCACTCCATGACCTTACCAAGCATCCCTCGCCTTGTGCACTGCCTTCACAGCCAATTGTTTTTTTTTAGGTCGCACCTTGGGATTCATATAAAGACCCCAGATGCAACCCCGGGGGATTTTATTAAAAAAAAATTGTGGGATTTTGACCACAGTACCATGGGTTTTCTCCAGCCATCCTGGTACAACCTGTTCAAATCGAGGGTCACTCTCATATTGTACAGCCAGGCACACCCCGCAGGTAGACCCAAACCAAGACCCTACGGAAGTTCCCTTCATCGGGAAAATCCATGCCCACTCCAATAATGACCATAAAGATCGCTGCTTATGGAGCGGTTACCTATCTTCAATTCATGGTACCCTATGCCAGTGAACGTGGCTATTATTTTTTTCCCGAATAGTGCAGCAGCCAGAGAAGCCGCATCCTTTCCCTACACCTGAGAAGAGAAAGGTCCGATGCTAAATAAGCTGGTGCACTATATCATCGCTCGAGAGCGCTTGACCCAGCAAGTGATGGATTTTCTCCAGACCCTTGCTGTGTAAAACCCTAGTCGCTATTAGTAGACCCCTGAGGCCAGACTAAGAGAGACGCATTTTGTGAGTCCCCCATCCACTCCCAGTAGACGAAGGATATATCGCACTGCAGGGAATAATTCCTCGTGAAATATAGCTTATTACCTGAACCGTCAGCACCGTGGTTATATCAGTTTGTGTAGAAATTGACTGCTTGTTGTGATAGCTGTGTGGTGCTTTAAAATTTTCTGTATTAGTATATTGCATTGGTTGAAGTTGTTTCTCGTGATTAAAAAAAAATTGATTGTTTTTAATTATAGCAAATTTCATAGTAAGGTTTTTCTTAAAAGACCACTGCCATGAAAAATGTTTTCCTCAATAAAAATTTGTTTTGCATGCCCTCTCGTTATATAACTCACAGACCACGTGCACTTAATGCAAGACCCCGCGCGCTTTTATCACCTAATCAATTACCTCCCTAGTATACCACAGCTGCACATTAGTCAGCGATTTTTCTATGACCCCGTCTTATCGTGTGTATAGTGTAATTGTTTTTCAGGTTGCGATTGCCGCGTGGTACGAGTAATATTTTTTTTGCAACTTTCGTCCTTTAGCAAATCTCGAGGACGAGATTTTTCTTAAGGGGGGTAGTGTTGTAACACCCCAAAAATTTAATCTTGTTTTATTAATTAAAATTTTGTCAGAAAGATTTATTTTCTATTTTCTGACTTTTCTTTTAATTTCAGAGCTACTTCTTTTCTCTGGATTTTTTTTTA
>LR738712.1:877293297-877354118 GCA_902687465.1 Secale cereale | reverse complement strand
CCTAGGTGGCCTTGGCATATTGTCAAACAGCTGACGTGCATGACCAGAATTGGCATGCTCCCAACTTTGTATTAGAGACTTTCCTTCCTGGACAAACCAACATGTCCCCTAGCCTCCTTTTGCCCACTAACCTAACCCTGGGTAGTTCCAACAGCACCAGAGCATTTTAGGTCACCCTAGCATTTCGTCGAGCACGTGGTGGGCATGCCGAGAGCACGAGCGGAGCGTGCGTTTTGCACGCGCCTGCCCGAGCCGCCTCACCAACCCCCGAGCTTATCCTAGCCCTCTGCCGCTCACAGCATAGCGCCAAGGCCAGACCTGCTTCGTTCACGAGCACCTCAGCCTTCCCTCGTCTTCCCCCGCAAGCCGCCGGCGCCCGTGACCGTCTCTGCCGCAGCCAGCACCGCCCAAACCATCTCCGCTCGCCAGCTGCCTCCTTGTGCAGTGCCTCGACCGTCCGCTAGCTCCTGACGCCGTCCCCAACCTCGACGTGTCACCCTGCAAGCTACAGAGCAGCGGTTCACCGATCTTATCTTTGCTGTGTATGTTCTTTGTCTTTCAATAGCTACTGTCATGTTTAGCTCTTAGTTTTCATGCTTTTCTTTTTAAAGAGCTCTTGTTTAGTTGGTTGCTTCTGTAACTCTCTTGAGTTATCATGCTTATCTTGTTAAGAGAGTTGGCTTCCGTGGCACTGGTTGATATGTCTATGATAAAAATGCTATGTGCATAATGGTGCTTAGTAGTTCATGTTTTCTTATGGTTATTCTCAAATAGTTGGGAGGTTCTCAATGTGTTATTGGAGTACCAACATGATTTGTTTGCCTATGATGTGGTATGGTTTAGTGATATCTTCCTCCGAGAATTTATTTTAATTGACTTGGCATATGCTCACGCATATTTAAGACTGTAAAGAAAGTCTATCAAGCCTTGATGATCTTTAATTTCTGAGTAGCGATATAACTTCCATGCCCGATTCAATGTTGCTTTGTCGCTCTGCATGATTATGACCGTCATTGCTCTCTTAGTTGGTCGCTCCCAGTCTTTTGCTAACCTTCGCCTGTACTAAGCGGACTGACTGCTTGTGCATCCAAAATCTTTTAAACCAGTTATGCCATATGAGTCCACCATACCTTCCTATACATGGTATTTACTTGCCATTCCTAACGAAGACTTTCATGTACCATCTCGAAATTAATCAAAAACATTTCTCTTTTGTGCCTCTGTTTTAGCTCATGAGGAAGTAGTGGTTAATTCATGATCTTTTTAAGTCGGACAAGTTTCACCCCGGGATTGCATGTCTAATCTGCAAACCCTTAATACGAGAAGGAACTGGCATTGAGTTCGCCCGGCTCATAAAAAAATAATATACAACAAACAAACCCTCCTTCATGCTTTGTTCATGAGAAATCAGAAAACTTTGGCAGTGATAAACAAAGGAGATTAAGGGGATGTAATCGTCCCCGTACGGGAGCCGTTCCTCGAAACTTGTCCAGCTCGAGAAGTAATTGAGTTATCTACTAGCATTCGTTGACGAAATATGCATATCCCAAAAATAATTTTTACCTCTGTTTTAAAAAACCAAGAGCTCTGGTACATGTTTAGTTTTTGTTTCCGACCACGGGTTTTCAACTTTGCCATCAAAAGCCATGGTTCGAGAGTCTCCACCTTCTTTCTTTAAAGCACCAATTATTGAGAGCATGATTGTCATTCTGAGTGTAATGTGCATTGTCCCAAAGTACCATTGTCTTCTGCATGATTATGATATCGTTTATTCTGAAATCATTGTATCTAGTCGTCACTTAAACTTCGGAGGTGCCCCTGCATTTATGTTTTGCTTTATTAAAGGGGGCAAGCAAGGTATCACTTTGTCATGTTTGCACACCATGCTCACTACAAATCTATTTGATGTTTCAGTATCATAATGTAAAACTTTCAGTTCTTTGTGATATTCTCATGAGGCAACTTAGTTACTAAAGATTCATTATCTCAGTAAGCATTAGTCATGTGAGTGTGAAAAGTTCTTATATGGTTGGTAGCATGTCACCAAAGAAATTATGCTTGTTATCATTTACCTACTCGAGGACGAGCAGGAATTAAGCTTGGGGATGTTGATACGTCCAAAACGTATCTATAATTTCTGCTTGCTCCATGCCTCTTTTGTGTGATATTGCTATGATATTTATGCACTTCCATACACTTTTTGATCATATTTGGACTAACCTATTAACTCAGTGCACCCCAGTGCCAGTTTCTGTTTTCTGCTGTTTTTGTATTTCAGGTTTTCCCATTACTTAAATTGCCAGAAAAAATCCGGGAAAAATATATAAAAAATCAGCGCTCCAGAAGCTTCCATGCGGCCAAAGTAGGGCCGGAGGGGGCCACCAGGGCTCCAGGCGCCCTGGGGCGCGGCCCCCCTCCTGGCCGCGCCGGGGGGGCGCCCTGGGGGCGCGGCCCCCCTCCTGGCCGCGCCAGGGGGGCGCCTGGGCCCCCCTTACCTCCGCTGATGCCCCCCTTTGGCATATATTTACACCGCGTCCCGAAACCCTCGAGGACGGAACCCTTTTTCGCGATCTCATCTCTGTTCCGCCGCCGCCGCGCTCCCAAGATCGGGAGCACCAGGAGAACTCTTCCCGGCACCCTGCCGGAGGGGAGAACCACCATCGGGAGCCTCTCCACCACCATGGACGCCTCCTGGATGAGTTGTGAGTAGTCTCCCTTGGACCATGGGTCCATGACCAGTAGCTATGTGATGTTCTCCTCCCCTCTTTGTTCTTCACCGATTAGACCTCGTGAGCTGCCCTACATGATCGAGGCACATATGTAATCCTTATGCTGTTGCTATGATGAGTTTGCTGGGATCCGATGGATTATGAGATTATGTTCAGATTGTGTGTGAGTAATATATTTGATTCACCTCTTTTATATTTATGTTCTTGAGTAATTCTTGCATGTTCTCCGTTGTTGTTTATTGCTTTGGCCAAGTAGTAGGTAGTAACTCCAAGAGGGAACGTTATGCTTGATTGTGGGTTCATGCCCCTCGATGACTAGCTTGAGTGACAGAAACATGAGTCTAGGGGATGTGCTGTTGCCACAAGGGGGAAAACAACGGCGCTTGTACTTGCGGGTGCAAGGATTGTTTACTTTACGCAAAGTTCTTTTAATGCAGTTGTCTGTTGCTTTGAGTTTACACTATGGGTGGGACTCGCAACTTAATACCAGTGAGATATTCTGGATAGATATCTCAAGGTGGATGATTAGTAGTAGATGCAGATGGATTTTGGTCTACTTGCCTTGGCGTACCGCCCATGCTTTTGAGCCTCTACCTTTCTTTGTAGCATAGTTAGCATTGGTTTGCGCACATAATCCTGTCAATTGCCCAGCTGTAATTCGTTTACCTCGCTTAGCTGTTTTATCGTCTTTTGGGAGAGAGACATCACTAGTGAACATCATGGGACCCCGGTCCATATTACCATCACTGATCACACCCGCTATTTATTTCCAGTTCTTATTTACTAGTTGCAATCATACATATCATTATTACCTCTTGCGTTTGATCCTTTGTAAACGACAAGGCCGGAGGGATTGACAACCTCTCTGTACTCGTTGGGAGCAAAGTTATTTGTATCTGTGTGCAGGTCCTGTCAGCCGCTGATTTGGCGCCGTTAGCAGTTGACACCTTCTTGTTGACCCTCGGAGTCTCACGGGATTCGATCCTTGGTATCTTGCCAAGGGAAAACTACCGCTACGCTACATCGCAAACCTTCCACTTGGGGTAACCAACGAGGGGCGAGAAGCCATCACCAAGCCTGAAACTAAATGCTTTCATTGCAAGGGAACGGGTCACTGGAAGCAGAACTGCCCCAAATACTTAGCAGATAAGAAGGCCGGAAACGTCAAATGTATATATGATATACATGTTATTGATGTGTACCTTACCAGTGCTCGTAGTAGCTCCTGGGTATTTGATACCGGTGCAGTTGCTCACATTTGTCACTCAAAGCAGGAGTTGCGGAATAAGCGGAGACTGGCGAAGGACGAGATGACGATGCGCGTCGAGAATGGTTCCAAGGTCGATGTGATCGCCGTCGGCACGCTGCTTCTACATCTACCCTCGGGATTAGTTTTAAACCTTAATAATTGTTATTTAGTACCAGCTTTGAGCATGAACATTGTATCTGGATCTCGTTTGATACGAGATGGCTACTCATTTAAATCCGAGAATAATGGTTGTTCTGTTTATATGAGAGATATGTTTTATGGTCATGCCCCGCTGGTCAATGGTTTATTTTTGATGAATCTCGAACGTGATGATACACATATTCATAGTGTGAATACCAAAAGATGTAAGGTTGATAATGATAGTCCCACATACTTGTGGCATTGCCGCCTTGGTCATATTGGTGTCAAGCGTATGAAGAAACTCCATGCAGATGGGCTTCTAGATTCTCTTGATTATGAATCATTTGACACGTGCGAACCATGCCTTTTGGGCAAGATGACCAAGACTCCGTTCTCCGGAACAATGGAGCGAGCAACCAACTTATTGGAAATCATACATACCGATGTGTGCGGTCCAATGAGTGTTGAAGCTCGCGGAGGCTATCGTTATGTTCTCACCCTCACAGATGACTTAAGTAGATATGGGTATGTCCACTTGATGAAGCACAAGTCTGAGACCTTTGAAAAGTTCAAGGAATTTCAGAATGAGGTTGAGTATCAACGTGACAGAAAAAAAAGTTCTTACGATCAGATCGTGGGGGTGAATATTTGAGTCATGAATTTGGCACGCACCTAAGGAACTGTGGAATTGTTTCACAACTGACACCGCCAGGAACACCTCAGCGTAATGGTGTGTCCGAACGTCGAAATCGTACTTTGTTGGACATGGTGCGATCTATGATGTCTCTCACCGACTTACCGCTATCTTTTTGGGGATTTGCTTTAGAGACTGCCGCATTCACTTTAAATAGGGCTCCGTCAAAATCCATTGAGATGACACCGTATGAACTTTGGTTTGGCAAGAAACCTAAGCTGTCATTTATGAAAGTTTGGGGTTGCGATGCATATGTCAAGAAACTTCAACCTGAAAAGCTCGAACCCAAATCGGAAAAATGTGTCTTCATAGGATACCCAAAGGAAACAATTGGGTACACCTTCTACCTCAGATCTGAAGGCAAGATTTTTGTTGCCAAGAATGGATCCTTTCTGGAGAAAGAGTTTCTCTCGAAAGAAGTGAGTGGGAGGAAAGTAGAACTTGATGAGGTGACAGTCACCCTTCCCGAACCAGAAAGTAGCGCAGCGCGGGAAATTGTTCCCGGGGTGCCTGCACCGACAAGGGAGGAAGTTAGTGATGATGATCATGAAGATACAGATCAAGTTACTACTGAACTTCAAAGGTCCACAAGGACACGTTCCGCACCAGAGTGGTACGGCAGCCCTGTCATGGAAATCATGTTGTTAGACAATGGTGAACCTTCGAACTATGAAGAAGCGATGGCGGGCCCGGATTCCAACAAATGGCTTGAAGCCATGAAATCCGAGATAGGATCCATGTATGAAAACAAAGTATGGACTTTGGTGGACTTGCCCGATGATCGGCTCTCCATAGAAAATAAATGGATATTTAAGAAGAAGACAGACGCGGATGGTAATGTGACCATCCATAAGGCTCGGCTTGTCGCTAAGGGTTATCGACAAGTTCAAGGGATTGACTACGACGAGACTTTCTCTCCCGTAGTGATGCTAAAGTCCGTCCGAATCATGTTAGCAATTGCCGCATCTATGATTATGAGATATGGCAAATGGACGTCAAAACGGCATTCCTTAATGGCTTCCTCAAGGAAGAGCTGTATATGATGCAGCCGGAAGGTTTTGTCGATCCAGAGAATGCTGACAAGGTATGCAAGCTCCAGCGCTCGATCTACGGGCTGGTGCAAGCATCTCAGAGTTGGAATATTTGCTTTAATGATGTGATCAAAGCATTTGGCTTTATACAGACTTGGGGAGAAGCCTGTATTTACAAGAAAGTGAGTGGGAGCTCTGTAGCATTTCTCATATTATATGTGGATGATATACTGCTGATGGGAAATGATATAGAATTCTTGGAGAGCATAAAGGCCTACTTGAATAAGAATTTTTCAATGAAGGACCTTGGAGAAGCTGATTATATATTAGGCATCAAGATCTATAGAGATAGATCAAGACGCCTCATTGGTCTTTCACAAAGCACATACCTTGACAAGATATTGAAGAAGTTCAATATGGATCAGTCCAAAAAGGGGTTCTTGCCTGTTTTACAAGGTATGAGATTGAGCACGGCTCAGTCCCCGACCACGGCAGAAGATAGAGAAAACATGAGTGTCATCCCCTATGCCTCAGCCATAGGTTCTATTATGTATGCCATGTTGTGTACCAGACCTGATGTGAACCTTGCCATAAGTTTGGTAGGGAGGTACCAAAGTGATCCCGGTATGGAACACTGGACAGCGGTCAAGAACATCCTGAAGTACCTGAAAAGGACTAAGGATATGTTTCTCGTTTATGGAGGTGACGAAGAGCTCGTCGTAAAAGGTTACGTCGATGCTAGCTTCGACACAGATCTAGATGACTCCAAGTCACAAACTGGATACGTGTATATTTTGAATGGAGGAGCAGTCAGCTGGTGCAGTTGCAAGCAGAGCATCATGGCGCATTCTACATGTGAAGCGGAGTACATAGCTGCTTGCGAAGCAGCCCAGGAAGGAGTCTGGATGAAGGAGTTCATCACCGACCTAGGAGTCATTCCAAGCGCGTCAAGCCCGATGACTCTCTTCTGTGACAACACTAGAGCTATTGCCATTTGATACGTCCAAAATGTATCTATAATTTCTGCTTGCTCCATGCCTCTTTTGGGTGATATTGCTATGATATTTATACACTTCCATACACTTTTGATCATATTTGGACTAACCTATTAACTCAGTGCACCCTAGTGCCAGTTTCTATTTTCGACTGTTTTTGTATTTCAGGTTTTCACATTACGAGAACTGCCAGAAAAAATCCGGAAAAATTATATAAAAAAATCAGTGTTCGAGAAGCTTCCCGGCACCCGAAGTACAGCCGGGGGGGCCACCGGGGCTCCAGGCGCCCTGGCGGCGTGCCCCCCCCCCTAGGCCGCGCCGGGGGGCCCCTGGGCCCCCCGAGGCTCCGCTGATGCCCCCCTTTGGCATATATTTAAAGCGTCTCCCGGAACCCTCGAGACGGGAACTCTTTTTCGCGATCTCATCTCTGTTCCGCCGCCGCCGCCGCTTCCAAGATCGGGAGCACCAGGAGAACTCTTCCCGGCACCGTGCCGGAGGGGAGGATCACCACCGGGAGCCTCTCCACCACCATGGACGCCTCCCGGATGAGTTGTGAGTAGTCTCCCTTGGACCATGAGTCCATGACCAGTAGCTATGTGATGTTCTCCTCCCGTTCTTGTGCTTCACTAATTAGTCCTCGTGAGCTGCCCTACATGGTCGAGGCACATATGTAATCCTTATGCTGTTGCTATGATGAGTTTGCTGGGATCCGATGGATTATGAAATTATGTTTGAGTAATATATTTGATCTACCTCTTTTATATTTATGTTCTTAAGTAATTCTTGCATGTTCTCCGTTGTTATTTATTGCTTTGGCCAAGTAGTAGGTAGTGACTCCAAGAGGGAACGTTATGCTCGATTGTGGGTTCATGCCCCTCGATGACTAGTTTGAGTGACAGAAACATGAGTCTAGGGGATGTGCTGTTGCCACAAGGGGGAAAACAACGGTGCTTGTGCCCGCGGGTGCAAGGACTGTTTACTTTACGCAAAGTTCTTTTAATGCAGTTGTCTGTTGCTTTGAGTTTACACTATGGGTGGGACTCGCAACTTAATACCAGCGAGATGTTCTGGATAGATATCTCAAGGTGGATGATTAGTAGTAGATGCAGATGGATTTCGGTCTACTTGCCTTGGCGTACCGCCCATGCTTTGAACCTCTACCTTTCTTGCAATGTAGTCAACATTGGTTTGCGCACATTGTCCTGTCAATTGCCCAGCTGTAATTCGTTTACCTCACATAGCTGTTTTATCGTCTTTTGGGAGAGAGACATCACTAGTGAACATCATGAGACTCCGGTCCATATTACCATCATTGATCACATCCGCTATTTACTTTCAGCTTTTACTACTATTGCAGCATTACCTATCACTATTATCACTTGTGTTTGATCCTTTGTAAACTACAAGGCCGGAGGGATTGACAACCTCTTTGTACTCGTTGGGAGCAAAGTTATTTGTATCTGTGTGCAGGTCCACGTTGATTGCTAATATCTGGCGCCGTTAGCAGTTGACACCTTCTTGTTGAAACTGGGAGTCTCAGGGAAATCGATCCTTGGTATCTTTGCCAAGGGAAAACTTCCGCTACACTGCATCTCTAACCTTCCACTTGGGGTAACCAACGAGGGGCGAGAAGCCATCAAGCAAAGTTTTCTGGCGTCGTTGCCGGGGACTCCACTCTTCAGGATAGGGGAGTTGCATGCTATCTTTTACCTTTGCTTTTTAGTCTTGTTAGTTTACCTTTCAGTTTTCTTTATGTCTTTTCACTAGTTTTGCTTAATGGAAAACAACAAAAATATGAGAGAGCTTTATAAGCTCTACCTTGCTTTGGGACATGATGTGTTTGAAGAGAAAATTAAAAAACCTATGGAACTTTATTATTTGCATAACAATCATGATGGTGGTGATGTTATTAGTATGCTTTCTTTGAATATCAATATTGCTAATGACATGGAAAGCTCTAAGCTTGGGGATGACACGTTTGATGAACATGATGATACTTTGCTTCCTATATATGATTACAATGATGAATATGATGTTTTCAGTCCACCTACTATTGAGGATAAAATTTATTATGATTATGATATGCCTCCTAAATACAATGATTACCATGATGGTTATGATTGCTTTACTCTCACTATTCCTAATAAGAAAGATTTTGCTTATATGAAGAGTAATGATACCTTTTTGCATGTGGATCATGGTAACAATGCTTTATGTGATGCTTATATTGTTGAGTTTATTCGTGATCCCACTGAAAATTATTATGAGAAGGGAACATATGCTTATAGGTATTTCAATAATATCAAGTTCCCTCTCTTTATGTTGAAGGTTTTGAAGTTGCACTTGTTTTGTCTTCCTATGCTTATTGCTTTGTGCTTCAATGAATTATTGTATTGCAATATTCCTATGCATAGGAAGCATGTTAGGCTTAAATGTGTTTGGTATTTGCTTCTTGATGCTCTCTTTTGTTCTTAAACTCTTATTCCTACGAGAGCATCATTAAAGTCTTAAGCCTATCTGTATGGCTATAAAGAAAGATCTCTAGGGAGACAACCCTTGTTATCTTTGCTTTCAGTTTGTTCTTTCAGTTTTAGTGGTCTTGATGTTTGTTACTACAGTAGCATCATCATTGTATCTTTACTTTCCAACTTTGTGCCAAGTGTAGCCTCTGATTGCAAGAAAGTTCAAAAGTTGTGACGTGCTGTCCAGGAAACAGATTCTGTCCTTGGATAGAAAAATTCGTATAAAATCACCAGATCATCTTTTTGGTCTGAATTTTTTCGACAGCGTGCTCTATATAATTGTCTTTCGTGCGTCTGTTCTGAGTTTTTTTATTAGAGTTGCAGAAGTGCCCCGAAAAAAATATTTACTACCTGTTGTTCTGTTTTTCACAGATTCTGTCATGTTTTGCCTTTCCTTCATTTTGCAAACCTAGAGCTTGCTTTTTCTTTGCAAAAACCTTTTGGCAATCTTGAGAAACAGTAGACCTTCAATAATATCTTTATTTCCAGCAAGGAACAATTATTTTATTATGGGTACTAACCTCGCTAATCAGATTATGATGAGTTATGTATGAAGGGAGTTTTCAAGTGTGCGAGGGAAGATGATAAAAAGATTCAGGAGTGTCAAACGCTCAAGCTTGGGGATGCCCCCATGCACCCCCAAGAAATATTCAAGGAGACTCAAGCGTCTAAGCTTGGGGATGCCCCCGTGCATCCCCTTCTCCATCAACATTATCAGTTCGTCTTTCGTTCCACTATATTTTTATCACTTCATGTGTTATGTGCTATGCTTGGAGCGTCTTGCTTTTAGTTTCCTTTTTAGTTTTCTTTAGCTTTTCATAACGAGTCGAAACTCAGCTTTCTTTATGTGGGAGAGAAACACGCTCCACTTTTACCTAGAACATAACATAGAATTTTCATGTCTATCTCTGCTGTGTGTGTTCTTTGTCTTTTAATAGCTACTATCATGCTTAGCTCTTAACTTTCATGCTTATCTTTTTAAAGAGCTTTTGTCTAGTTGGTTGCTTGAACTCTCTTTAGTTATCATGCTTATCTTATTAAGAGAGTTTGCTTCCGTTGCATTGGTTGATATGTCTATGATAAAGATGCTACGTGCATAATGGCGCTTAGTAGTTCATGTTTTCTTATGGTTAGTCTCAAATAGCTGGGGGGTTCCCAATGTGTTATTGGAGTACCAACATGATTTGTTTGCCTATGATGTGGTATGGTTTAGTAATATCTTCCTTCAAGAATTTATTTTGATTGACTTGGCGTATGCTCACGCATATTTAAGACTGTAAAGAAAGTCTGTCAAGGCTTGATGATCTTTTGTTTCTGAGTAGCGATATAACTTCCATGCCTGATTCAATGTTGCTTTGTCGCTCTGCATGATTATGACCGTCATTGCTCTCTTAGTTGGTCGCTCCCAGTCTTTTGCTAACCTTCGCCTGTACTAAGCGGACTGACTGCTTGTGCATCCAAAATCTTTTAAACCAGTTATGCCATATGAGTCCACCATACCTTCCTACATAGTATTTACCTGCCATTCCTAACGGAGACTTGCATGTGCCATCTCGAAATTATTCAAAGAAAAGCATTCCTATTTTGTCCCTCTGTTTTAAGTTCATGAGGAAGTAGTAGTTAATTCATGATCTTTTTAAGTTGGACAAGCTTCACCCCGGGATTGCATGTATAATGTGCAAACCCATAATACGAGAAGGAACTGGCATTGAGTGCGCCCGGCTCAAAAATAATATAACAAACAAACCCTCCTTCACGCTTTGTTCATGAGAAATCAGAAAACTTTGGCAGTGATAAACAAAGGAGATTAAGAGGATGTGATCGTCCTCATTCGGGAGCCGTTCCTCGAAACTTGTCCATCTCAAAAAGTGATTGAGTTGTCTGCTAGCATTCGTTGACGGAACATGCATAATCAAAAAAAAAATTATTACCTCTGTTTTTAAAACCAAGAGCTCTGGTACATGTTTTGTCTTTGTTTCCGACTACGGGTTTTCAACCTTGCCAACAAAAGCCACGGTTCGAGAGTCTCCACCTTCTTTTAAAAGCACCAACTACTGAGAGCATGATTGTCATTCTGAGTGTAATGTGCACTGTCCCAAAGTAGCATTGTCTTTTGCATGATTGTGATATCGTTTATTCTGAAATCATTGTATCTAGTCATCACTTAAACCTTGGAGGTGCCCCTGCATTTATGTTTTGCTTCACTAAAGGGGGCAAGCTAGATATCACTTTATCATATTTGCACACCATGTTCATTACAAATCTTTTTGATGTTTCAGTATCATATTGTAAATCTTTCAGTTCTTTGTGATTTTCTCATGAGGCAACTTAATTACTATAGATTCATTGTCTCAGTAAGCTTTTGTCATATGACTATGAAAAAGTCCTATATGGTTAATAGCATGTCACCACAGAAATTATTCTTGTTATCATTTACCTACTCGAGGACGAGCAGGAATTAAGCTTGGGGATGTTGATACGTCGTATCTATAATTTCTGCTTGCTCCATGCCTCTTTTGGGTGATATTGCTATGATATTTATACACTTCCATACACTTTTGATCATATTTGGACTAACCTATTAACTCAGTGCACCCCAGTGCCAGTTTCTGTTTTCGGCTGTTTTTTTATTTCAGGTTTTCACATTACGAGAACTGCCAGAAAAAATCCAGAAAAATTATATAAAAAATCAGCGTTCCAGAAGCTTCCCGGCACCCGAGGTACAGCTGGGGGGGGCACCAGGGCTCCAGGCACCCTGGCGGCGCCCCCCCCCCCCCCCCCCCCCCCCCTCGGCCGCGCCGGGGGGGCGCCTGGGCCCCCCGAGGCTCCGCTGATGCCCCCCTTTGGCATATATTTAAAGCGTCTCCCGAAACCCTCGAGACGGGAACTCTTTTCGCGATATCATCTCTGCTCCGCCGCCGCCGCCGCTTCCAAGATCGGGAGCACCAGGAGAACTCTTCCCGGCACCCTGCCGGAGGGGAGGATCACCACCGGGAGCCTCTCCACCACCATGGACGCCTCCCGGATGAGTTGTGAGTAGTCTCCCATGGACCATGAGTCCATGACCAGTAGCTATGTGATGTTCTCCTCCCGTTCTTGTGCTTCACTAATTAGTCCTCGTGAGCTGCCCTGCATGATCGAGGCACATATGTAATCCTTATGCTGTTGCTATGATGAGTTTGCTGGGATCCGATGGATTA
The DNA here is from genome assembly GCA_902687465.1 of Secale cereale. NCBI lineage: Eukaryota > Viridiplantae > Streptophyta > Magnoliopsida > Poales > Poaceae > Secale > Secale cereale. The sequence goes on along the minus strand of LR738712.1, from coordinate 877,341,557 downwards.
TGAGATTATGTTCAGATTGTGTTTGAGTAATATATTTGATCTACCTCTTTTATATTTATGTTCGTAAGTAATTCTTGCATGTTCTCCGTTGTTATTTATTGCTTTGGCCAAGTAGTAGGTAGTGACTCCAAGAGGGAACGTTATGCTCGATTGTGGGTTCATGCCCCTCGATGACTAGTTTGAGTGACAGAAACATGAGTCTAGGGGATGTGCTTTTGCCACAAGGGGGAAAACAACGGTGCTTGTGCCTACGGGTGCAAGGACTGTTTACTTTACGCAAAGTTCTTTTAATGCAGTTGTCTGTTGCTTTGAGTTTACACTATGGGTGGGACTCGCAACTTAATACCAGCGAGATGTTCTGGATAGATATCTCAAGGTGGATGATTAGTAGTAGATGCAGATGGATTTCGGTCTACTTACCTCGGCGTACCGCCCATGCTTTGAACCTCTACCTTTCTTGCAATGTAGTCAGCATTGGTTTGCGCACATGGTCCTGTCAATTGCCCAGCTGTAATTCGTTTACCTCACATAGCTGTTTTATCGTCTTTTGGGAGAGAGACATCACTAGTGAACATCATGAGACTCCGGTCCATATTACCATCATTGATCACATCCGCTATTTACTTTCAGCTTTTACTACTATTGCAGCATTACCTATCACTATTATCACTTGTGTTTGATCCTTTGTAAACTACAAGGCCGGAGGGATTGACAACCTCTCTGTACTCGTTGGGAGCAAAGTTATTTGTATCTGTGTGCAGGTCCACGTTGATTGCTAATATCTGGCGCCATTAGCAGTTGACACCTTCTTGTTGAAACTGGGAGTCTCACGGAAATCGATCCTTGGTATCTTTGCCAAGGGAAAACTTCCGCTACACTGCATCTCTAACCTTCCACTTGGGGTAACCAACGAGGGGCGAGAAGCCATCACCATTGCCAAGGAGCCCAGGTTTCACAAGAAGACCAAGCACATCAAGCGCCGTTTCAACTCCATCCGGAATTATGTTCAAGATGGAGACATAGATATTTGTAAAGTGCATACAGATCTGAATGTCGCAGATTCGTTGACTAAACCTCTTCCACGGGCAAAACATGATTAACACCAGAACTCTATGGGTGTTCGATTCATCACAATGTAACTAGATTATTGACTCTAGTGCAAGTGGGAGACTGTTGGAAATATGCCCTAGAGGCAATAATAAAAGGATTATTATTATATTTCCTTGTTCATGATAATTGTCTGTTATTCATGCTTGAATTGTATTGTACGGAAACAGCGATACATGTGTGAATACATAGACCACAACGTGTCCCTGGTAAGCCTCTAGTTACTAGCTCGTTGATCAACAGATGGTCACGGTTTCCTGACCATGGACATTGGATGTCATTGATAACGGGATCACATCATTAGGAGAATGATGTGATGGACAAGACCCAATCCTAAGCCTAGCATAAGATCGTGTAGTTCGTAATGCTTAAGCTTTTCCAGTGTCAAGTATCTGTTCCTTAGACCATGAGGTTGTGCAACTCCCGGATACCGTAGGAATACTTTGGGTGTGCCAAACGTCACAACGTAACTGGGTGGCTATAAAGGTACGCAACGGGTATCTCCGAAAGTGTCTGTTGAGTTGGTACGAACCGAGACTGGGATTTGTCACTCCGTATGACGGAGAGGTATCTCTCGGCCCACTCGGTAAGACATCATCATCATGAGCTCAAAGTGACTAAAGGAGTTAGTCACAAGATGATGGATTACGGAACGAGTAAAGAAACTTGCCATGACGAGATTGAACAGGGTATCGGTATACCGACGATCGAATCTCGGGCAAGTACCGTACCGATAGACAAATGGAATTACATACAGGATTAAGTGAATCCTTGGCATCGTGGTTCATCCAATGAGATCATCGAGTAACACGTGGGAACCAACATGGGTATCCAGATCCCGCTGTTTTTATTGACCGAAGAGTCGTCTCGGTCATGTCTACGTGTCTCCCGAACCCGTAGGGTCTACACACTTAAGGTTCGGTGACGCTAGGGTTATAGAGATATATGCACACGGAAACCCGAATGTTGTTCGGAGTCCCGGATGAGATCCCGGACGTCACGAGGAGTTCCAGAATGGTCCGGAGGTAAAGAATGATATATAGGAAGTCCAGTTTCGGCCATCGGGAGAGTTCCGGGGGTCACCGGTAGTGTACCGGGACCACCGAAAGGGTCTCGGGGGTCCACCGGGTGGGGCCACCCATCCCGGAGGGCCCCGTGGGCCGTAGGGGGAGGGGACCAGCCCCTAGTGGCTGGTGCAGCCCCCATGGGCCTCCCCCCATGGGCCTAGTGTTGAAACCCTAGGGGTGGGGGCGCCCCCCTTAGGCTTGGGGGGCAAGCCACCCCCTTGGCCGCCGCCCTCCCTAGGAGATTGGATCTCCTAGGGCCGGCGCCCCCCTGGCCCCCTATATATAGTGGGGGGAGAGAGGGCAGCCGCACCTCAGCCCCTGGCGCTTCCCCCCCTCCCCCGTTACATCTCCTACTCCTCTCGCATGGTCTCGGCGAAGCCCTGCAACTTTTCCCGTTGCATCCACCACCACGCCGTCGTGCTGCTGGATCTCCATCAACCTCTCCTCCCCCCCCCCTTGCTGGATCAAGAAGGAGGAGACGTCGCTGTACCGTACGTGTGTTGAACGCGGAGGTGCCGTCCGTTCGGCGCTGGGATCATCGGTGACGAGGATCACGACGAGTACGACTCCATCATCCACGTTCCCTTGAACGCTTCCGCTCGCGATCTACAAAGGGTATGTAGATGCACTCCTTTATGCTCGTTGCTAGATGAACTCCTTAGATTGATCTTGGTGAAGCGTAGAAATTTTTTTAATTCTGCTACGTTCCCCAACAAGTATGACCCTATATGAATGCCTCCGGCTGTGTACCGGGATGTGCAATGAATCAAGAGTGACATGTATGAAAAATTATGCATGGTGGCCTAGCCACAAATACGATGTCAACTACATGATCATGCATGGCAATATGACAATATGAAGCGTGTCATATGAAAAGAACGGTGGAAAGTTGCACGGCAATATATCTTGGAATGGCTATGGAAATGCCATGATAGGTAGGTATGGTGGCTGTTTTGAGGAAGATATATGGTGGGTGTATGGTACCGGCGAGAGTTGCGCGGTACAAGAGAGGCTAGCAATGGTGGAAGGGAGAGTGCGTAATATCCATGGACTCAACATTAGTCATAAGAACTCATATACTTATTGCAAAAATCTACGAGTCATCAAAACAAAGCAATCAACGCATGCTCCTAGGGGGGAGGTTGGTAGGAGTTAACCATCGCGTGCCCCCGACCTCCACACAAAGGTTGACACTTTACAAATACCTCATGCTCTAACTTCGTCACATAGCGGTTCACCATACGTGCATGCTACAGGAATCACTAACCTTAACACAAGCATTTCTCAGTTTCATAATAACTCCACTAGCATGACTCTAATATCAGCATCCTCATATCTCAAAACAATTATCAAGCATCCAACTTCTCATCATATTCAATGCACTTAGTGTGAAAGTTTGTACTACATTGATATTGGATGTCCATCATGTGAAGACTAGTTTTATAGCCTAAGTACATTACCATGCTGTTTTAATAGACTCTGAAATGGATATAAGTGAAGCATGAGAGTTCATCTATTTCTTCAAAATAAAACCACCGCCGTGCTCTAAAAGATATAAGTGAAGCACTAGAGCAAATAACAAACTACTCCGAGAGATATATGTGAAGATAAATGAGTAGTTGATTAATTATGTAACTATGTGAAGACTCTCTAACATTTAAGAATTTCAGATCTTGGTATTTTATTCAAATAGCAAGCAAAACAAAAGAAAATAAAGTGACGCTCCAAGCAAAACACATATCATGTGGTGAATAAAAATATAGCTCCGAGTATAGTTACCGATGGATGAAGACGAAAGAGGGGATGCCTTCCCGGGGCATCCCCAAGCTTAGGCTTTTGGTTGTCCTTGAATTTTACCTTGGGGTGCCTTGGGCATCCCAAGCTTAGGCTCTTGCCACTCTTTGTTCCATAGTCCATCAACGCAATACTCAAAACTTGAAAACTTCACAACACAAAACTTAGACAAAAATCTCGTGAGCTCCGTTAGTATAAGAAAACAAACCACCACTCAAAGGTACTGTAATGAACTCATTCTTTGTTTATATTGGTGTTAAACCTACTGTATTCCAACTTTTCTATGATTCATACTTTCCAATACTACTCATAGATGCATTGAAATAAGCAAACAACACACGAATAGAATCTGTCAAAAATAGAACAGTCTGTAGTAATCTGCAGTTTTTGCATACTACTGTAACTCCAAAAAATCAAACTAAATTGGTAAACATGAGGAATTTGTCTATTAATCATCTGCAAAAAGAATCAACTAAATAGCACGCTCCAGTAAAATCTGATGACCATTCTAGTGAGCGCTAACGTTTCTGTTTTTTACAGCATGATCACATAAACTTCACACAAGTTTTCCCAAAGGTTCTACTTGGCACAAACACTAATTAAAACACAAAACCACACCTACACAGAAGCTAGATGCAATATTTATTCCTAAACAGAAGCAAAAACAAGAAAATAAAATTGGGTTGCCTCCCAACAAGCGCTATCGTTTTACGCCCCTAGCTAGGCATGATGATTTCAATGATGCTCGCATAAAAGATAAGAATTGAGACATAAAGGGAGCATAATGAAGAATATGACTAGCACATTTAATTCTAACCCACTTCCTATGCATAGGGATTTTGTGAGCAAAGAACTTATGGGAACAATAATCAACTAGCATAGGAAAGCAAAACAAGCATAGCTTCAAGATTTTAAGCATATAGAGAGGAAACTTGATATTATTGCAATTCCTACAAGCATATGATCCTCTCTCATAATAATTTTCAGTAGCATCATGAATGAATTCAACAATATAACCAGCACATAAAGCATTCTTTCATGATCTACTTGCATAGAAATTTTACTACTCTCCACATAAGCAAATTTATTCTCATCAGTAGTAGTGGGAGCAAACTCAACAAAATAACTATCACGTGAAGCATAATCCAATTGAAAACTAAAATCATGATGACAAGTTTCATGGTTATCATTATTCTTAATAGCATACAAGTCATCACTATAATCATCGTAGATAGCAACTTTGTTCTCATAATCAATTGGAACCTCTTCCAAAATAGTGGATTCATCACTAAATAAAGTCATGACCTCTCCAAATCCACTTTCATCATAAATAGGAGCCATGCTTTCATCATAATAAATTTGCACATCAAAACTTGGGGGACTAAAAATATCATCTTCATCAAACATAGCTTCCCCAAGCTTGTGGCTTTGCATATCATTAGCATCATGGATATTCAAAGAATTCATACTAACAACATTGCAATCATGCTCATCATGCACATATTTTATGCCAAGCATTCTATGTAATTCTTCTTCTAGTACTTGAGCACAATTTTCCTTCTCATCTGTCGGTGTACTAAGATAGGGGTACCTTAGTACCCCAACTTGTGCACGGGTAGTAGCAGCTTCCCGTGGCAGGGCTTACCACGCGCTCGCCAAGGTCCGCTCTGGTCCCTTTGAAGCCATTCAAGAACAAAGTATCCAAGTAAAGAAACAGGACCCCGGCAAGAGGAGCTTGCCGGGAAGGCCGCACCAGGCTCAAGGTTATCACTTCAGCTCAAGACCCTGGCAAGAGGAGCTTGCCAGGGAGGCCAAGGAACAAACACCTCAGAAGACATATCGTGGCGCATCACGCGCCCCGGCAGGGCCCAGGGAGCGGCGAGCTTCCGGGCCCGGCAAGATAGTGACCCCGGCAAGGTGCTTGCCGGGGGAGACTTACACTGTGTGCCTGCGCTCCACGCGTCGCCCTGGGGCCCTTCCAGGGGCACGTGGCAGACGGCTGTGCAGTCTGGGGTACACGGTGGCAAGCCACGGTGACGAGGCCATCGTCGTGGCGAACGGAGACGCCCTGGCGGGCGCTTTTGGGGTGACGGCGACGGGCATTCAAGGCCCTTGTCTCCCACCGTCAGGGTTAGGTATAAACCACTGTGCATACACTGTTCATGCACTGTTACAACTACCACCACTTTTACAATTTTACCCTCCTCTACGTTGGCACCTGTCGGTGACCCCTTTGAGCTATAAAAGGAGGCCCATGCACAACGTAGAGGGGGTTCGAAACCTGGTTCACTCTCTCGCTCAGTGTAGCTAGTACTGTAGATCTTCAAGCTCCCGAGCCCAAGAGCTCAATACAACCAAGGCAGGAGTAGGGTTTTACGCGTCCGCGCGGCCCGAACCTGGGTAAACTGCCCACGTGTGCCCCTCGATCCGCTCTTTGTGCTCCCTCCGCTCCCTCACCGTACCGTAGAAGGGGCTCCGGTCCCATAGGTGTTCGTGGGCGACCAGTTTCCCCGACATCTTTGGCGCGCCAGGTAGGGGGCGTCGAGGTTGTGCGAACCTGATCCGGCGCTCACGCGGGCGCAATCTTCAACAACTCTTTTAGCTTCATCAACCTCATCGACTACATCGACATGCCTCCGAAGAAGAAGGCTTCGGAGGTCGGAGGCCCGTCTGCGTCGATCCCACCACCACCAGAACCAACGGTTGGTGGGGTAGACGCCGGCGGAGGGGCGGACGCCGGCGAGGACACTCGCGGCGCCGCCAAGTCCAAGGACAAGACGGACGACCGGGCGAACTCCAAAGCCTCGACGTCCGTGCACGCGCCACGCCCCTCTCAGGAGGTGCCAGACCAGCAGCGGCGTGTGAAAGTGCAACTAATCCCCGGGTGGTTTTGGCAATTAATAACAACATATATACCATTGAACTAATAGTTACTTGAGAATCATTTCAGAGAAGTTCAGTGATATGGGTATGGCAATGACTGAAGAAGTGGACCCCTCAAAATGCTAAGGCAAGCATTGGCAAAAGCTCAAGACTCCATTTTTGGTTTAGTGATCCAAGATCACATTGAGTCCATAGGAAAAGCCAATACTATTAAAAGGGGATGAGGTTGTGTTGATGATCTGGTTGCTCAAGTGCTTAGTGATATATCTCCTTCAACTATCAGCAACTTTCACTACAATACACACTCATAAGTAATCTCGGACCAACCGATTTTCCAAACTCAGTCACACCGAGATGAACCACCTCAGCCATAAGCCAAACCCTAGAAAAATCGGTCATTCTGAGTTTGAGATCGGTTTCACCGAAATATGGGCTGCCAAGCTTCTGTAACCGTTTGTCATCAAATCGGTGTCACCGAGTTGATAAAATCGGTCTTACCGAAATTGGCATGCTCCTGTCTTTTCTCAAATCGGTATAACCGAGATTGCATTTTCGGTCCCACCGAAAATGGCAAGTTCCTGTCTTTGCTCAAATCGGACTAACCGAGATGGTATTTTCGGTCCCACCGAAAACCCCAACGTTCACTATATTTGAACTTTCGGTCTGACCGAGTTGTCCACTTCGGTCTCACCGAGATTGCTCAATTATGTGTGTAACGGTTGGATTTTTGTGTGGAGGCTATATATACCCCTCCACCCCCTCTTCATTCGTGGAGAGAGCCATCAGAAAGAACTACCACTCCTACCTTACACTTTCTGAGAAGAGAACTACCTACCCTTGTGTTGAGATCAAGTTGCTCCACTCCTACCATATGAAACTTGATTTCTAACCTTCCCAAGTTGCTTTCCACTCAATCCTTTCTTCCACCATAGCCAAATCAGTGAGGAGAGTTGAGTGTTGGGGAGATTATCATTTGAAGCACAAGAGCAAGGAGTTCATCATCATCTACAACATCTATTACCTTTTGGAGGGTGGTGCCTCCTAGATTGGTTAGGTGTCGCTTGGGAGCCTCCGTCATTGAGATGTGGAGTAAAACCAAGAAGTTTGTAAGGGCAAGGAGATCGCCTACTTCGTGAAGATCTACCCCGAGTAAGGCTAGCCCTCCGTGGGCGTAGGCCATGATGGAATAGACAAGGTTACTTCTTCGTGGACCCTTCGTGGGTGGAGCCCTCCGTGGACTCGCGCAGCCGTTACCCTCCGTGGGTTGAAGTCTCCATCAACGTGGATGTACGATAGCACCACCTATCGGAACCACGGGAAAAATCACCGCGTCTCCAAATTGCGTTTGCTCTTCTCCACCTCTCTTTACTACATGTGCAATTTACTTTCCGCTGCTTATACTCTAGAATTGCATGTGTAGGGTGATGTTTGACTTGATCATAATTGTGAATCTACCAAAAACTGTTCATGATCAAAAGGCAGAATTTTTATATTTACAAGTAGTCTAATCACCCCCCCCCCCCTCTAGACATACTTTCGATCCTACAAGTGGTATCAGAGCTTTGGTCTCCATTGTTTTGGTTTCCATTGCATTGGACTCCATAAGCTTGGTTTCACAACCTAGGAGAGTATGGCGTCTAGTGAGGGTAATTATCGTAGAGGTCCTTACTTTGATGGTACAAATTTTGCTAGTTGGAAGCATAAAATGAAAATGCATATTCTTGGTCATAACCCAGCCGCATGGGGCATTATTTGTGTTGGCATGCAAGGTGAATTCTTCGAGGAAGGAAAAGTTCCGGATCGCGAAGCTACACCGGAAGAGTTGCGGATGTTGCAAAACAATGCTCAAGCTTGTGACATTCTCTTCAATGCTTTGTGTCCCGAGGAGTTCAACAAAATCAGCCGTCTTGAGAATGCTAAAGAGATTTGGGATACTTTGGTTGAAATGCACGAAGGTACCGAGTCTGTAAAGGAATCAAAGCTAGATATTCTTCAAGGTCAACTTGACAAGTTCAAGATGAAGGATGGTGAAGGAGTCGCTGAAATCTAGGCTTGCTCTCATCACAAATGAGATTACCGGCTTAGGAAGCGAAGAAATGACCGACCGATTCATCATTAAGAAGATTCTAAGAGCTTTGGATGGAAAGTATGACACCGTGTGCACTTTGATCCAAATGATGCCAAACTACAAGACTCTCAAGCCAACTGAAGTCATTGGAAGAATTGTTGCTCATGAGATGACACTTAAGGATAAGGAAGAGCTTCACAACAAGTCAAGTGGTGCTTACAAAGCTACAAGTGATGCTCCCACAACCTCAAGTGACAAGTTAATTTCCAATGAAGAGATAAGCTTAATGGTTAAGAACTTCAACAAATTCTACAAGAATAGAGGCAAAGAGAGAAGCTCAAAGTCTAGATCATATGATGAAAAGAGATCTTCTAGTCGTGATCGAAACTGCTACAATTGTGGAAGACCCGGACACTACTCAAATGAGTGTACGGCTCCCCACAAGAGAAGAGAAGAATCTCCAAGAAGAAGATCAAGAGATGAGTCACCTCGGGAAGAGAGAAGGAGTAGAGATGATCGTTATGAACGAAGACCCTCTCGGAGAAGCAAGGATTCGGAGAGGAAAGACAAGTCATCAAGGAGCTACACAAGAAGAAGACATCAAGCTCATGTAGGTGAATGGGTCTCCGGCTCCGACTCCGACAATCAATCCGATGGAAGCTATCACTCCGACTCCGACTACAGTCAAGATGAAGGTGTTGCCGGTCTTGCACTCGTATCCTCCAACTCCAACTCCTACGACTTATTTGATTCACCAAATGAGGGAATTGGAAGATTCTTCATGGTTAAAGGCCCCAAGGTAACACACCCTGAATTCATTGACTTCAATAGTGATGAGGATGACTTGCTTGGTGAAGATGAGCTCTTGCATGATAAATCTAGTGAGCTTAGTAACAATGAAAATGCTAGTAGTCTTTATAGTCGAGAAGAGTCGAATGACAATGCTATGAAGGAGATTGAGCATCTAACTAAAGAACTAAACACTCTTAAGTTAGCTCATGAAACAACTCAAGAAGATCATAGAGAGCTCTTAAGATCTCATGAGAAGCTACGCTTCGAGAAGCTCACACTAGAGCAAGAACATGAGTTTCTAAAAGCAATCAATGACGATCTTCGAAAGAAGAGTTCTTCATATCTTGCCAAACGACTTCTCTTGTCTAATTTCTTGCCACCTATTAAGACTAAGCATGACAAGCATAAGAAAAATTCTTCCTCTAGTAGTAACAATAACCATGTTAAATCTAATGTTGTTGCTTCTAGTAGTTCTCTTGATTCCACTAACAATGTTTCAAGCCAAGTTACACTTGAGCAAGAGAATAGTTTATTGAAAGGGATCATAGAGAAAGGTGTCTACAAGAGTCTTGCCGGAAGCAAGAACTTTGAGGAAATTGTTCGCAAACAAGGAAGGCACCGGAAGAATCAAGGAATTGGTTTTGAGCGAAAGTTCAACGCCGAAGGTGTTGAGTGGGAAGATGGTCAATACCCTACTCCACAGTTTGTTTCTCAAAAGGAGAAGTATGATCCTACTTCTTCCAATGTGGAACAAGCTCAAGATGACCTTCCACCACAAGACCACAAGCCAAAAGCCAAGGACAAGCTTCAAGAGGAGATTGATGCATTCATTGAAGCACCTCAAGCCATGGTCAAGTGGGTTCCTAAGGACACGTCAAGTTCTACTTCGTCAAGCTCAACTACAACCCCAAGGATTCCCATCAAGATGATGTGGATCCCTAAGAAGAAGAACTAGAAGGTTCTTGAGGGTGACTCCGCCAACATACTTCACTCACATTCAGTTTGGCAACTTGTGCAATCAACTTCCACATCATGCACTAGTTCATGGAGTCACAAACCCTCTTGTTGGTAAGTCTAGGGACAAGGTAATCATTGCTTTCATGGACATCATCAATTGTGAACTTCAATCTATGTCTATGGATATCCTTATTTGTTCCTTGTGGGACTAACCCATGTAGGTATTGAAAGTGCCCTAATCCAAAGGATAGCTCCCAACTCTTGATGATCCACATCAACATTGAGCATCCACATCTTCAACATCTACATGAAGTCTTCTACGACAACCCAAGGTTAGTTTGACCCTTTAAAAGGGGTTCTCACATCGAGGGGGAGCTTTACTCTAAAAATTGAGTTAAAGCATCTCCAAATGATGTGAACACATCAATGCTTTATGTAAAAGTGGTAACCCCACTTGTGCTTAAACGATGAGTATGACCTATGATCAAATGTTTTCATTTGGCTCCTAAGTCAAAATACTCATATATAGATGACCTAGTCATCGACAAATTGTGTGCTAGTAGCTAGAGTTTTGGTTGTGCATGTTTGACACATATTTCATTTGCTATCTTATTGTGTGAGCATGTTGAATGCATGATTTTATTCATTCGAGGACATCCATTTGTTGTTTTGGTTGTTTTGATTTTTCTGGCCAAATGGATGGACAAGAATGCCTAAGTACCTCCCCTAGCTATCTATGCTTTCTTGTCTCAAATTCTATTCATGCTCATATCACAAACTTTGAACAAGTCATTTTCGGACCCTCCGAGTGAGGAGCACTCGGAGCCACCGATCCGTCAAGGGCTAACTTCCAAAACCTTCTAAGTGATTTTCGGACAGACCAACTTTCTCCCACTCGGTCAAACCGAAAAACACTTAGACTGATATAGGTTTCATCTCGGTGAAACCGAGTTCTCAATCTCGGCGTGACCGAAATGCGTAACTGCATAGCAGTTATCCATCTCGGTGTCACCGAGTTTTTCAACTAGGTCCCACCGACAGCAAGGGGATATAAATACTGAGGGCAGCGCGCGTTGATTATTCCTTCAAACGTTTTCACTCCCACGTCCCCTGCTGCCGTCGCCCTAATCTCCGGATCGTCGCCGTCGTCGCCTGTGCGCCCTCGCCGCAGGTCTCCGTCGCCGTCAACGGCCTTCTCCTCCGCGCCGTTGCCGCCGTAGAGGGACTCCAACAAGTTAGGGTGAGTCTCGATCCCTCTCGTGCTCCCCATCCGATTCAATGCACGTTTGGTTTGCCCTATATCTGGCCACATTTGAAATCTTCCTTAACATCAGATCGGTTCGTTTGAACTAGCTTCGAGTAAAATTCTTAGGGTTAGGTTTCCACGGAATACATCTCGGTGAAACCGATTTTAAATTTTCGGTGTGACCGATTTGGCCTCTGGCCATTGCACTGCACCTTTCGGTCCAACCGAGTCGTGCAAATCGGTGTGACCGAAGTAAAGTCTTAGTGAAACCCTAGTGTTTCGGCAGGACCGAAACCCACTTCGGTCTGACCGAAAGTGGTGTGTTTAAGTTTCTGTTATACACTTCGGATTCACCGAAACTGGAAATCGGTTTGACCGAAATGCATTCTGTGAAAACTTAAAACTAAAATTTGAACTCATTTTTTTTTTGCAAAAACCTCTGCAGTTTGTGATAACTCTTCTACTCTGCCTATACCTTATCTATTCACAGGTTGTCAGCCATGTCAGATGCCAGTGACAGCCAGAACAGGTCAGAGTCACCTTTTGCAGAAATTCCGGAAGCAGATACTAGTCTTGAGGCTAGCAGTCCAGTTGATGATGGTGAGAGGAGTACACCTAGTGGCTTGCCTCCTGCAGCCACCAGAGCACAGAGACTTCTTTCCCCATGTGCATGAGAGCTTCACTGCATGTGGAGTTGTTGAGTTTGTGGGTCAGAAGCTGACAGACTGGAACGACGAGATGATTATGCAGTTCTATGCCACAGCTCATTTCTATCCTGATGGGAAGATCACCTGGATGACTGAAGGTCAAAGGTTTTCTTCTTCTGTTGAAGAATGGGCAGAACTTCTGAATGCTCCAGTGCAACGAGAGGATGACATTGATGTCTATGGGATTCCTAAGAAGAACCATGATTCCATGAAGAACATGTACAAGGAGATCCCCGCAGCTGATTTGGAAGTGTGGAAGCTCGGCTCAGTGTACTATCTCCAGGCAGGTCTACCTACCACTAACACTATTTTGAGGCATACCTTGATGCCCAAGTCTGGAGATCATCGCATGATCAGAGGCTATTCTATCAACATGCTGCATATACTTGATGAGAAGGCACCTTTCAAGGTGATGGACTTAATGGTAGAGACCATTAAGAGGACTGCAGCTGACCAGAAGAGGTCATGTGGATTTGCCCCACAGATTCAGATGCTTATCAATGCCAAGTTTGGCACGGGCAAATTCCTGTTGGATAGGAAGCACTTACCCCTGCAGCCAGAGCATGAAGATAATGATGTTGTGATGGATGAGGAGGATCCAACTTCTGTTGAAGGTCAAGCCAAGATTGAAGCTGCTAAGAAAGCCAAAGCTGATAAGGAAGCAGCAGCAGCAGCAGCTAAACCAAAGAGCTTCGGAGAGCAGATTCTTGAAGCTACCCAAAGGATTGAACAACGCCTGGCCAGCATTGAACAATCTCAGGAGAGCCTAGAGAGGATTGTTGACGAGAAGATCCACGCTCTGGACGTGAAGCTGACTGAAATTCAGGTGACCGTCAACAAGCTTGAGGCAGACATGGAGGAAGCAAAGCACGACAGGGCAGAGCTCATGCAGGATGACTTAGTCCAGGACTCTCATCGCCAGACTGCTCCGATTCCCAGAGGATCCCGATCAGCAGCTATTCCAGTGACTGACTCCAGGACTACCACTTCAGCACCTCCTACAGCTCCAGCATCCACTCCTCCAGCACAGACTTCAGCTGAAGTCTTCGCCGATGCCGTCATATCTACTCCGACATCTACCCAGACGGGAGCCGCCAGCAGAGCCCACAGTGACGTTTAGCTCTATGCTTTTTCAAACTTTTTGGTAACTTGTTGCCAAAGGGGGAGAAATTGTATAGATCATAGGGCTTCGAGAGAGAGAGTGCTCTTTCGTTCTTTTGCGGTTTCTTTTGGTACTTTTGGTTTTCGAAACTTTCCGTGTGCTTGATACTACGTTTGATGCTACCTTAATGAGTGCTTGGTCGTACTATGCTTTAATGTGTGCTTAATGCTTATCTTATACTAGTCCTATCTTGTATGATCATTTACTCATGTCTTGGTGATTGGGTGCATGCTATTCATTCTTATCATTTTGTGCGCTCCACCAAGATGTATGTGACATGGAAGAGTGACCCATGATCCTAATTGATTGTGCATTTGCATTCAAACGCAAATTTTAAATAATGCACAAATTTAGGGGGAGCTCTTGCTTATCACATACTTCTCAAAGCGACGATATTATTCATTGATTATATCTTTTGTCGAAGCTTTGATCTATATGTTGTCATCAATTACCAAAAAGGGGGAGATTGAAAGTGCAACTAATCCCCGGGTGGTTTTGGCAATTAATAACAACATATATATCATTGAACTAATAGTTACTTGAGAATCATTTCAGAGAAGTTCAGTGATATGGGTATGGCAATGACTGAAGAAGTGGACCCCTCAAAATGCTAAGGCAAGCATTGGCAAAAGCTCAAGACTCCATTTTTGGTTTAGTGATCCAAGATCACATTGAGTCCATAGGAAAAGCCAATACTATTAAAAGGGGATGAGGTTGTGTTGATGATCTGGTTGCTCAAGTGCTTAGTGATATATCTCCTTCAACTATCAGCAACTTTCACTACAATACACACTCATAAGTAATCTCGGACCAACCGATTTTCCAAACTCAGTCACACCGAGATGAACCACCTCAGCCATAAGCCAAACCCTAGAAAAATCGGTCATTCTGAGTTTGAGATCGGTTTCACCGAAATATGGGCTGCCAAGCTTCTGTAACCGTTTGTCATCAAATCGGTGTCACCGAGTTGATAAAATCGGTCTTACCGAAATTGGCATGCTCCTGTCTTTTCTCAAATCGGTATAACCGAGATTGCATTTTCGGTCCCACCGAAAATGGCAAGTTCCTGTCTTTGCTCAAATCAGACTAACCGAGATGGTATTTTCGGTCCCACCGAAAACCCCAACGTTCACTATATTTGAACTTTCGGTCTGACCGAGTTGTCCACTTCGGTCTCACCGAGATTGCTCAATTATGTGTGTAACGGTTGGATTTTTGTGTGGAGGCTATATATACCCCTCCACCCCCTCTTCATTCGTGGAGAGAGCCATCAGAAAGAACTACCACTCCTACCTTACACTTTCTGAGAAGAGAACTACCTACCCTTGTGTTGAGATCAAGTTGCTCCACTCCTACCATATGAAACTTGATTTCTAACCTTCCCAAGTTGCTTTCCACTCAATCCTTTCTTCCACCATAGCCAAATCAGTGAGGAGAGTTGAGTGTTGGGGAGATTATCATTTGAAGCACAAGAGCAAGGAGTTCATCATCATCTATAACATCTATTACCTTTTGGAGGGTGGTGCCTCCTAGATTGGTTAGGTGTCGCTTGGGAGCCTCCGTCATCGAGATGTGGAGTTGAACCAAGAAGTTTGTAAGGGCAAGGAGATCGCCTACTTCGTGAAGATCTACCCCGAGTAAGGCTAGCCCTCCGTGGGCGTAGGCCATGATGGAATAGACAAGGTTGCTTCTTCGTGGACCCTTCGTGGGTGGAGCCCTCCGTGGACTCGCGCAGCCGTTACCCTCCGTGGGTTGAAGTCTCCATCAACGTGGATGTACGATAGCACCACCTATCGGAACCACGGGAAAAATCACCGCGTCTCCAAATTGCGTTTGCTCTTCTCCACCTCTCTTTACTACATGTGCAATTTACTTTCCGCTGCTTATACTCTAGAATTGCATGTGTAGGGTGATGTTTGACTTGATCATAATTGTGAATCTGCCAAAAACTGTTCATGATCAAAAGGCAGAATTTTTATATTTACAAGTAGTCTAATCACCCCCCCTCTAGACATACTTTCGATCCTACAGCGTGGTACTGGAGGTACCATACGCTTGCTGGGGCGTGGCCAAGCCGGTGGGTCGCGGGATGCTCAAGGCCAACGTGCTGGCACGAGCAAGGCACGGTCGCCAGGGCGAGACCCTGCTCCTTCTAACCCTGTTAGAAGTCCGAGCATATCTCGCTCCTCGCACCGCTCGCCACCGCTTCCCTCCTCTCCAGCAGAAGCTCTAGCTAGAGCTCAACTGCTCCTCGACTTCCCTCCAGCGCCAGACAAGGCCGAAGACTGGAGGGCCACGATCCAGAGCCTCATCGCCTTCGCCAACAACGACACGCCGCAGCAGCCGGCAACATCACGGCCGCGGCAAGTCAGCCAAGCGAAGGCTGATGGAGACAAGACCATCGGGGGTGCAACCACCGTGCACTCCCCGCCGCGGAAACAGAAATCGCCGACCCGCCGGATCAACGTCGACGACGACTCCACGGCATCGTCGGACCCGCGGGCTCGCCGCGATCAGCGCCAAGTCCTCGACGACAGGCGACAAGAGGACGCTCGAACTCGCATCGAGCGTCGCAGAGAAGCCCGGAGACAATCCGACCAGCGCGCTGGGACCGCTGTCGACATGCACGCGCCCGGTGAACCAGGCGACTTGCCGTACGCGGCAGGCTGCCCTGCGTTCACCCGGGAGGTGCGGCAAGTCCAGTGGCCCAGCATGAAGAACTTCAAGCCCGACGTACCCGAGAAGTACGACGGCAAGACCCACCCCTCGGAGTTCCTCAGCATCTACACCATTGCGGTGCAGGCTGCCGGGGGACGCAACGAGAAGATCCTAGCAAACTATTTCCCACTCGTGCTTAAGCCAAACGTCAGGTCTTGGCTTATGCACTTGCCGGAGAACTCCATCTCTTCTTGGGCAGATTTGTGCCACCAGTTTGTCGGCGCCTTCACGGGCAGCCACAAACCCCACGGCCAGGAGAGCGATCTCCACATTCTTGCCCAGAAGGAGGGAGAGTCCCTGCGCAAGTACATCCAAAGGTTCAGCCGCGTGCAACACAACATCCCGGATGTCCACCCTACCGCGGTTATCAGCGCGTTCCACCAGAACGTGCGTAACCGCCGGATGAGGGAAGAGATGGCGATGACCAAGATCCGGGACGTCAGCGAGCTTTATGCTCTGGCTGACAAGTGTGCCCGTGCTGAAGAGGGGAGGAGACTCCCCGGAGAGGATACTGGCGCAGGAGGAACAGATAGCGAGGATGCCGCCCCGGCAAGGAAAAACCGGCGGCGGAATAACAAGAAGAAGAAGAGCAAGGAGGTACTGGTTGTCGAGCAGTCCGGCAAGGAGGCTGCCGCCAAGAAAACACAGGCTGGTGGCTCCGGCAAGGAGGCCGCCCCTGTAGCAGCAGCCGACAAGCAGGACGGCTCCGACAAGCAGTACTGCAAGATCCACCGCACCAAGGGCCACGATCTCCAGAACTGCAAGAGAGTAGAGTACCTCGTAGAGCAGCAGAAGGCTGAATACGAGAGACGTGACAAGGAGAAGGCCCAAGGAGGTGGAGGAGAGCCCAGCAAGAAGCGGCCATTCAATGGCCGGGGAGGACGCCGCGGCAAAGCCAAGCAGCGGCAAGGGGACCGACCTCCCCGGGGCCGCGACAAGGACGAAGACGACGACGACGACGAGGACATGGATGACGGAGATACCAGCGAGCAGGAGTTCCAGAAGGCCACAAAAGTCCTGTGCGTCGATGGAGGTGCCTCTCTGCACACTTCCCACCGCCAACTCAAACAATGGGTGCGAGAAGTGAACGCAGCTGAGCCACCCATCGAGTCGCGCAGGCTGCTGAAATGGTCCGGCACGCCCATCATCTTCGACCTTGAGGATCACCCTGACCGCACAACTGCGGTCGGGTGTTTGCCGATGTTGGTCTCACCAACTATCAGCAACCTCAAGGTCACCAAGATGTTGGTTGACGGCGGGGCCGGCCTCAACTTGATCTCCTCCGCTGTGATCAAGAAGCTGCAGATCCCCGACAGCGAGCTCGAGGAAACCGGGACGTTCCAAGGAATCAACCCGGGGAGGAGCAAGCCCAAGGGGAAAATCACGCTGCCGGTGACCTTTGGCGGAGAGCTTAACTTCAGGACGGAGAGGATAAACTTTGATGTTGCCGATATCCCATTGCCATACAATGGGATACTTGGCCGTCCTGCGCTCGCCAAGTTCATGGCAGCATCCCACTACGCCTACAACATGCTCAAGATGCCGGGGCCCATAAGCGTCATCTCTGTCCCCGGCGACAAGAAGGATGCGCTTATTTGCGCCGACAAGATTTACCGGGACGCAGTAGCCGCGGCAGAGAGCAAGACACTTGCCGCTGAAGCTCCCGGGGGGAAGACCAAGACCAAGTCCGGCAAGAGCTCTGGGGCCCACTCCGGCAAACGCACCTCTTCGGAGTGCTGCGCTGCCGTCGAGGACGCACCATCGAGCTCCACCGGCAAGTGCAAGAAAGGAATGGCAGCTCCACCGGCAACCAAGAAGGTGTCCGCCAAGGAGGACGGCACTGGTGGTACTTTCACCATCAGTGCTACACTCGACCCCAAATAGGAAAGCGCGCTTGTTGCCTTCCTGCGGGCGAATATCGACGTGTTTGCATGGCAACCGTCTGACATCCCCGGCGTTCCCAGGAAGGTAATTGAGCACAAGCTTGTTGTTTGTCCTCACGCGCGGCCCGTCAAGCAGAAGGTCAGGAAGCAAGCGGTGGAGCGTCAAGAGTTTATAGCTGAAGAAATCAAGAAGTTGGAGGCAGCAGGCCTTGTTAGAGGAGTGCTTCATCCCACGTGGCTGGCCAATTCAGTTGTCGTGCGCAAGGCTAATGGGAAGTGGAGACTTTGTATAGACTTCACTGATGTGAATAAAGCTTGTCCCAAGGATCCATTTCCCTTGCCGCGCATTGACCAGATTGTTGACTCCACGGCTGGGTGTGAGTTGCTTTCGTTTCTTGATGCATACTCAGGTTACCACCAGATATTCATGGCTGAAGAGGACGAGGAGAAGACCGCATTCATTACTCCATGTGGCACTTACTGTTTCATACGTATGCCCTTTGGACTGAAGAATGCGGGCTCAACATTTGCAAGGGTGGTCCACACTGCCTTCGAGCCACAGATCCACAGGAATGTAGAAGCCTACATGGATGATATAGTGGTCAAGAGCAAGAGCAAGGATACCCTGATACAAGACTTAGAAGAAACCTTTGAGAATCTGCGCAAGATACAACTCAAGTTGAACCCCGAGAAGTGCGTTTTCGGAGTCCCCTCCGGCAAGCTTCTCGGGTTCTTTGTGTCCCAGAGGGGGATTGAAGCCAATCCCGATAAGATCAAGGCCATCGAGCAGATCGAAGCGCCAAAGCGCGTCAAGGATGTGCGGAGACTTGCTGGTTGTGTGGCTGCCCTCAGCAGGTTCATTTCAAAGTCTGCAGAACGCGCCCTGCCTTTCTTCAAAATCTTGAAAAAGGCAGGTCCTATGAAATGGACTCCGGAAGCGGAGGCAGCGCTGCATGACTTGAAAGAATACATGTCCTCTACTCCTATACTTGTCGCACCTAAGCCACAAGAGAAGTTGCTGATGTACTTAGCAGCAACCAATCAAGTGGTTAGTGCTGCGTTGGTAGCGGAGAGAGAAGCAGATGAGGAGCCCACTTCCCCGGCAAGCACATCCAGCGACAAGCAGGGGGCTTCCCCGACAAGCTCTGGCCCCGACAAGGACAAGTCTGCGCAGGAACAAGGAGAAGTGCGAAAGAAGATGGTGCAGTGCCCAGTTTATTTTGTAAGTTCCCTCTTGCAGGGGGCTAGATCAAGATACTCTGGGGTACAGAAACTGCTTTTCGGCCTCCTCATGGCCTCGAGGAAGCTGCGCCACTACTTCCAAGCACACGAGATAACGGTGGTCACTCGCTTTCCGTTGAAGAGGATACTGCAAAACCCAGAAGCAACAGGCAGGATCGTCGAGTGGGCACTAGAACTGTCGAGCTTTGGTCTCAAGTTTGAAAGCACTTCAACTATACAGAGCAGAGCTTTGGCAGAGTTCATAGCAGAATGGACCCCAACGCCAGATGAAGAAGTCCCAGAGACAAGCATCCCCGTCCAAGAAGCAAGCAAGGAGTGGATAATGTACTTCGATGGTGCCTTCTCGCTGCAAGGCGCCGGTGTTGGTGTGCTGCTCATAGCACCCACCGGGGAGCACCTCAAGTACGTTGTTCAAATGCACTTTCCCAAGGAGCAGGCGACAAATAATACTGCCGAGTATGAGGGTCTGCTTGCCGGTCTCAGAATTGCGGCCGAACTTGGGATCAAGAAGCTGATTGTACGGGGAGATTCACAGTTGGTGGTTCGACAAGTAAACAAGAGCTATCAGAGCCCTTTGATGGAAGCCTATGTAGATGAAGTGAGGAAGCTTGAAGAACACTTTGAAGGCCTGCAGATGGAGCACGTTCCAAGAGTTCAGAATGATATTGCAGATGGCCTCTCAAAGTGTGCCGCCATGAAGTTACCTGTGGAACCAGGGACCTTCATGCTCAGGCTAACTCAGCCATCAGTTACACCATCAGTTGGGCAAAGCAAGAAGAGGAAGTTGGTCTCCGGAGACTACTTGCCGGTGGATCTTCCTGAAGCCGCCGCCAAGGTCCCCAAGATCAACGACCAAGATGCTGAGGAACAGTCTGCTCCTGCGGACCCAAAGGTCTGTACAGTCGAAGCAGGCGTTCCCGGCAAGTCTTGCCCCGGCAGGCTTGCCGGGGAACACTCAGCTCCGGCAGAGCCGCAGGTTCTTGCCGTGGAAGCTGTGGTTCCCGCAGCAGCACTGATGCCTTTAGCCCTTGTTGTTGAGCCACAGGCTCCGGCATGGGCACAGCAAATCGTCCGTTTTCTGCAAACTGGAGAACTTCCCGAAGAACCAAAAGAGATAGAAAGAATTACCAGGCAGTCAAGTATGTACCAGTTCGTAGGCAACGAACTGTACAGAAGAAGACTCAATGGTGTCAGGTTGAAGTGCATCTCCAGGGAAGATGGACAGAAGCTGTTGGCAGAGATACACGGAGGCATATGTGGCCACCACATTGGCGCAAGAGCACTTGCCGGGAAGGCGTTCCGGCAAGGTTTCTTTTGGCCAGAAGCTCTCCAAGATGCAACTGCACAAGTAACCAAGTGTGAAGCGTGCCAGTTCCATGCCAAGCAAATACATCAGCCAGCTCAAGCTCTCCAGACGATCCCTTTGTCCTGGCCCTTCTCGGTCTGGGGGCTCGACATCCTCGGCCCCTTTCCCCGCGCAGTCGGGGGCTTTGAGTACTTGTACGTCGCCATCGACAAGTTCACAAAGTGGCCAGAAGTGGAACCGGTGAGAAAGGTGACCGCACAGTCAGCAGTCAAGTTCTTCAGGTCAATTGTTTGCCGTTTCGGAATCCCTAACAGGATCATCACCGACAACGGCACACAGTTCACAAGTCGCACCTTCATGCAGTACGTCCAAGACCTTGGCGCCAAGGTCTGCTTCACTTCTGTTGCTCACCCGAGGAGCAATGGTCAAGCGGAGAGGGCCAATGCTGAAGTGCTGCGCGGGCTCAAGACAAGAACTTTCGACAGGCTGCACAAGTGTGGAAGAAACTGGATAGAGGAGTTGTCGGCGGCTCTTTGGTCAATCAGGACGACACCAAATCGAGCCACCGGACAGACACCCTTTGCTCTTGTCTATGGAGCAGAGGCAGTTCTCCCCACGGAACTCGTATACGGATCTCCTCGAGTGCTCGCTTACGACGAGCTCGAGCAAGAGCAACTGCGGCAAGATGACGCACTGCTCCTCGAGGAGGACCGTCTCCAGGCTGCTGTACGAGCTGCTCGATACCAGCAAGCTTTGCGTCGCTACCATAGCCGCAAAGTCAAGGCCAGGAGTCTCGAGGAAGGCGACCTTGTTCTTCGGCGCGTTCAGTCCGCCAAGAATTCCAACAAGTTGACGCCGAAGTGGGAAGGCCCTTATCGGGTGAGACAAGTCACTAGGCCCGGCGCTGTCCGCCTTGAGACCGAAGAAGGCTTACCGGTGAGCAACTCCTGGAACATTGAGCATCTTCGAAAGTTTCACCCATAAGGCGCGGCTGCCGTGATCCGCTCCGGCAACCACCTTTTGTACAAGTCTTGCTGCTGTTGCATGTAAACCTTTGTACAAAGCCCGGCGCAGACCCTGTGCATCAGTAAAGCTTTTGTGTTTCGCACCATTTGTCATTTCATGCCTATTCTTTTTACTTGCATGCATCATCTGACACTTTGTGCAGCACGCATCCCCGGTAAGCACTAACAAGCTGCAAGGCTCCGTACTAGTGTTTCCTCCTCCTTTCTTTTCTCTCTTAAACAGAAAGAGTGTTCCTCGCGCACAAGTTTGCCGGGGGGGAAGGAGACAGTAGTATGGACCAAGTGCTGTTCAAGAAAGGAAAGCCTTGCCAGGAAGCAAACAGTCTGCATAAGCTAAGTTGCCAAAGTTTGAGCATTCAAATTTTTCAAATTCGTAGTTGTCTTCCTTGAACAACCACACTTTGTATGGAAAACCTGTGCACGGAGGAACCTACCCGTGGCTAGCTGCGCCCTTACTTTGTTTCGAGCACGCTCAACGGCTTAAGTGAGCTGCGACAAGTGTCGCGCCCTTATTTCGTTTTCGAGTTCGCTCAACAATCTAAGTGTGCTGCGACTGGCTGCGGCAAGGTTTCTTGCCGGCAAGGGCATTGCCAGCAGGCTGCTAAGAGTCCCGCACTCAGCGCTCGCGGCAAGGGCCCCTTTGCCGGCAAGTTCCCTAGAAGCGTAGGGTGAAAAGCATACAAAATGAAGGAACAAAGCAAGGGAGATAACAATGCATTAACTATCCAAAATAAAGTTATATTACAAGATAGCTTGCCGCTGTTCTAACCAACTACTACTCATGACTCAATTGACAGCGGCAAGGGAAGCAGAAAGAAGGGGGCCTAATCCTGAAAGCACATTTGCTCCCTGGGTGGTTTTGGTAATTAATGACAACATACTTTGTGGTTGGACTAATGCTTTTATCAAGTATGTTTCAGGAAATTCAATCACATTGGCTTGGCAAAATAACTGAAGAAGTGGACCCCTCAAAATGCTAAGGCAAGCATTGGCAAAAGCTCAAGACTCCATTTTTGGTTTAGTGATCCAAGATCACATTGAGTCCATAGGAAAAGCCAATACTATTAAAAGGGGATGAGGTTGTGTTGATGATCTGGTTGCTCAAGTGCTTAGTGATATATCTCCTTCAACTATCAGCAACTTTCACTAGAAAACACACTCATAAGTAATCTCGGTCCCACCGATTTTCCAAACTCAGTCACACCGAGATGAACCACCTCAGCCATAAGCCAAACCCTAGAAAAATCGGTCATTCCGAGTTTGAGATCGGTCTCACCGAAATATGGGCTGCCAAGCTTCTGTAACCGTTTGTCATCAAATCGGTCATTCCGAGTTGATAAAATCGGTCTTACCGAAATTGGCATGTTCCTGTCTTGACTCAAATCGGTCTAACCGAGATTCCATTTTCGGTCCCACCGAAAACCCCAACGTTCATATTATTGCACTTTCGGTCTCACCGAGTTTCCCATTTCGGTCCCACCGAAAACCCCAACGTTCACTATATTTGAACTTTCGGTCTGACCGAGATTCCATTTCGGTCTCACCGAGATTGCTCAATTATGTGTGTAACGGTTGGATTTTTGTGTGGAGGCTATATATACCCCTCCACCCCCTCTTCATTCGTGGAGAGAGCCATCAGAAAGAACTACCACTCCTACCTTACACTTTCTGAGAAGAGAACTACCTACCCTTGTGTTGAGATCAAGTTGCTCCACTCCTACCATATGAAACTTGATTTCTAACCTTCCCAAGTTGCTTTCCACTCAATCCTTTCTTCCACCACAGCCAAATCAGTGAGGAGAGTTGAGTGTTGGGGAGATTATCATTTGAAGCACAAGAGCAAGGAGTTCATCATCATCAACAACATCTATTACCTTTTGGAGGGTGGTGCCTCCTAGATTGGTTAGGTGTCGCTTGGGAGCCTCCGTCATCGATGTGGAGTTGAACCAAGAAGTTTGTAAGGGCAAGGAGATCGCCTACTTCGTGAAGATCTACCCCGAGTAAGGCTAGCCCTCCGTGGGCGTAGGCCATGATGGAATAGACAAGGTTGCTTCTTCGTGGACCCTTCGTGGGTGGAGCCCTCCGTGGACTCGCGCAGCCGTTACCCTCCGTGGGTTGAAGTCTCCATCAACGTGGATGTACGATAGCACCACCTATCAGAACCACGGGAAAAATCATTGCGTCTCCAAATTGCGTTTGATCTTCTCCACTTCTCTTTACTACTTGTGCAATTTACTTTCCGCTGCCCATACTCTAGAATTGCATGTGTAGTGTGCTACTTGACTTGTGTGTTATGCAAAATCTGCCAAAATCTGTCCTTGATAAAAGACAGAAATTTTATCTTGTCGAGTAGTCTAATCACCCCCCCTCTAGACACTCTCACCTTCTTGGATCCCTCAATTGGTATCAGAGCTTTGGTCTCCATTGCTTTGGTTTACACACCATTGGAGGAAGATGGACGTGTCTACGTTTGGGAGTGTTAGCCATAGAGTGCCTATTCTTAATGGAGAGTCATATAACTCATGGAGGTCTGAAATGCTTAGTATCTTTAAGATGTACAATTTGTGCAAATATGTTGAGACCCCCTATGTGCCTCCATTTGATCCCTTGCACCCTACCATAGATGAAGAGCTTGATTTGCTTCGTAACCTTAGAACTGTAAATCTTATCATTAGAGGGTTACCCGATGACTTGCTTAAGCTTGTTACAAACTTTGAGTGCGCCTATGCTATGTGGAAATTCTTGGAAGAACTTTATCCGGACTACTCTTTGAGAAGTCTTGATGAAATTCTACACAAGACTATTGAATTTGATAAGATGCGCCCCAATGATCCCAACTTTGATAAATGCTTCTTTGAGCTTCGTGATCTTATGAAAAAGAAGGGTGATCCCGGTCTTATCAATGCTTTAATTAGAAAAGCTCTTGTTTTGCATTCCGAAGATTATTGTCACATTGACAGAACTAATGCAAGTGGTTACCAAATTGACCTAGGTGTTGATGATGAACAATCTATGGGTCAATATGATGATGAGCATGAGCATGATGATGATTACTCCGATTCGGACACCGAGCTAGACAAGATCATGAAGAGTCTCAATCTTATGGCAAATCTGAGAGACTACATGTCCGGTGGAAAAGAGTGGATTCTTGATAGTGGATGCACCGACCACATGACCGGAGACAAAGACATGTTTCGAGAGCTTGCAAAGAACGATGGTCCACGCAAGTATGTGACTTTTGGAGACAACTCCAAGGGTAAGGTACTTGGCCTTGGTAAGGTGGCCATATCTCATGATAGCTCTATTCAAAATGTCATGCTTGTAGAATCTCTTGGATACAATTTACTTTCCGTGTCTAGATTAGCTGACTTTGGATTCAATGTGCTATTCACCAAAGTAGATTGCCAAGTCTTTCGTCGTGACAATCAAAACATGGCATTTACCGGTATCCGTAGAGGTGATCTATATATTGTTGATTTCACTAAGAAAGCCCAACCTAGAGCTTGTTTCATTGCTAAATCCTCTAAAGGTTGGTTATGGCATAGAAGGCTTGGACATGTTGGTATGCGTAATTTAGATAAGCTGATCAAAGGTGATCATATTCTTGGTGTTAAAGATGTTCTCTTTGACAAAGATAAACTTTGTAGTGCTTGTCAAGCAGGAAAACAAGTTGGTGGAAGTCATCCCGTGAAAAACATCATGACCACAAGGAGACCGCTTGAGCTTCTTCATATGGATCTCTTCGGTCCCAATGCTTACAAAAGCCTTGGTGGTAACTCCTTTGGTCTAGTTATAGTTGATGATTATTCCAGATTTACGTGGGTATTTTTCCTTGATGATAAATCGCAGGTTCAGAGAATCTTCAAAACCTTTGCCAAAAAGGCCCAAAATCAATTTGAAGTGAAGATCAAGAAAGTTCGGAGTGACAATGGAACGGAGTTCAAGAACGCCAATGTAGACTCCTTTCTCGATGAGGAAGGAATTCTACATGAGTTCTCAGCTACGTACACTCCTCAACAAAATGGAGTTGTTGAGAGGAAGAACCGAATGCTCATAGAGATGGCGAGAACGATGCTTGATGAATACAAGACACCGAAGCATTTTTGGGGAGAAGCAGTCGAGACAGCTTGTCATGCTATCAACAGGCTTTATCTTCATAAGCTCCTCGGCAAGACATCATACGAGCTCCTCACCGGTAACAAACCCCAAGTGGGATACTTTCGTGTCTTTGGTTCAAAATGCTATATCCTTGATAAGCATCGTCGGTCTAAATTTGCTCCTAAATCTCATGAAGGCTTTCTCCTTGGTTATGGATCAAACTCCCACACCTACCGTGTCTACAATAATTTCACCCGAAAGGTTGAAGAGACGGTAGACGTGAAGTTTGATGAATCTAATGGCTCGCAAGTAGAGCAAATGCCTATTGATGTAGGAGACAAGGACCCATCGGAAGCTATCCAAGATTTATCTATTGGAAAGATCCGTCCCATGGAAGTGAAGGAGAGTACCTCATCTACATATGTGGAGCTCCCTACCTCACGGCGAGATGAACCTCAAGGCAACGTGGAGGCCTCCACAAGTGGAACTCACCAAGATGAGGAAGTGCAACAAGAAGATCCACCACAACCTCCTTCTCCACCACCTCAAGACAACACCAACAACAATGAAGAAGAAGAAGAGGAAGATGAAGATGATGAGGAAGCTCAGCCACAACCGCAACAAAAGCTATCCCGAGTCCGAGCAAGAGTCAAGAAAAATCATCCCGTGGAACAAATGATGAACGACATCAACTCCGGGAGAATTACTCGCTCTAAAACTCGCTTAGCTAACTTCTGTGAGCATTACTCATTTATCTCTAGTATTGAACCTATGAAGGTAGAAGAAGCACTTGAAGACCCGGATTGGGTGAACGCTATGCACGAAGAACTACATAACTTCGAGAGGAACAAGGTGTGGACTTTGGTAGAGAAGCCCAAGGATGATCAAAACATCATTGGAACCAAATGGGTGTTTCGGAACAAGCAAGATGAAGATGGACAAGTCATCCGCAACAAGGCTCGTCTCATAGCTCAAGGTTACACACAAGTCGAAGGTATGGACTATGGTGAGACCTATGCCCCCGTTGCTAGACTTGAGTCCATTCGCATTCTTCTTGCTTATGCCAATCACCATGATATTACTCTCTATCAAATGGATATCAAAAGTGCTTTCCTAAATGGTGAAATTGAGGAGGAAGTATTTGTGAAACAACCTCCCAGATTTGTGAATCCCAAAAAGCCTAATCATGTTTACAAGTTGCACAAAGCTCTTTATGGTCTTAAACAAGCTCCTAGAGCTTGGTACAAATGCTTGACTAGTTTTCTTCTTGAAAAAGGCTTTGAGATTGGAAAGATAGACTCAACGCTGTTCACAAAAAGGGTTAATGGTGAACTATTTGTGTGCCAAATATATGTTGATGATATTATCTTTGGTTCAACTAACCCTCATTTTAGCAAGAAGTTTGGACAGCTCATGTCGGAGAAGTATGAGATGTCCATGATGAGTGAACTCAAATTCTTCCTTGGGTTGCAAATCAAGCAATCTAAGGAGGGTACCTTTGTCTCACAAACAAAGTACACCAAGGATCTCTTCAAGAAGTTCAACATGCAAGAAAGCAAAGGTATGAGTACCCCCATGCCTACAAGTGGACACAATGACTTGACAAAAGATGGAGAACCCGTTGATCAAAGGGTTTACCGATCTATGATTGGTTCTCTACTATATCTTTGTGCTTCTCGTCCTGACATAATGTTGAGTGTATGCATGTGTGCGCGATATCAAGCAGCCCCTAAAGAATGTCATCTTAAAGCTGTTAAAAGGATAGTGAGATACTTGATACACACACCAAACTTTGGCATTTGGTATCCTAAGAGGGCCTCTTTCGACCTTGTTGGCTATTCCGACTCGGACTATGCCGGTGACAAGGTTGATAGAAAGTCAACTTCGGGTACGTGTCAATTCCTTGGTCGATCCCTTGTATCTTGGTCCTCCAAGAAACAAAATTCGGTATCATTATCCACTGCCGAAGCAGAATATATTGCTGCTGGTTCGTGTTGTGCTCAATTACTATGGATGACACAAACGCTTAAGGATTATGGGATACATGTGAGACATGTTCCTTTGCTTTGTGACAATGAGAGTGCGATTAAAATTGGACACAATCCAGTGCAACACTCTCGAACAAAGCATATTGAAGTTCGTCACCATTTTATTCGTGATCATATTGCCAAGGGTGACATTAATCTTAAGCATGTTCGTACTGACAAACAACTTGCTGATATCTTTACAAAACCTCTTGATGAGAAGGTATTTTGTCGCTTAAGGAGTGAGTTGAACATCATTGATGCTTCAAACTTGGAGTGATAACTCCATTGATGCATGCAAGGCATGAGCCTACTTGACTAATCCTTGATATTTCTCTTATAATGATGATCATATGTCTTGGACACATTTGCCTCCTTGTATTGCATCTAACTCCTTGCAGGTACTTGGATGATCTACATTCCACAAGATTACCACACACTCAAATCATGAGTAATCTTGTCATTGACCAAGTATCTAGCCCTTTGGGATGTTGAGTTCAAGGAACAAAATTCCACATATCCTTTTTGACATCTTATACATCTAGTATTTCACTCTTGTCATCTTGGATATCCTTGAGTATTTCCTTGCTTGCCTAACCCATGTAGGAAGATGAACTACACAAGTAGAAATGGCGCTCCAACTTCACATTCAATGAGCACCTACATCAAGTTTACCTACATGAGCAAAGCATCAACAAGCCCAAGGTATGTTCTTCACATCTTTAAGGAGCTTTGCTCAAAGTCATGAGTACAAGCAGCTTCATAAGATGTGATCACATCAAATGCTTAATCAAAAAATGGCAACCCCATTTTGAGCTTAAATGATGAGTATGACCTATGATCAAATGTCCTCATTTGACTCCTAAGTCAATATACTCAAACATAGGTGACCTTGTCGCCGACCTTTATCTAGATGAAGTACATATGTTTTGGAGTCTTTCTATTTTCTCTTATGTTCTCTCATTGAGTTTTCATTTCAAAAAAAAAAATCTTTTTTTCATTTCTATTCTTCTGTCTTTGTGTATATCATTCTGGCTCTGATCAATTCCTTGAAAAATCTTTCACAAATTCATTGCAAATCCTTTGAAACATTCCTCGCAAAGTGAGCTGAATTATTTCAGTATTTCCTTGGAATTAAACTCGGCGTCACCGATTTAAAATTTTCGGTCTAACCGAAAAGGATCTACCCTAAGTCCCTGACTTTCGGACCCACCGATCCATCTAATTCGGTGTCACCGATTTATCTCTTCCAGGATATCATCTTCTGCAGCTCCACTCATTATTTCTCTATGCATGTTCCTATTTGCCCTGTTGTGATTCTTAAGGATCCCACCTCTTTCTTTCCATCTTTCCTGCCCTACCTAGTTTGCTGTCCTTTTCGGCACTTGATGTCAAAGGGGGAGAAGACTTAGGGGGAGTAGTGGGAGAAGAGAAGACTTAGGGGGAGAAGAAAAGCAGTCTTATCTTAAGGGGGAGAGAATCACATCAAAGCTTTGTCGTGTTTTACATTGGACATCATTCTCATTTGGCATCATTCTTTTGATTTTGCTCTTTCCATCAAACCCCTTGTTCTGAGAGAACTCAAAGGGAGAGGAATCTTCACAATTGATATCTTATGGAAAGCAAAATCTCTCAGAATTCATTGAAAATCTTTTAGTTTCGGAGACATGTTTGCTGATTCAAGCTTGTGCTCAATATGAGACACTCTTTATACATGTCCTCCCTGGCTTGGTACTCTTGATGTCCTTGCAGTTGGTTGAAGAAATACTCTTGTGTTATCTAACCCTGTTTTCCCAAGTTTATCTCTTCAGGTACAATGCCAAGGAACCTCAAGGTAAGTATATGCACCTTGCAGAATGTGCATGATGGTGACTTGCTTGTGAATACTTGTTTGCAAGAAATCACCATGCACATATGCATTATCATTCACTTCTTTTCATCTGCTCTGATGCATATAGCCAAGCTGCATGTAGCACATCTTGCTTATCTCTCTTGTGTGCTTGTGGTAGTCCAAAACCATAATTTATGAAAATCTTGCACACTTGTAGGGGGAGCCTGTGTACTACATGCTTGTCAAAGCTTTCGTGATAATTCTGTCTTTCTTTCAATAAGCTTTGATGTCTTGTTTAGAGTGATTTTAGTGTGTTGCCATCAATTACCAAAAAGGGGGAGATTGAAAGCACATTTGCTCCCTGGGTGGTTTTGGTAATTAATGACAACATACTTTGTGGTTGGACTAATGCTTTTATCAAGTATGTTTCAGGAAATTCAATCACATTGGCTTGGCAAAATGACTGAAGAAGTGGACCCCTCAAAATGCTAAGGCAAGCATTGGCAAAAGCTCAAGACTCCATTTTTGGTTTAGTGATCCAAGATCACATTGAGTCCATAGGAAAAGCCAATACTATTAAAAGGGGATGAGGTTGTGTTGATGATCTGGTTGCTCAAGTGCTTAGTGATATATCTCCTTCAACTATCAGCAACTTTCACTAGAAAACACACTCATAAGTAATCTCGGTCCCACCGATTTTCCAAACTCAGTCACACCGAGATGAACCACCTCAGCCATAAGCCAAACCCTAGAAAAATCGGTCATTCCGAGTTTGATATCGGTCTCACCGAAATATGGGCTGCCAAGCTTCTGTAACCGTTTGTCATCAAATCGGTCATTCCGAGTTGATAAAATCGGTCTTACCGAAATTGGCATGTTCCTGTCTTGACTCAAATCGGTCTAACCGAGATTCCATTTTCGGTCCCACCGAAAACCCCAACGTTCATATTATTGCACTTTCGGTCTCACCGAGTTTCCCATTTCGGTCCCACCGAAAACCCCAACGTTCACTATATTTGAACTTTCGGTCTGACCGAGATTCCATTTCGGTCTCACCGAGATTGCTCAATTATGTGTGTAACGGTTGGATTTTTGTGTGGAGGCTATATATACCCCTCCACCCCCTCTTCATTCGTGGAGAGAGCCATCAGAAAGAACTACCACTCCTACCTTACACTTTCTGAGAAGAGAACTACCTACCCTTGTGTTGAGATCAAGTTGCTCCACTCCTACCATATGAAACTTGATTTCTAACCTTCCCAAGTTGCTTTCCACTCAATCCTTTCTTCCACCACAGCCAAATCAGTGAGGAGAGTTGAGTGTTGGGGAGATTATCATTTGAAGCACAAGAGCAAGGAGTTCATCATCATCAACAACATCTATTACCTTTTGGAGGGTGGTGCCTCCTAGATTGGTTAGGTGTCGCTTGGGAGCCTCCGTCATCGATGTGGAGTTGAACCAAGAAGTTTGTAAGGGCAAGGAGATCGCCTACTTCGTGAAGATCTACCCCGAGTAAGGCTAGCCCTCCGTGGGCGTAGGCCATGATGGAATAGACAAGGTTGCTTCTTCGTGGACCCTTCGTGGGTGGAGCCCTCCGTGGACTCGCGCAGCCGTTACCCTCCGTGGGTTGAAGTCTCCATCAACGTGGATGTACGATAGCACCACCTATCGGAACCACGGGAAAAATCATTGCGTCTCCAAATTGCGTTTGATCTTCTCCACTTCTCTTTACTACTTGTGCAATTTACTTTCCGCTGCCCATACTCTAGAATTGCATGTGTAGTGTGCTACTTGACTTGTGTGTTATGCAAAATCTGCCAAAATCTGTCCTTGATAAAAGACAGAAATTTTATCTTGTCGAGTAGTCTAATCACCCCCCCTCTAGACACTCTCACCTTCTTCGATCCCTCAAATCCACACGCTCTCCGTCGACCCTCTTGATCTTTCCCGCCTTCGCCACGATGTGGACAACTCGTGCCTTCAGCGCTTCCACGTCAGCTTCAGGCGGCAAGGTCCGGAGGACATTCTCAAGATTGATCCCGGGGTTACGATAGACAATCTTCGTCAACACCCGCTCCAGGGTACCCATGCAGAGTCACCGCGCCTCGTTTGCCAGCTGCACGGGGACCCTCTCCCGTAGCTGCGCGAGGGCCGGCGCCACACCTCTGAGGAACAGGCTTAACTTGGCGCTGTGAGGGAGGCTCTCGTCGGGGGAGTACACGAGGTGCGCCGTCCCCAGCGCTGCCATCTCCCTGTCGATGTTGGCGACGGAGGTGACGAGCTCCTCGGTCCACTGCTCCACTGTCCGATGGAAGTTGTTCTGCGTGGTAGCAGCACTGTCCAGCAGCACCCTCTCAGCCCTGAGCTCCTCCTTCAAGTCCGACTCCCGTTTCCGGGCGGCGTCAAGTGAGTCAGTGAGAGTGGAAACCTTCAGCTCTAAATCAGCAATGGAGTCCTTGGCGGCAGTGAGTTCTTTGCCCTTCTCGGAGAGACGGACTTGCAGCTCCGAGTTGGTGTGGGCGTCCTTCTCCCGCGCCAAGTTGAGCGCGGCAACGCTCTCCTCGCTCGTCTTCAGGCTCGACTCCAGCTGCGCCACCCTGGCTTCTAGATCCCTCTTGGCGGTCTCTGCAGCAGCAGCGGCGTCCCTCGCCTCCTGCAGAGCCCCGCCAATAGCCTGCTCACGAGCGGTGAGGTCGTCCTCGTGGATATCGAGGTCGACCTTCCGCTGGTTGAGCACTCCCTCCCGCCGAGACAGCTCCTCGGCGGCCAGTCGCTGCTGCTCCTCCACCTCGGCCTTCTCGAGGAGGAACGCCTGGTGTGCCCCGGCAAGCTCTTCGCGCTCCTCCGCCAAGTTACGGAGGGCCGCTTGGTTGGCGGCACGGAGCTCCGCAGCACGCTTCTCCAGATCAGCACTAGCCTTGGCAGCCAGTGCCTCCCGGGACTCCAACTTGGCTTGCCTCGCCCGGTACAAGCCTAGGAGTCGCCGAAGGAGTCGCTCTTCTTCGGGCTCGTCGCTGCTACCGGGCGCGTCCACAACCTTCAGCCCGGCGGAGGCGAGAACTTCTCCGTCGAAGCTCTCCCCCTCCACGGGCGCTCTTGATGAGGACGCCCACGGGACTTGGATGAAGACCCCGTTGGCGGCCTCCAAGTAGACGCCCGACCCTGCCGCAGGGGCGGAGGCGTCGGCGGCCGGTGCAGCGTCCGGCGCTCCTGCGGCCTCAGGGCCAGCAGTGCGGTCGCCGGTCCCCTCCCCCGCTGCCGCGTCAGCGGTCGGGGCGGTCTCCTCGGCGGCTGGCTCGTCGGCGCCGGCCACCCCTTCAGCGGTGGTGGCGTCCCCAGCGTCGCCGCGTACCTCCTCCTCGACGATGGTCTCCGTGTCCATCGGCTCTGGGGCGGGGGGATCTGACAGAAGAAAGAAAAGGAAGAATATCATCAAGCAAATATCCAAAAAGAAGAACCCAAGAAAAAGAAGTTACAAGGGCTTACCTGCGCGGGCCTCTTCAACGACGGGGTCCCTCGCCGGGGAGTTCTCCCTTGGCGGCGTGGAAGTAGCCCCTGCCGGCGGAGGGCCGCTTGCGCCTTCCCTTGGCGGGGTGCCCGCCCTTGTCGGGCTGCTCGCCCTTGGCGGGGTACTCGCCCTTGGCGGAGTACCCATCCTTGGCGGAGCACCGTCCCTCGCCGGGGAGCTCCTCCTTGGCGGAGAAGGTGGAACAAGTGGCTCGTCGGGGGCGCCCTCTTGGTGCTCCTGCGGCTGCGGCTCCACTTCTGCACAAGACAACAGAAGATTAACAAAAATAACAACTTCAAGCGCGCCCGTCAAGCAAAAAAGTAAACACGGGACTTACGCTGGGGGCTGCTCTCCGGAGCAGCAGGCTGGTCCGGCAAGTTCGTCGCTGGTGCATCCCCGGTCGCTGTGACGGGCTCGTCGTCTTCGAGATTAACCACAGGGATCTTGGCCCTCTTCGCCATCCTCTGGGCCAAGGTCCTGGAAGCCAAACAAGATCAGAATCAGACAAAGAAAAATCAAGACAAGAATCAAAAAGAAATGAAAGATGCAAGTACTTACTCTTCCTCCTCCTCGTCAGAGCTAAGGGCGGAGAAGTCAAACTCCGCCTCGCGCGCCCCTGCGCGAGGAGCTGGAGGAGTGGGCTCCCTCGGGCGCTTGGCGGGCTCTGGTGCCGCTGGTTGCGAAGACCCCGCGCCGGTCGTCGCCGAGGGCTGGGAGGCAGAAGGAACTCCGGAACCGCTCCGGGAAGACCCCCCCCCTCCACTTGCCGCTAG
Organism: Secale cereale; assembly: GCA_902687465.1. NCBI lineage: Eukaryota > Viridiplantae > Streptophyta > Magnoliopsida > Poales > Poaceae > Secale > Secale cereale. The sequence continues at coordinate 877,307,366 of LR738712.1, read as the reverse complement.
GACACGGGGCGCCTCCTCGACGACTTTGCTCGTCGTGGTGGCGCGCGTCGCACGACGCCTCGGCTGCTGTCGGGGCGCCGGTGGCCTCACCGTCTCGGTGGTCTTGCGGAGGCGCTTCTTCGGCGGTGGCGGAGGGCTCGGTGGCGGCGGCCTCCTCCATCCGGCTGGCTATGTATGCCACGTCCCGGTCGGTGGTCGCTCGGGTGAGGCCCCTCTTCTCGTCGGGGTTGCGTGGCCGCTCATCCAGGCTGTCAAAGAAGCTCTGCACGGTCTCCTCTGAGGGCACCAGCCATGTGGGGACAACCCCGTGCGAGTCACACTCCGGCATTGCAGCACGGATAGCGCTGAGAGCAGTGTTATTGCACAACGGAACTACTCCCCGGGAAGACTTGAACCACTCTGGATGCTTGGGGTCGTGCTTGAACAACGAGCGGATCATCCCCTTCAACTCCAGAACAATGAAATTGTAGTTCAACCCAGGGCGCAACCTCATGCGATCTGCCGCGTTGCCAAACTCCCAAGCGGGCCTCTTCCTCTCCTGCAGAGGGGCGATGCGGCGGCGAAGGAAATCAGCCCCGACTTCTCCCACAGTCAAGTTGGCGGCCCGGAGACGAAGGATCCTAGTCAAAGCGATCTGCAACTTGTCGTCCTCCGGGGCCAACTCACTCCAGTCCTTGCCGCGCACTACAGCAGTTTTGCGCGGCGAGGTAAACTGCTGGGGCTCCTCTTCTATGACCCAGCACCAGTCAGCCCTCCACTCCTCCCACTTCCCACGGAGCTCTCCTATCAAGTACGCTTCTTTCTTCCCAAGCCTGAAGATCCAGGAGATGCCGCCGGAGAGTGGGGATCCGGACTCTACTCTAGGCGTGAAGAAATGGCGGAAAAGAGCTACGTTTGGGTGGACCCCGACAAAGTTTTCGCACAGATGTGCGAAAACAGCCATCGTAAGGACGGCGTTGGGGGTGAAGTCTAGGAGATGGAGGCCGTATGTGTTCATCACATCATAGAAAAACTCCGAATACGACGGGCAAAGGCCACAGTGGAAGAACAAAGCGAAGAAATGGTAACCTCCCGGGAACATGTCGACGGCCACGGCGGGGAGGACTCTGGTGCGCGGGTGGGCTTTCGACTCCCTCGCCCAGAACAAGTAGTACTTGTCCCGGAGCACCCTTGCGCCGAGCCGCGGCGGGAAGACCACCATTCTCCTCCGCATGGCTGCCAGCCTCGCCGCCTTCTCGGACTTCTCCTTCTTCGCCTTATCGCTCTTCGCCTTGTCGCTCTTCGGGGCCATGGCGGGGACGGCGAGGGAGGTCGACGGCGCTGCGGTTGCTGGAGACGGCGGAGGAAGGGCGGAGCTTGGCTCTCTGTCGACCTTTGGGGAGGCAGAGGGCGACGGGGGTTTCTGGAGATTCAAGACAGAATGAAGGCGATGGGGGGAAACTGCCCCTGCTTCCTCTGCTTTTAAGGGGGAAGTGGGGGACGTTCCGCATTTCCCATTAAAGAACAGGCCACGATCTCTCCCACGACGCCGCAATCGACGCGCGCCGTTAGGGAGGGATGCGGCGGATACGGAGAGGGATACGGCTCGCCGTGGGCCGCGTGTGCCCATGCACTGTCTTGGGCCTGGCCCAACAGCGCTCGGCACCGTGTGTGGCCCAGGCCCGGGGGCTCCTGTCGGTGTACTAAGATAGGGGTACCTTAGTACCCCAACTTGTGCACGGGCAGTAGCAGCTTCCCGTGGCAGGGCTTACCACGCGCTCGCCAAGGTCCGCTCTGGTCCCTTTGAAGCCATTCAAGAACAAAGTATCCAAGTAAAGAAACAGGACCCCGGCAAGAGGAGCTTGCCGGGAAGGCCGCACCAGGCTCAAGGTTATCACTTCAGCTCAAGACCCTGGCAAGAGGAGCTTGCCAGGGAGGCCAAGGAACAAACACCTCAGAAGACATATCGTGGCACATCACGCGCCCCGGCAGGGCCCGGGGAGCGGCGAGCTTCCGGGCCCGGCAAGATAGTGACCCCGGCAAGGTGCTTGCCGGGGGAGACTTACACTGTGTGCCTGCGCTCCAGCTCATCTGTCCACGCATCGCCCTGGGGCCCTTCCAGGGGAACGTGGCAGACGGCTGTGCAGCCTGGGGTACACGGTGGCAAGCCACGGTGACGAGGCCATCGTCGTGGCGAACGGACACGCCCTGGCGGGCGCTTTTGGGGTGACGGCGACGGGCATTCAAGGCCCTTGTCTCCCACCGTCAGGGTTAGGTATAAACCACTGTGCATGCACTGTTCATGCACTGTTACAACTACCACCACTTTTACAATTTTACCCTCCTCTACGTTGGCACCTGTCGGTGACCCCTTTGAGCTATAAAAGGAGGCCCATGCACAACGTAGAGGGGGTTCGAAACCTGGTTCACTCTCTCGCTCGGTGTAGCTAGTACTGTAGATCTTCAAGCTCCCGAGCCCAAGAGCTCAATACAACCAAGGCAGGAGTAGGGTTTTACGCGTCCGCGCGGCCCGAACCTGGGTAAACTGCCCGCGTGTGCCCCTCGATCCGCTCTTTGTGCTCCCTCCACTCCCTCACCGTACCGTAGAAGGGGCTCCGGTCCCATAGGTGTTCGTGGGCGACCAGTTTCCCCGACATCATCATTTTCACGAAATATATTAAAAAGATGAAGCATATGAGGTAACCTTAATTCCATTTTTTGTAGTTTTCTTTTATAAACTAAACTAGTGATAAAACAAGAAACTAAAAGATTCGATTGCAAGATCTAAAGATATACCATCAAGCACTAACCTCCCCGGCAACGGCACCAGAAAAGAGCTTGATGTCTACTACGCAACCTTCTTCTTGTAGACGTTGTTGGGCCTCCAAGTGCAGAGGTTTGTAGGATAGTAGCAAATTTCCCTCAAGTGGATGACCTAAGGTTTATCAATCCGTGGGAGGCGTAGGATGAAGATGGTCTCTCTCAAACAACCCTGCAACCAAATAACAAAGAGTCTCTTGTGTCCCCAACACACCCAATACAATGGTAAATTGTATAGGTGCACTAGTTCGGCGAAGAGATGGTGATACAAGTGCAATATGGATGGTAGATATAGGTTTTTGTATACTGAAAATATAAAAACAGCAAGGTAGCAAGAGGAAAACATGAGCATAAACGGTGTTGCTATGATAGGAAACAAGGCCTAGGGTTCATACTTTCACTAGTGCAAGTTCTCTCAACAAGGATAACATAATTGGATCATATTACTAGCCCTCAACATGCAACAAAGAGTCACTCCAAAGTAACTAATAGCGGAGAACAAACGAAGAGATTATGGTAGGGTACGAAACCACCTCAAAGTAATTATTTCTGATCGATCTATTCAAGAGTCCGTAGTAACGTTCAATCTATCATAGAGTTCGTACTAGAATAACACCTTAAGACACAAATCAACCAAAACCCTAATGTCACCTAGATACTCCATTGTCACCTCAAGTATCTGTGGGCATGATTATACGATATGCATCACACAATCTCAGAAACATCTATTCAACCAACACATAGAACTTCAAAGAGTGCCCCAAAGTTTCTACCGGAATGTCAAGATGAAAACATGTGCCAACCCCTATGCATAGATTCATGATGGCTTCTCGCCCCTCGTTGGTTACCCCAAGTGGAAGGTTTGAGATGTAGCGTAGCGGCAAGTTTTCCCTTGGCAAAGATACCAAGGATCGAATCCCGTGAGACTCCGAGGGTCGACAAGAAGGTGTCAATAGCGCCAGAGACTTTTGCTTGACAGGACCTGCACACAGATACAAATAACTTTGCTCCCAACGAGTACGGAGAGGTTGTCAATCCCTCCGGCCTTGTCGTTTACAAAGGATCAAACGCAAGAGATAATAGTGATAGGTATGACTGCAACTAGGAAATAAGAACAGTAAGTAAATAGCGGGTGTGGTCAGTGATGGTAATATGGACCGGGGTCCCATGATGTTCACTAGTGATGTCTCTCTCCCAAAAGACGATAAAACAACTAAGCGAGGTAAACAAATTACAGCTGGGCAATTGACAGGATTATGTGCGCAAACCAATGCTAACTATGCTGCAAGAAAGGTAGAGGCTCAAAAGCATGGGCGGTACGCCAAGGCAAGTAGACCGAAATCCATCTGCATCTACTACTAATCATCCACCTTGAGATATCTATCCAGAACATCTCGCTGGTATTAAGTTGCGAGTCCCACCCATAGTGTAAACTCAAAGCAACAGACAACTGCATTAAAAGAACTTTGCGTAAAGTAAACAATCCTTGCACCCGCAAGTACAAGCACCGTTGTTTTCCCCCTTGTGGCAATAGCACATCCCCTAGACTCATGTTTCTGTCACTCAAGCTAGTCATCGAGGGGCATGAACCCACAATCAAGCATAACGTTCCCTCTTGGAGTTACTACCTACTACTCGGCCAAAGCAATAAATAGCAACGGAGAACATGCAAGAATTACTCAAGAACATAAATATAAAAGAGGTGAATCAAATATATTACTCAAACACAATCTGAACATAATCTCATAATCCATCGGATCCCAACAAACTCGGCATAGCAACAGCATAAAGATTACATATGTGCCACGATCATGTAGGGCAGCTCACGAGGTCTACTCGATGAAGAACAAAGAAGGGAGGAGAACATCACATAGCTACTGGTCATGGACCCATGGTCCAAGGGGGACTACTCACAACTCATCCGGGAGGCGTCCATGGTGGTGGAGAAGCTCCTGGTGGTGGTTCTCCCCTCCGGCAGGGTGCCGGGAAGAGTTCTCCTGGTGCTCCCGATCTTAGAAGCGCGGCGGCGGCGGAACAGAGATGAGATCGCGAAAAAGGGTTCCGTCCTCGAGGGTTTCGGGACGCGTGTTAAATATATGCCAAAGGGGGGCACCAGAGGCGGAGAGGGGGGCCCAGGCGCCCCCCCGGCACGGCCAGGAGCGGGGCCGCGTGGGCTGCCCCTGGCTCCCCTCTGGCCCCACTTCTGGCCCGTGGAAGCTTCTGGAGCGCTGATTTTTTATATATTTTTCCTGGAATTTTTCTGGCACTTTAAGTAATGGGAAAACCTGAAATACAAAAACAGCAGAAAACATAAACTGGCACTGGGGTGCACTGAGTTAATAGGTTAGTCCAAATATGATCAAAAGTGTATGGAAGTGCATAAATATCATAGCAATATCACACAAAAGAGGCATGGAGCAAGCAGAAATTATAGATACGTTTTGGACGTATCAACATCCCCAAGCTTAATTCCTACTCGTCCTCGAGTAGGTAAATGATAACAAGCATAATTTCGGTGGTGACATGCTATTAACCATATAAGAACTTTTAAGTAAAGCAATCAAGGCATATAATCCAATTCAAGTCATAACAAGCAAGAGTCTATATTAGCATTGTAACAAGTAACATAAGAACATAAAGGTGCAAGAGCTCTCGCTGTCCGTGACTCGAATGTCTCCAAATGGTGTTTGCGTGCAAGAAAGGGGATAGGGATATATGAGAGAGTAAAACATAGTTTTTTTATTGTTGAGAACTTAATCTACTAAAGTTTCACACTTGGTCTTCTTTGGAATCTTATCTTGACTCATCCCCAGACCGTCAGCCAGGTACAAGTCAAAATGATCCACTCCCTTTCGATATTTTGAGCACTCATGCAATGGATGAGCGTAAGCAAGAAAGTCGACACTTAGGATGGCAAAGAGAGAAAAATGATAGAGGGGGAAGACAAAAAGGGTGTGAAAGGCTCACATCAATGAGGACAATCATCGGCGAGAGAAAGCCAAATGATAGATATGATGTGAGGAGTAGGGATTGCCATGCAACAGATGCACATATGAGCTAAGGTAAGCTCTCCAATGGAACTAGTGGGGGTGCATCCAACTTGCTTGCTCAAGAAGACCTAGAGCTCTTTTGAGGAGGCTCATCATTGGAATATACAAGCCAAGTTCTATAGTGTAAAGGTCCCCACATAGCTATATGCATGAATGATAATCTCTATGGGGTACAAGGTATAAGATGGAGTACGAGTGTGGATCTCTCAAAAGAAATAGTAGTGTGCCCCCTTCTCTCTTTTTATTTCTTTTTCTCTTTTTTTTCTATTTTTTATTTTTTTTGTGGCCTCAATGGCTCTTTCTTATTTATCTCTCATTTGTCCTCTTTGGGATCTTTTGATTTTGTCCTCTTTGGGATCTTTTGATTTGTCCTCTTTGGGATCTTTTCCTCACTTTAGGGGCAACACTCTATGTATTACAAGAAGTATAGAAGATCTTTCACACTTTACAAAAGTACTCAACATAAAGAAAATGAAACTATCATGATGTATGCAAATGTATGCCTCTGCCAGTGTAGCAGGATATGCAATGATACTAGCGCGTCATGTAGCAATGATTAGGGCAAGGCCCAACTAGCATGCGGCTCATCGATCAAGCAAAAAGCATGTATGACATGAAGATCAAGTCATGAGAGGATGGATGTTGCATGGCAATGTATCTCGGAAAGGCTATGGAAATGCCTTAATAGGTAGGTATGGTGGCTGTTTTGAGGAAGGATATAATGAGGCTTATGATGACAGAGCGTATCGTGCCAAGGATTTGGATGCACCGGCGAAGTATGCGCCAACTCTCGAGGTGAGAAAGGGCAATGCACGGTACCGAAGAGGCTAGAAAAATATGGATAGGTGGAAGTGTCAACTTTCGAATACTCACATTAGTCCGAAGAACTCATGCACTTATTATCGGTAACTCTCAATCTAATTAGGAGGTTCACAAAGAGACAAGTACCCCGAGGAGGAGTGTATGGGGGTTTGGTTACCCTTGCGCATCCTCGACTCATGATACGTGAGTGTACTCTAATATTCGATCCCTCCAAAGATTAGTGATCCATTTAGTAGCTAAAGTTCTCAACTATTTTGTAGGTTTTCGAAAATAAACACGGATTGCCCAAAATACGACATCTATCACTAATAGGCTAAAGCTCTTGACACCAAAAGTTCAGACATTACTCATGGCAAAACCTCAAAACTATTGCAAGTTACTACCAAAATTAAATAGCAACCTCAATTACCTACTTTAAGTCAAGACACACAACTCAGTGCAACAGACAAACTCTCTCAACAAGATAAACATGAAAACTCAAGAGAGTTCAGCAACCAACTAAACAAAAGCTCTTTAAAAAGAAAAGCATGAAAACTAAGAGCTAAACATGACAGTAGCTATGGAAAAACAAAGAGCATACACAGCAAAGATAAGCATGAAAATCCTATGTTGTGTTCTAGGTTGAAGTGGAGCGTGTTTCTCTCCCACACAAAGAAAGCTGGGTTCTAACTCGTTATGAACAGCAAGCAAAGCTACAAAAACTAAAAGGGAAACTAAAAGCAAGACGCTCCAAGCATAGCACATAATGCATGAAGTGATTAAAATATAGTGGAACGAAAGACGAACTGATAATTGTTGATGGAGAAGGGGATGCACGGGGGCATCCCCAAGCTTAGACGCTTGAGTCTTCTTGAATATTTCTTGGGGGTACACGGGGGCATCCCCAAGCTTGAGTGTTTGACTCTCCTGAATCTTTTTATCATCTTCCCTCGCACACTTGAAAACTCCCTTCATACATAACTCATCATAATCTGATTAGCGAGGTTAGTACCCATAATAAAATAATTTTTCCCTACTGGCAATAAGGATAATCTTGAAGATCTACTGTTTCTCAAGATTGCCAAAAGGTTTTTGCAAAGAAAAAGCAAGCTCAAGGTTTGCAAAACGAAGAAAAGGCAAAACAGGACAGAATCTACGAAAAACAGACTAGCAGGTAGTAAATAATTTTTTCGGGGCACTTGTGCAACTCAAATAAAAAAACTCAGAACAGACGCCCGAAAGCCAATTGTATAGAGCACGCTGTCGAAACAATTCAGACGAAAAAGATGATCTGGTGATTTTATACGAATTTTTCTGTCCACGGACAGAATCTGTTTCCTGGACAGCACGTCATAACTTTTGAACTTTCTTGCAATCAGAGGCTAAACTTGGCACAAAGCTGAAAAGAAAAGATACAATGATGATGCTACTGTAGTAACAACCATCAAGACTCAACAAAAGCAAAATAAAACTTTATTCGTCGTGGGCTGCCTCCCAAAAGCGCTTTATTTTATGCCTTTAAGCTAGGCATAATGCAAAAAGAGAGGATCAAGTTTTATCAAGAGTAAAAGAATAGCTAGCCCATATAACGGACTCAAAAGGTAACTTAATCTTCTTTCTAGGGAAGTGTTCCATCCCTTTATTGAGAGGAAATTGGAATTTTATATTCCCCTCTTTCATGTCAATGATAGCACCAACGGTGCGAAGAAAAGGACGTCCCAAAATAATTGGACAAGAAGGTTCACATTCAATATCCATAATAGTAAAATCAACGGGAACATAATTGTCATTGACAATGATAAGAACATCGTCGATCCTCCCCAAAGGTTTCTTTATGGAAGAATCAACAAGACGAACACCAAAAGAACAAGAATCAAAAGGTTTCAATTTAAGCATATCATATATTCTTTTCGGCATAACGGAGGTACTAGCTCCAACATCACATAAAGCATAGCAAGAGAAGTTATTCAACTTAATTTTAATCATAGGATCCCAACCATCTTCTAGCTTTCTAGGTATGGAGGCTTCTACCCTAAGCTTCTCCTCCCTAGCTTTGATGAGAGCATTAGTGATATGCTCCGTGAAGGCAAGATTAAGTGTGCTAGTGTGGGGATCTCTAGACATCTTGTGAAGAAAATCAATAACTTCAGAAAGGGTGCAATTATCAAAATCAAGGTCACTACTATCAAGTAAAGTGGTAGTGGTGTCCTTTAGGCTCACTTGTTTGGTAGCTTCTATGGTTATAGGAGTTTCTACGGTTGAGGTCATAGCATCACCATTAATAGGTCCAATGGGACCAGGAGTGCATTGGGTGCTAAGAGTTTGGATATCCTCAACAACTTGGATAGTAGCAACAGTGTGGTGGGTAGGAAGGCTCTTAATTCTATCTTCTTCCTCCTTTTCTCTAGCCCATCTCTCTTTAAGTTTAGCCAACATCCTAATGTTTTCATTAATTCGCACTTAAAAAGCATTCATAGGAGTGGTCTTCCTCTCCTCAAGAGGGGAAGTTCTAATTTTAAGCAATTCTACCTCATGGGCTAAATTGTCTACCTTCGAAGAGAGATTATCTAGTTTGTTTAGTTTTTCTTCTACACTCTTATTGAAGGCTTTTTGAGTAGTGATGAAGTCTTTAAGCATAATCTCTAGTTCAGAAGTGGAGTTCTTGGTGCTAGGATAAGTATTGTTGTTCCCATAGGAATTAGAGGGGAACGGTCTAGGGTTGCTACCAAAATTACTCCTATAAGCATTGTTATTGAAATTGTTTCTAGAGATAAAGTTCACATCTACTTGATCTTGAGCAATCAAAGAATTTAAAGGAACATCACGAGGATCAATAGAAGATTGCTTGGAAAGTAGAGACATGATCAAGTCAACTTTTTCATTTAGGGAGGAAATCTCCTCGATAGAGTTTACCTTCCTACCTGTTGGAGCGCATTCGGTGTGCCATTGGGAATAATTGGTCATCATCTCATCGAGAAGCTTAGTGGCAACACCAAGTGTAGTTGACATAAAGGTTCCTCCCGCGGCCGAATCCAACAAGTTCCGCGAGGTAAAGTTCAAGCCTGCATAAAAAGTTTGGATAACCATCCAAGTAGTCAAACCATGAGTAGGGCAGTTCTTGACAAGAGATTTCATGCGTTCCCAAGCTTGGACAACGTGTTCATTATCCAATTGTTTAAAATTCATTATGTTACTCCTTAGTTGGATAATTTTAGCAGGGGGATAGTACTTCCCAATAAAGGCATCCTTGCATTTGTCCCAAGAATCTATGCTATTCCAAGGCAAGGATTGAAACCAAATTTTAGCTCCTCCTCTCAAGGAGAAAGGAAAAAGCTTAAGCTTAACAATATCACCATCTATTTCTCGGTACTTTTGCATATCACAGAGTTCAACAAAATTATTTAAGTGCAAAGCAGCATCATCTCCAGCACCGGAGAATTGATCTTTCGTAACTAGGTTCAGTAAAGCAGGTTTAATTTCATAAGAAGGTGCTGAAGTGGCAGGTGTAGTAATAGGCGTGTAGATAAAGTCATCGTTGTTATGACTAGTGAAGTCACACAACTTGGTGTTCTCGGTGGAACCCATAGCAGCAACAAGCAAGATAACTATTTTTGTGATTTTTGATAGAAGACACTAAAGCAAAACTGAAAGGTAAACTAACAAGACTAAAAAGCAAAGATAAAAGATAGCGTGCAACTCCCCTATCTTGAAGAGTGGAGTCCCCGGTGACGGCGCCAGAAAACTTTGCTTGATGGCTTCTCGCCCCTCGTTGGTTACCCCAAGCGGAAGGTTTGAGATGTAGCGTAGCGGCAAGTTTTCCCTTGGCAAAGATACCAAGGATCGAATCCCGTGAGACTCCGAGGGTCGACAAGAAGGTGTCAATAGCGCCAGAGACTTTTGCTTGACAGGACCTGCACACAAATACAAATAACTTTGCTCCCAACGAGTACAGAGAGGTTGTCAATCCCTCCGGCCTTGTCGTTTACAAAGGATCAAACGCAAGAGATAATAGTGATAGGTATGACTGCAACTAGGAAATAAGAACAGTAAGTAAATAGCGGGTGTGATCAGTGATGGTAATATGGACCGGGGTCCCATGATGTTCACTAGTGATGTCTCTCTCCCAAAAGACGATAAAACAGCTAAGCGAGGTAAACAAATTACAGCTGGGCAATTGACAGGATTATGTGTGCAAACCAATGCTAACTATGCTGCAAGAAAGGTAGAGGCTCAAAAGCATGGGCGGTACGCCAAGGCAAGTAGACCGAAATCCATCTGCATCTACTACTAATCATCCACCTTGAGATATCTATCCAGAACATCTCGCTGGTATTAAGTTGCGAGTCCCACCCATAGTGTAAACTCAAAGCAACAGACAACTACATTAAAATAACTTTGCGTAAAGTAAACAATCCTTGCACCCGCAAGTACAAGCACCGTTGTTTTCCCCCTTGTGGCAACAGCACATCCCCTAGACTCATGTTTCTGTCACTCAAGCTAGTCATCGAGGGGCATGAACCCACAATCAAGCATAATGTTCCCTCTTGGAGTTACTACCTACTACTCGGCCAAAGCAATAAATAGCAATGGAGAACATGCAAGAATTACTCAAGAACAAAAATATAAAAGAGGTGAATCAAATATATTACTCAAACACAATCTGAACATAATCTCATAATCCATCGGATCCCAGCAAACTCAGCATAGCAACTGCATAAAGATTACATATGTGCCTCGATCATGTAGGGCAGCTCACGAGGTCTAATCGATGAAGAACAAAGAGGGGATGAGAACATCACATAGCTACTGGTCATGGACCCATGGTCCAAGGGGGACTACTGACAACTCATCCGGGAGGCGTCCATGGTGGTGGAGAAGCTCCCGGTGGTGGTTCTCCCCTCCGGTAGGGTGCCGGGAAGAGTTCTCCTGGTGCTCCCGATCTTGGAAGCGCGGCGGCGGCGGAACAGAGATGAGATCGCGAAAAAGGGTTCCGTCCTCGAGGGTTTCGGGACGCGTGTTAAATATATGCCAAAGGGGGGCACCAGAGGCGGAGAGGGGGGCCCAGGCGCCCCCCGGCGCGGCCAGGAGGGGGGCCGCGTGGCCAGGCCGCCTAGGCTGCCCCTGGCTCCCCTCTGGCCCCACTTCCGGCGCGTGGAAGCTTCTGGAGCGTTGATTTTTTATATATTTTTCCCGGAATTTTTCTAGCACTTTAAGTAATGGGAAAACCTGAAATACAAAAACAGCAGAAAACAGAAACTGGCACTGGGGTGCACTGAGTTAATAGGTTAGTCCAAATATGATCAAATGTGTATGGAAGTGCATAAATATCATAGCAATATCACACACAAGAGGCATGGAGCAAGCAGAAATTATAGATACGTTTTGGACGTATCAATTCCCAAGGTCACAGAACCCGCAAGTTGATCACCGAAACATACATCAAGTAGATCACATGATATCCCATTGTCACCACAGATAAGCACGTGCAAGATATACATCAAGTGTTCTCGTATCCTGAAGGACTCAATCCGATAAGATAACTTCAAAGGGAAAACTCAATCCATTACAAGAGAGTAGAGGGGGAGAAGCATCATAAGATCCAACTATAATAGCAAAGCTCGCAATACATCAAGATCGTGCCATCTCAATAACACGAGAGAGAGAGAGAGAGAGAGAGAGAGAGAGAGATCAAACACATAGCTATTGGTACATACCCTCAGCCCCGAGGGTGGACTACTCCCTCCTCGTCATGGAGAGCGCCGGGATGATGAAGATAGCCACCGGAGAGGGATCCCCCCTCCGGTAGGGTGCCGGAACAGGGTCTAGATTGGTTTTCGGTGGCTACAGAGGCTTTCGGCGGCGGAACTCCCGATCTCGGTTAATTTCCGAAGGTTTTAGTATTTATAGGATTTTTTGGCGTAGGGCACAAGTGAGGGGGCCCTCCGGGCCGTCCATGAGATAGGGGGCGCCACCACCTGCCCAGGGCGCGCCCCCACCCTCGTGGGCAGCCCGTGGCTCTCCTGGCCCAACTCTTTTACTTCGGGGGCTTCTTTTGGTCCAGAAAAAATCATAAAAAATTGGCACGTTGATGGCTTCTCGCCCCTCGTTGGTTACCCCAAGTGGAAGGTTAGAGATGCAGTGTAGCGGAAGTTTTCCCTTGGCAAAGATACCAAGGATCGATTTCCCTGAGACTCCCAGTTTCAACAAGAAGGTGTCAACTGCTAACGGCGCCAGATATTAGCAATCAACGTGGACCTGCACACAGATACAAATAACTTTGCTCCCAACGAGTACAGAGAGGTTGTCAATCCCTCCGGCCTTGTCGTTTACAAAGGATCAAACACAAGTGATAATAGTGATAGGTAATGCTGCAATAGTAGTAAAAGCTGAAAGTAAATAGCGGATGTGATCAATGATGGTAATATGGACCGGAGTCTCATGATGTTCACTAGTGATGTCTCTCTCCCAAAAGACGATAAAACAGCTATGTGAGGTAAACGAATTACAGCTGGGCAATTGACAGGACCATGTGCGCAAACCAATGTTGACTACATTGCAAGAAAGGTAGAGGTTCAAAGCATGGGCGGTACACCGAGGTAAGTAGACCCAAATCCATCTGCATCTACTACTAATCATCCACCTTGAGATATCTATCCAGAACATCTCGCTGGTATTAAGTTGTGAGTCCCACCCATAGTGTAAACTCAAAGCAACAGACAACTGCATTAAAAGAACTTGGCGTAAAGTAAACAATCCTTGCACCCCGCGGGCACAAGCACCGTTGTTTTCCCCCTTGTGGCAACAGCACATCCCCTAGACTCATGTTTCTGTCACTCAAACTAGTCATCGAGGGGCATGAACCCACAATCGAGCATAACGTTCCCTCTTGGAGTCACTACCTACTACTTGGCCAAAGCAATAAATAACAATGGAGAAAATGCAAGAATTACTTACGAACATAAATATAAAAGAGGTAGATCAAATATATTACTCAAACACAATCTGAACATAATCTCATAATCCATCGGATCCCAGCAAACTCATCATAGCAACAGCATAAGGATTACATATGTGCCTCGATCATGTAGGGCAGCTCACGAGGACTAATTAGTGAAGCACAAGAATGGGAGGAGAACATCACATAGCTACTGGTCATGGACCCATGGTCCAAGGGAGACTACTCACAACTCATCCGGGAGGCGTCCATGGTGGTGGAGAGGCTCCTGGTGGTGATCCTCCCCTCCGGCAGGGTGCCGGGAAGAGTTCTCCTGGTGCTCCCGATCTTGGAAGCGGCGGCGGCGGCGGAACAGAGATGAGATCGCGAAAAAGAGTTCCCGTCTCGAGGGTTTCGGGAGACGCTTTAAATATATGCCAAAGGGGGGCATCAGCGGAGCCTCGGGGGGCCCAGGCGCCCCCCCC
>LR738712.1:877266199-877293287 GCA_902687465.1 Secale cereale | reverse complement strand
GTGAAAACCTGAAATACAAAAACAGCCGAAAACAGAAACTGGCACTGGGGTGCACTGAGTTAATAGGTTAGTCCAAATATGATCAAAAGTGTATGGAAGTGTATAAATATCATAGCAATATCACCGAAAAGAGGCATGGAGCAAGCAGAAATTATAGATACGTTTTGGACGTATCAACATCCCCAAGCTTAATTCCTGCTCGTCCTCGAGTAGGTAAATGATAACAAGAATAATTTCTGTGGTGACATGCTATTAACCATATAGGACTTTTTCATAGTCATATGACAAAAGCTTACTGAGACAATGAATCTATAGTAATTAAGTTGCCTCATGAGAAAATCACAAAGAACTGAAAGTTTTACAATATGATATTGAAACATCAAATAGATTTGTAATGAACATGGTGTGCAAATATGATAAAGTGATATCTAGCTTGCCCCCCTTTAGTGAAGCAAAACATAAATGCAGGGGCACCTCCAAGGTTTAAGTGATGACTAGATACAATGATTTCAGAATAAACGATATCACAATCATGCAAAAGACAATGCTACTTTGGGACAATGCACATTACACTCAGAATGACAATCATGCTCTCAGTAGTTGGTGCTTTTAAAAGAAGGTGGAGACTTTCGAACCGTGGCTTTTGTTGGCAAGGTTGAAAACCCGTAGTCGGAAACAAAGACAAAACATGTACCAGAGCTCTTGGTTTTAAAAACAGAGGTAATAATTATATTTTTTTTGATTATGCATGTTCCGTCAACGAATGCTAGCAGACAACTCAATCACTTCTTGAGATGGACAAGTTTCGAGGAACGGCTCCCGAATGAGGACGATCACATCCTCTTAATCTCCTTTGTTTATCACTGCCAAAGTTTTCTGATTTCTCATGAACAAAGCGTGAAGGAGGGTTTGTTTGTTATATTATCTTTTTGAGCCGGGCGCACTCAATGCCAGTTCCTTCTCGTATTATGGGTTTGCACATTATACATGCAATCCCGGGGTGAAGCTTGTCCAACTTAAAAAGATCATGAATTAACTACTACTTCCACATGAACTTAAAACAGAGGCACAAAATAGGAATGCTTTTCTTTGAATAATTTCGAGATGCCACATGCAAGTCTCCGTTAGGAATGGCAGGTAAATACCATGTAGGAAGGTATGGTGGACTCATATGGCATACTGGTTTAAAGGAATGTGGATGCACAAGCAGTCAGTCCGCTTAGTACAGGCGAAGGTTAGCAAAAGACTGGGAGCGACCAACTAAGAGAGCAATGACGGTCATAATCATGCAGAGCGACAAAGCAACATTGAATCAGGCATGGAAGTTATATCGCTACTCAGAAACAAAAGATCATCAAGGCTTGACAAACTTTCTTTACAGTCTTAAATATGCGTGAGCATACGCCAAGTCAATCAAAATAAATTCTCGAAGAAAGATATTACTAAACCATACCACATCATAGGCAAACAAATCATGTTGGTACTCCAATAACACATTGGGAATCCCCCAGCTATTTGAGACTAACCATAAGAAAACATGAACTACTAAGTGCCATTATGCACGTAGCATCTTTATCATAGACATATCAACCAATGCAACGGAAGCAAACTCTCTTAATAAGATAAGCATGATAACTAAAGAGAGTTCAATCAACCAACTAGACAAAAGCTCTTTAAAAAGATAAGCATGAATACTAAGAGCTGAACATGATAGTAGCTATTGAAAGACAAAGAACACACACATCAAAGATAAACATGAAAATTCTATGTTATGTTCTAGGTAGAAGTGGAGCGTGTTTCTCTCCCACATAAAGAAAGCTGAGTTCCGACTCGTTATGAAAAGCTAAAGAAAACTAAAAAGGAAACTAAAAGCAAGACGCTCCAAGCATAGCACATAACACATGAAGTGATAAAAATATAGTGGAACGAAAGACGAACTGATAATGTTGATGGAGAAGGCGATGCACGGGGGCATCCCCAAGCTTAGACGCTTGAGTCTCCTTGAATATTTCTTGGGGGTGCATGGGGGCATCCCCAAGCTTGAGCGTTTGACACTCCTGAATCTTTTTATCATCTTCCCTCGCACACTTGAAAACTCCCTTCATACATAACTCATCATAATCTGATTAGCGAGGTTAGTACCCATAATAAAATAATTGTTCCTTGCTGGAAATAAAGATATTCTTGAAGGTATACTGTTTCTCAAGATTGCCAAAAGGTTTTTGCAAAGAAAAAGCAAGCTCTAGGTTTGCAAAATGAAGGAAAGGCAAAACAGGACAGAATCTGTGAAAAACAGAACAGCAGGTAGTAA
This sequence comes from Secale cereale, assembly GCA_902687465.1. Taxonomy (NCBI): domain Eukaryota; kingdom Viridiplantae; phylum Streptophyta; class Magnoliopsida; order Poales; family Poaceae; genus Secale; species Secale cereale. The sequence continues at coordinate 877,290,976 of LR738712.1, read as the reverse complement.
ATGATTTTTTCGGGGCACTTCTGCAACTCTAATCAAAAAACTCAGAACAGACGCACGAAAGACAATTATATAGAGCACGCTGTCGAAAAAATTCAGACCAAAAAGATGATCTGGTGATTTTATACGAATTTTTCTATCCAAGGACAGAATCTGTTTCCTGGACAGCACCTCACAACTTTTGAACTTTCTAGCAATCAGAGGCTACACTTGCCACAAATATTGAAAAGCAAAGATACAATGATGATGCTACTGTAGTAAACAACATCAAGACACAACAAAAGCAAAATAAAAATTTTATTCATGTGGGCTGCCTCCCAAAAGCGCTTTCTTTTATGCCTTTAAGCTAGGCATAATGCATAGAGGAATCAATAACCATCGTAATAATCGGAGCTATAAATTGCTTCAAATGGTTCCTCAACAAGTTCATTCTTGTTCCTTCTAGGAAAGGGGTTCACACCTTTTGCCTTCCCGCGTAAGCGGATTTGTCCCTTACCTATATCGATGAAGCCTTTAACTGCTCGGAGGAAGTCCCTTCCAAGCACTATATTTCCTTGGTTTGGCTCCATGATGAAGAAATCAACCATTGCAATCCCTTTAAAGAATTTAACTGGCACATCTTTTATTCTTCCCTGGATTTCAGAAATATCTCCATTAGTGTGTTCATGATAAGATGGTAATCTATCCATGTTAAATTTTAAAGAATCATGAACAATTTTTGGCATAGTAGAAACCATAGATCCAATATCACAATAAGCAAGAAAGTCTTGATTAGAGATGCTAATCCTAACAAAAGGCTCCCAATCATTGTCTATCTCCAAAATATCTCTCTTATTGGGTTTGGGTTTCTCTACCTTCATTAAGTCTAGAGCATCCATTCTCTTCTCAATAGTAGCAAGTCTATCTATGACAGTATCAAAATTATGATCATAAACAAAGTAACTATATAGACCATGTATAATTTCAAGAGCTCTAGCTTCATCACACTCTAGGAAATCTCCCTCAGCTATAATATCAAGAGAGTGTTTACACCATTTAAAAAGACCATGGTAAAAATTTCTAAGCACAATTTTTATAGGTATCCAAGGCATAATTCTCCTATGTGCATCAGAAATTCTGTCCCATGCCTTCTTCATATTTTCTCCATCCTTTTGATGGAAATCTAAAACTTCTGATTCCCTCAAAGCACCAAATCCTAACATGCTTGACTAAACAGAAAGGACTACTAGCAAATAATTTATATATATTTTTTTGTGATTTTTGATAAAAGATACTAAAGCAAAACTGAAAGGTAAACTAACAAGACTAAAAAGCAAAGGTAAAAGATAGCGTGCAACTCCCCTATCCTGAAGAGTGGAGTCCCCGGCAACGGCGCCAGAAAACTTTGCTTGATGGCTTCTCGCCCCTCGTTGGTTACCCCAAGTGGAAGGTTAGAGATGCAGTGTAGCGGAAGTTTTCCCTTGGCAAAGATACCAAGGATCGATTTCCCTGAGACTCCCAGTTTCAACAAGAAGGTGTCAACTGCTAACGGCACCAGATATTAGCAATCAACGTGGACCTGCACACAGATACAAATAACTTTGCTCCCAACGAGTACAGAGAGGTTGTCAATCCCTCCGGCCTTGTCGTTTACAAAGGATCAAACACAAGTGATAATAGTGATAGGTAATGCTGCAATAGTAGTAAAAGCTGAAAGTAAATAGCGGATGTGATCAATGATGGTAATATGGACCGGAGTCTCGTGATGTTCACTAGTGATGTCTCTCTCCCAAAAGACGATAAAACAGCTATGTGAGGTAAATGAATTACAGCTGGGCAATTGACAGGACCATGTGCGCAAACCAATGCTGACTACATTGCAAGAAAGGTAGAGGTTCAAAGCATGGGCGGTACGCCGAGGTAAGTAGACCGAAATCCATCTGCATCTACTACTAATCATCCACCTTGAGATATCTATCCAGAACATCTCGCTAGTATTAAGTTGCGAGTCCCACCCATAGTGTAAACTCAAAGCAACAGACAACTGCATTAAAAGAACTTTGCGTAAAGTAAACAATCCTTGCACCCGCGGGCACAAGCACCGTTGTTTTCCCCCTTGTGGCAACAGCACATCCCCTAGACTCATGTTTCTGTCACTCAAACTAGTCATCGAGGGGCATGAACCCACAATCGAGCATAACGTTCCCTCTTGGAGTCACTACCTACTACTTGGCCAAAGCAATAAATAACAACGAAGAACATGCAAGAATTACTTACGAACATAAACATAAAAGAGGTGAATCAAATATATTACTCAAACACAATCTGAACATAATCTCATAATCCATCGGATCCCAGCAAACTCATCATAGCAACAGCATAAGGATTACATATGTGCCTCGATCATGTAGGGCAGCTCACGAGGACTAATTAGTGAAGCACAAGAACGGGAGGAGAACATCACATAGATACTGGTCATGGACCCATGGTCCAAGGGAGACTACTCACAACTCATCCGGGAGGCGTCCATGGTGGTGGAGAAGCTCCCGGTGGTGATCCTCCCCTCCGGCAGGGTGCCGGGAAGAGTTCTCCTGGTGCTCCCGATCTTGGAAGCGGCGGCGGCGGCGGAACAGAGATGAGATCGCGAAAAAGAGTTCCCGTCTCGAGGGTTTCGGGAGACGCTTTAAATATATGCCAAAGGGGGGCGTCAGACGAGGCTCGGGGGGCCCAGGCGCCCCCCCCCCCCCGGCGCGGCCCAGGGGGGGGCGCGCCACCAGGGCGCCTGGGGCCCTGGTGGTCCCCCTCTGGCTGTGCTTCGGGTGCCTGGTAGTGATGGGCCTCGAACCCCTCGTTGGTTACCCCAAGTGGAAGGTGTAAGATGCAGTAAGTAGAAGTGTTTTCCCCTAGCAAAGATGCCAAGGATTGAATCCCCAGAGACTCCTAGGTTCAACAGGTAGGTGTCAACTGCTAACGGCGCAATTAGCAATCAACGTGGACCTGCACACAGATACAAATAACTTTGCTCCCAACGAGTACAGAGAGGTTGTCAATCTCTCCGGCCTTGTAGTTCACAAAGGGTTAAAAGCAATATGATAGTAGTGATAGATAGTGTTTTGCAATAGTAAGTAAATAGCGGAAAAGTAAATAGTGTATGTGATCAATGATGGTAATATGGACCGGAGTCTCATGATGTTCACTAGTGATGTCTCTCTCCCAAAAGACGATAAAACAGCTATGTGAGGTAAACAAATTACAGCTGGGCAATTGACAGGACCACGAACGCAAACCAATGCTGACTACATTGCAAGAAAGGTTGAGGTTCAAAGCATGGGTGGTACGCCAAAGTAAGTAGACCGAAATCCATCAATGCCTACTACTAATCATCCACCTTGAGATATCTATCCAGAACATCTCGCTGGTATTAAGTTGCGAGCCCCACCCATAGTGTAAACTCAAAGCAACAGACAACTGCATTAAAAGAACTTTGCGTAAAGTAAACAATCCTTGCACCCGCGGGCACAAGCACCGTTGTTTTCCCCCTTGTGGCAACAGCACATCCCCTAGACTCATGTTTCTGTCACTCAAGCTAGTCATCGAGGGGCATGAACTCACAATCAAGCATAACGTTCCCTCTTGGAGTCACTACCTACTACTTGGCCAAAGCAATAAATAACAACGGAGAACATGCAAGAATTACTTACGAACATAAATATAAAAGAGGTAGATCAAATATATTACTCAAACACAATCTGAACATAATCTCATAATCCATCGGATCCCAGCAAACTCATCATAGCAACAGCATAAGGATTACATATGTGCCTCGATCATGTAGGGCAGCTCACGAGGACTAATTAGTGAAGCACAAGAACGGGAGGAGAACATCACATAGCTACTGGTCATGGACCCATGGTCCAAGGGAGACTACTCACAACTCATCCGGGAGGCGTCCATGGTGGTGGAGAGGCTCCCGGTGGTGATCCTCCCCTCCGGTAGGGTGCCGGGAAGAGTTCTCCTGGTGCTCCCGATCTTGGAAGCGGCGGTGGCGGCGGAACAGAGATGAGATCGCGAAAAAGAGTTCTCGTCTCGAGGGTTTCGGGAGACGCTTTAAATATATGCCAAAGGGGGGCATCAGCGGAGCCTCGGGGGGCCCAGGCGCCCCCCCGGCACGGCCCAGGGGGGCGCGCCGCCAGGGCGCCTGGAGCCCTGGTGCCCCCCCCCCCCCTCGGCTGTACTTCGGGTGCCGGGAAGCTTCTGGAACGCTGACTTTTTATATAATTTTTCCGGATTTTTTCTGGCAGTTCTCGTAATGTGAAAACCTGAAATACAAAAACAGCCGAAAACAGAAACTGGCACTGGGGTGCACTGAGTTAATAGGTTAGTCCAAATATGATCAAAAGTGTATGGAAGTGTATAAATATTATAGCAATATCACCCAAAAGAGGCATGGAGCAAGCAGAAATTATAGATACGTTTTGGACGTATCACACGTCAATTGGACTCTGTTTGATATTCCTTTTCTGTAAAACTCAAAAACAAGAAAAAAACAGAAACTGGCACTGGGCTCTAGTGACAAGCATTAAGCATAGAAAAGTGTATGACAAAGCCCATTAAACATCCAAAACATCATAAATAATAGCATGGAACAATAAAAAATTGTAGATACGTTGGAGACGTATCAGCGATCGATGGCTCGTCTCGTCATCAGCGACGGGATCACCCTCAGAAACAACTTGGCCATTGGCTAGGTTCTCCAGCTCGGCGGATTCGCTGTATGCGCCCGCATGGCCTCAGGGCCGGCCGCACTCCCTACGGTGATAACCCACAAGTTTAGGGGATCGCAACAGTTTTCGTGGGTAAAGTATTAAACCCAAATTTGTTGATTCGACACAAGGGGAGCCAAAGAATACTCTTAAGTATTAGCAGTTGAGTTGTCAATTCAACCACACCTGGAAACTTAGTATCTGCAGCAAGATAGTTTAGTAGCAAAGTAATATGATAGTGGTGGTAGCAGCAATAAAAGTAAAGATAGTGTTTTTGTAGTTTTTATGATAATAGCAACGGAAAAGTAAATAAGCGACTAGCAATATAGGTAAAGCTCGTAGGCATTGGATCGGTGATGGGAAATTACGTTGGATGCAATTCATCATGTAGAAGTTATGACCTAGGGTGACACAGAATTAGCTCCAGTTCATCAATGCAATGTAGGCATGTATTCCAAATATAGTCATATGTGCTTATGGAAAAGAACTTGCATGACATCTTTTGTCCTACCCTCCCGTGGCAGCGGGGTCCTATTGGAAACTAAAGGATATTAAGGCCTCCTTTTAATAGAGTACCGGACCAAAGCATTAACACATAGTGAATACATGAACTCCTCAAACTATGGTCATCATCGGGAGTGGTCCCGATTATTGTCACTTCGGGGTTGCCGGATCATAACGCATAGTAGGTGACTATAGACTTGCAAGATAGGATCAAGAACACACATATATTCATGAAAACATAATAGGTTCAGATCTGAAATCATGGCACTAGGGCCCTAGTGACAAGCATTAAGCATAGCAAAGTCATAGCAACATCAATCTCAGAACATAGTGGATACTAGGGATCAAACCCTAACAAAACTAACTCGATTACATGATAGATCCCATCCAACCCATCACCGTCCAGCAAGCCTACGATGGAATTACTCACACACGGCGGTGAGCATCATGGAATTGGTGATGGAGGAAGGTTGATGATGACGATGGCGACGATCTCCACTCTCCGGAGCCCCGGACGGACTCCAAATCAGCCCTCCCGAGAGAGATTAGGGCTTGGCGGCGGCTCCGTCTCGTGAAACGCGATAATTCTTTCTCCTTGATTTTTTTCTCCATAAAACGGAATATATAGGACCTGGGGATACGTTGGTGGAGCATCGGGGGGCCCTCGAGGCAGGGGGCGCGCCCCCCACCCTCGAGGACAGGGTGTGGGCCACACCGGTGCAGATCTTCTTGCAGATATTTTTTATATTTTTCGAAATAATTCTCCGTTGATTTTCAGGCGATTCCGAGAACTTTTTATTCTGCACAAAAACAACACCATGGCAGTTCTGTTGAAAACAGCATCGGTCCGGGTTAGTTCCATTCAAATCATGCAAGTTAGAGTCCAAAACAAGGGGAAAGTGTTTGGCAAAGTAGATACGTTGGAGACGTATCATGCGGTCATCAAGCACCACCCCTATGTTGATTCCGGCCATTCCGATGACGTGACCTTGGCAGATCTCTCGCCCTTAAACGAGCTGCCGGATTGCATCGCCGCCCTGGGGCTTTCATCGCCAGGAGATCAGATCGGACTTAAATCCGGTCATGAAGAGATCGATCCCTTCCCGATCACTCATCTAGTGGCGGCAGTTGAGGACGGAGCCAAAGAGACTACTCCTCTCGAGACGGAGAACGTCACAGTTCGGATCTCCGAACCCATCGAGCCGAACACGCCCCTGTCGGGAGGCACTTTATGTTCTTTGAGCTCTGGGACAGACGCCGGGCCCATGGAACGATTAGATCCTACCGAACCCGGATCGTCCGCATCGGAGGTTGTCAAAACCCCGAATACCACTTTGGGTCGGGACTTCAAATTACCAACACCCACCCACCCTGGGAAAAACTCTCCAAGTAAATCCAGATTTCCGGACATAGATGATCTCGCGAACATACAACAGCAGCCCAAGGAAACGGTCAACCACTTCTGGCCAGATTCATGTTTGTTAAAAACAAGATCAGGGACTGTTGCGATGACGAGGCGGACTCTCTATTTTACCGCAACTGCATGGACGAGGGAGTCTTGAACGCCCTCAACCGACGTCGTGTTCTAAGTTTCACTGAACTGTCGCATTTAGTACAAAAGTACTGTGCAATGGAAAACACTTGGAAAGCCAGAATACACCTCTCGAATAGTCCACATCCGAACAGTACACTAGCAAGGCCAAACGGACATACCCTAGCAGGTCATCCGGTAATATGCCTATTGGTAAGAAGAACAAACCTTTTTTAAGGCACAGGTCCGTACTGGACGAACTGCTCGATAAACCTTGCCAAATACATGCAGCCCCAGATAATATCCCAAAGCATTGCCTTAGAGCGTGTTGGGTACTCCGGCAGGTAGCAAAGAGCGGTGCGGCAATCCTTGCCACCGCCTTATCAAGGGAGAAAGACGTCGGTGTCTTTACTGTCTTCGAGACGTTCTCCTCAAATAGCCGACACAAGAGGGTGAATCGCGAACTTGCCGAGGTTTACCAAATTAGCTCTGCAAGCCCATGGAGCGACACGGCAATTAGTTTTTCCGCCAAAGACGCACCCCGAGTCCGGCCGATCCGAGCAACAACAGCTCTTGTACTAGACCCAATAGTGGGCGGTTTTCGCCTCACTAAAGTACTTATGGATGGAGGAAGCGGGCTAAACCTCATATATGAGGAAATGCTTGCAAAAATGCAGGTCGACAAATCCCGCATTGAGCACACTAGCACAACCTTTAGAGGAATTATACCTAGCCGCGAAGCCCGGTGTTCGGGAAGCATTAAGCTCGATGTAGTATTCGGCACATCCGATAACTACATTGTTCCCTTTCATAGCGGATACCACGCCCTTCTAGGACGGGACACTTTTTCACGCTTTCAAGCTATACCCCATTACGGGTACATGAAGCTTAAAATGCCAGGGCCCAATGGAGTGATCACATTAACAAGTGATCCGGATAGAGCACTCTGCGCCGAGAACAAGACGACATCCTTAGCCTTAGAGGCATTATCCGAAGCCCTCGCGGCCGAAGAATTAACTACCTTACAATCAACGGTGGACAAGGACGATGTAATCCTCGCCAAAAGATCGAAATCTACCTCCTTCAAGCCAGCAGATGAAATCATAAAATTCCAAGTGCACCAAACGGACCCTAACAAGACAGCGTCTATCGGGGCACATCTCGATCCGGCGGTAGACAATGCGTTACGCGCCTTCCTTCGAGAAAATTGGGATATATTCGCCTGGCACCCTTCAGATATGTCGGGAATCCCACGCAGGCTGGCCGAACACAACCTCAATATTATCAAAGGGTTCAAACCGGTCAAGCAGTCACTGTGACGGTTTTCCGAACCCAAAAGAAAAGCGATGTGAGAAGAGCTAGCCAAGCTATTGGAAGCCGGATTCATCAGAGAAATTAAACACCTGGATTGGCTAGCCAACTTAGTCATGGTGCCTAAGAAGGATAAATCCTGGCACCTCTACGTTAACTTTACAGACCTAAATAAGGCCTGCCCCAAGGATCCCTTTCCGTTGCCCCGCATTGATCAAATTATCGATGCAACAGCCGGACACGACTTGTTGTGCTTCCTTGATGCTTACTCGGGATACCATCAGATAAAGATGAAGGAATCCGATCAGGCTGCAACGACATTTATCACCCCGTACGGTCCTTTCTGTTTCAACACTATGCCCTTTGGACTTAAAAACGCTGGCGCCACATATCAACGCATGATTCAAACATGCTTAGAAAAACAAATTGGCAAGACAGTGGAGGCATATGTTGACGACGTAGTCGATAAGACTAAACACGTCGAGACTTTGCTGGAAGATCTCCGCCTTACGTTTGCCAACCTTCGTGAATATGACATAAGGCTCAATCCAGACAAATGTGTTTTCGGCGTTCCAGCCGGAAAACTACTAGGGTTCATCGTATCCCATAGAGGAATCGAAGCTAACCTAGCTAAAATCCGGGCCTTGTCAGAACTCAGAATACCAACCGACCTCAAGCATGTGCAAAAACTAGCAGGGTGCGTAGCGGCCTTAAGCCGCTTCATCTCCAGGTCAAGGGAAAAAGCGTTGCCACTTTACAGATTGCTACGACGCACTGACAATTTCGAATGGACGGACGTGACCACAACTGGATTGGAAGAAATAAAAACTCTACTAGCGAGCAACCCAATCCTAGCCGCTTCCGGTGTTGGCGAACCTATGCTGCTATACATATCAGCTACTCACCAGGTAGTGAGTGCCGTACTCGTCGTTGAACGAGCCTAAGAGGGACATAAATTCCCCGTTCAAAAACCCATATACTACGTATCCGAGGTTCTAACACCGTGTAAATCGCGGTACCCCCACTATCAGAAAATTGCCTATGCGGTCTTCATGTCATCTCGGAAACTTCGACACTACTTTCAAGAGTGTTCGATCACAGTGGCATCCGAGCTACCACTCAACAATATTATTAACAATAAAGATGCCACTGGACGCATAGCCAAATGGTCCATCGAGCTCTTATCGTTCAAAATATCTTATAAGCCACGCCGGACTATTAAGTCAGAGGTGTTGGTTGACTTTGTCGCGGAATGGACCAAAGCTGAACTCCCTAAAGAGTACGGCTCATACTCCCACTAGACAATGTACTTCGACGGTTCCAAAATGCTAGCCGGATTGGGGGCCGGTGTAATATTGATATCTCCCACTGGGGATACAGTCCGGTACGTCCTACAAATTATGTACACGAACTCGAACAACGCGGCCGAATACGAGGCCCTATTGCATGGTCTCCGCCTAGCTATATCCATGGGGATACAACACCTCAAGGTACGCGGAGACTCAAACCTCGCTATCTCCCAAATTAATGGAGATTTTGATGCGAATGATTCAAAAATGGCAGCTTATCGCAATGCTATATTGAAAATATCCGCTAGATTTGAGGGGTTGGAATTCCATCACGTAGCCCGAGATAATAACCAGGCCGCTGATGTACTCGCTCGTATGGGCGCTAAACACGACACCGTCCCGCCTAACACCTTTGTGGAAAGGCTATTTAAGTCATCAGTAACATGGCAGGACGCGGGCGGCGATACGAATTCGGATCCGAATACACCCCCGGCTGAACTTAACCAATACGTCATCGGAGACCAAGACATGGAGATAACTCCTTCGGCTCACGAGATCATGGCTGTCATAGCCCCCTGGACAGAGCCCTTCCTAGCTTACCTTAAAAGGCAGGAGCTCCCCGATGACCAAAATGAGGCCCGCCGCATAGTCCAGCGTTCTAAAGCCTACAAAGTTCACGAAGGTGAACTATATAAGAAAAGCACTACTGGTGTTCTACAAAGGTGCATCTCAGAAGAGGAGGGAAGGCAAATTCTCAGTGAAATACACGCTGGAATGGGCGGCCACCATGCCGCAGCCCGGGCGCTCGTAGGCAAATCTTTTCGAGCTGGCTTTTTCTGGCCCACTGCCCGAGCAGATGCCCAAACCTTAGTCCAACACCGCGTTGGCTACCAGCTCTTTGCAAATCAAAGTCACATGCCACCCACCGCTCTGAGAACAATCCCCATTACTTGGCCGTTTGCGGTCTGGGGGCTTGATATGGTCGGACCCCTTAAAGGGGGAAGCCATAAAAAGAAATACTTGCTGGTGATGGTAGATAAATTCACTAAATGGATATAAGCCAAGCCAGTAAAAACAGCTGAGGCAAGGCCTGTGATAGATTTTATATCCGTTGTAGTACACCGTTACGGTATCCGGCACAGTATTATCACAGATAATGGCACCAACTCTACAGCTGACGAGGTAAAAAATTGGTGCGCAAAGCTAGGTATTAAACTTGACTACGCTTCTGTGTACCATCCTCAAACAAACGGTCAAGTCAAAAGAGCCAATGGTCTGATAATGAGCGGCATTAAACCCCGACTAGTGCGCTCCCTATGGGAGTCTGATAAACACTGGGTCGAAGAGCTTGACTCCGTACTCTGGGGGCTGTGGACCACACCTAATCGGACGACCGGATACACACCTTTCTTCATGGTGTACGGCGCAGAGGCTGTTCTGCCCTGTGACATTATTCATGACTCACCTCGAGTGCGCATGTACGAGTAGAGAGAAGCCGAGCTAGATCGGCAGGACGACCTAGATGGACTTGAAGAGAAGCGCGATACAGCGCAAGCCCGTTCCGCATTTTATCAACAACAGGCCAGGCGATACCAGAGCAGAGAAGTGCGGGCCAAGACATACAACATCGGCAAACTCGTTTTATGCCTCCCGGAGAAGAAGAAGGACAAGCTCAAACCAAAATTGGAGGGCCCCTTCATTATCGATGAAGTACTCACCGGTGGAGCCTATCGCCTTTGGAATGCACAGGACAATCGCCTTGAGCCGAACCCGTGGAACTTTGCCAGGCTCCGAAGATTCTATGGATAGTTCGGTAGAAATTTTTTCCTCCTTTTAAGTTAGGTCTTATCTTTTATCTTTTATTTTTCTCCTTCCCCTCTTTTTTACTTTTTCTCTCATTGGCAAGTATTCGGCTCGCCCGAACTACCATAGGATAAGTACATCTTTGAATGTATCTACCTCAAATATACTTGGGGGCTTCTTTAACGAAGCCCGTTACCAATAAAGCTTCTTGCTTAAAATGTCGTCTGTTCTTGCAGTCCTTCCTTGCCATTATATGCACCAATATGACTTAAGTTCTGGCCAAGCTGGGTTGCCTGGCTCCTATGCTTACCCATATGTTTCCAATTGTTCGGCTAGGGCGTAAAGGGAGCACCTCTGCGATTGTTACAGCCGGGTAATCCGGACATGTACCTCAGACTGGGTGAAGCCGAAAGCTAGCGCTCTTAAGGGAATAATCGGACGGCGGATACACGACATATCGCCTTTTAAAGCGTATTTTAAACTACCACAGGATATGGCATCCTGCAATCCTTTTCACAGGATAAAAAGCCTAGGCCCGCATCTGTATGCACGCCGACCCAGGGAAAGGAACCCCTAAGGGAACTATTCTCTCTGGAAGATGTTTCTTACGTTAAACAATAATATAACATAACTCCCCGAAAACAGTTTGTCTGTTCAAGCAATTATGACCGAATTGCCTGGTTTCCGAACATATCACGTGTTTACCACAAATATAGTATTCGGAAACACTCCAGCCTTTGGGTTCATGGAGGTAAAAGCAGATGGTCGGCCATGACAACCTTTTTATAAATTCGACCGGAGATAAGTTTGATGATAAAAGTACATTGATACATAGAATCAAACGATTACTCTTTTTCTATTCCCTCTATAAGGCTGTCTAGTTTACAATCTTGTTGGGGAAACTTGGCAACTGTCTCTACTTGGTCATATACCAAATGCAAAGGAATTTCTTGTACATCGGACCCTCGAGGTCCCACGCGGGCCATATGATTTGGATCAAGACGGGTGTAACGCGTCTTCACCATGGCCGAGGCTTCTCGAGCACCCATGCGACATGCAGATGCTTTCCACAGTTCGAAGCGGCGCCGAGCCCCTTTGAACAAGTCCGTCAAGTCCTCCATAGTCTCTAGAGGCGAATCACCCGGCCATAAAGCCCTGGCCATACTCCTTGTGGCCTTCCGAGCTCGCTCGTGGACTATGGAAAGCTCTTGCAGCATGTCGCCCTCAGAACTGGACACAACCCCTTCGGGCTACCTAGTTAACTAACCTGCAGGAAAAGTTCTATGAGAAACTTCCAAAATAAGAGACTATAAGGAGAGCTAGGTATAAGGGACACACTGAACATGCCGCCTTTTAGCCCCCGGTTCTCTTCCAAGGCGCTTGAGAGTTGGGCTCTTTCGTCCTTTAGCTCCTGTTCCAGCCTAACATTTTTATCCTGCGCTTGGTTTCTTTTATATATGGCTTGCGTCAATACGCGTTGGCCAGCAGCTGCTTCCCTTTCGGCAAATTTCTTGTCCGCCAAAGCAGCCCTTAGCTCCCTTTCCATTTGATCGGTTGGCTCTGCAGCTGTATTACAATTAGTATATACTTAATGATTGATTGATTAGCATAAATATCATATTGTCCGGACACCATTGTTCTTAACACCAGCATCCTTTCCGTATTTCTTTGAATTCTCCAATTCGGCGAGCTGGGTCCGGCATTCTTCTAGCTCCTTGGATAAGGAGTTATTCTTTTCTTGAAGCACCTACAAAAACACAACGATCCTCAAATCAGTTTACCAACTGCTTTAAGTATCGGGGGCTACTGGCATGGGAACATCAAAATATACACTTACCCGCATATCTTTTGAAAGCCGGTGAGTGGCTCCAGCGAGTCCGTCTTGAGAGGCTCGGATATAGGCATCTGCAAAGCTGAGGGTGTTAAACGCTTCCTTAGAAAAGGCTGGGTCACACGTGGCTGCTTTCCGCCGCCAGTGAACCATCGCAACCTCCACTTCGGAATTAGTAACTGACATTCCGTTCGAATCCTCCTCGAGGGGACAATCCGGCACAGAATCTGTATTAACCCTTGACGGGCCGGACGCCGGATTGGCTGGAGCTTGGTCTGCACGATCTCCGGAAACAGTCCGGTGTGTATTCCTCCTAAAAGGAAAAACAAAGCAGAAAGTTATAATACCGGCTTCACCACCCAGAGTGTGTCAAAACAAACATACCTCTTCGAAGGTTCGCTGGTGTTTGCAGTCCTCTTTTGCTTCGAGGCCTCACCCGAAGTGGGCGTCACTCTCTGGGATGACGGTCTTCGCATAGTTCGGCGTGAGGAGCGCCGTCCCTGTTTAAGTATGATAAAATACGGTGGGTAAGGCGTGCTAGGAATCTCCTCTTTGATAAGATATGTCCTAGGTACTTACATGGGAAGAAGGAATGAGGCCTGGGTAATCAGCTACAATAGCCACCAGGGTGCCCTCACGGCAGGCTTGATAGAAGACTCCCTCTTCTAGCTCTATGCCTATGTCCGGATCTTCATCATATCCAGGGCCCGCATTTTGGAATCGGTCCTCTGGCTGTGGGGCAGGACTATTAATCCCCTCAATCGCCTTCCTCCACTCCTATTGGGAAAAACTGAATTTAGTTCGGTCAATTCATCATGGGAAAATATAGCGGTCACGAGAGAGACTTACCCAGTCAGGAGGATTGTACATAGAAAAACCCTCCCGGCACGTTAAACGAATGAAGTCTTGCTTCTCTCCCTTATAAAGACCTTCCAGGATGATGGCTAGAGCGGCAGGGTCATCCGGACCCGGGCGTAAGCAGCGCGAGGTGTCATTTATGCCATTATAATGCCACATTGGAAATCCTCTTGCTTGAAGCGGCTGCACGCATCGCTTTATTGAAATAGCCATCACTTCGATTATAGATACCCCCGAACTGGCAAGCAATCTGATCTTGTCGACCAGTCTGCTAACCTCCGCTCTCTCTTCTTCCGAGGGACTGCGGGGACACCAGTTGAAAAGCTACTTTGGCGTAGCGCTGGAATATTGATACGTCTCCAACGTATCTATAATTTTTTATTGTTCCATGCTATTATTTATGAAGTCTTGGATTTTTAATGGGCTTTATCATTCACTTTTACATCATTTTTGGGACTAACCTACTAACCAAAAGGCCCAGTCCAGATTGCTGTTTTTACCTATTTCAGGGTTTTGCAAAAAAAGAATATCAAACGGAGTCCAAACGGAATGAAACCTTCGCGAGAGATTTTTTGGAGAAAATCACGCACATGAAGCTTGAGAACCACGTCAGAGGATCGAGGAGCCGCCCTCGAGGGTGGGGGGCGCGCCCCCCTTCCTAGGTGATACGTCCAAAACGTATCTATAATTTCTGCTTGCTCCATGCCTCTTTTGTGTGATATTGCTATGATATTTATGCACTTCCATACACTTTTGATCATATTTGGACTAACCTATTAACTCAGTACACCCCAGTGCCAGTTTCTGTTTTCTGCTGTTTTTGTATTTCAGGTTTTCCCATTACGTAAATTGCCAGAAAAATTCCGGGAAAAATATATAAAAAATCAGCGTTCTGGAAGCTTCCATGCAGCCAAAGTAGGGCCAGAGGGGGGCCACCAGGGCTCCAGGCGGCCAGAGGGCGCGGCCCCCCTCCTGGCCGCGCCGCCAGGGCGCCTGGGCCCCCCTGGCCTCTTCTGACGCCCCCCCCCCCTTTGGCATATATTTACACCGCGTCCCGAAACCCTCGAGGACGGAACCCTTTTTCGCGATCTCATCTCTGTTCCGCCGCCGCCGCACTTCCAAGATCGGGAGCACCAGGAGAACTCTTCCCGGCACCCTGCCGGAGGGGAGAACCACCACCGGGAGCTTCTCCACCACCATGGACGCCTCCCGGATGAGTTGTGAGTAGTCTCCCTTGGACCATGGGTCCATGACCAGTAGCTATGTGATGTTCTCCTCCCCTCTTTGTTCTTCACTAATTAGACCTCGTGAGCTGCCCTACATGATCGAGGCACATATGTAATCCTTATGCTGTTGCTATGATGAGTTTGCTGGGATCTGATGGATTATGAGATTATGTTCAGATTGTGTTTGAGTAATATGTTTGATTCACATCTTTTATATTTATGTTCTTGAGTAATTCTTGCATGTTCTTCGTTGCTGTTTATTGCTTTGGCCAAGTAGTAGGTAGTAACTCCAAGAGAGAACGTTATGCTTGATTGTGGGTTCATGCCCCTCGATGACTAGCTTGAGTGACAGAAACATGAGTCTAGGGGATGTGCTGTTGCCACAAGGGGGAAAACAACGGTGCTTGTACTTACGGGTGCAAGGATTGTTTACTTTACGCAAAGTTCTTTTAATGCAGTTGTCTGTTGCTTTGAGTTTACACTATGGGTGGGACTCGCAACTTAATACCAGCGAGATGTTCTGGATAGATATCTCAAGGTGGATGATTAGTAGTAGATGCAGATGGATTTCGGTCTACTTGCCTTGGCGTACCGCCCATGCTTTTGAGCCTCTACCTTTCTTGCAGCATAGTTAGCATTGGTTTGCGCACGTAATCCTGTCAATTGCCCAGCTGTAATTTGTTTACCTCGCTTAGCTGTTTTATCGTCTTTTGGGAGAGAGACATCACTAGTGAACGTCATGGGACCTCGTTCCATATTACCATCACTGATCACACCCGTTATTTATTTCCAGTTCTTATCTACTAGTTGCAGTCATACCTATCATTATTACCTCTTGTGTTTGATTCTTTGTAAACAACAAGGCCGGAGAGATTGACAACCTCTCTGTACTCGTTGGGAGCAAAGTTATTTGTATTTGTGTGCAGGTCTTGTCAATCGCTAAGTTGCGCCGCTAGCAGTTGACACCTTCTTGTTGACCCTCGGAGTCTCACGGGATTCGATCCTTGGTATCTTTGCCAAGGGAAACTACTGCTACGCTACATCTCAAACCTTCACTTGGGGTAACCAACGAGGGGCGAGAAGCCTTCAGCAAGAGTATTTTCTGGCGCCGTTGCCGGGGACTCCACTCTTCAAGATAGGGGAGTTGCACGCTATCTTTTACCTTTGCTTTTTAGTCTTGTTAGTTTACCTCTCAGTTTTTTTGCTTTAGTGTCTTTTATCAAAAATCACAAAAATAGTTATCTCATTTCTTTTTAGTTGGCATTATGTCTGGTCCTTTTGCCTTTGGTGAGGCAGAAGTTCTCACCTTTAAACAAAGAGGTGGGGAAAGTCTAAAAGATCCTTGGTATAGAATTAATGATTCTCATAAAAGAGCCACCAAGAAGCAATCTACTACTATCCTGCTTAGAAATTTTTATGTTGGAATTACTTCTTGGAATAGGTTTATTCTAGATTCTGCTAACAATGGAAATTTCCTAGAGGCCCCAGTTTGGGAGTCTCTTAGTATTATTGAAAATCTTGTTGGAAATCCCCCTCTTGTTAGCATTCAAGAGGACATTACCCTAGCTCACATTATGAAAAAAACTTGAAAAGATAGAGCTAGAGATGCCAAACATTAATAAGATAAATGAGTTGGACCGTAAGATCCAAGGGAATTTGAATAGGCTTGATAGCTCCATGCATAAAATTCTCAAAACTTTGGAGACCATCAAATCCCATGACTTGGATTTGTCTAGGATAGACAAGATTGAGGAAATCTTTGATACTTTAGGAACTACTTTCTCCTCAATCAAAACCAAAAAGGTAGAAGCTCCGGCAAGGAAGGAGCCTAAGTTCGTTTACGTTCCAAAGGCTCCTCGCTCCAAAAGTAACCCATCTATTGCCAAAGGGGTTGAAACTGTAAAGACTTTGGAAGAAACACCTCTCTTTGATAAATTTATAAATGAATCTTCCCTTGACTTTTTTCCTTTTGGTCTTCTCCCTAGAAGTATCTCTATTAGGACTTTACTCGAAAATCCTCTTAAGACTAGTTGTACTATTGAAGAGCTTTTTGATGATCTTGATGATGGTTCAATTGATACAACTTGATCTTTTTGCACTATGCCTAGCTTAAAGGCATAAAAGAAAGCGCTTTTGGGAGGCAGCCCTCAATGAATAAAATTTTATTTTGCTTTTGTTGTGTCTTGATGTTTGTTACTACAGTAGCATCATCATTGTATCTTTACTTTTCAGCTTTGTGCCAAGTTTAGCCTCTGATTGCAAGAAAGTTCAAAAGTTGTGACGTGCTGTCCAGGAAACAGATTCTGTCCTTGGACAGAAAAATTCGTATAAAATCACCAGATCATCTTTTTGGTCTGAATTTTTTCGACAGCGTGCATACAATTGGCTTTCGGGCGTCTGTTCTGAGTTTTTTTATTTGAGTTGCAGAAGTGCCCCGAAAAAATTAATTACTACCTGCTGGTCTGTTTTTCACAGATTCTGTCCTGTTTTGCCTTTTCTTCGTTTTGCAAATCTTGAGCTTGCTTTTTCTTTGCAAAAACCTTTTGGCAATCTTGAGAAACAGTAGACCTTCAAGATTATCTTTATTTCCAGCAAGGAAAAATTATTTTATTATGGGTACTAACCTCGCTAATCAGATTATGATGAGTTATGTATGAAGGGAGTTTTCAAGTGTGCGAGGGAAGATGATAAAAAGATTCAGGAGTGTCAAACGCTCAAGCTTGGGGATGCCCCCGTGCACCCCCAAGAAATATTCAAGAAGACTCAAGCGTCTAAGCTTGGGGATGCCCCCGTGCATCCCCTTCTCCATCAACAATTATCAGTTCGTCTTTCGTTCCACTATATTTTAATCACTTCATGCGTTATGTGCTATGCTTGGAGCGTCTTGCTTTTAGTTTTCTTTAGCTTTGCTTGCTTTTCATAACGAGTTAGAACCCAGCTTTCTTTGTGTGGGAGAGAAACACGCTCCACTTCAACCTAGAACATAACATGTGATTTTCATGTTTATCTTTGCTATGTATGTTCTTTGTCTTTCAATAGTTACTGTCATGTTTAGCTCTTAGTTTTCATGCTTTTCTTTTTAAAGAGCTCTTGTTTAGTTGGTTGCTTCTGGAACTCTCTTGAGTTATCATGCTTATCTTGTTGAGAGAGTTGGCTTCCGTGGCACTGGTTGATACGTATATAATAAAAATGCTATGTGCATAATGGTGCTTAGTAGTTCATGTTTTCTTATGGTTATTCTCAAATAGCTAGGAGGTTATCAATGTGTTATTGGAGTACCAACATGGTTTGTTTGCCTATGATGTGGTATGGTTTAGTGATATCTTCCTCCGAGAATTTATTTTGATTGACTTAGCATATGCTCACGCATATTTAAGACTGTAAAGAAAGTCTATCAAGCCTTGATGATCTTTAATTTCTGAGTAGCGATATAACTTCCATGCCCGATTCAATGTTGCTTTGTCGCTCTGCATGATTATGACCGTCATTGCCCTCTTAGTTGGTCGCTCCCAGTCTTTTGCTAACCTTCGTCTGTACTAAGCGGACTGACTGCTCGTGCATCCAAAATCTTTTAAACCAGTTATGCCATATGAGTTCACCATACCTTCCTATACATGGTATTTACTTGCCATTCCTAACGAAGACTTTCATGTACCATCTCAAAATTAATCAAAAGCATTTCTCTTTTGTGCCTCTGTTTTAGCTCATGAGGAAGTAGTAGTTAATTCATGATCTTTTTAAGTCGGACAAGTTTCACCCCGGGATTGCATGTCTAATCTTCAAACCCTTAATACGAGAAGGAACTGGCATTGAGTGCGCCCGGCTCATTAAAAAATAATATACAACAAACAAACCCTCCTTCGCGCTTTGTTCATGAGAAATCAGTAAACTTTGGCAGTGATAAACAAAGGAGATTAAGAGGATGTGATCGTCCTCGTACGGGAGCCGTTCCTCGAAACGTTTCCAACTCGAGAAGTAATTGAGTTATCTACTAGCATTCGTTGATGAAATATGCATATCCCAAAAATATTTTTTACCTCTGTTTAAAAACCAAGAGCTCTGGTACATGTTTAGTTTTTGTTTCCGACCACGGGTTTTCAACCTTGCCATCAAAAGCCACAGTTCGAGAGTCTCCACCTTCTTTCTTTAAAGCACCAACTATTGAGAGCATGATTGTCATTCTGAGTGTAATGTGCATTGTCCCAAAGTACCATTGTCTTCTGCATGATTATGATATTGTTTATTCTGAAATCATTGTATCTAGTCGTCACTTAAACTTCGGAGGTGCCCCTGCATTTATGTTTTGCTTTACTAAAGGGGGCAAGCAAGGTATCACTTGGTCATATTTACACACCATGCTCACTACAAATCTATTTGATGTTTCAGTATCATATTGTAAAACTTTCAGTTCTTTGTGATATTCTCATGAGGCAACTTAATTACTAAAGATTCATTATCTCAGTAAGCATTTGTCATGTGACTGTGAAAAGTTCTTATATGGTTAGTAGCATGTCACCACAGAAATTATGCTTGTTATCATTTACCTACTCGAGGACAAGCAGGAATTAAGCTTGGGGATGTTGATACGTCCAAAACGTATCTATAATTTCTGCTTGCTCCATGCCTCTTTTGTGTGATATTGCTATGATATTTATGCACTTCCATACACTTTTGATCATATTTGGACTAACCTATTAACTCAGTGCACCCCAGTGCCAGTTTTTGTTTTCTGCTGTTTTTGTATTTCAGGTTTTCCCATTACGTAAATTGCCAGAAAAATTCCGAGAAAAATATATAAAAAATCAGCGTTCCGGAAGCTTCCATGCGGCCAAAGTAGGGCCAGATGGGGGCCACGAGGGCTCCAGGCGGCCAGAGGGCGCGGCCCCCCTCCTGGCCGCGCCGCCAGGGCGCCTGGGCCCCCCTGGCCTCTTCTGACGCCCCCCTTTGGCATATATTTACACCGCGTCCCGAAACCCTCGAGGACGGAACCCTTTTTCGCGATCTCATCTCTGTTCCGCCGCCGCCGCGCTTCCAAGATCGGGAGCACCAGGAGAACTCTTCCCGGCACCCTGCCGGAGGGGAGAACCACCACCGGGAGCTTCTCCACCACCATGGACGCCTCCCGGATGAGTTGTGAGTAGTCTCCCTTGGACCATGGGTCCATGACCAGTAGCTATGTGATGTTCTCCTCCCCTCTTTGTTCTTCACTAATTAGACCTCGTGAGCTGCCCTACATGATCGAGGCACATATGTAATCCTTATGATGTTGCTATGATGAGTTTGCTGGGATCTGATGGATTATGAGATTATGTTCAGATTGTGTTTGAGTAATATATTTGATTCACCTCTTTTATATTTATGTTCTTGAGTAATTCTTGCATGTTCTCCGTTGCTGTTTATTGCTTTGGCCAAGTAGTAGGTAGTAACTCCAAGAGGGAACGTTATGCTTGATTGTGGGTTCATGCCCCTCGATGACTAGCTTGAGTGACAGAAACATGAGTCTAGGGGATGTGTTGTTGCCACAAGGGGGAAAACAACGGTGCTTGTACTTGCGGGTGCAAGGATTGTTTACTTTACGCAAAGTTCTTTTAATGCAGTTGTTTGTTGCTTTGAGTTTACACTATGGGTGGGACTCGCAACTTAATACCAGCGAGATGTTCTGGATAGATATCTCAAGGTGGATGATTAGTAGTAGATGCAGATGGATTTCGGTCTACTTGCCTTGGCGTACCGCCCATGCTTTTGAGCCTCTACCTTTCTTGCAGCATAGTTAGCATTGGTTTGCGCACGTAATCCTGTCAATTGCCCAGCTGTAATTTGTTTACCTCGCTTAGCTGTTTTATCGTCTTTTGGGAGAGAGACATCACTAGTGAACGTCATGGGATCCCGGTCCATATTACCATCACTGATCACACCCGTTATTTATTTCCAGTTCTTATCTACTAGTTGCAGTCATACCTATCATTATTACCTCTTGTGTTTGATCCTTTGTAAACGACAAGGCCGGAGAGATTGACAACCTCTCTGTACTCGTCGGGAGCAAAGTTATTTGTATTTGTGTGCAGGTCCTGTCAATCGCTAAGTTGCGCCGCTAGCAGTTGACACCTTCTTGTTGACCCTCGGAGTCTCACGGGATTCGATCCTTGGTATCTTTGCCAAGGGAAACTACTGCTACGCTACATCTCAAACCTTCACTTGGGGTAACCAACGAGGGGCGAGAAGCCTTCAGCACCAGGGCGCGCCCCCCCTGCTCGAGGCCTCCTCAAGTGGCCCCAGGTGCCCTCCTTCTTCCTATATAATTCCACGTACCCCAGAAACTCCGTGAACAGAGAGAAAACCCTAATTCCACCGCCGTAGCTTCTGTTCCCATGGAGATCCCATCTTGGAGCCTGTTCCGGAGCTCCACCGGAGGGGGATCCATCACGGAGGCCTTCATCATCATCATCATCACCCTCACCATGAGTTGTGAGTAGTTTACCACAGACCTTCGGGTCCATAGCTAGTATCTAGATGGCTTCTTCTCTCTCTCTGGATCTCAATACAAAGTTCTCCTCGGTCTTCGAGTAGATTTATTCGATGTAATCTCTTTTTGCGGTGTGTTTGTCGAGATCCGATGAATTGTGAGTTTATGATCAAGGTTATCTATGAAAGATATTTGGTTCTTCTCTCAACTTTTTATGTGTGCTCATAATATCCTTGCAAGTCTCTTCGAATTATTGGTTTGGTTTGGCCTACTAGATCTATAGTTCTTGCAATGGGAGAAGTGCTTGGCTTTGGGTTCAATCTTGCGGTGTCCTTTCCCAGTGATAGTAGGGGCAGCAAGGCACGTATTGTATTGTTGCCATCGAGGATAAAAAGATGGGGTTTATATCATATTGCTTGAGTTTATCCCTCTACATCATGTCATCTTGCTTAAGGCGTTACTCTGTTCGTATGAACTCAATACACTAGATGCATGCTGGATAGCGGTCGATGTATGGAGTAATAGTAGTAGATGCAGAATCGTTTCGGTCTACTTGTCTCGGACGTGATGCCTATATACAATGATCATGCCTAGATAGTCTCATAATTATTCGCTTTTCTATCAATTGCTCGGCAGTAATTTGTTTACCCGCCGTAGAATATCGCTATCATGAGAGAAGCCACCAGAGAAAACTATGCCCCCCGGGTCTATTCTCAACATATCAATCTACATCTACTTTACTTTTACCGCTTTTATTTGCTATTTTATTAAACTAAAAATACCAAAAATATAAACTATCATCTCTATCAGATTTCACTTTCGTAAGTGACCGTAAAGGGATTGACAACCCCTTATCGCGTTGGCTGCGAAGTTCTTATTTGTTTGTGCAGGTGCGAGGGACTCGCGCGTGGTCTCCTACTGGATTGATACCTTGGTTCTCAAAAATTGAGGGAAATACTTACGCTACTGTGCTGCATCTCCCTTTCCTCTTCGAGGGAATACAACGCAAGCTCAAGAGGTAGCAAATATTTGGGGAGGCCTTGCCAAACTGGATCCGGCAGGGCAACATCCTCAATATATAACCACTCCGAAGGCCACTCTTCGGATGCCTTCTTTGGAGTACCGGGCAAGTAGCTTGTCCCTGCTATGCGCCATACTTCGACGCCCCCAACTTCAAATATGGATCCCTTTTCCGATCGAGGGACAATGCAGAAAAACTTTCGCCACAGCTCAAAGTGAGGCTCGCAGCCCAAGAATAGTTCGCATAAAGCGACAAAACCCGTGATATGCATGATAGACCCTGGCGTAAGATCGTGCAATTGAAGACCATAGAACTCCATGAGTCCCCTAAGGAAGGGGTGGACGGGGAAACCTACGCCTATTAAAAGGAAAGGGATGAAACATACCCGCTCTCCATCGAAGGGGTTGGGAAAGCTCTCTGCCAGGGCTTGATTGTCAATAGAAGTTAGTCCGGCCCGGACGGGGACTAGATCCTCTGGAGGAAGATATCTTGCGCTTGAAGTGTCCTCAGACGCGCATGGGATACGGAACAACTTTTCCAATCTCCTGCACGAGGGCCGTGAGGGCGCGAGGAAGAGCTTGTGGCGCTGGCCATGTTTGAAGATTTTTTGCAGGCACTAGGGTTTCTTCCGCATGGAATGGGATGGCGAGGCAACCAGGATCTATTCTCTTATATAGGCGCCTTCGCTACACAGTTGAGGTGGTATTTGTAAAACTGCCCAAACGGTTCGCATTCGTTGGACACATGGAAGCCAAGGCGACGACGGCGAGGAATCAACGGAATACAATACTAAAAGAAGCTGAACTATCATCCAGGAGGACTCACCTTGCAAGACCGAAGACATGAAGCCGGATACAATCTCGTCCTTGAAGGCAAGTCCGGGGGCTACTGAGGCAGTCCTGTATTCAGGGGTTCTCATGCGTCCGGGTCGATGAAGTTGGGCCGTATTGATGGGCCGTAAAAGAAGAAGCAGAAGACTCTCCTCCGTATTCGGTCAGGACTCCTAAGAACGTAGAAAGGCAAGCGTAGAGTCCGGATGTATCTATTACTTCCTCCCCAAGTCACCCTTGTAAACCCTAGGCGTTCCCTGTCGTGTATATAAGCCAGGAGGTTTAGTCTGTACAAGGATCATCAATATCACAATATCCTCATAGGTTAGACTTTAGGGTTTAGCCATTACGA
This sequence comes from Secale cereale, assembly GCA_902687465.1. Taxonomy (NCBI): domain Eukaryota; kingdom Viridiplantae; phylum Streptophyta; class Magnoliopsida; order Poales; family Poaceae; genus Secale; species Secale cereale. Next base: position 877,267,218 of record LR738712.1, on the reverse strand, counting down.
TCTCGAGGTAGATCAACTCTTGTATTCATATTCATCCATACTAATATAGCAGGAAGTAGGATATTACCTCGATCGAGAGGGCCTGAACCTGGGTAAACATCATGTCCCCAGCCTCCTGTTACCATCGATCCTCTAAACGCATAGCTTGGGCCCCCTACCCGACATCTGCCGATTTTGACACCGACATTACCCATTCCAAAAATACAGCTACAAATACTCCCAGTTTATTCTCACCGTATGGAAGGATTTCAAACTGTGGCATGCTCTATGTCCCCTCAATATAGGATAGAGCGAGGAATGATAAAACACAAGAAATCCTCCTGCAAGGTGAATATGGAGAAGAAATCATTTGGCTTAGAAGGGGTTTTTAGTTGGAAACTGGTTGATCAATCTTTCGGTGCAATTTTTTTATTGTTGTGTAGCAATGTACTGGCTCTTTTGTTTTGAAATGTAATGTACTGGTTCTTGGCTACAATTTTAGCAAATAATTCCACTTGGTCTTTTGTGCCCCGTTGCGTAGCACGGGCATCTTACTAGTAGAAGGAAAATAACTGGGTTTTCATCGGTTTTCTTTTCTTTTCTCCATTTCCTTCAGCTTTATTCAATTTTCTTCTCTATTTTTTTATTTGTTTCTTTGGCTTTCAATGTTTTCTTTTGTTTCTTTCTTTCTTCTTCTCCGATGTTTTTGCTTCCATTCTTTTTTATTCTTTCTACATTTCTTTCTTTGGTTTTATTTTTCGTAATTTTCTATTTTTTCGGTTTTCATTTTTTGGTTTCATTTGTTTCTTTTGTTTTCATTCTACATTTTTCATTTTTTTATATATCAACAACATTTTTCTAATACACATTTAATTTTTTTGATACAAGTTTAACATTTTTTAATACATAGTCAACATTTTTTCTATACACATTTTAAATAATATTTCAAATGCTTGATCAACAGTTTTAAAATACAAGACTAACATTTTTCTATGCATATTTTAACATTTTTTAAATGCTTGACTAATTTTTTTAATGCA
>LR738712.1:877211637-877245035 GCA_902687465.1 Secale cereale | reverse complement strand
AAAGGAGAGCTTTCCCCAGCCTCTGCATCAGATGCACGACCATCTTTATTTATTTCTCTCTCTGTAAAGAAATACCCCCTCCGTCCCATAATATAAGAACGTTTTTGACACTATATTTTGGGACAGAGGGAGTATAAGATTGTTTAGATCACTATTTTAGATGGAGCTCACAAAAACACTACTACCACATATATTGTGCACCAGCACTTGCATTTTGACTTATCATTATGTGAACTAGTGGAATGTCTTGCTCATTGCTTTCCTTGCCATCCTCGACACAACACAGTTAACTTTTTCCATGAATTTATCATACGAAGTAGCTGATTGTGAAATTTAACCTGCTTCACAAAACACTAGTTGTTCAGAAATTTAATTTGTTTTTGGAACTTCTCATGTTCCTATTATGGACTCTTAAATGTATTCTAAGTACAGTTAAAGAGATTACTTTTCACAGTGACACCTTGGCCATAACCATGATTATTTTTCGTTTGAAGATAAATATTTTCTGATTCTACATGTGCAGATAGCTAACAGGTTTCTTGCAGTGGTAAACGACCTTGGCGGTTGGTGAAGCTCTGCAGACTGTTTGAGTAATCGAGCCGGGGAAAATCGATCGAACCGGGCGGTTTTTTTGAAAACCGGCGAACCTGGCGGTTTGCAGAGAACCAGTCGGTTCGGTGCCGATTCCCCAAAACACTCCATTGTCGCGTGAAAAAAAAATCAGGGGATTTCCCTCCCATCTTCTCGAATCAGCCCCGCCCGCACCCATCCCCTTTCTCCGCCGCCACTATGCTCGGCCACGTCGAAGGTCGCTGGCCACATTGCGCCACCCACCGGCCACCCCGAGCACCCAGGCCCGCCTTCGTCATTGCTTTGACTCCGGTATTTTTCCTCGTGTCCTCCTTCTCCATATGTTGTTCCTTGTAAATTCTAATGTTGTTGTCCTGTGTAACTCCAAATGTTCTTGATGCTTGTTGGATGTATTTTCTTTCCTTCATCGAACCGTGATGCTTGTTGGATATTGCTGTTTGAAGTTGCAACCATTGAACTATGACTATTTTGTTAATTTTCTGTTGAAGTATTGAATTGTTGATGCTTGTTGGTCAATGGTCATGGTGGCTTCTGTGCACATGTACTATGCTTGTAGCCCCTACTTGTATACTTGCATTTTTTTTGTTTGTAATTATGTACTAGTAGCTAGTATCATATTGCCATATAAGTCATTAAGATGACAAAGCTGATTACACTGGCATGATATTGCCCATCTTTTTATTCACGGATTAGATTATGTATTACTAAATATACATTATTTTTACAGCTTACAGAATGGGATGTCGAACCATTTAGGATTTCCATCAGATTAGCAGCTTGTGTGTGGTTTTTTCAAGCGGTTTTTAGGCTGAAATCGATACGAACAACAGAGTAAACTATGCTATTTGCACTACGATGGATGTTTGGATCCACCACAATGCTTATTGTATCAAATATTTTTGCCGTAATTTGTCAATGTATACCTGGCCCTGTTGTGGATACATACTTGGGAGTTGGGAATTTTTACTTTTCGAAAGAACCTGATAAAGAAAATCCTTGCAAATTACTGGTATTTTATTTTGTTGGTGAGCCTCATTCCATTCATCCATAATTGTATAGTGAGGCATCATGTTTGCATGTTGAGATAAAGAAGTTAGTGGGGATGACTCTCTTAGTTTATAAGATTATACAACTAACAAACTACACAGCAAAGCACGTGTTACCTCTAGTGTTAACTATGGCATAAGAACCTAATGCTTCGAGAAAATCACGTGTCTTCTCTATGCTACAATCTTGCATTGCTTATCCACGTAGTTTCAATTCCCATGGGAAATATCATGTCATGATTTTCAATCCCTATGATTTTCTGTGTTTTCATTTTCAATAGAATTCAGTAGTGGTGGAATGCATATCCCATCTCCCCGTGCTTGTTCCTGCGCTTTGGAAATTCCAAAAACCAAAAATAACCTTCACATTCACATATTTGGGTTGCTTTGGTTAGGTACATGGAGGGCCCTGCCTCTCATTTATGAGCCGAAAGCACAACTCTACTCTCTATGATCGAGTAGACAAAAAAGTTTGTACCACACATCATAGAGTTAAACATATATCAAATGGTCTATGTTGCCCAATATTTTAGAGTTAAACATGTTTAGCACTATATAAGATTAGCATCCTCCCCTAATGAATAATATTCCTAATATCATCATCAATCAATTAATTATATACTAAAAATCTTACCAAATAGTACCCCCTCCCAAAATAAGTGACTCAACTTTATACTAATTTTAGTACAAAGTTAGTACAAAATTGAGTCACTTATTTTGGGACGGAGGGAGTATATCCTAAAAATATGTTTCCTAATAGTAAACTGCATTGCACATATACGATTACTAGTATAGTATATAGTACCAATATAAAAAGACACAAAGGGGTAGATCCAACTAATCTCGGCCATCAATACATGTCAATCCAACGACCTAGATTAATCCGATGACGGGCGCTCAACATGTTTAGCGTATAATAAAGATCATACCAAATATTAATAATACCTCTAATCACATAATTAAACATGTAATTAATATCCTACCTAATATCAACATATAATTAATATCCTACCTAATATTAACATGCAATTAATATTCTACCAATATACGCGTGAAATGCACGTAACGTATTTACTAATATTAATAGGATATATGCAACTAATAGTAAGCCACTAACATGCATAGCCTACATGCAATTAATCTTAAAACAAGATATGGCAAGATCATATATCTCATTTATTAGGAAACTATTACAACATTACCATTGATGGGATATAAATTAAGAACACCGGGTGCTGGAAAAGAATCACCATCATCTTCTTCCCCGACTAGGTGTTGTATAATGGCATCATTGGCCAACCTCTTAGTATCGCTTCTACTGATTGCCACCTTCTCTCCTGCACCCATACATGGTGCCAACAATAAGTCTGTCCAACACACTTACATTGTGCTCGTCCAGCCACCTCCCTCACCCTTGAATGCCGATGAAGACATGTACCGTCATTGGTACGAGTCTTTCTTGCCCAAATCACGCGATGGTGACTCAGGCAAGTCACCTATTGTGCACTCCTACACCGAGGTGTTCAGCGGCTTCGCCGCAAGGCTCACTGCCCGGGAGCTCAGTGCAGTTGCGAAGAATCCGGGGTTTGTGCGTGCGTTTAGGGACCAAACACGGCACCTCAGGACCACACACACTCCAAAGTTCCTTGGGCTCAGGAACGGCACCGGGATCTGGAGCGACGCTAGCTACGGGAAGGGAGTCATCATTGGGTTGCTCGACAGCGGCATCTACGCGGACCACCCTTCATTTGATGGTGACAACATCGCGCCGCCCCCAGCAAGGTGGAAGGGATCATGCATGGCGACCCGGTGCAACAACAAGCTCATTGGTGCACAGTCATTCCTCGAAGAAGATGATGACCCTAGCGACCAACAGGGGCATGGGACGCACACCTCATCCACGGCAGCCGGTAACTTCATCATCGACGCGTCATATCATGGTATGGGAGCGGGCACCGCATCAGGAGTTGCTCCTGGCGCCCATATCGCCATGTACAAGGTGTGCGCTGATGGAGAATGCAATGATTCCGCCATAGTGGCGGGCCTCGACGCGGCCATCAAGGATGGGGTGGACGTGCTCTCGCTCTCCATTGGCCATATTGGCAGCCTCAGGTTCGATAAAGACCCCGTCGCTATCAGCACATTCAGTGCCATATCAAAGGGCATCGTCGTGGTTTGCACGGGTGGTAACGAAGGACCCGATTCGCACTCGGTAACCAATGATGCACCATGGTTGCTCACAGTCGGTGCAAGCTCAGTGGACCGGAGCTTCGACATCGGCGTGAATCTCAGCAATGGCAAGTACATCCACGGAGAAGGGCTTAGCCAGGTGGAAAAGCCGAGGCCAAAGATGTACCCACTCCTCTACTCCAAAGAACCAGGCAAGCTTGACTACATGGATAGCCATGTCGTCGGTGAGAAGATCGTCGTCTGTGAAACAGACACTACCCGGGAGAACATCGACAACATAATGAGCGCCGGTGCGGCCGGCGTAGTGCTGTTGAACGGTGAATCCAACGGATACACGATTGAGCTTGAGGACTACAACTCCAGTGTGGTGCAGGTGAGCACGAACGACGGCGCCATCCTCAGAGCTTACGCGACATCGACGACAAACAGCTCGGCGGGTGCCATTTTCTCGTACCACAACACACTGCTGGGTGTCCATCCGGCCCCGGTGGTGGCATCGTTCTCTTCCCGAGGTCCAAGCATCGACATCCCCGGCGTGCTCAAGCCAGACATATTGGGGCCGGGGCTCAACATCCTTGCCGCATGGCCGCCGGGAACGGACTCCATACTAGGCCCTTTCAACATCTTGTCCGGCACATCGATGGCAACACCACACATCAGCGGCGCCGCCGCGCTTATCAAGAGCTTGCATCCGGACTGGTCCCCGGCCGCCGTCAAGTCGGCCATCCTGACGACGGCGGACGCTGTTAACAGCACCGGCGGCTCGATCTTGGACGAGAATCACAGGAAAGCCGACGCGTACGCGAAAGGCGCGGGGCATGTGAATCCGGCGAGGGCCGCCGACCCTGGCCTGGTGTATGACATGGGTGTCACCGACTATGCCGGTTACATCTGTTGGCTCCTCGGCGACGAAGGCCTGGCAACCTTCGTGCGTGACAAGAGATCGACCTGCGCGAAGCTGCCCAAGGTCAAAGACGTGCAGCTCAACTACCCGACCATAACCGTGCCGCTGAAGTCAACAACCTTCACCGTGAACCGGACCGTGACGAATGTAGGGCCGCCGGCGTCGACGTACACCGTGAGGTTGGACATGCCCAGATCGGTCATGGTACGTGTCGCCCCGAACAAGCTGGTGTTCTCCAAGGCCGGGGAGAAGAAGACGTTCACCGTGTCGGTGAGTGCCAAGGACGTTCATGGGCAAGGTCATGTGGAGGGGAGCTTGAGCTGGGTGTCGGCGAAGCATGTTGTGCGGAGCCCCATCATCGCCGTTCCTAATCTCCCCGAATCTCCGCCGCCTCTAGAGAAGGTTTAGGTGCGTGCGTTGTGGAAAGGGGCTAGCTAGAAGTGAATGTTTGAAATGTTGCAATTTTGTTTACCATTGATTTGTAAGGTTGCTTAAAATGTTAAATCGATCAACTTTCTGAGCATTTACATCGCATTTACATCAATTCCTATCGCCGTGAACTTGCTGAACAAGGCAATACTGGTGAACATAAGCACAAGTGCGTGTGAAGTGCGAGCTAGTTAAGAAGGCCGGTTAATCATCCAGCATTATGCATGGTATTAAGTCATGATTGTCATGTATCAAGTTCTTTTAAAGGGGCAGTGGTGTAATTGTAGCTGGACTCTCAAATCCTGAATGTCAAGTTCAGAATATGACACTCGATTATCATGGCAAAGTTTCGTACTACTTTCTAATGTGCGGGTGCGCTGGTTTCCGACTAGTTGATCTAATCATCTTGAATTGGCATTTTTTTCTCAATATAGTCGCAAGTCGCAACCATGGCCTTACAGTGCTACACGCTGCTCAAGCCCCAACCGGCCCAAGTCTCGGCCAGCCCTTCTCTAAAAGCGACGCAGATTGAAGGTTTGCCTCGCATCAATATGCTCCTTGCATGAGATAGTAAGAGCATCTCCAGCCGTTGCGCCCCCAAGACGCGTCGAAAACCGTCGCCTGGGGGCGAGCCGGCGCTAGTTTCGGCTTGGGTGCCAGTGTGTTCGCAGTCGCCGCCCCCCAGGTCGCCCCAGGCGTCGATATCGGCCCAGTTTCGGCGCTTTCAATCAATTTTCGGCGCTGGATTGGCCCAATTTCCGACGCAAAACGGCACAGACTCGACGTGTTTCGGCGTCTATTGAAATAGAATCACATAGTCGCAAATAAAATCACAGTTTTACATACGATAGATAGATAGATAGTTCACATATATCCTACGATAGATAGATAGTTCACATAATTTTATCCTACGATAGATAGATAAATAGATAGTTCACATAGTCTTCTTCTACGAACTACTACTACTCGTCATTCTCCGACTCGGACTCTGCCTCGATGATGTCCTCCTCCGACGCAGCGTAGGCGTCAAGGAACCACTCGTCGTTGGAGTCCCAAGAGGACGCATCTCCTAGCTCGATGTTGAATTTAGCGACCGCCTTTCGCGCTCGCTTGTCCTCGCGATAGGCCGCTCGCTCCTCCCTCCTCTTCTTCCTCTCCGCCCTCTTCTCGGCCAAGAACTGGTGCTCGTTGATGATGTCTTGCGGGAAGTTTTTGTGCCACGTCGCCATGGCTTCCTCGTCCATCTCGGCCAGGCTGAGACGGTGCTCCCACCTACGGTTCTTTCGACGATCGTCGTCGGTGATAAGCCGCGGGGGAGGCGCCAACTCCTGTGCCCGCTCCCGCGTCGGCACGTCCGTGAAGTTCATGTCCCAACGGGAATGCCGGAGGCGCCATGCCGCAGCGTCGTACGCGCGGGCGCCCTCCTGAGTGTTGTCGAAGGTTCCGAGGCCGAGGCGCACGTCGCCCGACCGAATCTCGGCGGAGTAGGTGCCGGACGGACGAACGCGGATGCCGTGGTAGCCCGCAGCACCCCGGCGGCGAGGCGGCATGGGGGCGCAGTGCATGTCGACGACGAAGCAGCGAGCAGCGGAGGAAGCGGCGAAGCGCGCGCGACAGTGTGGAAAGTGCGGGGGGGGGGGGGCGATGTGCTGCGGTGTGGCGTTCTCCAGCGAGGTGGGCGGCTTTTTTAGCCGGAGCTCGGGCGGCGAGAGGCGCATGCCAGGCGACGCGTGGCGGGCGCCCGTGGCGCCGGGCGACACGACGGTTCGCTGCGCGGCATCAATGGGCAGGCTGACCAGCGCTGCATCTCGGCAGTGCGGGGCATCAATGAAGGCGACGGCGTGGCAGCGCGGCAGCTTTGGCATTGATTCCCGCGAGAACCGAGGTGATGAGGACGACAAAGCAGCGCGTCGCTGACAGGGCGGCCCATCACAGTTCGCGCCAAAAAACGACCCGTCCGGCGCCCCCAGGCGACCCCAGCGCGCCGGGTTCGGGCCGGGTCCGCCGACGCCAGTTTCGGCCTAATCCGGCGAAAAACGGGCTCCTGGGACGCGACAGGGCCACTTTTTCGGCGCCGGAGGGCCTGTTGGGGGCGCGGCTGGAGATGCTCTAACCACCGGCCATTTTTCATTATTTTCATCCTACTTGCATCATGCTGCCTGGTGACTTCTTTTGTGCCACCGATTTTAGTGGTTCTATTTCCCTTGCCAACCAAACAAAGCCGAAGGGTCATGAGGAAGAGGGAGTGGCGTTGTCTCCGCGCTTCGGCGGTCCGTCGCTGTCAACTGGGGCCGACGGTGGCGGCGGCCTTCTGCTTCGTCCTAAGGTGAGTTTGCTTCTATATAGGAGAAAACAAATCAAATTATAGTTACAACAATTTTCTGTAAGGTCCTGTCTGTGTACTAGAGTATGGGTACCTTAGTATCCCGACTTGTGCACGGGCAGTAGCAGCCTCCCGTGGTCTGGCTCACCACGCGCTCGCCAAGGCCCGCTCTGGATCCCTTTAAGCCATTCAAGAACAAAGTATACAAGTCAGAAGAATAAGGCCCCGGCAAGAGGAGCTTGCCGGGAAGGCCGCACCAGGCTCAAGGTTATCATTCCAGCACAAGACCCTGGCAAGAGGAGCTTGCCAGGTAGGCCAAAGAACAGCGCCTTAGAAGATATATCGCGGCGCATCATGCGCCCCGGCAGGACCCGGAGAGCGACAAGCTTCCGGGCCCGGCAAGATAGCAACCCCGGCAAGGTGCTTGCCGGGGAAGGCTTACACTGTGTGCCGCGCTCCAGCTCATCTGGCCACGCGTCGCCCTGGGGCCCTTCCAGGGGCACGTGGCGGATGGCTGTGCAGCCTGGGGGACACGGTGGCGAGCCGCGGTGACGAGGCCATCGTCGTGGCGAACGGGGACGCCCGGGCGGACGCTTTTGGGGTGACGGCGACGGGCATTCAATGCCCTTGTCCCCCACCGTCAGGGTTAGGTATAGACCACTGTGCATACACTGTTCATGCACTGTTCCATCTACCACCAATTTTACACTTTTACCCTCATCTACGTTGACACCTGTCGGTGACCCCTTTGAGCTATAAAAGGAGGCCCATGCACAACGTAGAGGGGGTTCGATCCCAGAATCTTAATCACTCCCACGCTCGGTGTAGTTAGTACTGTAGATCTTCAAGCTCCCGAGCTCAAGAACTCAATACAACCAAAGGCAGGAGTAGGGTTTTACGCGTCCGCGCGGCCCGAACCTGGGTAAACTGCCCGCGTGTGCCCCTCGATCTGCTCTTTGTGCTCCCTCCGCTCCCTTGCCGTACCGTAGAAGGGGCTCCGGTCCCATAGGTGTTCGTGGGTGACCAGTTTCCCCGACATCTTTGGCGCGCCAGGTAGGGGGGCGTCGAGGTTGTGCGAACCTGATCCGGCGCTCACGCGGGCGCAATCTCCAGCAACCTTTCCAGCTTCATCAACCTCACCGACTACATCAACATGCCTCCGAAGAAGAAGGCTTCGGAGGTCGGAGGCCCGTCTGCGTCGATCCCACCACCACCAGAACCAACGGTTGGTGGGGTAGGCTCCAGCGGAGGGGCGGACGCCGGCGAGGACACTCACGGCGTCGCCAAGTCTAAGGACAAGACGGACGACCGGGCGAACTCCAAAGCCTCGGCGTCCGTGCACGCACCCCGTCCCTCTCAGGAGGTGCCGGGCCAGCAGCGACGTGGTACCCACGGTACCATCCGCCTGCTGGGACAAGGCCAAACTGGCGGGTCGCGGGACGCTCAAGGCCAGCGCGCTGGTACGAGCAAGGCGCGGTCGCCGGGGCGAGACCCTGCTCCTTCTAACCCTGTTAGAAGTCCGAGCATATCTCGCTCCTCGCACCGCTCGCCACCGCTTCCCTCCTCTCCAGCAGAAGCTCTAGCCAGAGCTCAACTGCTCCTCGACTTCCCTCCAGCGGCAGACAAGGCCGAGGACTGGAGGGCTACAATCCAGAGCCTCATCGCCTTCGCCAACAACGACACGCCGCAGCAGCCAGCAACATCACGGCCGCGGCAAGTCGACCAAGCGAAGGCCGATGGAGACAAGACCGCCGGGGGTGCAACTACCGTGCACTCCCCACCGCGGAAGCAGAAATCGTCGGCCCGCCGGATCAACGTCGATGACGACTCCACGGCGTCGTCGGATCCGCGGGCCCGCCGCGATCAACGCCAAGTCCTCGACGACAGGCGACAAGAAGACGCTCGGACTCGCATCGAGCGTCGAAGAGAAGCCCGAAGACAGTCCGACCAGCGCGCTGGGACTGCTGTTGACATGCACGCGCCCGGTGAACCAGGCGACTTGCCGTACGCGGCAGGTTGCCCTGCGTTCACCCGAGAGCTGCGGCAAGTCCAGTGGCCCAGCATGAAAAACTTCAAGCCCGACGTACCCGAGAAGTACGACGGCAAGACCCATCCCTCGGAGTTCCTCAGCATCTACACCATTGCGGTGCAGGCTGCCGGGGGACGCAACGAGAAGATCTTAGCGAACTACTTCCCGCTCGTGCTTAAGCCAAACGTCAGATCTTGGCTTATGCACTTGCCGGAGAACTCCATCTCATCTTGGGCAGATCTGTGCCACCAGTTTGTCGGCGCCTTCACGGGCGTCCAGAAGCCCCACGGCCAGGAAAGCGATCTACACATCCTTGCCCAGAAGGAGGGAGAGTCCCTGCGGAAGTACATCCAAAGATTCAGCCGAGTTCAGCACAACATCCCGGATGTCCACCCTGCCGCGGTTATCAGCGCGTTCCACCAGAACGTGCATAACCGCCGGATGAGGGAGGAGATGGCGATGACCAAGATCCGGGACGTCAGCGAGCTTTATGCTCTGGCTGACAAGTGTGCCCGTGCTGAAGAGGGGAGGAGACTCCCCGGAGAGGATACTAGAGCAGGAGGAACGGACAGCGAGGATGCCGCCCCGGCAAGGAAAAACCGGCGGCGGAACAACAAGAAGAAGAAGAACAAGGAGGTACTGGTTGTCGAGCAGTCCGGCAAGGAGGCTGCCGCCAAGAAGACACAGGCTGGTGGCTCCGGCAAGGAGTCCACCCCAGTAGCGGCAGCCGACAAGCAGGACGGCTCCGACAAGCAGTACTGTAAGATCCACCGCACCAAGGGCCACGATCTCCAGAACTGCAAGAGAGTAGAATACCTCGTAGAACAGCAGAAGGCTGAATACGAGCGTCGCGACAAGGAGAAGGCCCAAGGAGGCGGGGGAGAGCCCAGCAAGAAGCGGCCGTTCAATGGCCGGGGAGGACACCGCGGCAAGGCTAAGCAGCGGCAAGGGGACAGACCTCCCCGGGGCCGCGGCAAGGATGAGGATGAAGACGATGACGAGGACATGGATGAAGGAGACAACAGCGAGCAGGAGTTTCAGAAGGCCACAGAAGTTCTGTGTGTCGACGGAGGTGCCTCTCTGCACACTTCCCACCGCCAACTCAAGCAATGGGTGCGGGAAGTGAACGCAGCTGAGCCACCCGTCGAGTCGCGCAGGCTGCTAAAGTGGTCCAGCACGCCCATCATCTTCGATCTTGAGGACCACCCTGACCGCACAACTGCGGTCGGGTGCTTGCCGATGTTGGTTTCGCCGACTATCCGCAACCTCAAGGTCACCAAGATGTTGGTTGACGGCGGGGCCGGCCTCAACTTGATCTCCTCCGCTGTGATCAAGAAACTGCAGATCCCCGACAGCGAGCTCGAGGAAACCGGGACTTTTCAAGGAATCAACCCGGGAAGGAGCAAGCCGAAAGGGAAGATCACACTGCCCGTGACCTTTGGCGGGGAACTAAACTTCAGGACCGAGAGGATCACGTTCGACGTTGCCGATATCCCATTACCATACAATGGGATACTTGGCCGTCCTGCGCTCGCCAAGTTCATGGCAGCCTCGCACCATGCATACAACGTGCTCAAGATGCCAGGGCCAATAAGCGTCATCTCTGTCCCCGGCGACAAGAAGGACGCGCTCATTTGCGCCGACAAGATCTACCGGGACGCAGCAGCCGCGGCAGACAGCAAGACACTTGCCGCTGAAGCTCCCGGGGGGAAGACCAAGACCAAGTCCGGCAAGAGCTCTGGAGCCCACTCTGGCAAACGCACCTCTTCGGAGTGCTGCGCTGCCGTCGAGGACGCACCATCGAGCTCCACCGGCAAGTGCAAGAAAGGAATGGTAGCTCCACCTGCAACCAAGAAGGTGTCCGCCAAGGAGGACGGCACTGGTGGTACTTTCACCATCAGTGCTACGCTCGACCCCAAATAGGAAAGCGCGCTCGTTGCCTTCCTGCGGGCGAATGTCGACGTGTTTGCATGGCAGCCGTCTGACATCCCCGGCGTTCCCAGGAAGGTAATTGAGCACAAGCTTGCTGTTTGTCCTCACGCGCGGCCCGTCAAGCAGAAGGTCAGGAAGCAAGCGGTGGAGCGCCAAGAGTTCATAGCTGAAGAGATCAAGAAGTTGGAAGCAGCGGGCCTTGTTAGAGGTGTACTTCATCCCACGTGGCTGGCCAATCCAGTTGTCGTGCGCAAAGCCAATGGGAAATGGAGACTTTGTATAGACTTCACTGATGTGAATAAAGCTTGTCCCAAGGATCCATTCCCCTTGCCGCGCATTGACCAGATCGTTGACTCCACGGCTAGATGTGAGCTGCTTTCATTTCGCGATGCATACTCCGGATACCACCAGATATTCATGGCTGAGGAAGACGAAGAGAAGACCGCGTTCATTACTCCATGTGGCACTTACTGTTTCATACGTATGCCCTTTGGATTGAAGAATGCGGGCTCAACATTTGCAAGGGTGGTCCACACTGCTTTTGAGCCACAGATACACATGAATATAGAAGCCTACATGGATGACATAGTGGTCAAAAGCAAGGACAAGGATACCCTGATTCAAGACCTAGAAGAAACCTTTGAGAACCTGCGCAAGATACAACTCAAGCTGAACCCCAAGAAGTGCGTCTTCGGAGTCCCCTCCGGCAAGCTTCTCGGGTTCTTTGTGTCCCAGAGGGGGATTGAAGCCAATCCCGACAAGATCAAGGCCATCGAGCAGATCAAAGCACCGAAGCGCGTCAAGGATGTACGGAGGCTTGCTGGTTGTGTGGCTGCTCTCAGTAGGTTCATTTCAAAATCTGCAGAACGCGCCCTGCCTTTCTTCAAAATCTTGAAAAAGGCAGGTCCAATGAAATGGACTCCGGAAGCGGAGGCAGCGCTGCATGACTTGAAAGGATACCTGTCCTCTACTCCAATACTTGTCGCACCTAAGCCACAAGAGAAGTTGCTGCTATACTTAGCAGCAACCAATCAAGTGGTTAGTGCTGTGTTGGTAGCGGAGAGGGAGGCGGATGAGGAACCCACAGGTCCGGCAAGCGCATCCAGCGACAAGCAGGGGGCTTCCCCGACAAGCTCTGGCCCCGACAAGGACAAGTCTGCGCAGGAACAAGGAGAAGTGCGAAAGAAGATGGTGCAGCGCCCAGTTTATTTTGTAAGTTTCCTCTTGCAGGGAGCTAGATCAAGATACTCTGGGGTGCAGAAACTGCTTTTCGGCCTCCTCATGGCCTCGAGAAAGCTGCGCCACTACTTCCAAGCACACGAGATAACGGTGGTCACTCGCTTTCCGTTGAAGAGGATATTGCAAAATCCAGAAGCAACAGGCAGGATCGTCGAGTGGGCACTAGAGCTGTCAAGCTTTGGTCTCAAGTTTGAGAGTACTTCAACTATACAGAGCAGAGCTTTGGCAGAGTTCATAGCAGAATGGACACCAACACCAGACGAAGAAGTTCCAGAAACAAGCCTCCCCGTCCAAGAAGCAAGCAAAGAATGGATAATGTACTTCGATGGTGCCTTCTCGCTGCAAGGCACCGGTGCTGGCGTGCTGCTTGTTGCGCCCACCGGAGAACACCTCAAGTATGTTGTCCAAATGCACTTTCCCAAGGAGCAAGCGACAAACAATACTGCTGAGTATGAATGTTTGCTTGTCGGCCTCAGAATTGCGGCCGAACTTGGGATCAAGAAGCTGATTGTCCGGGGAGATTCACAGTTGGTGGTCCGACAAGTGAACAAGAGCTACCAGAGTCCTTTGATGGAAGCTTATGTCGATGAAGTGAGGAAGCTTGAAGAACACTTTGAAGGCCTGCAGATGGAGCATGTCCCAAGAGCTCAGAATGATATCGCTGATGGTCTCTCAAAGTGTGCTGCAATGAAGTTACCTGTGGAACCAGGGGTCTTCGTGCTCAAGCTAACTCAACCATCCATTACACCATCAGTTGGGCAAAGCAAGAAGAGGAAGTTGGTCTCCGGCGACTACTTGCCGGCGGATCTTCCTGAAGCCGCCGCCAAGGTCCCCAAGATCAACAACCAAGATGCTGAGGAACAGTCTGCTCCTGCGGACCCAAGGGTTTGTACAGTTGAAGCAGGCGTTCCCGACAAGTCTTGCCCCGGCAGGCTTGCCGGGGAACACTCAGCTCCGGCAGAGCCGCAGGTTCTTGCCGTAGAAGCTGAGGTTCCCGCAGCAGCCCTGATGCCTTTAGTCCTTGTTGTTGAGCCTCAGGCTCCAGCATGGGCACAGCAAATCGTCCATTTTCTTCAAACTGGAGAACTTCCCGACGAGCCAGAAGAGATAGAAAGAATAACCAGGCAGTCAAGTATGTACCAGTTCATTGGCGATGAACTGTACAGAAGAAGACTGAATGGTGTCAGATTGAAGTGCATTTCCCGGGAAGATGGACAAAAGCTGTTGGCAGAAATACACGGAGGCATATGTGGTCACCACATTGGCGCAAGAGCACTTGCCGGGAAGGCATTCCGGCAAGGTTTCTTTTGGCCAGAAGCCCTCCAAGATGCAACTGCACAAGTAACCAAGTGTGAAGCGTGCCAGTTCCATGCCAAGCAAATACATCAGCCAGCTCAAGCTCTCCAGACGATCCCTTTGTCCTGGCCCTTCTCGGTCTGGGGGCTCGACATTCTCGGCCCCTTTCCCCGCGCTGTCGGGGGCTTTGAGTACTTGTACGTTGCTATTGACAAGTTCACGAAGTGGCCGGAGGTGGAACCAGTGAGCAAGGTGACCGCACAGTCAGCAGTGAAGTTCTTCAGGTCAATTGTTTGCCGTTTCGGAATCCCTAACAGGATCATCACCGACAACGGCACACAGTTCACAAGTCGCACCTTCATGCAGTACGTCCAAGACCTTGGCGCCAAGGTCTGCTTTGCTTCTGTTGCTCACCCGAGGAGTAACGGTCAAGCGGAGAGGGCCAACGCTGAAGTGCTGCGCGGACTAAAGACAAGAACGTTCGACAGGCTGCGCAAGTGTGGAAGAAACTGGATAGAGGAGTTGCCGGCGGCTCTTTGGTCAATCAGGACGACACCAAATCGAGCCACCGGACAGACACCCTTTGCTCTGTTGGGGAACGTTGCATGGGAAACAAAAATTTTCCTACCGTTCACCAAGATCAATCTAGTAGATGCAACTACGAGGGGAGAGTAGGATCCACATACCCTTGTAGATCGCTAAGCGGAAGCGTTAAGAACGCGGTTGATGGAGTCGTACTCGCCGCGATTCAGATCGCCGAAGATCCCAGCACCGAAGCAACGGTGCCTCCGCGTTCTTCACACGTACGGCTCGGGGACGTCTCCTCCTTCTTGATCCAGCAAGGGGCGGAGGAGAGGTTGATGGAGAACCGGCAGCACGACGGCGTGGTGGTGATGGTGGAGAAGATTTCCAGCAGGGCTTCGCCTAAGCACCGCGGGAGAAGAAGATGTTATGGGAGAGGGAGGGCAGCACCGAGGCACGAACTTGTGTTGGCTGCCCTCCCTCTACCTCTCTATATATAGGGGGAAGGAGGAGAGGGGGGCGCCCTAGGGTTTCCCCTAGGGGGCCGGCGGCCAGGGCAAGGGGAGGGGGCGGCGGCCAGGGCAGGCCCTAGGGTTTCCCCCCCTAGGTGCCTTGCCCCCCAAGGCTAAGGGGTGCGGCCACCCTAGAGGGGTCCACCCCCCTTGGCGCACAAGGAGAGGGCCCAGGGGGGGCGCACAGCCCTATGAGGGCTGTGGTGTCCCCCCTTGTGGCCCAGTAGGCCCAGAAACACTTCCGGGACCCCCGAAACCCTTTCCGGTACTCCGCCGATTTCCCGATGCTCTCCGGAACACTTCCGGACTCCGAAACCTTTCATCCTATATATCAATCTTCGTCTCCGGACCATTCCGGAGACCCTCGTCATGTCCGGGATCTCATCCGGGACTCCGAACAACCTTCGGTAACCATGCACTATTCTCACTAACAACCCTAGCGACACCGAACCTTAAGTGTGTAGACCCTGCGGGTTCAGAAACCATGTAGACATGACCGAGACACTCCCAGGTCAATAACCAATAGCGGAATCTGGATACCCATATTGGTTCCCACATGTTTCTCGATGATCTCATCGGATGAACCACGATGTCAAGGATTCAGGCAATCCCGTATACAGTTCCCTTTGTCTCGTCGGTATGTTACTTGCCCGAGATTCGATCGTCGGTATCTCTATACCTAGTTCAATCTCGTTACCGGCAAGTCTCTTTACTCGTTACTGTAATACATAATCCCGTGACCAACTACTTAGTCACTTTGAGCTCATTGAGATGACGTATTACCGAGTGGGCCCGGAGATACCTCTCCGTCACACGGAGTGACAAATCTCAGTCTCGATCCATGTCAACTCAACAGACACCCTCGGAGATACCTGTAGTGTACCTTTATAGTCACCCAGTTACGTTGTGACGTTTGGCACACACAAAGCACTCCTACGGTGTCAGTGAGTTACATGATCTCATGGTCATAGGAACTTATACTTGACATGCAGAAAACTATAGCGATAACTGACACGATCAAAAGCTATGTTAACGTTTGGGTCTCGTCCATCACATCATTCTCCTAATGATGTGATCCCGTTATCAAATGACAACTCATGTCTATGACCTGGAAACCACGGTCATCTTTGATCAACGAGCTAGTCCTGTAGAGGCTCACTAGGGACACAAAGTCTGTCTATTCATCCACACGTGTATTTGAGTTTCCAATCAATACAGTTATAGCATGGATAATAAACGATCATCATGAACAAGGAAATATAATAATAACTCTTTTATTATTGCCTCTAGGGCATATTTCCAACATGCTCTTGTCTATGGAGCAGAGGCAGTTCTCCCCACGGAACTCGTATACGGGTCTCCTCGAGTGCTCGCTTACGACGAGCTCGAGCAAGAGCAACTGCGGCAAGATGATGCATTGCTCCTCGAGGAGGACCGTCTCCAGGCTGCTGTACGAGCTGCTCGATACCAGCAAGCCTTGCGTCGCTATCATAGCCGCAAGGTCAAGGCCAGGAGTCTCGAGGAAGGCGACCTTGTTCTTCGGCACGTTCAGTCCGCCAAGAGTTTCAACAAGTTGACGCCGAAGTGGGAAGGCCCTTATCGGGTGAGACAAGTCACAAGGCCCGGCGCTGTCCGCCTTGAGACCGAAGAAGGCTTACCGATGAGCAACTCCTGGAACATCGAGCATCTTCGCAAGTTTCACCCATGAGGCGCGGTTGCCGTGATCCGCTCCGGCAACCACCTTTTGTACAAGTCTTGCCGCTGTTGCATGTAAACCTTTGTACAAAGCCGGGCGCAGACCCCGTGCATCAGTAAAACTTTTGTGCTTCACACTGTTTGTCAATTCATGCTTTTCTTTTTTACTTGCATGTATCATCTGACATTTTGTGCAGCACACATCCCCGGTAAGCAGTAACAAGCCGCAAGGCTCCATACTTGTGTTTCCTCCTCTTTTCCTTTCTCTCTTAAACAGAAGAAGTGTTCCTCGCGCACAAGTTTGCCGGGGGGAAGGAGATAAGGTATGGACCAAGCGCTGTTCAAGAAAGGAAAGCCTTGCCGGGAAGTAGACAATCCATGAAAGCTAAGTTGCCAGAGTTTGAGCATTCAAATTTTTAGAAAAATTTCTTAGTTGTCTTCCTTGAACAGCCACACTTTGTATGGAAAACATGCGCGCGGAGGAACCTACCCGTGGCTAGCCGCACCCTTACTTCGTTTCGAGCACGCTCAACGGCTTAAGTGAGCTGCGACAAGTGTCGCGCCCTTACTTCGTTTTCGAGTTCGCTCAACAATCTAAGTGTGCTGCGACTAGCTGCGGCAAGGTTTCTTGCCGGCAAGGGCATTGCTAGCAGGCTGCTAAGAGTCCCGCACTCAGCGCTCGCGGCAAGGGTTCCTTTGTCGGCAAGTTCCCTAAAAGCGTAGGGTGGAAAGCATACAAAGTCAAGGGACTAAACAAGGGAGATAACACTGCATTGATTATCCAAAATAAAGTTATATTACAAGATAGCTTGCCGCTTTTCTAACCAACTACTACCCATGACTTAATCGACAGCGGCAAGGGAAGCAGAAATAAGGGAGCCTAGTCTTTTCGGTCTCCGTCGACCCTCTTGATCTTGCCCGCCTTGGCTACGATATGGGCAACTTGTGCCTTCAACGCCTCCTGGTCAGCTTCGGGCGGCAGGGTCCGAAGGACGTTGACGAGGTTGATCCCGGGGTTGCGGTAGACGATCTTCGACAACACCCGCTCCATAGTACCCATGCAAAGCCGGCGCGCCTCGTCAGCCAGCTGCGCGGGGATCTTCTCCCGTAGTTGCGCGAGAGCCGGCGCCACTCCTCGGAAGAACAAGCTTAGCTTGGCGCTGTGGGGGAGGCTCTCGTCGGGGGAGTACACGAGGTGCTCCGCCCTCAACGCCACCAGCTCCTTATCGATGTTGGCGGCAGAGGCGACGAGCTCCTCGGTCCACTGCTCCACCGTCTGTTGGAAGTTGTTCTGCGACAGGGCGGCACTGTCCAGCAAAGCCCTCTCAGCATGGAGATCGTCCTTCAGGTTCGTCTCACGGTCCCGGGCGGCGTCAAGCGAATCGGTGAGGGTGGAAACCTTCAGCTCCAAGTCTGCAATAGAGTCCTTGGCGTCGTTGAGCTCTTTGCCCTTCTCGGAGAGACGGACTTGCAGCTCCGAGTTGGTATGGGCGTCCTTCTCCCGCGCCACGTTGAGCGCGGCAACCCTGTCCTCGCTCGCCTTCAAGCTCGTCTCCAACTGCGCCACCCTGGCCTCCAGATCCCTCTTGGCGGTCTCTGCGGCAGCAGCGGCGTCCCTCGCCTCCTGCAGAGCCCCGCCAATGGCCTGCTCGCGAGCGGTGAGGTCGTCCTCGTGACTATCGAGGTCGACCTTCCGCTGGTTGAGCTCTCCCTCCCGCCGAGACAGATCCTCGGCGGCCAGTCGCTGCTGCTCCTCCACCTCGGCCTTCTCGAGGAGGAACGCCTGGTGTGCTCCGTCAAGCTCTTCACGCTCCTCCGCCAAGTTCCGGAGGGCCGCCTGGTTGGCGGCACGGAGCTCCGCGGCGCGCTTCTCCAGATCAGCACCAGCCTTGGCAGCCAGAGCCTCTCGGGACTCCAACTTGGCTTGCCTGGCCCGGTACAAGCCCAGGAGTCGACGTAGGAGTTGCTCCTCTTCGGCCTCGTTGCTGCTGCCGGGCGCGTCAACAACCCCCAGCCCGGCGGAGGCGAGAACTTCTCCGTCGAAGGTCTCCCCCTCCGCGGGTGCCCTTGATGAGGACGCCCACGGGACTTGGATAAAGACCCCGTTGGCGGCCTCCAGATAGACACCCGACCCAGCCGCGGGGGCGGAGGGGTCGGCGGCCGGTGCAGCGTCCGGCGCTCCTGCGGCCTCAGGGCCAGCAGTGCGGTCGCCGGTCCCTTCCCCAGCTGCGGCGTCAGCGGTCGGGGCGGTCTCCTCGGCGGCTGGCTCGTCAGCACCAGCCATTCCCTCAGTGGTAGTGGCGTCGCCAGCATTGCCGTGCACGTCCTCCTCGGCGATGGTCTCCGTCTCCATCGACTCCGGGGCGGGCGGATCTGACAGAAGAAAAAGAAAAGAAAAATCGTCAAGCAAATATCCAAAAAGAAGAATCCAAGAGGAAGAAATTACAAGGGTTACCTGCGCGGGCCTCTTCGATAAAGGGGTCCCTCGCCGGGGAGTTCTCCCTTGGCGGCGTAGTAGTGGCCCCTGGTGGCGGAGGGCCGCTTGCGCCTTCCCTTGGCGGGGTGCCCACCCTTGTCGGGATGCTCGCCCTTGGCGGAGTACCCATCCTTGGCGGAGCGCTGTCCCTCGCCGGGGAGCTCATCCTTGGCGGGGAGGGTGGAGCAAGCGGCTCGTCGGGGGCAGTGTCTTGATGCCCCTGCGGCTGCGGCTCCACTTCTGCACAAGACAACAAGCAAACAAGACATCAATAAGGATAACAACCTCAAGCGCGCCCGTCAAGCAGAAAAATGAACACAAGACTTACGCTGGGGGCTGCGCTGGGGGCTGCTCTCCGGAGCAGCAGGCTGGTCCGGCAAGCTTGTCGCTGGCGCGTCACCTGCCGCTGCGACGGGCTCGTCGTCCTCAAGGTCAACCACAGGGATCTTGGCCCTCTTCGCCATCCTCTGGGTCAAGGTCCTGGAAGCCAAACAAGATCAGAACCAAGCAAGAGAAATCAAGACAAAAGCAACAAAAATCAAAGGAAATAGAAATTGCAAGTGCTTACTCTTCCTCCTCTTCGTCGGAGCTGAGGGCGGAGAAGTCAAACTCCGCCTCGCGTGCTCCAGCGCGAGGAGCTAGAGGAGAAGGCTCCCTCGGGCGCTTGGCGGGCTCCGGAGCCGTGGGTTGCGAAGACCCCGCTCCGGTCGTCCCCGAGGACCGAGGGGCGGAGGGAGCACCAGAACCACTCCGGGAAGATCCCCCTCTGCTTGTCGCTCGGGCACGGGGCGCCTCCTTGACGACTTTGCTCGTCGTGGTGGCACGCGTCGCACGACGTTTCGGCTGTTGTCGGGGCGCCGGTTGCCTCGCCGTCTCAGTGGCCTTGCGGAGGCGCTTCTTCGGCTGTGGCGGAGGACTTGGTGGTGGCGGAGAGTTCTCTGAGGATGAGGAGGCGTTGTCGTCGAGATTCAGAGACCCGCCAGAGTCTTTGTCAGAATCGCCCGATTCGGCGTCCTCTTCGGCGGGCTCGCTGGACTCGGTCCCCTGCCCGGCAGCCTCACTCGTCCCGGCAGGCTCCCCGGCAAGCTTCCCGGTGGGCATCAGCAGTTTGAGGATTTCCTCCTCCTCAGCCTGGCTCACTGCGTCCGCTGCTTCTGCTTCATCCACGGTGCACCCAAACTCACCCGCAGCCGCAGCTGCGGCGGCCTCCTCCATTCTGGTGGCTATATATGCCACATCTCGCTCGGTGGTCTCACGGGTGAGCCCCTTTTTCTCCTCGGGGTTGCGCGGCCGTTCGACCAGATTATCAAAGAAGGTCTGCACAGTCTCCTCTGAAGGCGTCAGCCAAGTAGGAACAACCCCGTGGGAGTCACACTCAGGCATTGCCGCGCGGATGGCACTAAGGGCAGAGTTGTTGCACAATGGAACTACTCCGTCCGACGGTCTGAACCACTCCGGGTGCTTGGGGTCATGTTTGAACAGCTCCCGGACCATCCCCTTGAGTTCCAAGACAGTGAAGTTATAATTCAACCCGGGGCGCAGCCTCATGCGGTCTGCCGCGTTGCCGAACTCCCAGGCAGGCCTCTTCCTTTCCTGCAGGGGAGCAATGCGGCGGTGGAGGAAATCGGCCCCGACTTCACCTACAGTAAGGTTGGCGGCCCGGAGGCGAAGGATCCTGGTAAGGGCAATCTGCAGCTTGTCGTCCTCCGGGGCCAAGTCACTCCAATCCTTGCCGTGCACTATTGCAGTCCGGCGCGGCGAGGTGAACTGCTCGGGTTCGTCTTCCATGACCCAGCACCAATCAGCCCTCCACTCTTCCCACTTGCCGCGGAGCTCTCCAATCAAGTACGCCTCCTTCTTGCCGAGCCTGAAGATCCAGGAGATACCGCCGGAGAGTGGAGATCCGGACTCTACTCTAGGTGTGAAGAAGTGGCGGAAGAGAGCTACGTTTGGGTGGACCCCGACATAGTTTTCGCACAGATGTGCGAAAACGGCCAAAGTGAGGACGGCATTCGGGGTGAAATCGAGGAGGTGGAGTCCGTACGTGTTCATCACATCGTAGAAAAACTCTGAATACGGAGGACAGAGACCGCAATGGAAGAACAAAGCGAAGAAGTGGTAACCTCCCGGGTACAGGTCGATGGCTTCGGCGGGGAGGACCCTGGTGCGCGGGTGAGCCTTCGTCTCCCTCGCCCAGAACAGGTAATACTTGTTCCGCAGCTCCCTCGCGCCGAGCCTCGGCGGGAAGACCACCATCCTCCTCCGCATGGCTGCCAGCTTCGCCGCCTTGTCGGACTTCTCTTTCTACGCCTTGTCGCTCTTCGCCTTGTCGCTCTTCGGCGCCATGGAGGGGACGGCGAGGGAGGTCGACGGCGCTGCGGATGCTGGAGACGGCGGATGAAGGGTGGAGCTCGGCTCTCTGTCGACTTTTGGGGAGGCAGAGGGCGGCGGGGGTTTCTGGAGATTGAAGACACAATGAAAGCAATGGGGGAAAACTGCCCCTGCTCCCTCTGCTTTTAAGGGGGAAGTGGGGGACGTTCCGCATTTTCCCATTAAAGAAGCAGGCCACGATCTCTCCCACGACGCCGCAATCGACGCGTGCCGTTAGGGAGAGATGCGGCTGATGCGGAGTGGGAAACGGCGCGCCGTGGGCCGCGTGTGCCCGTGCACTGTTTTGGGCCTGGCCCAACAGCGCTCGGCACCGTGTGTGTGGCCCAGGCCCGGGGGCTCTTGTCGGTGTACTAGAGTAGGGGTACCTTAGTATCCCGACTTGTGCACGGGCAGTAGCAGCCTCCCGTGGTCTGGCTCACCACGCGCTCGCCAAGGCCCGCTCTGGATCCCTTTAAGCCATTCAAGAACAAAGTATACAAGTCAGAAGAATAAGGCCCCGGCAAGAGGAGCTTGCCGGGAAGGCCGCACCAGGCTCAAGGTTATCATTCCAGCACAAGACCCTGGCAAGAGGAGCTTGCCAGGTAGGCCAAAGAACAGCGCCTCAGAAGATATATCGCGGCGCATCATGCGCCCCGGCAGGACCCGGAGAGCGACAAGCTTCCGGGCCCGGCAAGATAGCAACCCCGGCAAGGTGCTTGCCGGGGAAGGCTTACACTGTGTGCCGCGCTCCAGCTCATCTGGCCACGCGTCGCCCTGGGGCCCTTCCAGGGGCACGTGGCGGATGGCTGTGCAGCCTGGGGGACACGGTGGCGAGCCGCGGTGACGAGGCCATCGTCGTGGCGAACGGGGACGCCCGGGCGGACGCTTTTGGGGTGACGGCGACGGGCATTCAATGCCCTTGTCCCCCACCGTCAGGGTTAGGTATAGACCACTGTGCATACACTGTTCATGCACTGTTCCATCTACCACCAATTTTACACTTTTACCCTCATCTACGTTGACACCTGTCGGTGACCCCTTTGAGCTATAAAAGGAGGCGCATGCACAACGTAGAGGGGGTTCGATCCCAGAATCTTAATCACTCCCACGCTCGGTGTAGTTAGTACTGTAGATCTTCAAGCTCCCGAGCTCGAGAACTCAATACAACCAAAGGCAGGAGTAGGGTTTTACGCGTCCGCACGGCCCGAACCTGGGTAAACTGCCCGCGTGTGCCCCTCGATCTGCTCTTTGTGCTCTCTCCGCTCCCTTGCCGTACCGTAGAAGGGGCTCCGGTCCCATAGATGTTCGTGGGCGACCAGTTTTCCCGACAGGTCATTAATCACAAATATTCCTATTTATCTTGCCACATGCTTCCTACTAGATTCTTCTATGCCGTCGTAAACATTGACATCCGGCCATGTCGTTTCTGTTTTCTAAGCGACATGTTCTTCGTACTTGCTTCTTGAAGCTTAATGATGCACTAAACTAGTACTACAAAGAAGCTTCAAAATACATATATAGAAATATTGGATGCTTAAGAATGGATATTTTGAAGCGGTTCTATTGCACTAAACTATCTGAGCTGAACAAACATAAATCTGACGAAGCATGGATACTTCAAAGCATCTGTTACAGTGACACTATTTTCACTTCTGTCTTGCCAAAGTCGCACCGCGGGCTGAACAGATGACCATGGATAAGCTCTACACATGTCGCAACCTCCTTGTGAGCAACAGAACAGTCGGCGGCGAATAGCGGTGCCTTGTCGTGTTTGCATCACACTAAACATCAATAGCCTCATTTGGCATTCTGTGCAAACAAGAAGCATGCCTGAAGTCGGGACAGCAAAAGGTCTATAAATAGAAAATTTAGTTAGAAACAAGGAAGCACAAAAGTTGCAGTGGAAATTTTTATTACAATAAGAATAGTGTTAGTGCACTGGAAGCTTACTAGAATAAGCTATGCTCACAGTGCTCGAAGCACATGTAATTCCGGGAAAATGTTTGTATAATAAGAGCATACAGGCAATGGTTGATGCAAAACTTCACCGCCATGGTAGAGTCAGAATGGCATATAAAAGCAAACTACTCCCTCCGTTCCTAAATATAAGTCTTTTTAGAGATTCCAATATGAACTACATACGGAACAAAATGAGTGAACCTACACTCTAAAATATGTCTATATACATCCGTATGTAATTTGTAGTGGAATCTCTAAAAAGACTTACATTGAGGAACGGAGGGAGTATATTGTAGGAAAGAGGATACATGAGAAATAAAGGAAGAAAAAAGAAGAAGGAAAATAAGAACACCAAGCAAAATCATGCTGGAAAGACCGAAAGAAATAACGCCTAGAAAAACCAGCGGGAAAGTTCTTATATACCGGTGAAAAATACCCCTACATGGGCGCCCGATTTTGCTACATAGTGCTATGGGGCCATGGGGTGTGTGGTTGTGCGTCAATGTAACAAAATGCTTATAGGTGGCTCTTAAGACGCCAAATAGAATTTAGTACCAATCTGCTGCATATTCTGCGGCAGATAGGATTTGTGAGACAGAACGATCTGTCGCCCGATGCGTCACTGTAGTGGGCCGACCCAACTTGCTTCTCATTCGTTTCACACGTTTTCTTCTTCTTCATTCGTCTATCTTTTCTGACGGTCGTTCTTTCTTTTCCTATTTGAAAAATATGCTAAATACAAATATTTTAGAAATTAAATTACGTGCCATTTAAGGAAATGTTGATCTCGCATTTGGAAAAGATTCATGCAGTTTGAAAAATGTGTTCACACCATTTTGAAAATGTCCATAACATGCAAAAACATGTTCATGATATTTAGAAAACGATCAGGCGTTCCAAAAATATGTTTGTAACATATTTCTTTCAAATGTTTCTACAATGTAAAAAAGGATTTACGTAACGTAAAAGACATTTTGTACGATTAAAAAGTGTTCATGACATTTTTAGAAAATTCTAAAAAAAAAATGTTTTGCGCTTTAAAAAGTACCTATGGCATTTATGTTTAACATATATAAAAAAATGTTCAATGTATACTCCAAAAATGTTCTAGGTGTATCTGAAAATCTTTTGCATATATTTAGAAAATATTCATCATGTATTTGAGAAATATTCAGCATGTATATAAAAAGTGGTCCCAGTGCATAGAAAAATGTACAACGTGTATTAAAAAGTCAACATTATTTGAAAAAGGGATTGGAAATAAGTAAAAAAAGAACAAAAAATTAAAAGAAATACATGAAACATACAAAAATAAAAGAACAAAAAATGCGTGGAAGCTTCTAAAACCGGTCCAAACCTGTCACTTTCGTAAAGCGATCGAGAAAAGGTACATTGGGTCGTCCTGTTAGGGGTAACGCTAGAGATGAGAAAGTAACTCGTCTCGCAATAGACGAGACATAGCCCTTGCGTGTGTACACCCACCAAGCTTCTTCGATAGGAGTACTTAACACAACTGGGAACGACCACAATAGAGTTGATGGTGCAGGGGTAAAAATTAGAAAAATCATTCCTAGGTTGTCAGCTCGAACATGAATGGCCCAGATTCTAATGGATGGATGTGTGCGCTCTTCTTTGCAGAGAGGTACCTCGTTTCTTGTCATATTTCTCATGATCTACTCCGAATGTGAGGGGCGGCCTAGGGCCAAAAAATCCCCAACGCGAGCGGCGTAACAGGCCTCCGCTCGTATCCCCGTTGACGGCGGCGACGGCCTAAATCTCGTGCTTAGCTGTGCGACCACTACTACTGGAGGTCACGTTACATCTACGTCCCCATGGTTCCTGGTCGTCTACTCTCTGGCAATCGAGCTGCCATGACGGGTCTCCCCAATAGCTGCGCTTTAACGCTGCCTAAACAAGTTCTTCAGGGTACCGTTCTCTGATGTCTTAGGCTGCCCGTAATGTGAGTATTATAGGTAGTATCATGCATGACAACTAGGCAATTTTGATGATGTAGCACAGAATTAAATGAAGAGAGAGGGGGTTGAGTATCATATTATGATATCGTATCATATTAAATGATGTGCTAGTATGTGTCATGCATGGCAATAAATGACTATCCTATGATACTAACATATGATACTATGCACTACGGATCTAGTATCATACACTAGTATCATGTGCATGATACTAGTATATGATACTCCCCATTACAACCAGCCTTACCCTGCTCCGCCATTCTCCACACTTCGCTCCACCACCCCGCACTATTTCTACCATCCGCTGACACAGGAGAAGCTTCGGGTATGCTTGTTTGTGAGGCACCTCCAAATTTATGAGTTTCTCTAGCATATTATCTAGAAATTATTTTGCTGCAACTAGACATAACATTGATCCTTGGAAAACTGATTTTTACATGAGCTATGCCTCCTCCACTAAAGTACTCTTGGTTTCAGATTCTATTAGGAGCATATGAGGTGTAGCAGTTGGGCGTTCCATATGGTAAATGTGTACTATGCTTGCAATAAAGTCATCTCTACGATGTTGGGTGTTCCATATTGCTTGCTTCTACCGGGTGTCGGATTGGTGAGAGAAAATGTTGGTGCTTGAGATGAAGAGGACCGAGTTTTACATTGCTAACCTTCCATCTAAAGTTGGAGCCTTTTACACAGTGGATACAACCATTGTGCAGGCAGGGGAAGTCAAACTCAGGGTGTTTGTGTATGGAAAAGGTGCAGCTGACCTTGAATTTCATACCATTAATTAGTAGAAATAATGGTGAGAGTTATGTTTGATGGCACTTGGAGAAGTCCATCTGTTCGGGATTTCAGTATCTTTTTGTGGGTTCAACAAAGGGGCACTTGTTCCTATATCATGGTGGAAGCACATCGCTTGATGTTGGTTGTTTCTCACTGGATGTCAATACATTCCAGCTTGAGAGGGTGTGTACTTCAAAGACGGGCATCTATAGGTCGCGCACATACATAACAATGTTCCACCATCGTTGTTGTCCTCACTAACAGTGGCAAATGCTAAACTCTCTATTTTGTCCTAGTTATCTCCTTCCTTTCATATTTATCTCACAAACTTGCCTTATTGGTTCATTATCGTGATCAGTAATTTTGACCTACATGGCTTGGTAATTCTTACCTTTCTCGTTCTTATGGCAAAAGTTCAAGCACCATAACATCATTGTGATTGGGGTGAATGATATCATTTCACCAAAACTCAATGTGTTGCAGGCGTATAAAGGGTTGGTAGTTATGAGACATTCCTCTCACCAAAATTTCAAACGTTCACAAAATTTGGAAAAGTTCATATATTTGACAAAAGTTCAAAAAAATTGGAAAAACTTCATGGATTTTAAAAAAATTGCAATGGAAAAACTTTACAAATTTAAAAAAACTTCACAAAATTTAAAAAGTTCATGAATTTGTGTAAAGGTTTCTAAGTTGGAAAAAGTTTTGAAATTTGATTTTTTTCCATGCGTTTGATAAAAAGAAAAAGGGAAAAGAAAGAAAAGGCAAAGAACAAGATAAAAATAAAAATAAATAAAATCCTGAGAAAACCAAGCAAAATCATGAGTGAAAAACGGAAGGAAATCCATCCAGAGAAAATGGCGGAACCTTCATGGGAAGATTCCGAAACACCGCACTTTCGCCTTATATTTGTTGTTTATCAGCCGCATATTCCCCGGCAGATAGTATTTGCGAGACAGAGGGATTGTTCGCCTGATGCGTCACTGATATGGGTGGGCCCAATTTGCTTCTTCCTTCGTTTTCTCACACTAGTAAGTATGCACGTGCAACACACGTTTTGACTGTCATTAAATAATTATTAGAATAATAATATTGCACATGCAACGCATGGTTAGACTAACATAAATTTAAACAAAAACATTACGAGCTCATTAATGGCAAAGAATGAAGTAAAACATTAAGATCGTTGTCAAGCCCTTGTTTTCATATATCATTTCAAGGGCCTAACATTTAGTGATGCCATGCAAACTTTAGTAGAGAAGCAGAAATCATCTAGGCATCGATAAATGGAGCAAATATTCTGTCTCAACATCATGCAACATGCATCTAGAATCTTTATTTAAACACTTGCTTGATAGAAAGTACGCAATATTCATGATGCCTTATGTACTTTTGATCTATCGACTATTAACAACACCGTAATTCCTAAAAATGAATTGCAGAAGAAGAGGAGCAGATCACATTGTGTCCTTTGAAATCTCCATGGAGAGAGGAAATGAAAGAATAAGTCTCTAGTAAACTCTTACAGGATGGAGACAACAAAGTGATTAATCAGACAACGGCGTTGGGACATGTTGAGCCGTAGCAACCCCTGTCAAGTGGGACTAGTCACACTCTGTAGGGATCAGGCTGACGGTGGTGTGACGACACCCGTGTGACACGATGGACAATGAATCTCATGTGGTCATGCTCACGGGACGTGATGAAGAGGTCTCAGGCTGCAGATTTTAGCAGCATACACAGCATCATTGGCTACCCCGAGCGGCGGCGGGCACCTTGTGGCTCACATCTATCGACATGGCAATTCACTTTTATTCATTCTGAAATTCATAGGAGAAATATTTAGCTTTCACAAAACCCAAGTGTACAAACTCTAACGAGGATGAATATGGATCATGAAACCAGGAGCTGTCTACTACACTTGATTCTTGTGAGAGTCCGCAGAAGATTTACAAAATTAAATACAAATAATAGTCCAAGATAAGATCAATAATTCAGTGTTCTTGTTTATTTAGTCAATCGAGAGGAGCAAGAAAAGATTTGTCTTCGGCATGATAGTCATAAATACTTCAGATGTAGAAGAATATGAAATGTAGTGTTTTTATACTAATAATTGAGATGCCAAAAAGTACCTATTTCTTCTGGAATGTAAGTCTATGCATTACCAATTATGCCTTATATAATTTACTCCACTGATGAAAATGGCTACTTTTATTACAGTAAGTGTATGTAATGAGAAGAGAAAACTACATTGAACTTACATAATTTAGCCCGGTGATGCAAGTGGCCACTGTTTTTTACAGGAATGCTCATGGGATTTGGAGAGAGAAAATATATAATGTTCACACTGGAAGATGAGACAGTTCCATATCAATATCAATATGGAAACCGAAGCCATATACATTGACATAACAGGAAGAACTGCAGCAATACCCAGCAACAAATACCACATACACCTGAGAGCTATCAGCATCCATGTGGTCTTGAAACTGCACAAGGAAATATCATGACAAAGTTTTATATTGTCAGATAGGATACAACAACCATGTATCTTTTTAAGAAAGTTGACAATCAGCTCGTAAATAAAGTACCTTGCTAATTGCAAAACATCCTCTAGTATCATCTGTGTATTATCATGTAGCAAAGCTCCCTACCGTATATTATCCTAACAAACCTGCCGAAGCTAGCTGCATATAGCAAACACAAAAGTCAGAACAAAATAAGAAAATCGGTATTAAGAGGATATGAGTAGTATGCCTGCGGGGATAAAGTAATAGGATGGATCGACATGAACAGTGAACAAATATGTGTTATCGCCCAAAGACATTTCTACACAACTTTTTGGTCTTTTACCGTGAAAATTAAATGGGCCTATGAGTGTGCAGTGTGTGTCAACGGTTCCAAAATCAGGAAGAGCAAGATTGAGTTGAAAAACAACACACGCATCAGTACATGCAGTTCAATATCCCAATGCCCTTAAGAATGTCTACTGCTCCTGATCTGAATGTGTTTCTAATTTGCTCAAATAGGTTGTTAGTTATCTTTGGCAAGTGTATCGTGAACTAATATTTGAAACTGGCCATAAGTTCAATCAATAATTTTGGCCCTGAACAATACTGGTTTTGTATTTATCTGCAGAGATGCATCATTATTGTATTTATTATCTTTCAATTTTTCAGAAAAGAAGTTTGAAGGATAGAGAGCAGTAGCAGCCAAAAGAGTAGTTTAGAATCCGATTGAGTTTCAAACATAATTTCCACACAAAACCTTCGTCTTCTCCACCAAATCATGGTATGCCTTCTTATGAAATCTTTTGTTTTCATTTATTATGTTTTCCTGCACCATCAGACCAGGCTATTTCAAATAAGCCCTTAATAGTCTATGTGAAGCAATAAAGTGGGAAATAGAAAAAAATCAACAACAAAACTATGTCTTATGATTTAATAGCTTAAAAGGGATAATATTATTAGTTCAAACAAAGTAGTGATTGACATAGTTGGAAAGGTTCACCTACTGACTTTCTTCCTCCCAGTAGACATGGAAATTAGTAGTCATTGATCTAAGATAAAATACAGGAAAAGGAAGATGAAAAGGAGAGAGCACCTGTGATAAACACGAACATCCAAGGGACTGCAGTGTCCCATTGTTCTCGTCTTGGCCGCCACCACACCTCTTCCCGGTGGCAACCTAGACAAGTGACAAACGAGCGAGCTGTACAAAAGAACACATGTCATTGATGCCCGGGGATACTGGACTGTTGCTATGATTTACTGAAGTTAGTTGAAGACCTCGACGCTTCCCTGTTTATGTAGTTCATGATGGTATGTTTAGTCCACATAGATGTACGATTTACAGGAAACACATTATCTGTCCTATGAAATGCTTGTAGGAGTGAGCAGTAATGAAGAAGATATGTTCCACTGTCTTATGTTCCTCAGGAGTGAGTAGTTGATAAAAGGACAGAAACCTGACTGGATAACCTAACGCGCATGATTCATCATTTTGGTGGATCAAGAGCTTTCTGGTCTATGTGAGTTTGAGAAAACAAACAAGAGATGAAGAGATTGAGAGGGAAAGAGATGTCAGGGGCAGATGTTTGGATGAGAAAGAGGGCATCGCTGGGAGCAGGTAACTCGGCAGCGACAGGGAGGAGATCTGTGGTCCGCGCCGCACACTCGCACGCGCGTCATCGTTCACTGGCGGCCGCCCGCCCCGTGTGCGTCCACGTCCCTGGCAGCGGCGACCTGGCAGAGGGCGGACGGGTGTAGCCGTCTAGAAGAGGCTGTCACCAGAGGCGGCCATTATCGAAGCCGTGCGGTTTGGCCTGAACCCGAAGGCAACGGCGCCAGCGGGCTGGGCAGAGGAGAGCTTCCTGCACGGAGGCTGCTCTTTTGCCTTGGGATCTCTTCGCTCCACAAACCCCGGATAACTGGCCTCGACACGGGCACGCGTGGCGGCGGCGCCAGGCACGACGGCGACGGAAGATGGACATCTGGAGCAAACGGCGACAGCGGCGGCGTGAGATTTCTTTTACGTTTTCTTTCCTTTTGACGGGCCGCAGACGGCGCGTGCGATTTCTTTTTGGGTTTTCTTTCCTTTTGACGGGACGCGGACGCTAGGGGCGGAATTTTTCCTCGGGTGGCAGAGTTTTCGTCCCCCAGTTAAAATTGCTAAAGGCACTTTTGGTGAGGGTTAGTTTCAATTTGATGGTCAGATCTAATTAAGTAAGTCTGATCGTGGGGTTGTAATCGGACGGGGTTGTTTTGTGTAGGTTAGACTGTGTGTACTTATGGATGAATATGTTTGATTGTTTTATAGTAGTAGAGATTAAAATTGCTAAAGGCACTTTTGGTGAGGGTTAGTTTCAATTTGATGGTCAGATCTAATTAAGTAAGTCTGATCGTGGGGTTGTAATCGGACGGGGTTGTTTTGTGTAGGTTAGACTGTGTGTACTTATGGATGAATATGTTTGATTGTTTTATAGTAGTAGAGATAGAGATTTGCTTCTTATTCATTCTTCTGTTTTTTCGACGATTGTTCTTTCTTTTCACATTTGAAAAAAAATCTTAGTACAAATATTTTTGGAAATAATTTACTTACATTTTAAGAAAATGGTTAGCACACTTGTAAAAGAATATTGATGCAGTGTAAAAAATGTGTTCACACAATTTCATAAGTGTCCTCAACATTCATAAACATTTTCACGACATTTAGAAAATGATCTACTGTGCAAAAATATGTAAAAAACATTTTTTAAATATATTTACAATGTAAAAAATGGTTCACATAACTTAAATACGATTTCATACCATTAAACTAAATGTTCATCACATTTTTATAAAATTCCGAAAACAAATATTTTGCACTATAAAAAAACCTACGGCATTTTATGAGAATTGTTTAACATGTATTCAAAAAATGTCCGACGTGTCCTCCAAAACTGTTTAAGGTGTATCTGAAAAATATTTCACATGTATTTGAAAAATATTAATCAGTATTTGAGAAATATTAAATATCTATCAAAAAATGTTTCACGTGTATGAAATATGTACAACGTGTATTAAAAAAGTCAACATTATTCAACAAAGGAAAGGGAAAAACAAAAAGAACAAAAAAAGCGATACTGGAAGGAAACAAAAATGTAAGAAAAAAAAACGCGTGGATGCTTCTAAAACCAATCCAAACCTGTTGTTTTCGAAAATCGATACATAGAAGTATATTAGGCCGTCCTGTTTACTATAACGCTAGAGATAAGATGATAGCTGGTCTCATAATAGGGGAGACATAGCCTTTGCGCATGTACACCCACCAAGCTTCTTTAATAGGAATACTTAACACAACTATGTTCTCATCTCACAAAAAATCACAACTAGGCTCTCTCTAAAAAAATAAACAAGTAACACAACTATGCAATGACAACTGCATTACTAATTAGAAAGCTTACGTGAGTACTAGTATATGATGAGAGAGGACCTCTCAAAATTGCACAATGCTACATCTGAATTTTCCTGACGTGATTTCTTTTGTTTTTGAAAGAAGAAAAGCTAGACTTTCGAGGGTGTCCATCCTTATCCTTGTCTGGGCAACTATGGAGGTCAACGTAACCTGTCGAACGTGAGGTGGAACACGTGGTACCAGCGGATCCCTCGTGAGCGGTCCGCGTTGCGCACCACATCCACTGGCTCGGGCTGATCACCTATACTAGCGGGAGCAGAACATTTTTTTTTCAAGCACACGCAAGAGGATTGCGTGCTTTTTGTATTAAGGAGAAGGATAATTTTACAAAGAATTATAGCAGCGCTGATAGATAGCGCAGTCCATAGAATGAAAGCTACTAAGTCACTCCTTTTGTTAGCCCACCTAGTCTGGCACTAGTCCACATTTGAAATTCCTCTTTGATGGGCCGAGTCACCAGATGAGGCATGGTAGCTACTTTGTCAAACACGAGTTTATTGCGCTGAAGCCAGATGAAGTGAAGCACAAGGCGCACCATGGTGTTGTTCCTCCCGCGGCTTCCACTGTGAGCCGCATTACTTAGCGCAGGCCACCAGTTCTTGATCTTGACGTCTAGTGTCGGCATCCGCCGATGCAATCGCCATGGCAATAGGTTGTTCTACTAGATCTCCTTGCAATAGAGCAACCAAGCAACATACGATACATATTTTCGTCCTCTTGAGCACACAGAACACAGCTGTCCGGATGCTCCAGCTGCCGCCTAGCTAGGCGATCCACAATCCACAATGATCATGTAGCACAAGCCAGACAACGATTTTTATGTCCAGCGGTGCCCAAGATGTCGACAGTTCAGCCGCAACATGTAGGAATTCCCCGCCTAAGAAGAAGAGCTTATATGCATTGCGAGCCGAGAAGATCCCATTTGGTGTCTGCCTCCGGCGGGAATAGAACATTCAGAAACCAAAAGTTGTTCTCGACCTTCATCCCCTCCATCCTCTCAAGGGAAGACATGGCTGAAGTGAGTGTTAGCTAGAGTGACATGAACACTAATATATATACTCATAAGATTTGTCTACTCAATTGTATTATGCCTTACACTTCTCTCACCACTCCACGGATGAGCCTTACCAACAATGCATCCGTCGTGGCCTCTGAGGCAATCAACCTCCATAAG
>LR738712.1:877142069-877203042 GCA_902687465.1 Secale cereale | reverse complement strand
CCCCCCCCCGTGCACCTTGGCGTGCTAGTGCAAGAACCTCATGGATCCTTTCCAAGAACCAAACACCCTCAAGCACCCACGCAAGAAAACTATGTTGTCCCTACTCCCCAATGAGCTCCTCGAGGATATCTTCCTCCACCTACCTACCCCGTTCGGCCTCATCCGGGCAGCCGTTGGTTGTGTCTCCTTCCGCAACATCATCGTTGAACGCTTCTTCCTCCAACGATTCCGCAAGATCCACACCCTGCCCCTCCTCGGCTTCCTTGACAGTACCCGAGTCTTCTATCCCACCATCTCGTCTCACCCCTCCATACTAGCAGATGACATCATCATAGGTGTGGCTGACTTCTCCTACTCCTTCCTCCCAAGTCCCACTCGCGATAGGCTTGTTGAGGACATCCATGATGGGTGCGTCCACCTCAATAGGTTCCTCGAGGATGGCATTAGTAATCAACGCAAAATATTTATGGAGAGTGTGGTGTGCGACCCCTTGTACCGGTTGTATCTTCCCCCAATTCCCTGTGACCTTGTCGCTTCAGTGGAGAATCCACCCTAGGAAGAATAGATGAGCTGGTATGAGACATTCCTCTTGCCACCCAGTGACATATGAGTAGGCAATGATTGCAAAAGTTACTTCATTTAGAGTTATTTTGATGGTGCATTGTCAAACTATGATGGTTTCTTTTGTGTCCAGTTCAAGCATTAAACAATGGCAAGCCATTCCTACCGTGAGATGGAGCACTCTAGTTGCTAACTAGTTACAAATGTGGATTTATATGTACACCTAGGACTAATACGTGGCTGGCTGCTTTTACTGGGTGGGTTGCTGTGAGAACATGTTGGTGCTTGACACGAAGAGGATGGAGTTTTACATTCCCAACCTCCCTCCTAAAGTTGGAACCTTTTACAAAGTGGATACAACCATTTGTGGAGGTAGCGGAAGACAAACTCAAGGTGTTTTTGTATGGAAAAGGTCCAACGGACCTTACCATTAGCTGAAATAATGGTGAGAGTTATGGTCAATGGCACTTGGAGAAGACCACATCATTGGGATTTCAATATCCTTTTGTGGGTTCAACATAGGGGCACTTGTTCCTATGTCATGGTGGAAGCGCATCGCTTGATGCTGGTTGTTTCTCACCGGATGTCTATACATTCCAGCTTGATAGGGTGTGCACTTCAAAGAGAAGCATCTAAAGGCCGTGTGCATATTGCAACGTTCCATCATTGTTGTTGTCCTCACTATGAGTGGCAAGTGGTAAACGCGCTATTTTGTCCTAGTTATCTCCTTCCTTTTCATACTTATCTCAGAACTTGCCTTATTTGTTCATTATTGTGATCAGTAATTTTGACCTACATGGTTTGGCAATTCTTACCTCCTTCATTCTTAATGGAAAAAATAAGGCACCATAACATCATTGTGATAGGGCTGCATGATAACATTTCGTAAAAACTCAGCGTGTTGGAAGCGTATGGTAGTTATGAGACGTTTGGTCGCATGAGGGAGTTCTCACGTTTCATGTTTGTGTTGTTCACAAACTTTTTAAAAGTTTTCAAAATTTTGAAAAGTTCACAAAATTTGGAAAAAAGTTCATGGATTTTAAAAGTTCGCAAAACGGAGAAGTTTATGAATAAAAAAAAATCACAAAATTTAATAAATTCATGTATTTTAAAATTTTCATGAAATTTGGGAAAAGTTTGTGAATTTGTGAAAAGTTTTAGAAGTTGAAGGAAGTTTTCAAATTTAGTTTTTCATGCATTCGATACAAATAAACAAAAGGAAAGGAAAAAAGGGCAAAGAACAAGAAGAAAAAAACAAAAGGACAAAGGAAAAAAATAAGAACACCAAGCAAAATCATGTTGGAAAGACCGGAAGAAATTACGCCCAGAAAAACCAGCTGGAAGGTTCCCACATACCGGTGAACAATACCCCTACATGGGCGCCCGATTTTACCACATACTACCTTGGTGGTGTGCAGTTGTGTGTCAATGTAACAAAATGCTTATAAGTGGCTCTTAAGACACCAAATAGAATTTAGTGGCAATCTGCCGCATATTCTGCGGCAGTTAGGATTTGTTTTTTTTAGGGTGGCAGTTAGGATTTGTGAGACAGAAGGATCTCTCGCCTGAAGCGTAACTGTAGTGGGCCGACCCAATTTGCTTCTCGTTTGTTTCACACGTTTTCTTCTTCTTCGTTCGTCTGTCTTTTCCGACGGTCGTTCATTATTTTCCTATTTGAAAATACGCTAAATACAAATATTTTAGAAATTAGTTTACTTGACTTTTAAGGAAATGTTTAGTGGGCATTTGGAAAAGATTCATGCAATGTGAAAAATGTGTTCATACCATTTTGAAAACATAACATGCAAAAACATCTTCATGGTATTTAGAAAATGATTAGGCGTTCCAAAAATATGTTCGTAACATTTTTCTTCAAATGTTTCTATAATGTAAAAAAAGATTTACTTAACGTAAAAGACATTTTGTACCATTAAAAAAATGTTCATGACATTTTTAGAAAATTCTAAAAAAACAAATGTTTTGTGCTTTAAAAAGTATCAATGACATTTATGTTTAAATGTATTCAAAAAATGTTCAATGTGTACTCCAAAAAAGTTCAAGGTGTATCTGAAAATATTTTGCATAAATTTAGAAAATATTCATCATGTATTTGAGAAATATTCAACATGTATATAAGAATTGGTCCCATTGTATAGAAAGATGTTCAACGTATATGAAAAAGTCAACATTATTTGAAAAAGGGATTGAAAAGAATAAAAAAGAACAAAATATGAAAAGAAATACATGAAACAAACGAAAATGAAAGAAGAACGAAAAATGCGTGGAAGCTTCTAAAACCAGTCCAAAGTTGTCACTTTCGAAAACCGATCGAGAAAATTTACATTGGACCGTCCCGTTAGCTCGTGTTGCAATGGACGAGACATAGCCCTTGTGTGTGTACCCCCACTAAGCTTCTTCAATAGGAGTACTTAACACAAATGAGAACGGCCATAATAGAATCGATGGTTCATGGGTAAAAATTAGAAAAGTTCTTCCTGGGCTATCAAATCGAACATGAATGCCCCAAATTCTAGCGGATGGGTGTGTGTGCTCTTCTTTGCAGAAAGGTACCTCATGACCTATCAGTTTTCTTATGATCTACTCCGAACGCTAGCGGCATCTCATGCCCAAAAAACCGCCCGTATCCATGCCGACGACGGCGGTGGTCTAAATCGCATGCCTAGCTTGGCGACCACGACTACTGGAGGTCGCGTTCCATCTAGGTCCCCACGGTTCCTGGTCGTCTCCTCTCCGGCAATCGGACTGCCACGATAGATCTCTCCAATAGCTGCGCCACAATTCTGCCTGAACAAGCTCTCCGGGGCACTGTTGCCTCCTCCACTAACCAACTACTCTTGGTTTAATATTTTGTTAGGAGCATATGAGGTGTAGTCCTTGGGCGTTCCATCTGGTAAATGTGTACTATGCTTGCAATAAAGTCATCTCTAGCTCTTGGGCGTTCCATATCGTTTGCTTCTACTGGGTGACGGCAGCGGCGGAGCTGGGGCTGATGCCACCCTGATGCACCCCATTAACATGGCGTAAATTTTTCAAGAAACAATATATTGAATAAAGTGGTATTCCATAACTTCTAGAACATACTATCAGACATAATAGAAGCCTATCTATATTTAAAAAATGTACCGGTCAAAATGGTTACCATAATGATGAATCAAAGAACAAAACTACTTGAAAAGTATGTCTTGGGTTTCCCAATTCCAAAATATGTCATCAGACATCAAGGATTCTTACCCTACAACATAAAAAGGTAGAATTTAACTTTCCATAATAAAATGAATGAAAATACTTAAGAGCCTTTGTAAAACAACTAAATATGGGAAATAAATGTCTCTTGGCTTACAATGTCTATTAACCAAGTACTTTCTTCTTACCAGGTCTTTCAAATTAGAATGGTAAAATGTTCTGTCAAAAGAATGATAATGTTCAATTAACTTCATTTTGCCTCGATCATATTAAATCTCCTATTCCCAATTCATTTCTTCTATCTTGTCTTATCACTTTCTGGAGTATACACTAATTAGGGATTTACTCCACTAGTTACAACGTTTTATTTCATGGAACTAGTCACAACTTCATACTGTACATAATAAAGCGGGTTCATAGTTCATACTGAAAAACTGTTGCAATTTACAAATATATTTATAAAAGGCAAACACAGACCACTGAGGAAAAATTAGGATCAATTATAGTCGAATGTTTACCGTGTGTAGTGTTCCTGCCTGGGCTGCCGGCATCGTCGTGGTAATCGGTTGGTGAAAGATCTGTGTGCTCGGGTATGCCTGAATGCGGTTCAGGGCTTGGGTGCTGTCGTGCTGGTCGGCGTCGGGCGTATCCCCGTCGTCGCTGTCGATCTGGCCGCCGCCTAGGTGCGACCGAGAGAGGAGTCGACTGGGCAGGGTGTATCCCCACTCCCCGACCATAGAATTCTATGATGCGTACGCATCTATACAGGAGGCCCGTAGCTGAGCAGATTGATCGATCGATCTTTTTTTAGAGGAGATTTTTTTTTTGAGTGGTAAACCTGACTTTATTGAATATTGTTCCGGTTTACAGGAATAACAAAGGGATCATGGGGTGAACCCAGCCACAGATGGCGTCCCTGAACCAAAGAAGTAGAAAACTTTACTAAATTATGAGCATCGATATTATTCTTACGACCTTCAAAGATGAAGTCACATCGAACAAAAAGTCTCGCCTGGGCTTGTATCTCCTTAATGATGTTGCTGTATCTTCCTTCTGTCCCCTTCTTGATTTCCTCTACTACAGTCTTGCAGTCACATGCAATAACAATCCGATCTGCATACAGATCCTGAGCTAGGGCAAGAGCCTCTCGGCAAGCTAAAGCTTCCAACATTGGTGGATCATTTATTTCATCAAAAACCATTGATGAAGATCCCAGGAACAGCCCCTCATGGTCTCTACCTATGGTAGCTGCTGCCCCCCTTCTCCCATTTCTTGAAACTCCACCATCTACTTGAATTTTTATAGTTCCAACTTCAGGCGCTCTCCATACTTGCCCAGCAGCAGATCTCACGCCTGCTTGATGTTCCTCGTTTGGTGGCGTCGACTTAGACTGGAGAGTTTCCAGTTCCATGATGAATGTCTTTACAAAAGAATGAGTCGCGTGAGGGCTCTGCAGCTCACCTTCGTGAATAGCCCTTCGCCTAGCCCACCAAATGGCCCACATGGTCACCACCATTAAAACAAGGCTATCTCGAGGTAGATGATCGAAAGCTGAGAATAGCCACACCCTGGCATTCGGCTCATTTGACGACTGTACAAAATCGAGTATATTTTCATCAACCAAAGCCCAAACACACCTTGCAGCTGTACATTCAAACAGCGAATGTCGCCATGAATCTCCCATCCCGCACAGTTGGCATTTATCATTATCCGCCATTTTTCTAGAATGCCTTACATCTTCTGTTGGGATTGATAGCCTCGACAACCTCCACATGAAATGTCGTATTTTTCCTGGTATTTGTACAGACCACAAGGTCTCCCAGGATTTAACTTCCGCATCAATGTCAGAGGAGCCCGATCTTCCTTCTATCCAATCCTCTCTTCTACGCTTTGTGTCAGCGAGCATTCGATAAGCAGATCTTACCGAAAAAAGTCCGTTTCTCTCAAAGTTCCATGCCCAGTGGTCCTCCATCTGCCTTGTGCAAACCGGGATGGCCAAGATTGCCATTTTATCCGCCGCAATGAAGTTTGCATTCAAAGTTTCTCTGTTCCATGCTGCATTGTGCGCATCAATCAGCTCACTTACAAACTGAGGGGGATTCCCTGAGAGACAAGCAAAAGGTCTCATCGAAGCGGTCCTTGGAATCCAGTTATCCGTCCAAATTCTGGTTGTTGTGCCGTCACCAATTCTCCTAATGATCCCCTGCTTGAGGACATCCCTCCCCTCAACAATCGCCCGCCATACCTGTGATGGTCGGTTGCCTAGTTCAGCTTCCAAGATTGAACTTTGAGGATAATATATTGCCTTCAGAATTCTCGCGCATAAAGACTGTGGATGCTGAAGAAGTCTCCATGATTGTCTCGCTAGGAGAGCTAGGTTGAAAAGCTCGAAATCATGAAACCCTAATCCTCCCAAAAATTTCGGCTGAGTCATGGCTTTCCAGGAGACCCAAGCTGGTTTCCTTTTGCCCTCTTTACTGCCCCACCAAAACTGTCTTATCAACTTGTTTAAATGTTCACAAAGTCCCCTTGGTAATTTAAAACATGACATTGAGAAAACCGGCACTGCCTGTGCCACTGATTTCACCAGAACTTCCTTCCCTTGAGAGGATAAACACTTTTCCATCCATCCCTTCACCTTGCTCCAAAGTCTATCTTTCAAATACTTAAAAGCCCCATTCTTTGAAGTACCTATATCAGAAGGCATCCCTAGATACTTTTCATTCAAAGATTCATTAGGGACATTAAGGATGCTTTTAATCTCATCTTTGATAGTGGTCGGGCACCCCTTGCTAAAGAATATAGAAGACTTTGAAGTGTTAATTCTCTGACCTGAAGCCTGGCAATAGTTCTCCAATAGGTTTGACACCTCGTTCGCCCCTCCTCCAGTTGCTTTAAAGAACAGCAGGCTATCATCCGCGAACAACAAGTGATTAACAGGAGGTGCCGAGGGCGCCACTTGTAACCCACCCAGTTGAGATGACTGGCTTAAATTTTTCAATAGGCCTAAAAGGCCCTCCGCTGCCAATAAGAACAGGTAAGGGAGATAGGATCTCCCTGACGAATACCTCTGCTAGGTCTGAATTCTTCCAACTTCCTACCATTGAACAAAACCGAATAAGAAACAGATGAAACCATGTTCATGACAATATCAACCCATCTCTGAGAAAAGCCCAATTTCAACATGATTGCTCTTAAGTAATCCCATTCCAATCTATCGTATGCTTTCATCATATCCAACTTTAGAGCGCAGTGTCTGTGTTTGATTGCTTTGTTCCTCTTCATAAAATGCAGACACTCGTAGGCCACGATGATGTTATCAGTAATCAAACGGCCTGGCACAAAAGCCGACTGTTCTGCTGAGATAATCTCAGGTAGCACAAACTTCAGTCGGTTAGCGATAACCTTGGAGGCTATCTTATAAAGCACATTGCATAAACTTATTGGTCGGAACTGTGACAAGAGAGTGGGATTCTTTACCTTCGGGATCAATACCAGAAAAGTTTGGTTGATGTCCTCTGCACTCTCTTTCCCTTCCACTATTGCTAGGACAGCCCTTGTTACTTCTTCCCCACACACCCGCCAATGTTTCTGAAAAAAATGCGCCGGGAAACCGTCCGGACCTGGTGCTTTTATAGGGAACATTTGGTAAAGAGCTGTTTTGACCTCCTTTTTTGTGTATACCGCATCCAGAAGAGCCCGCATATCATTCGTGACCTTAACTGGAACCAAATCCAGAACTTCTTGCATATTATTACACCCCTCAGAAGTATAGAGGTCTTTATAGAACAAAGTTGTCATCGCTTCCAGCTCCTCCACATCCTCCGTAATCTGTCCATCCGGCTTAGTCAGGGCCGAGATTTTGTTCTTCCTCCTCCTCATCGAGGCTCTTT
Organism: Secale cereale; assembly: GCA_902687465.1. Taxonomy (NCBI): domain Eukaryota; kingdom Viridiplantae; phylum Streptophyta; class Magnoliopsida; order Poales; family Poaceae; genus Secale; species Secale cereale. Next base: position 877,195,384 of record LR738712.1, on the reverse strand, counting down.
GCTGGAAATATTTTGTGTTACTATCGCCATGAGTAAGCCAGTCAACCCGCGAGCGCTGTCTACTTAGGATCTCTTCTCTGTGGTAAAGCTCGACGAGCCTGTCAGCTACCTTGATCTCCAGATGGCTAGGTTCAGTCCGTCCTGGAACATTTTTGAGTGTCTCCAGTTCTCTAATAAGTTGTTTGATCTCCCGCTTAACGTTGCCAAACGTATGTCTATCCCAGCTGTACAAGTTTTCGCTGAGGTCCACCAGCTTGTTCCTGACTTCGACGGCCGAAAACCCTTCTGGTTTTCCATTCCATGTTGTTTCAATGAAGGAGTGTAACTCTGGGTGTCTTTCCCACATAACTTCATACTTGAAGCTTTTTTCTTTCCTCCTCGTGTCCTCCTCAGTTGCGACTTTAAGAATAATGGGCCCGTGATCTAAGCATGCCGCCGTCTCGTTACTTAGTTCTGCGAAAGGAAAGAGGGAGCTCCACGCTGCATCTGCAACTGCCCTGTGAAGACGGACCCTTGTATATGATCCTCCCACCACCCTTTTTTCAAAGGTCCACCATCTCCCTTTGTGGCCCAGGTCTAGCAAGCCGCAGATGTATAGGGCATCCCTGAATCCATCCATTTGTCCCTGTCCTCTTAGGTTTACTCCTTCATGTTCCGATTGCGTCAGAACTTCGTTAAAATCTCCAAGCGCTACCCAAGGCAGCGTTGAAGATCCTGCCATAGAACATAGCGTGTCCCAAGTGTTATATCTTTCAGACACCCGTGCCTCTCCATACACGCAGGTTAATCTCCACTGAGAGGGTCCAAGATCTGATATGTTAGTATCTATATGATACTTCGAGTAACCCTTAACTTCTAATTTTATTGCATCATTCCAGAAAATTACAAGACCACCACTCCGACTCGAGCTACTAACTGCAAAAGATCTGTCAAAACCAAAGGATTGTGCTAAAATCTCGACACGTGCACGCGGTAATTGAGTTTCTACTAAGCATAGCACGGCCGGGGCAAATTTAGCCGTGAGAACACGGACTTCACGAACTGTCGCGGGATTGCCCAAACCGCGGCAGTTCCAACATAACACATTCATTGGACTCGGCGGTCCTCCTCTCAGGAGGCCGCCTCTGGCATATCTTCGTCGTGTTGAGCATCTCCTGTATCCCCCTGCTTCCTTCTCTTTACTATAGGTACTTTGCCCGGAGTTTTCTATCCTCCATTATTGCATGTTGAGGTAGAACCCCCCTCCAACATAAGGACTGTACCTGCCACCTTTCCTGCTAGATTTGGGACTGGTAATCCTCTAACATTCATCGTACCGTCTGGAGAGATCAGCCTCTTCCGGACGTTCTTCTCCCCCGCTTCCCAGTGTCCAGTCTGGCTGTTTATATCTTCTGTCACATCTTCACCTCCGCCTGCTCTGTTTCTTCTTCCCACACTGGCGCCTCTTCCATGCCTTCCTCCTCTCTCTGCCCTTCCGCCTGCTCTCCCTCTACTAGCCTCTCTTCCTCTACCTTCCCCTTCTGGTTGAGCTCTAGGGTTCGGCTCAGGAGTCCAAAGCAGCCAGTTACCCCATTCAAAAGACCTGGGATCATGCACCCCATCTCCACATTCCTCCACTATATGACCCATCAGCCCACACCGAAAGCAGAAATCGGGGAGTTTTTCGTATGTCACTGGATATCTCTTGCTCTCTTTCAAAGTTATTGGAACAAATCGAACAAGGGGCTCATGCACATCCAGATACACCCTCGCCCTTAAAGAGTTATTTGGGTTTATCACTCCCTCGTTCACCATGACAGTAAAGGGTGGCCCTCCCACCTTGGCTGCAACCTTTTCTGCTAGGGTCTTCTTGGCTGTCAGTCCCGGCGGCAAGCCTTTAATCCTCGCCCACACCGGGATCTTGTTTAGTTTGTACTGTGAAACATCAGAAAACCCATCATATTCTTGAATAACTACAGGCGCCTTGCGGAAAAGCCAAGGCCCCCCCTCCATGATCCTCTTCCAGTCCCCCAGGCAATGACACTGAACAAGGAATAAATTGGGCCCCTTGATATTGAAAGTGACACCCTTAGCAGCAGCCCAAGCATTGCGCATCTGGTTAAGCAGCGCCGAGTGCCCAAACGGCCGGGTAGTATGAACCCTAAATATGCCTAACCAGCGAACCTCGCCGATCAGATCATCCACCTCTCCAGAAAAATCAAGATCTTCCGCCTCCTCTCCGTGCAGATTCATCCCTGCAAACTAATCGTCCAATTCCTCATCAGCCCCGTACAATCCGTCCTCTTCTTCCTCCTCCTCCAGATTTTGATCCTCCTCCTCCCTATCCCCGTTCTCACTGTTATCCTCACCAATCAGATCCGAGCCCCCGCCGTCGAGTGGATCCGCCGGGCGCGGCACTTCCTTCCTAGCTCCTTCTTCAGCCGCCGCTCCAATTGGCGGTGGATCCTTCATGCAAACTGCCAGGGCACTCCCAGCAGGTGTAGGTAGACTCCCCTTGGCCGGGACGCCGGCCATCGGGCAGGTTTTACGTGGACTCCGGCGGTAGATCGCCGGAGGAAAAGGTGGAACCCTAGCGCCGCAAGCCCTAGGGGAAAAGTAGGCAGCCCTCCGTACCGCACAAACTGACCGAACCCTTTTTAGAGGAGATTGATCGATTGATCGGTCAAAACGATCGCTAAAATGCAAGAAGTGGCCTAACGTCACATGTGCGTGCATCCCATTCAAGCGGCCTGGCTGACCCTGATGCACTTCTGTAATGCCCATGGGCCTTGTAGATGGCAGGTACTACTGAAATCAAATTCGACCCTGGTGGGCTTATTGGGTTCCGCCCCTGTGTCGGGTTGGTGAGGGTGCTTGACACGAAGAGGATTGAGTTTCACATTGCTAACCCCCCATCTAAAGTTGGAGCCTTTTCCAAAGTGGATATAACAATTGCGGAGGTAGGGGAAGACAAACTCAGGGTGTTTGTGTATGGAAAAGGTGCAACAAACCTTGAATTTTGTACGATTGGCACAAATAACGGTGAAAGTTATGGTTAATGGCACTTGGAGAAGATCAACTGATTGGGTTTTCAATATCTTTTTGTGGGTTCAACGGAGAGGCACCTGTACCTATATCATGGTGGAAGCGCATCGCTTGATGCTAGTTGTTTCTCACCAGATGTTAGAACATTTCAGCTTGATAGGGTGTGCACTTGAAAGGCAGATATTTATAAGCCGCACGCATATAGTAACTTTCCACCATCATTGTTGTCCTCACCAACACTGGCAAGTGGTAAACTCTCTATTTTGTCCTAGTTATCTCCTTATTTTCATAGTTATCTCACAACTTGCTTATTGGTTCATTATTATGATCGGTAATTTTGACCTACATAGTTTGGTTATTCTTACCTTTCTCGTTCTTATGGGAAAAAAGTCAAGCACCATAACATCATTGCGATTGGGGTCCGTATAAAGGATTGATAGTTATGAGACGTTTGGTCTCATTAGGGACTTCTCATGTTTCTGGTTTGTGTTGTGCACAAATTTTTGAAAAGTTACCAAAATTTGAAACGTTCAATGTTTTTGAAAATTTTGTAAAATTTGACAAAAGTTCACATATTTGAAAAAAGTTCATGGATTTTAAAAAGTACTCAAATAGAAAAAGTTCAGAATTTGAAAAAAAAATCACCAAATCTGAAAGGTTCATAATTTAAAAAAACTTCACCAAAACTCCACCAAGTTAATAAATCCAAGAACTCTCAAGCATCTAAAGTTGGGGATGCCCCGGTATGCATCCCACCGTTCTTCATCAACAACTAGTTGTGTGACCCGCACATTTGCGCAACTAGTTTTTTCATCTATTCTCTTTCTTGTGTTTTTACTTGTTTAGTATATTCACATTTACAATGTAGTGTACTGTTAGATAGAAATTCGAAATTACAAATAATGGCATATCACGACTACATCATGTTGAACTTTTTTGGTATTGTTGTGACATTTTTTAGTATTGACTTTGTGGCGCGTCATTGAAAATCTATGGTCCCAAGCCTGACAGGCAAACCATACGATTTCTTGCTAATATACATCCTTCTGTGGTACATTGCTCACCCCTAAGTGTTCATATTTTCAGATATTTTGATAATTTTCTACCAAGAATTAAATCAACCGAGATGACATATACGTAAAGTTTTTTTTTTCTTTTCCTCAACCCAACTTGCAATCACTTGTCTATTGATGACACTTCTCATAAGGTACCACCTATTGTAGACTCTAAGAGTTATTTAAAAATGTATGTGCCTACCGTTATTTCTATTCTAGTTCATGAACAACTTTCCATGCTACCGAATGTACTCATATTTGTACTTCTAAGTGCCTTATTTTCTTTAAATTGGTAATGCATCTCACCCCGACGGATGCTACATTAGCACCGGTTCTCCTTTGGTGCATATTTGGTGCTACCAAATGGAAATCAAACTGGACGTTCCTTTTAATTTTAAATTCCACAGGTCCTCACATGCCAAGTTTAATAGAATTATTTCACATGTATTTATGTGGCTGGACTTATGTGTATGGGCAACAATTATATTACAGTTTGAGCAGGTGTCGTGCGTTGTACTGGGTTGAAAAAGTATATTGTTGTAATTATTATTATATATAACAATATGCCTTTTCCCAATTCAAATATTGTTTCTATGTTTGCAGAAAAAATTGTAACACATGAACGGCATCTATTATACGCTTTTATCTATTTTTGAATGACCTGAATCACATATTTGTTTTTTATTACACACTGGCTTATGCTAGTACTCACAGTAATCTTTACCTTACCTACTAATAAACTGTTCCGCAACTCATGCCGGCGAGTCCGGTCTGTTGGGTAACGCAGCAGAAAACAAAAATTTTCCGACCTACGCACCAGCCCAGGACCACTATGAAGACTGCATACAAGGTTTTGATCATTTTCGTTACCGACTCGTAGCGCAGCGGAAGTAGAGTCGATGACGATCGGCGGTGCAGACCCCCGCAGCTAGGATTTACAACCTCCCAACCGCGAGGATGTATACCCTCATCTTCTCCTCGGACAGCCCTCCGGGAGACGGTCGAACAGTCCCCCGGACGGTGTCGCGGACAGCCCTCCGGGAGGACCTTCGAAACTCGAATGGTCACCCGGACAGCCCTTCGGGAGGACTCACAGAACTCGGACCGTCACTTGGACAGCCCTTCGGGAGGCACTCACGAACAGCCCCTCAGGGCACTAAGATCGAAACTACGACCTCTCTACAGAGTTGCACACATACGGTGTCATCTATCCGGCAGGGCTTCGCCGTCCAGAACTAGTTCCCACCGGAACCCAGACAGCCTTTCGGCTCTACGAAACTATTTCGTGGGAGGGAGAGAGAAGCCAGATCATTGCAATGGCATTTGTATGTGAGAAGGAGTGAGAGAAGTGGGCAGCCCCCTCCCCTCCTTATATAGGAAAACCAAGGGGGAATATCCCTTTCTCAAAAGGAATATGCCATTGGAATATCCCTTTCTCAAAAGGAATATGCCTTTCTCAAAAAATATCCAAAAAGTGCTTTCACTATTCACGACGACATTTTTCAGCGTCCGTTCGAACTGAAAATATTTATGTGGGCTTAGAACATTTCCAGTACCCACCATAATTATTTTCAACGCGTTCTGGAACAATTCCAGTTTAGTGATTTTCATCTGCGAAAAGCATCTGAAGCGGTTCCGGCAGCTCCGGGACATTCCCGGTTTTCATCTCCAAAAATTCCAGAAAGTTTCCAGAATGATTCTGGCATCCTCCAAGAATTATCGGGCATGTGCCAAAACCAATTTGACTTTATGGTATCCTCTGAAACAACTTTTCAGTTTCACCGGAACTCATCCGGTGACCTCTCTCTGCGGAACTTTTCCGCTGTCCGAAACTTTTTCGGTGTCCGAAACTTTTTCGGTGATTTTCTCTCAGACTCCCTGTCTAGTATTCAGCAGATAGATGACCCTTAAGCGTGTGACCCTATAGGTTCGGTGAAGTATAGACATGACCCGGAACCCCTTCCGATCAATGATCAACATCGGAGCCGTGGACACCCATATTGACCCCTATACCCACACGAATGAATATTCGAGTGAACCTCCAGTTGCCGTGAGCTATTCCTTTTGCTTCGCGATATGTCACAAACACCCGAGGTGAGATTTATTGCATCACTGTGGGCCAACACTTTGTCCACTATGCAAGTTACCTCGTTACCGGTTTTGTTCTCTTTTCTCGTTTTCGTGTTCCGGCATCCCAGTGATCAAATCACCCTGTGTCTGGCCAGACGATGATGGATACCGTTACACCGAGAGGGCCCGAGTATATCTCTCCATCGACGGAGGAGCAAATCCCAATCTTGAGCTATCAAGTTACTTAACACACTTTTCCATGAACCCGTAAGCCGCCGTAATAGCCACCCATTTACGGATGACGTTTAACAAACCCCAAAGTTCATGAAGCAAGCATGAAGAAACTCGATACTCTCATGGTCTAAGGAATTATGCAAACATTAACTTCCTGTGTTATTAACCATTAACTTCTGACGAAAGTATCTCATAGTATAACATCAATCGGGTCGATTCAACACAAATGTTTCTCTAACATTGTGCCCTCAAAGTTGCTGGCATAGACATGCCCATGATCAGGAAAACAGAACCATCATGCAACACTTGAGCTAGTCTTAGAGGCCAGACTAGGAATACTTTATCGTTTATTATTCCACACGTGCATATGAGTCTTCCTCCGAGCCTCGTTTTATTTGCAGACTCGAGAACCATAGCAGTTATAGCATGGAACATAAACCTAATTATGAACAGTGAGATAAATAATAGTATTTATTATTGCCTCTAGGGCATATCTCCTACAGACTCCCACTTGCACTAGAGTCAATATCTAGTCAATGCTAATGCACTTTACACCTATGGCACATTGGTGTAAATATGCTTCGCTTGTGGTATAGCCTGATGTCCAACGGATCTGACAACTTCAGCTCCGTGTGTATCTTTGCATATCCATCGCGTTTTCACGCCTTCACAAAATTCATATTTTGTGTGGACTTGGCTTTGTATGTATGCGAATCACAGGTCGAACCTGGATTCCTCATACTGAGTTATGGAGCAACTACCTGCAGTAGTGTCCCATTGACAAAAGCCATCTTGGAACCATACTAAGTTCATGAATGAACTATATGATTCAACATCTTCTTTGTCGCTTCAAAAGCGGCAACATACTTCGCCTCTGTTATAGAATTCGCCACAGTAACTTGTTTGGAACATTTTCCAACTAACTGTGCCACCTCATTGTGTGTTACACAAAACCCTTAATTTAAATCGAAATTCGCACGGAGAAAAGATGAAGACTGTATCGATGTAACATTTTACAACGAACTCTTCATGATCTCCGCTTGCGAGAAACCATGTCATCAGTACTTACTCTAGTACTCAAAGACATCTTTCACTGTTGTCCCATGATCAATACTTTGATCACTTTGGTATTCATACTCGCAACACCTTTGGAGTATCGGACATATCTGGTTGTTTTACATACCATGGAATACATGATAAATCCAAACACGAAGGTGTGTGGAATCTCCATCATGTATCTTGCTCATCGGTGTTTTTGGGACACCGAGTCTTGCAAAAACTCTTTCCATGTGACTTCGGCAAGAATCACTCCTTGGCGTTTTTAATGCTAAAAGATTTTAGCATCTTGTCAATATGTATCCATTGCTTAGCCCCATTAGGTAAATCTATCTCCATAGATCATCATGCCTAATATCAAGGCTATATAGCCCAAGCACTTCATCGAAAAACTATTTTCAAATGAAGTCCTAATTCGTGTCAAGAAATTTATTTCCAATTACCAATGTGTCAAGCACACAAGGTTTTTAGAAATATTATTGCGCTCCCACTTACTTTCTTGAATTACAAGCATCTTCGTTACCCATTGATGAAGTCAAAACCCCTTTTGACCATTTCATCAAAACACGAAGATTCCAACTCCCTTTTGCTCTCTTATGTCCATTGCTGGAACTCTGAAGTTTGCACACTTACTAGCATCCTCTGGATCGACAAATTACTTTGGACTGTATCACATACAAGTCCTAGGTTTCATTTCCATCAGATGGAAATCCTTTTGTCATCCATGTTTCATATCTCAAGATTGAAATATTTATTAATTGCTAGTTCAACCCGAACCGACTTTAAGCATCGCTACGGTGAGACAATCTCATCGTAGTCAACTCCTTGAACTTGTTTTTGCAACAAGTCGAGCTTTATGGATAAAACATTTTATCCGTATCAGTTTTAAGTTCCATAAATATTCGTTAGACTCTAAGTCTTCCGAAAGGTGTATCAAGGTTTTGATCTTGAATCACTTATATGGAAACTAACTCGGGTTGTATTGGCATTCAGCCAATTCCGGAGTCAGGGCCCATCAACGCTTCCTTGTGTATCATAGGTATACTGTTGTCCAACAACAATATCTCGTCTGCGCACCTGAGAGGTTTGCACGAGCCTTGCCTACGTGGTTCAGCTGCAAGTTCAACCGAAGTCCATACATTTTATTGTAGAGACTTCCGTATCAGTCGCAGTGGGAAACTCTGGAATTACTTCCAAGGTTCCTTTCCTTTGACCTGATGACGAAGATACTATTATCTCGTCGAGTTTGCACTGTCCTCCCACTCACCCTTTTTGAAAGAACCATTTTCTTTAAAAGCATACCGTTTCATGGCAAAACTATTTGCCTCGGTATAGTGAGGGAGGAATACCCAATTTCTTGGGATAACCTACAAAATAGCACTTGTCTGATTTGGAATAGGTTTGTAACCTTTTACACAAGCCCCATATTCCAAATGTTAAGAAAAGATGTAACATGGTTGGGCGTACCATACCATGGCTTCATTTCAACAGACCCGATGGAGCTCTTTTCAGTGTAAAAGCCGCAGTCTCTAAAGCATCACTCTTTAAAAGGGATAATGGCAAATTTATTAATGTCATCTTTGATCTTACCATGTCATAAATGGTTTGATTACATCTTCACAGACTTTCCACTTGCAGTGGTGTTTCGGGAAGTGCAAGTTATGAAACCCCTTTCACAACTCATCAGACATTCGCTAAACTTGTAACTCAAATTTTCCTTTCTGCAATCGAATTGTAGAAACATAATTTTCTTGTTACAATAACTTCTACTTCATTTTTGAAAACCTTTCGAATGAATTCAAAAGATCCAGACTTACGTCTCATCAAGTAAATATCCATATATCTACTTGAGCCATTTCTGAAGATAGATAAATCCACTACTAACAACATTTATCGGACTACACACATCAAATGTATGATCACCAATAAGTTTGTTATTCGTTCCTTATGGCCTGTGAACGGTATTTTAGTCATTTCACTTTTCGGAGGAAAGTTGCAAGTGTCAGATGATTCAAAATCAAACGACTTCAAAATCCATCATAATGGAATTTTTCCATGCGGGTTTCTCCAATGTGACCAAATGCAGTGCCACACATATGTGGTATTCTTTTAGTCTTGCGACATTTAGCGTCAGTGTTATGGATGTATCATATTACCATCAATATTCATAACATACATCCCATCTTGGATGGAAGCATGGCCCTTCATGTTATTCATAATACTGAACAACAATTGTTGTTTTCATGAACAACTCTTTTGCAACAAACACTGTGCAATGGGCTAGAGTGTATGAAACTCTAAAATGAATTATGAAAGTAAACACAGAGGTAATATATTATTATCAACATTCATAACATACATCTCATTCATAATGAAAGTATGGCCCTTATGTTGTTCATAACACCGAACATCAGAAGTTCTCTTATGAACAACCTTCTTGCAAGATACCTTATGCAATGGGCTAGAGTGTGTAAAACTCTAAATGAATTATGAAAATAAATACAGACGGTAATACACCGATGGAAGGTATAGTAACATTTACTATGTTCCCTGTGTATACCTAAACCTTATTCCTGGCTAGTCACTTAGGCCATAGTAGTCCTTACATCGAGTTGCATCAGAATGCAATCGAGCGGGTATCTTTGTGATTTAACTCACAACACCCAAGAATCAGTGATCAACAAATTAATCATAATTCCCAAGGACTATATCTTTGACCAGCTTTCTATACATCAAAAACTTGTATGACATTCATACATGAGCTGGATATTCCAGTCTTCTTTCTTTTTGCCTTTATACTTCTAATAGTTTAACTTTTAGTATTTCTCCTACTCTCAGAAGAAGCACCCAACTTAAGAGTGGCGTTAGCCCCGGACTTCCTAGGCGTGAAAGTCTTACTAACACCCTTCGGACACTTCCTTTCTCTTTAAGTTGTTTGTTTTATTCACCTTTCATCATATGACAGGCGTTCTACTGGATCCCTCTCTTATCAGTCCAATGCATAGTAAACTCCTTTACTAATAGTTTGCAAACAAACACTGCTTTGGATATCTCATATCTTTCAGCCTTTGTCTGTCTCTGAAAATGATTTTCAGATTCCATGAATATCACATAACTATCCAAACTTTCGAAGTTCGGGTCTCATGGAAGCAAACATATTGCACTTGACCAAAAAACGGAATTCTAGCTTTTGGATCGAAGGACGAGAGTCACATGATCCATAGCATTAGCGGGAGAATACCGAAAGTATGCGATAGGACAAAGTCCTTCTCGGCACTCTTGAGGACAATCCTCACATTACGTTACCAACCGTAAAGTTTTAACCAGATATTTAACAGCTATTCAATTTTAACAGGGAAGGTGGAAATGCGAGCCATTATTCTACAACTATTATGCAAATCACACTTAGACAGTGTTCAAAATTAATTGCACTGAGAATTAAACAAGTTAATTCTGCAGTGCGCTCCCACTCAAATCAATATCTCTCATAATTGATTGTGAGCGATTCAAGATCCATATTACAATTCAACGCCAAGGATGCATCCATCTCAAGTGACGAGAATTGCAATCGGTAGGCCAACTTGCCAATCACATCTCTATGTGACTCTTGTTCATCTTTCGATGCGTGTGTTCCGAGCTCATGACTTTCATGCCTGAACGTCAAGACAACCAAGTGATCTCGCTGCGAGGTCTCAACTCACCCGCCTCACACATCCCTAATCGTTCGTACCCATGCATCCATGTGATACCCCGAAAAGTTAGGTGCCGTGACGGTGCTACACTTGGGAGAACACTAACTACTTGATATTTTTGTGAGAGATCACCCTAATAAAAGCGACTACCGCGCAATCAAGAAGGGTGCATCAAAGGGATAAACATCTCAGGCAATTCATAATAGCATGATATGGTATAGCCCTTTCTGACGGAGAAGTCTTTCATTTCTTCGTCTTTGGCATTCGCGTCGGTGTTCACCTTCGCGAAGATTGCCACCACCTTGTCGATGCACCAAATAATATTGCTATCTCTATAGCTAATAAAATAAGTGCATTACACAAGGTTGACACGTAGGTCATTAAAGTGCAATCATATGGCTCCAGCCATCATGCCGAATCATGACACGCAGGTCATGTTAATCAATTTACATTATATAGCCATCTCATACATAATCAAATTATTATGAGCACTGCTATACCACATCATATGCACATGCAAACCCTCCTGCAAAACCAAGTTAGACGCCTCTAATCGGTTCATGCAAAAGTTTATCTTACGTGGCTTCTAAGGTTTCGAAACAAACCGAAGCTACCAACGTCCATCATCAAGTATGATTATCCAAGTCGCTAGATTAACTTTCCAGGGTGTATGAAACACGAGATAATAAAATCTCGAGCCCCATACTAAACTTCGTCATACGCATGACCCCCGTGCAGATCATATCTGCATTGCCCTTTCGTCTGCGAAACATCCATCTTTCTTTGACTAAAGTGGAACCCAAAGAACTGTTAGCACTTCGTTGATCTGTCAATCAGCATACTCAGGAGCAGCATGAAAGGATCGCGGATTGCCAGAACTTTGTCAGATTCCACAATGCTGTCAAGATCAGGACTACGCAAATTTAAGGGAAGCAACAAGAACATCGGGTAACAGATTTCATCTGCTACCCGCACAAATAATTTTCAATAATAGATCTTATCTACTACCTAATTATATTGTGCAACACCCATACATCTCCATGTATTCTAGATCGCAACCTGCATCTACGCATAGCACGGCTCATGATGCCACTGTTGGGTAACGCAGCAGAAAACAAAAATTTTCCGACCTACGCACCAGCCCAGGACCACTATGAAGACTGCATACAAGGTTTTGATCATTTTCGTTACCGACTCGTAGCGCAGCGGAAGTAGAGTCGATGACGATCGGCGGTGCAGACCCCCGCAGCTAGGATTTACAACCTCCCAACCGCGAGGATGTATACCCTCATCTTCTCCTCGGACAGCCCTCCGGGAGACGGTCGAACAGTCCCCCGGACGGTGTCGCGGACAGCCCTCCGGGAGGACCTTCGAAACTCGAATGGTCACCCGGACAGCCCTTCGGGAGGACTCACAGAACTCGGACCGTCACTTGGACAGCCCTTCGGGAGGCACTCACGAACAGCCCCTCAGGGCACTAAGATCGAAACTACGACCTCTCTACAGAGTTGCACACATACGGTGTCATCTATCCGGCAGGGCTTCGCCGTCCAGAACTAGTTCCCACCGGAACCCAGACAGCCTTTCGGCTCTACGAAACTATTTCGTGGGAGGGAGAGAGAAGCCAGATCATTGCAATGGCATTTGTATGTGAGAAGGAGTGAGAGAAGTGGGCAGCCCCCTCCCCTCCTTATATAGGAAAACCAAGGGGGAATATCCCTTTCTCAAAAGGAATATGCCATTGGAATATCCCTTTCTCAAAAGGAATATGCCTTTCTCAAAAAATATCCAAAAAGTGCTTTCACTATTCACGACGACATTTTTCAGCGTCCGTTCGAACTGAAAATATTTATGTGGGCTTAGAACATTTCCAGTACCCACCATAATTATTTTCAACGCGTTCTGGAACAATTCCAGTTTAGTGATTTTCATCTGCGAAAAGCATCTGAAGCGGTTCCGGCAGCTCCGGGACATTCCCGGTTTTCATCTCCAAAAATTCCAGAAAGTTTCCAGAATGATTCTGGCATCCTCCAAGAATTATCGGGCATGTGCCAAAACCAATTTGACTTTATGGTATCCTCTGAAACAACTTTTCAGTTTCACCGGAACTCATCCGGTGACCTCTCTCTGCGGAACTTTTCCGCTGTCCGAAACTTTTTCGGTGTCCGAAACTTTTTCGGTGATTTTCTCTCAGACTCCCTGTCTAGTATTCAGCAGATAGATGACCCTTAAGCGTGTGACCCTATAGGTTCGGTGAAGTATAGACATGACCCGGAACCCCTTCCGATCAATGATCAACATCGGAGCCGTGGACACCCATATTGACCCCTATACCCACACGAATGAATATTCGAGTGAACCTCCAGTTGCCGTGAGCTATTCCTTTTGCTTCGCGATATGTCACAAACACCCGAGGTGAGATTTATTGCATCACTGTGGGCCAACACTTTGTCCACTATGCAAGTTACCTCGTTACCGGTTTTGTTCTCTTTTCTCGTTTTCGTGTTCCGGCATCCCAGTGATCAAATCACCCTGTGTCTGGCCAGACGATGATGGATACCGTTACACCGAGAGGGCCCGAGTATATCTCTCCATCGACGGAGGAGCAAATCCCAATCTTGAGCTATCAAGTTACTTAACACACTTTTCCATGAACCCGTAAGCCGCCGTAATAGCCACCCATTTACGGATGACGTTTAACAAACCCCAAAGTTCATGAAGCAAGCATGAAGAAACTCGATACTCTCATGGTCTAAGGAATTATGCAAACATTAACTTCCTGTGTTATTAACCATTAACTTCTGACGAAAGTATCTCATAGTATAACATCAATCGGGTCGATTCAACACAAATGTTTCTCTAACATTGTGCCCTCAAAGTTGCTGGCATAGACATGCCCATGATCAGGAAAACAGAACCATCATGCAACACTTGAGCTAGTCTTAGAGGCCAGACTAGGAATACTTTATCGTTTATTATTCCACACGTGCATATGAGTCTTCCTCCGAGCCTCGTTTTATTTGCAGACTCGAGAACCATAGCAGTTATAGCATGGAACATAAACCTAATTATGAACAGTGAGATAAATAATAGTATTTATTATTGCCTCTAGGGCATATCTCCTACACGGTCCAGGGTTGCGGAGCGGGAGCAAACGTCGTAGTCGATCATACACAGGTACAGAAAGTAAATTGACACAGAGAAATAGAGGGGAGTCTTTCTTTATTAATCATCATCAACCATCCATACATATGGTGCTCCCCTCTTTATATATCTAGGGGTGAAGGGATAAGTGCCCACTTTAATGTTAAGTGGAGGGACTTGGTCTATAATGGGCCAATGACTTGTTCCATAGGCCCAAGTTTCCCAACACTCCCCCTTGGGCAGTTATCCGTATATCCATGTCTCAAAACTCCGAAAACCCAGTGGGAAAAATATGGAGAAAGAGCACATAGTATACGTTGTTATGTTGCACGAATTGCCTCGTCAAAAACCTCGTGTGAGAAACATCAGGAAAACTCACTCAAGGGAAAAAGAGTACAATCCACTCAACCATCAAGTTGAGTACTCGATCATCAGGTTCGAGATTTTAATGACGAGTTTGTGAAGTTTCTCCCCCTGAACCTTGCATCTCTCTAAGTATCATCATACCGATTCCACGCACACACCTCTCGAAAGATGGCGTCAGTAATGATTTAGTGAACAAATCAACAAGATTAGCACCGGACTTAGCATGCAAGATTCTCACCTCGTTCATCTTCTGCATCTCATGTGCATAGGAAAACTTAGGGTTAATATTCTTTGTGGGATTACTCTTCACATAACCATCTGAATATGTGCAACACAATCAATATTATCTTCAAAGATAATGGTAGGGGTTTGTACGGTGCTCAGCCCACATGTTTGTTGAATGTGGTCGATCATCCGTTGAAGCCATACACACTCTTGTGATGCTTCGCATAGTGCTATGATTTCCAAGTGGTTCGTGGAAGTCAATACAAGACTCAACTTGGAAGATTTCCAGGAAAACAAAGTTCCGCACCACAAAGGAAAACATATCGAGTCTATGACTTAGAAGAATGTGGGTCCAAGAGACACCTGATGGCTTCTCGCCCCTCGTTGGTTACCCCAAGTGGAAGGTTTGAGATGCAGTGTAGCGGTAGTTTTCCCTTGGCAAAGATGTAGGGTAACGCAGCAGAAAATAAAAATTTCCGACCTACGCACCAGCCCAGGACCACTATGAAGACTGCATACAAGGTTTGATCTGTTTCGTTACCGACTCGTAGCGCAGCGGAAGTAGAGTCGATGACGATCGTCGGTGCAGATCCCCGCAGCTAGGATTTACAACCTCCCAACCGCGAGGATGTATACCCTCATCTTCTCCTCGGACAGCCCTCCGGGAGGCAGTCGGACAGTCCCCCGGACGATGTCGCGGACAGCCCTTCGGGAGGACCTTCGAAACTCGAACGGTCACTCGGACAGCCCTACGGGAGGACTCACAGAACTCGGACCGTCACTTGGATAGCCCTTCGGGAGGCACTCTCAAAACAGCCCCTCGGGCACAAAGATCGAAACTACGACCTCTCTACGGGGTTGCACACATACGGTGTCATCTATCCGGCAGGGCTTCGCCGTCCAGAACTAGTTCCTGCCGGAACCCAGACAGCCTTTCGGCTCTACGAAACTCTTTTCGTGGGAGGGAGAGAAGAAGCCAGATCATTGCATGGCATGTGTATGAGAGAGCAAGGAGTGAGTGTGGAGGGCTGCCCCTCCACCTCTATTTATAGGCCAAGGCAAGGGGTGGGGTGGTGGAGGAAATACCAAATTACCCATGCTACATGTCCCACATGGAAGGGTAAAAAGGTAACACAAGGGGGGCACCAAGGGGACACTCCCATGGCAGCCCAACACCTTGTCCCCCCATGGGGGGGGGGGGGCCCCAACAAGCCACCAACATGTCTCCATGAAACATGCATGCTCCCTAGACAAAAAGCCACCAAACATGCAACCCCCGATTCGTGGGATCTTGTCCCCTCGCGCTGAGACAAGATGTTTTCCGCGAAACTTTTTTCTGAAAAATTCCAGAAGGTCCCAGAACATTTCCGGTACCCTCTAAAATTATTCTGGGCATGATCCGAAACATTTTCGGTGCTGTGGTTTTTATCAGCGGAAAGCATCAACAGCGGTTACGGCAGTTTCGGAACATTTCCGATTTTTCTCTCTGAAAATTCCCAGAAGTTCCCAGACCAATTCTGGCACCCTCTGATAATTTCCATGCGGTGCCGAAACCCTTTTTGACCTAATAATATATTCCGAAACATATTTTCGGTTTTACCGAAACTCTTTCGGTGTTCTCACTCCGGAACTCTTCCGTTGTCTCCGAAACTTTTTCGGTGATTTTCTCTCAGACTCCCTGTCTAGTATTCAGCAGATAGATGACCCTTAAGCGTGTGACCCTATAGGTTCAGTGAAGTATAGACATGACCCGGAAACACTTCCGATCAATGATCAACATCGGAGCCGTGGACACCCATATTGACCCCCTATACCCACATGAATAAATATTCGAGTGAACCTCCAGTTGCTGTGTGCTATTCCTTTTGCTTCGCGATATGTCACAAACACCCGAGGTGAGATTTATTGCATCCCCGTGGGCAAACACTTTGTCCACTATGCAAGTTACCTCGTTACCGGTTTTGTTCTCTTTTCTCGTTTTCGTGTTTCGGCATCCCAGTGATCAAATCACCCTATGTCTGGCCAGACGATGATGGATACCGTTACACCGAGAGGGCCCGAGTATATCTTTCCATCGTCGGAGGAGCAAATCCCAATCTTGAGCTATCTCGTTACTTGCCATACTTTCCCATGAACCCGTAAGCCGCCGTAATAGCCATCCAGTTACGGATGACGTTTAACAAACCCCAAAGTTCATGAATCAAGCATGAAGGAACTCGATACTCTCATGGTCTAAGGAATTATGCAAACATTAACTTCCTGTGTTATTAACCATTAACTTGTGACGAATGTATCTCATAGCATAACATCAATCGGGTCGATTCAACACAAATGTTTTGCTAACATTGTGCCCTCAAAGTTGCTGGCATAGACATGCCCATGATCAGGAAAACAGAACCATCATGCAACACTTGAGCTAGTCTTAGAGGCCAGACTAGGAATACATTTTATCGTTTATTATTCCACACGTGCATATGAGTCTTCCTCCGAGCCTCGTTTTATTTGTAGACTCGAGAACCATAGCAGTTATAGCATGGAACATAAACCTAATTATGAACAGAGAGATACATAATAATATTTATTATTGCCTCTAGGGCATATCTCCTACAGACTCCCACTTGCACTAGAGTCAATATCTAGTCAATGCTAATGCACTTTACACCTATGGCACATTGGTGTAAATATGCTTCGCTTGTGGTATAGCCTGATGTCCAACGGATCTGACGACTTCAGCTCCGTGTGTATCTTTGCATATCCCTCGCGTTTTCACGCCTTCACAAAATTCATATTTTGTGTGGACTTGGCTTTGTATGTATGCGAATCACAGGTCGAACCTGGATTCCTCAGACTGAGTTATGGAGCAACTACCTGCAGTAGTGTCCCATTGACAAAAGCCATCTTGGAACCATACTAAGTTCATGAATGAACTATATGATTCAACATCTTCTTTGTCGCTTCAAAAGCGGCAACATACTTCACCTCTGTTATAGAATTCGCCACAGTAACTTGTTTGGAACATTTTCCAACTAACTGTGCCACCACATTGTGTGTTACACAAAACCCTTAATTTAAATCGAAAATCGCACGGGGAAAAGATGAAGACTGTATCGATGTAACATTTTACAACGAACTCTTCATGATCTCCGCTTGCGAGAAAACATGTCATCAGTACTACTCTGGTACTACATGACATCTTTCATTGTTGTCCTATGATCAGTACTTTTGACCACTTTGGTATCTATACTCATAACACCTTTGGAGTATCGGACATATCTGGTTGTTTTTACATACCATGGAATACATGACTAATCCAAACACGAAAGTGTGTGGAATCTCCATCATGTATTTTGCTCATAGGTGTTTTTGGGACACCGAGTCTTGCAAAAACTCTTTCCATGTGACTTCGGCAAGAATCACTCCTTGGCGTTTTATATGCTAAAATGTTTTAGCATCTTGTCAATATGTATTCATTGCTTAGGGCCAGTTCTTTTGGTAGCTTCTAAAATAAGCTGAAATAAGCTGCCCCTACCTAGCTTATTCTAGAAGCCCAACCAAATTTATTTTTTTAGAAGCCTAATAGTTGAGACTTGATTAGTAGGCTTCTAAAATAAAAAAATTGGTTGAGCTTCTAGAATAAGCTGGGTAGGGGTAGCTTATTCTGGAAGCCCAAAAAAGCCAGGAAAAGAACTGGCACTTAGCCCCATTAGGTAAATCTATCTCCATAGATCATCATGCCTAATATCAAGGCTATTTAGCCTAAGCACTTCATTGAAAAAACTATTTTCAAATGAAGTCCTAATTCGTGTCAAGAAATTTATTTCCAATTACCAATGTGTCAAGCACACAAGGTTTTTAGAAATATTATTAAGCTCCCACTTACTTTCTTGAATTACAAGCATCTTCGTTACCCATTGATGAAGTCAAAACCCCTTTTGACCATTTCATCAAAACACGAAGATTCCAACTCCAATTTGCTCTCTTCTGTCCATCGCTGGAACTCTGAAGTTTGCACCCTTACTAGCATCCTCTGGATCGACAACCTACTTTGGACTGTATCACATACAAGTCCTAGGTTTCATTTCCATCAGATGGAAATCCTTTTGTCATCCATGTTTCATATCTCAAGATTGAAATATGTATTAATTGCTAGTTCAACCCGAACCGACTTTAAGCATCGCTACGATGAAACAACCTCATCGTAGTCAACTCCTTGAACTTGTTATTGCAACAAGTCGAGCTTTATGGATAAACATTTTTATCCGTATCAGTTTTAAGTTCCATAAATATTCGTTAGACTCTAAGTCTTCCGAAAGGTGTATCAAGGTTTTAATCTTGAATAACTTATATGGAAACTATCTCGGATTGTATTGGCATTTAGCCAATTCCGGAGTCAGAGCCCATCAACGCTTCCTTTGTGTATCATAGGTATACTGTTGTCCAACAACAATATCTCGTCTGCGCACCTGAGAGGTTTGCACGAGCCTTGCCTACGTGGTTCAGCTGCAAGTTCGACCGAAGTCCATACATTTTATTGTAGAGACTTTCGTATCAGTCGCAGTAGGAAACTCCGGAATTACTTCCAAGGTTTCTTTCCTTTGACCTGATGACGAAGATACTGTTATCTCGTCGATTTGCATTGTTCTCCCACTCACCTTTTTGGAAGAACCATTCTCTTTAAAATCATACCGTTTCGTGGCAAAACTATTTGCCTCGGTATAGTGAGGGAGGAATACCCAATTGCTTGGGATAACCTACAAAGTAGCACTTGTCTGATTTGGAATAGGTTTGTAACCTTTTACACAAGCCCCATATTCCAAATGTTAAGAAAAGATATAACATGGTTGGGCGTACCATACCATGGTGTCATTTCAACAGACCCGATGGAGCTCTTTTCAGTGTAAAAGCCGCAGTCTCTAAAGCATCACTCTTTAAAATGGATAATGGCAAATTTATTTATGTCATCTTTGATCTCACCATGTCATAAATGGTTTGATTACATCTTCACAGACTTTTCACTTTGCAGTGGTGTTCCGGGAAGTGTAAGTTATGAAACAGCTTTCACAACTCATCAGACATTCGCTAAACTTGTAACTCAAATATTCCTTTCTGCAATCGAATTGTAGAAACATAATTTTCTTGTTACAATAACTTCTACTTCATTTTTGAAAACCTTTCGAATGATTTCAAAAGATCCAGACTTACGTCTCATCAAGTAAATATCCATATATCTACTTGAGTCATTTCTGAAGATAGATAAATCCACTACTAACAACATTTATCGGACTACACACATCAAATGTATGATCACCAATAAGTTTGTTACTCGTTCCTTATGGCCTGTGAACGGTATTCAGTCACTTCACTTTTCGGAGGAAAGTTGCAAGTGTCAGACGATTCAAAATCAAATGACTTCAAAATCCATCATAATGGAATTTTCCATGCGGATTTCTCCAATGTGACCAAATGCAGTGCCACACTTGTGTGGTATTCTTTTAGTCTTGCGACATTTAGCGTCAGTGTTATGGATGTATCATATTACCATCAATATTCATAACATACATCCCATCTTGGATGGAAGCATGGCCCTTCATGTTATTCATAATACTGAACAACAATTGTTGTTTTTATGAATAACCTCTTTTGCAAAAACACTGTGCAATGGGCTAGAGTGTATGAAACTCTAAAATGAATTATGAAAATAAACACAGAGGTAATATATTATTATCAACATTCATAACATACATCTCATTCATAATGAAAGTATGGCCCTTATGTTGTTCATAACACCGAACATCAGAAGTTCTCTTATGAACAACCTTCTTGCAAGATACCTTATGCAATGGGCTAGAGTGTGTAAAACTCTAAATGAATTATGAAAATAAATACAGACGGTAATACACCGATGGAAGGTATAGTAACATTTACTATGTTCCCTGTGTATACCTAAACCTCATTCCTGGCTAGTGTCTTAGGCCATAGTAGTTCTTACATCGAGTTGCATCAGAATGCAATCGAGCGGGTATCTTTGTGATTAACTCACAATACCCAAGAATTAGTGATCAACAAATTAATCATAATTCCCATGGACTATATCTTTGACCAGCCTTCTATACATCAAAAACTTGTATGACATTCATACATGAGCTGGATATTCCAGTCTTCTTTCTTTTTACCATTATACTTCTAACAGTTTAACTTTTAGTATTTCTCCTACTCTCAGAAGAAGCACCCAACTTAAGAGTGGCGTTAGCCCCGGACTTCCTAGGCGTGAAAGTCTTACTAACACCCTTCGGACACTTCCTTTCTCTTTAAGTTGTTGTTTTATTCACCTTTCATCATATGACAGGCGTTCTACTGGATCCCTCTTTTATCAGTCTAATGCATAGTAAACTCCTTTACTAATAGTTTGCAAACAAACACTGCTTTGGATATCTCATATCTTTCAGCCTTTGTCTGTCTCTGAAAATGATTTTCAGATTCCATGAATATCACATAACTATCCAAACTTTTGAAGTTCGGGTCTCATGGAAGCAAACATATTGCACTTGACTAAAAAATGGAATTCTAGCTTTTGGATCGAAGGACGAGAGTCACATGATCCATAGCATTAGCGGGAGAATACCGAAAGTATGCGATATGACAAAGTCCTTCTCGGCACTCTTGAGGACAATCCTCACATTACGTTACCAACCGTAAAGTTTTAACCAGATATTTAACAGCTATTCAATTTTAATAGGGAAGGTGGAAATGCGAGCCATTATTCTACAACTATTATGCAAAAAACACTTAGACAGTGTTCAAAATTAATTGCACTGAGAATTAAACAAGTTAATTCAACAGTGCGCTCCCACTCAAATCAATATCTCTCATAATTGATTGTGAGTGATTCAAGATCCACATTTCAATTCAACGCCATTGATGTTAGTCACCACTGATGACGAAAATCTCAATTGGTGGGCAAACATGCCGATCACATCTCTATGTGACTCTTGTTCATCTTTCGATGCTTGTGTTCCGAGCTCAGGACGATCCTGCCATGAACGTCAAGACAACCAAGTGATCTTGCTGCGAGGTCTGACCTCACCCGCCTCACACTTCTCAATTCGTTCGTACCCATGTTAGTCATGGCGCACCCCGAAAAGTTAGGTGCCGTGACGGTGCTACACTTGGGAGAACACTAACAACTTGATATTTTTGGGAGAGATCACCCTAATAAAAAGCGACTACGGCGCAATCAAGAAGGGTGCATCAAAGGGATAAACATCTCAGGCAATTCATAATTAGCATGATATGGTATAGCCCTTTCTGACGGAGAAGTCTTTCATTTCTTCGTCTTCGGCACTCGCGTCGGTGTTCACCTTCGCAAAGATTGCCACCACCTTGTCGATGCACCAGATAATATTGCTATCTCTATAGCAGATAAAATAAATGCATTACACAAGGTTGACACGCAGGTCATTAAAGTGCAATCATATGGCTCCAGCCATCATGCCGAATCATGACACGCAGGTCATGTTAATTAATTTACATCATATAGTCATCTCATACATAATCAAATTATTATGAGCTCTGCTATACCACATCACATGCACATGCAAACCCTCCTGCAAAACCAAGTTAGACGCCTCTAATCGGTTCATACAAAAGTTTATCTTACGTGGCTTCTAAGGTTTCGAAACAAACCGAAGCTACCAACGTCCATCATCAAGCATGATAATTCAAGTCGCTAGATTAACTTTTGCGGGGTGTATGAAACACGAGATAATAAAATCTCGAGCCCCATACTGAACTTCGTCATACGCATGACCCCCGTGCAGATCATATCTGCATTGTCCTTTCGTCTGCGAAACATCCATCTTTCTTTGACTAAAGTGGAACCCAAAGAACTGTTAGCACTTCGTTGATCTGTCAATCAGCATACTCAGGAGTAGCATGAAAGGATCGCGGATTGCCAGAACTTTGTCAGATTCCACAATGCTGTCAAGATCAGGACTACGCAAATTTAAGGGAAGCAACAAGAACATCAGGTAACAGATTTCATCTGCTACCCGCACAAATAATTTTCAGTAATAGATCTTATCTACTACCTAATTATATTGTGCAACACCCATACATCTCCATGTATTCTAGATCGCAACCTGCATCTACGCATAGCACGGCTCTTGATGCCACTGTAGGGTAACGCAGCAGAAAATAAAAATTTCCGACCTACGCACCAGCCCAGGACCACTATGAAGACTGCATACAAGGTTTGATCTGTTTCGTTACCGACTCGTAGCGCAGCGGAAGTAGAGTCGATGACGATCGTCGGTGCAGATCCCCGCAGCTAGGATTTACAACCTCCCAACCGCGAGGATGTATACCCTCATCTTCTCCTCGGACAGCCCTCCGGGAGGCAGTCGGACAGTCCCCCGGACGATGTCGCGGACAGCCCTTCGGGAGGACCTTCGAAACTCGAACGGTCACTCGGACAGCCCTACGGGAGGACTCACAGAACTCGGACCGTCACTTGGACAGCCCTTCGGGAGGCACTCTCAAAACAGCCCCTCGGGCACAAAGATCGAAACTACGATCTCTCTACGGGGTTGCACACATACGGTGTCATCTATCCGGCAGGGCTTCGCCGTCCAGAACTAGTTCCTGCCGGAACCCAGACAGCCTTTCGGCTCTACGAAACTCTTTTCGTGGGAGGGAGAGAAGAAGCCAGATCATTGCATGGCATGTGTATGAGAGAGCAAGGAGTGAGTGTGGAGGGCTGCCCCTCCACCTCTATTTATAGGCCAAGGCAAGGGGTGGGGTGGTGGAGGAAATACCAAATTACCCATGCTACATGTCCCACATGGAAGGGTAAAAAGGTAACACAAGGGGGGCACCAAGGGGACACTCCCATGGCAGCCCAACACCTTGTCCCCCCATGGGGGGGGGGCCAACAAGCCACCAACATGTCTCCATGAAACATGCATGCTCCCTAGACAAAAAGCCACCAAACATGCAACCCCCGATTCGTGGGATCTTGTCCCCTCGCGCTGAGACAAGATGTTTTCCGCGAAACTTTTTTCTGAAAAATTCCAGAAGGTCCCAGAACATTTCCGGTACCCTCTAAAATTATTCTGGGCATGATCCGAAACATTTTCGGTGCTGTGGTTTTTATCAGCGGAAAGCATCAACAGCGGTTACGGCAGTTTCGGAACATTTCCGATTTTTCTCTCTGAAAATTCCCAGAAGTTCCCAGACCAATTCTGGCACCCTCTGATAATTTCCATGCGGTGCCGAAACCCTTTTTGACATAATAATATATTCCGAAACATATTTTCGGTTTTACCGAAACTCTTTCGGTGTTCTCTCTCCGGAACTCTTCCGTTGTCTCCGAAACTTTTTCGGTGATTTTCTCTCAGACTCCCTGTCTAGTATTCAGCAGATAGATGACCCTTAAGCGTGTGACCCTATAGGTTCAGTGAAGTATAGACATGACCCGGAAACACTTCCGATCAATGATCAACATCGGAGCCGTGGACACCCATATTGACCCCCTATACCCACATGAATAAATATTCGAGTGAACCTCCAGTTGCTGTGTGCTATTCCTTTTGCTTCGCGATATGTCACAAACACCCGAGGTGAGATTTATTGCATCCCCGTGGGCAAACACTTTGTCCACTATGCAAGTTACCTCGTTACCGGTTTTGTTCTCTTTTCTCGTTTTCGTGTTCCGGCATCCCAGTGATCAAATCACCCTGTGTCTGGCCAGACGATGATGGATACCGTTACACCGAGAGGGCCCGAGTATATCTCTCCATCGTCGGAGGAGCAAATCCCAATCTTGAGCTATCTCGTTACTTGCCATACTTTCCCATGAACCCGTAAGCCGCCGTAATAGCCATCCAGTTACGGATGACGTTTAACAAACCCCAAAGTTCAGGAATCAAGCATGAAGGAACTCGATACTCTCATGGTCTAAGGAATTATGCAAACATTAACTTCCTGTGTTATTAACCATTAACTTGTGACGAATGTATCTCATAGCATAACATCAATCGGGTCGATTCAACACAAATGTTTTGCTAACATTGTGCCCTCAAAGTTGCTGGCATAGACATGCCCATGATCAGGAAAACAGAACCATCATGCAACACTTGAGCTAGTCTTAGAGGCCAGACTAGGAATACATTTTATCGTTTATTATTCCACACGTGCATATGAGTCTTCCTCCGAGCCTCGTTTTATTTGTAGACTCGAGAACCATAGCAGTTATAGCATGGAACATAAACCTAATTATGAACAGAGAGATACATAATAATATTTATTATTACCTCTAGGGCATATCTCCTACAAAAGATACCAAGGATCAAATTCCCCTGAGACTCCAAGGTTCAACAAGAAGGTGTCAACTGATAACGGCGCCATATATTTAGCAACTGACTGGACCTGCACACAGATACAAATAACTTTGCTCCCAACGAGTACAGAGAGGTTGTCAATCCCTCCGGCCTTGTCGTTTACAAAGGATCAAACGCAAGAGATAATAGTGATATGTATAACTGCAACTAGTAAGTAAAAACAGAAAGTAAATAGCGGATGTGATCAGTGATGGTAATATGGACCGGGGTCCCATGATGTTCACTAGTGATGTCTCTCTCCCAAAAGACGATAAAACAGCTAAGCGAGGTAAACGAATTACAGCTGGGCAATTGACAGGATTATGTGCGCAAACCAATGCTAACTATGCTGCAAGAAAGGTAGAGGTTCAAAGCATGGGCGGTACGCCAAGGCAAGTAGACCGAAATCCATCTGCATCTACTACTAATCATCCACCTTGAGATATCTATCCAGAACATCTCGCTGGTATTAAGTTGCGAGTCCCACCCATAGTGTAAACTCAAAGCAACAGACAACTGCATTAAAAGAACTTTGCGTAAAGTAAACAATCCTTGCACCCGCAAGTACAAGCACCGTTGTTTTCCCCCTTGTGGCAACAGCACATCCCCTAGACTCATGTTTCTGTCACTCAAACTAGTCATCGAGGGGCATGAACCCACAATCAAGCATAACGTTCCCTCTTGGAGTTACTACCTACTACTTGGCCAAAGCAATAAACAGCAACGGAGAACATGCAAGAATTACTCAAGAACATAAATATAAAAGAGGTAAATCAAATATATTACTCAAACACAATCTGAACATAATATCATAATCCATCGGATCCCAGCAAACTCATCATAGCAACAGCATAAGGATTACATATATGCCTCGATCATGTAGGGCAGCTCACGAGGTCTAATCGGTGAAGAACAAAGAGGGGAGGAGAACATCACATAGCTACTGGTCATGGACCCATGGTCCAAGGGAGACTACTCACAACTCATCCGGGAGGCGTCCATGGTGGTGGAGAAGCTCCCGGTGGTGATCCTCCCCTCCGGCAGGGTGCCGGGAAGAGTTCTCCTGGTGCTCCTGATCTTAGAAGCGCGGCGGCGGCGGAACAGAGATGAGATCGCGAAAAAGGGTTCCGTCCTCGAGGGTTTCGGGACGCGGTGTAAATATATGCCAAAAGGGGGGCGTCAGAGGAGGCCTGGGGGGCCCAGGCGCCCTAGCGGCGCGGCCAGGAGGGGGCGCGCCCTCTGGCCGCCTGGAGCCCTGGTGGCCCCCCTCCGGCCCTACTTTGGCCGCATGGAAGCTTCCGGAATGCTGTTTTTTTATATATTTTTCCCAGAATTTTTCTGGCAGTTTACGTAATGGGAAAACCTGAAATACAAAAACAGCAGAAAACAGAAACTGGCACTGGGGTGCACTGAGTTAATAGGTTAGTCCAAATATGATCAAAAGTGTATGGAAGTGCATAAATAACATAGCAATATCACACAAAAGAGGCATGGAGCAAGCAGAAATTATAGATACGTTTTGGACGTATCAACATCCCCAAGCTTAATTCCTGCTCGTCCTCGAGTAGGTAAATGATAACAAGCATAATTTCTGTGGTGACATGCTATTAACCATATAAGGACTTTTCACAGTCACATGACAAAAGCTTACCGAGACAATGAATCTGTAGTAATTAAGTTGCCTCATGAGAAAATCACAAAGAACTGAAAGTTTTACAATATGATACTGAAACATCAAATAGATTTGTAGTGAGCATGGTGTGCAAATATGATAAAGTGGTACCTCGCTTGCCCCCTTTAGTGAAGCAAAACATAAATGCAGGGGCACCTCCAAAGTTTAAGTGACGACTAGATACAATGATTTCAGAATAAACGATATCATAATCATGCAAAAGACAATGGTACTTTGGGACAATGCACATTACACTCAGAATGACAATCATGCTCTCAATAGTTGGTGCTTTAAAGAAGGTGGAGACTCTCGAACCGTGGCTTTTGATGGCAAGGTTGAAAACCCGTGGTCGGAAACAAAAACTAAACATGTACCAGAGCTCTTGGTTTTTAAAAACAGAGATAAAATTATTTTTTAGAATATGCATATTTCGTCAACGAATGCTAGCAGATAACTCAATTACTTCTCGAGCTGGACAAGTTTCGAGGAACGGCTCCCGTATGAGGACGATCACATCCTCTTAATCTCCTTTGTTTATCACTGCCAAAGTTTTCTGATTTCTCATGAACAAAGCGTGAAGGAAGGTTTGTTTGTTGTATTATTTTTTAATGAGCCGGGCGCACTCTATGCCAGTTCCTTCTCGTATTAGGGGTTTGCACATTAGACATGCAATCCCGGGGTGAAGCTTGTCCAACTTAAAAAGATCATGAATTAACTACTACTTCCTCATGAGCTAAAACAGAGGCACAAAAGAGAAATGTTTTTTTTTGATTAATTTCGAGATGGTACATGAAAGTCTTCGTTAGGAATGGCAGGTAAATACCATGTATAGGAAGGTATGGTGGACTCATATGGCATAACTGGTTTAAAGGATTTTGGATGCACAAGCAGTCAGTCCGCTTACTACAGGTGGAGGTTAGCGAAAGACTGGGAGCGACCAACTAAGAGAGCAATGAGGGTCATAATCATGCAGAGCGACAAAGCAACATTGAATAGGGCATGGAAGTTATATCGCTACTCAGAAATAAAAGATCATCAAGGCTTGATAGACTTTCTTTACAGTCTTAAATATGCGTGAGCATATGCCAAGTCAATCAAAATAAATTCTCGGAGGAAGATATCACTAAACCATACCACATATAGGCAAACAAATCATGTTGGTACTCCAATAACACATTGAGAACCCCCCAGCTATTTGAGACTAACCATAAGAAAACATGAACTACTAAGCACCATTATGCACATAGCATTTTTATCATAGACATATCAACCAGTGCAACAGAAGCCAACTCTCTTAACAAGATAAGCATGATAATTCAAGAGAGTTCCAGCAACCAACTAAACAAAAGCTCTTTAAAAAGAAAAGCATGAAAACTAAGAGCTAAGCATGACAGTAGCTATTGAAAGACCAAGAACATACACAGCAAAGATAAACATGAAATTTCTATGTTGTGTTCTAGGTTGAAGTGGAGCGTGTTTCTCTCCCACACAAAGAAAGCTGAGTTCCAACTCGTTATGAAAAGCAAGCAAAGCTAAAGAAAACTAAAAAGGAAACTAAAAACAAGACGCTCCAAGCATAGCACATAACACATGAAGTGATTGAAATATAGTGGAACGAAAGACGAACTGATAATGTTGATGGAGAAGGGGATGCACGGGGGCATCCCCAAGCTTAGACGCTTGAGTCTTCTTGAATATTTCTTGGGGGTGCATGGGGGCATCCCCAAGCTTGAGCGTTTGACACTCCTGAATCTTTTTATCATCTTCCCTCGCACACTTGAAAACTCCCTTCATACATAACTCATCATAATCTGATTAGCGAGGTTAGTACCCATAATAAAATAAATTTTCCTTGCTGGAAATAAGGATATTCTTGAAGTTCTACTGTTTCTCAAGATTGCCAAAAGGTTTTTGCAAAGAAAAAGCAAGCTCAAGGTTTGCAAAACGAAGGAAAGGCAAAACAGGACATAATCTGTGAAAAACAGACCAGCAGGTAGTAAATAATTTTTTCGGGTCACTTCTGCAACTCAAATCAAAAAACTCAGAACAGAAGCCCGAAAGCCAATTGTATAGAGCACGCTGTCGAAAAAATTCAGACCAAAAAGATGATCTGGTGATTTTATACGAATTTTTCTATCCAAGGACAGAATCTGTTTCCTGGACAGCACGTCACAACTTTTGAACTTTCTTGCAATCAGAGGCTAAACTTGGCACAAAGCTGAAAAGTAGAGATACAATGATAATGCTACTGTAGTAACAAACATCAAGACACAACAAAAGCAAAATAAAATTTATTCATTGTGGGCTGCCTCCCAAAAGCGCTTTCTTTTATGCCTTTAAGCTAGGCATCATGCGGAAAGATCAAGTTGTATCAATTGAACCATCATCAAGATCATCAAAAAGCTCTTCAATAGTACAACTAGTCTTAGGAGGACTTTCAAATAAAGGCCTAATAGAGATACTTCTAGGGAGAAGACCAAAAGGAAAAAAGTCAATGGAAGATTCATTTATAAATTTATCAAAGAGAGGTGTTTCTTCCAAAGTCTTCACAGTTTCAACCCCTTTGGCAATAGATGGATTATTTTTGGAGCGGGGAGCCTTTGGAACGTGAACGAACTTAGGCTCCTTCTTTGCCGGAGTTTCTACCTTTTTGGTTTTGATTGAGGAGAAAGTAGTTCCTAGAGTATCAAAGATTTCCTCAATCTTGTCTATCCTAGAAGAATCCAAGTCATGGGATTTGATGGTCTCCAAAGTTTTGAGAATTTTATGCATGGAGCTATCAAGCCTATTCAAATTCCCTTGGATCTTACGATCCAACTCATTTATCTTATTAATGTTTGGCATCTCTAGATCTATCTTTTCAAGTTTTTTCATAATGTGAGCTAGGGTGATGTCCTCTTGAATGCTAACAACAGGGGGATTTCCAACAAGATTTTCAATAATACTAAGAGATTCCCAAACTGGGGCCTCTAGGAAATTTCCATTGATAGTAGAATCTAGAATAAACCTATTCCAAGAAGTAATTCCAACATAAAAATTTCTAAGCAGGATAGTAGTAGATTGCTTCTTGGTGGCTCTTTTTTGAGAATCATTAATTCTATACCAAGCATCTTTTAGACTTTCCCCACCTCTTTGTTTAAATGTGAGAACTTCTGCCTCACCAAAGACAAAAGGACCAGACATAACGACAACTAAAGAATGAGATAACTATTTTTGTGATTTTTGATAAAAGACACTAAAGCAAAACTGAAAGGTAAACTAACAAGACTAAAAAGCAAAGGTAAAAGATAGCGTGCAACTCCCCTATCTTGAAGAGTGGAGTCCCCGGCAACGGCGCCAGAAAACTTTGCTTGATGGCTTCTCGCCCCTCGTTGGTTACCCCAAGTGGAAGGTTTGAGATGCAGTGTAGCGGTAGTTTTCCCTTGGCAAAGATACCAAGGATCGAATTCCCCTGAGACTCCAAGGTTCAACAAGAAGGTGTCAACTGCTAACGGCGCCAGATATTTAGCAACTGACTGGACCTGCACACAGATACAAATAACTTTGCTCCCAACGAGTATAGAGAGGTTGTCAATCCCTCCGGCCTTGTCGTTTACAAAGGATCAAACGCAAGAGATAATAGTGATAGGTATAACTGCAACTAGTAAGTAAAAACAGAAAGTAAATAGCGGATGTGATCAGTGATGGTAATATGGACCGGGGTCCCATGATGTTCACTAGTGATGTCTCTCTCCCAAAAGACGATAAAACAGCTAAGCGAGGTAAACGAATTACAGCTAGGCAATTGACAGGATTATGTGCGCAAACCAATGCTAACTATGCTGCAAGAAAGGTAGAGGTTCAAAGCATGGGCGGTACGCGAAGGCAAGTAGACCGAAATCCATCTGCATCTACTACTAATCATCCACCTTGAGATATCTATCCAGAACATCTCGCTGGTATTAAGTTGCGAGTCCCACCCATAGTGTAAACTCAAAGCAACAGACAACTGCATTAAAAGAACTTTGCGTAAAGTAAACAATCCTTGCACCCGCAAGTACAAGCACCGTTGTTTTCCCCCTTGTGGCAACAGCACATCCCCTAGACTCATGTTTCTGTCAGTCAAGCTAGTCATCGAGGGGCATGAACCCACAATCAAGCATAACGTTCCCTCTTGGAGTTACTACCTACTACTTGGCCAAAGCAATAAACAGCAACGGAGAACATGCAAGAATTACTCAAGAACATAAATATAAAAGAGGTAAATCAAATATATTACTCAAACACAATCTGAACATAATCTCATAATCCATCGGATCCCAGCAAACTCATCATAGCAACAGCATAAGGATTACATATATGCCTCGATCATGTAGGGCAGCTCACGAGGTCTAATCGGTGAAGAACAAAGAGGGGAGGAGAACATCACATAGCTACTGGTCATGGACCCATGGTCCAAGGGAGACTACTCACAACTCATCCGGGAGGCGTCCATGGTGGTGGAGAAGCTCCCGGTGGTGATCCTCCCCTCCGGCAGGGTGCCGGGAAGAGTTCTCCTGGTGCTCCCGATCTTGGAAGCGCGGCGGCGGCGGAACAGAGATGAGATCGTGAAAAAGGGTTCCGTCCTCGAGGGTTTCGGGACGCGGTGTAAATATATGCCAAAGGGGGGCGTCAGAGGAGGCCTGGGGGGCCCAGGCGCCCTGGCGGCGCGGCCAGGAGGGGGGGCGCGCCCTCTGGCCGCCTGGAGCCCTGGTGGCCCCCCTCCGGCCCTACTTTGGCCGCATGGAAGCTTCCGGAACGCTCATTTTTTATATATTTTTCCCGGAATTTTTCTGGCAGTTTACGTAATGGGGAAACCTGAAATACAAAAACAGCAGAAAACAGAAACTGGCACTGGGGTGCACTGAGTTAATAGGTTAGTCCAAATATGATCAAAAGTGTATGGAAGTGCATAAATAACATAGCAATATCACACAAAAGAGGCATGGAGCAAGCAGAAATTATAGATACGTTTTGGACGTATCAACACCCAACATCAGCATAGCCTATAAGAGATAGGTCTTGATTCCTTCTAAAACATACCAAGATCTTTGGTCCTGTACAGGTAACTAAAGATGTCCTTAACGCCTTTCCAATGTCTTTTGGTAGGTTCAGAACTGTACCTAGCAAGCAAACTGATGGCGAACGCAATGTCTGGCCGTGTGCAGTTTGCGAGGTACATAAGTGCTCCAACTGCACTCAGGTAAGGAACCTCTGGTCCAAGAGTTTCCTCCCACTCTTCCTTTGGCCTGAACGGGTCCTTGTCTGGCTGTAAAGATCTTCCGACCATCGGGGTCTTAGAAGGATATGCCTTATCAAATCCAAATCTTTCCAACTCCTTCTGGGTGTAGGTCGACTGGTGCACTAGAATCCCATCAGGGGAATGTTCAAGTTGCAGACCTAGACAGAAGTTGGTTTTACCCAAACCCTTCATCTCGAATTCCGACATCAGGTAGGAACTCGCTTCCTCAATATCCTCAGGTGTACCTATTATGTTTAAATCGTCCACGTACACCGAGATTATACATAATCCATCTTGGGATCGCCGTATAAAAACACATGGGCAATCTTTATTGCTCGTGTAGCCCTTCTGATGAAGGAAATCACTTAGGCGATTATACCACATTCTACCTGACTGCCGAAGTCCATATAGTGCCTTTTGAAGTTGGACACTGTATAGACTCCTGTTTGCTCTATCATGGTTCGGAACAGGGATACCTTCAGGAACCTTCATGTATATGTTCGAATCCAAGTTACCATACAGGTAAGAAGTGACAACATCCATTAATTTCATTTTCAAGCCCATGTTTACTGCAATTGAGATCAAGTATCTAAAGGTAACTCCATCCATGACCGGGGAATAAGTCTCCTCAAAATCGACACCTGGTCGTTGAGTGAACCCTTGAGCGACGAGCCTTGCTTTGTACCGTACTACCTTATTATTCTCATCTCTCTTTCGAACAAAAACCCACCTATGGCCAACAGGGCGAATGTGGGGAGGAGTTCGACACACTGGTCCGAACACCTTCCTTTTGTTGAGAGATAATAATTCGGCAGTGATTGCCTGCTGCCAATCTTTCCAATCTGACCTTTTCTTACAATCGGCGAGCGTGTTAGGCTCAGGGTCAAGATCTATGATTGAGGCAATTTTTGTAGCAAAGTTAATGTCAACAATCACCGTTCCTCGGTTCATGGACTCCCCCGTATAAATATAATTTATGGCCATTTCGTCATGGAGCGCACTCGGCGCCAACACTTGCTCTACCAAATTTCCCATTATGGGAGCAACGTCCTTTAGATTTCCCGCGCCGATGTGTGCGCACACATCTCCGCTGGGGGTTTCCCCTATGGGAAAGTTTAAGTCCGGAATTTCATGCACTAAATTTTCCGTACTTGTGCCAGGTCTCGACTGGCTCCCCGTTTCACTTTGGGGTACTTTGGCGACAGGCTGTAATAAATCTCTCTTATCCTTTTTCGTCGGGCGTCCCCGAGAACTTGGGATTTGAGAAGCCGGATCTCTCGTCCTTTTAGGCCTTTGGACGCGAGCGGGTATACCATCATTTTTCTTCGGTATTTCAACCCTTTCCGGTGCATTGCGCGCGTGCACATGCGATTTTGTCACAGTCTTTAAGTCACTAAAGTGGTCAGGCAGTTGATTTGCTAACGACTGCAAATCTATTATCTTTTGGACTTCTCTCTCTGTCTCAGCAGTGCGCGGGTCATGAGCGTGGATCCCCGTGGCTTGCCACGTGATTTCTCGACTTTTAGCATCAAGGGGTTGATTCTCTCCCCCTAAAGTCGGGAAAAAATCCTCGTCGAAGATACAATCAGCAAAACGGGCCGTATGACAGTCACCTGTCATGGGGTCCAAATACCTGATAACCCTCAACCGTAAGGGATCGAGATAGTCTTCGCGGGTAAGAATAACCCAATTTATAGATTCTACACACGGGGAGCCAAAGAGTATTTATAAGCTTTGACAGTTGAGTTGTCAATTCAACCGCACCTGAAATATACTTACTTGCAACAAAAGATAAGTGGTAACGGTGATATGATAGTGATGGTGGTGACAGCAAAAGTAAACAGCAAAAGTAACAACTAATAACCAGCAGGATTGAAACACTGTAGGCTAGGGAGATGGATGGTTGGGCGCTGCATGGATGAGATACATCATGAATCTAACTTGGGGCAAGGCACACAGAAAAGTAATGATCATCTAGGCAAATATCAAACATTAGGCATGTATCCCACAAGTAGTTGTACGTGCTTGCAATAAGAACTTGCACAACATCTTTTGTCCTACCATCCCGCTACGAACGGGGCCAAAAGGAACTTATGGAGATTAAGGTGCTCCTGTCAAAGAGCACCGGAACAAAGCAATAAACTCAATGGATACATGGAATCCTCAAATTATGGACCATCCCCTTTGGTGTCCCAAGCTGTCACCTTTGGGATCGCCGGTTCCGGACCATAATAGGTGCAAACAACTCATAGATAGGATCAAGAATACAAATATATTCATGCAAACACATAGGGTTCAGATCTGAAAACATGGCACTCGGGGCCAAAGTGACAAGCATTAAGAGCAACAAGTTGAAGCAAAGATGATAAACACCAAAGTAGATGATAGGCAACATGCCCCCAACAATCTTATAAACTATTACATGATCTAACTCATCCAATCCCTACCATCCCCTTTGCCTACAGCAGGGAATTACTCACACATGGAAGGAGAAGTCATGGAGAGAGGATGGAGTGGTGATGATGATGACGATGGCGACGATCTCCCCTCTCCGGAGGCCAAATCAGCCTCCAGATTAGCCCTCCCGAAGAAGAACAGAGGGTGGCGGCGGCTCCGCGATGGAAACTGGAAAAACGACTTCTGTTCTAGGGTTTCCTCGCCACGGGAATAAATAGGAGCCAAGGTAGGGCACCAGAGGGGGGAGGACCCTCCCAGGCAGCCTCCTGGCGCGGCCAGGGGTGGGGCCGCGCCAGCAGGGCGCCTGGGGCCCCCCTGGCTGCCCTCTGGCCCCACTTCTGGCACAATGGCCCTTCGGGTGCGTGGATTTTCTGTGATTTTTCTTGGAATTTTCTGAGACACCTAAAAATCCATTTTCATGCACACAATAAAACCATACAGGCAGCTCTGCTGAAAACAGCGTCAGTCCGGGTTAGTTTAGTTCAAATCATGCAAGAATGAGGGCAAAACAATAGCAAAAGTGTTTGGAAAAGTAGATACGTTTGAGACGTATCAATACCTGATTATGGACACAGTCTCATAACCAACGTATATCCCCGACTTACGGAGCGGGCCCATCGCCGATCACTGGGGTGGTGGTATTGGTACGTATACCTGGCAACCGAACCTACGAAGGTGGGAAATTTTCGGTGCCGACCCTTGCGCAAGCTGAACAGGAGAGTGGATGTTGTAGGCCGACGGTCTAAAGTTGATGAGTTTGGCCGCGTGTAACTCTGCGTGGCCCCAACATGTAGTTGGTAAATTACAACCCTGAAGGAGCGGTCGAGCAATGAATTTAATTCATTTGATCAATGCCTCGGCAAGCCCATTTTGTGTATGGACATGCGGTACTGAGTGCTCAACTTTGATTCCCATTGCCATGCAATAATCATCGAACGCCTTTGAAGTAAATTCTCCGGCGTTGTCCATTCGAATAGACTTTATACGATAATCGGGGAAATTATTCCTCATTTGTATGATCTGAGAGATCAACTTTGCAAAGGCATGGTTCCGTGTTGACAGCAGGCAAACATTGGACCATTTAGAGGAAGCATCAATGAGCACCATGAAGTACCGAAACGGCCCTGTGAGGGGCTGAATTGGACCGCATATGTCCCCTTGGATACGTTCCAAGAACGCGGGGATTTCATCCCTCACCTTGAGGGGCGATGGCCTAATGACTAACTTCCCCGTGGCGCATGCGGAGCATACGAAATCATCGGGATTCGGGAAGTTCTTGACATTAACATTATGACCATGCGAGTTGTTAATTATATTTCTCATCATCGTAAGTCCGGGGTGGCCTAACCTATCTTGCCAGAGGCAGAAGAGTTCAGAGCTTCTAAAAACAGTCTTGAGGGTAGTGTACACGGGCGGTGCTACTATTTTAGTGTAGTATAGTGATGACCCTCAACCGTAAGGGATCTGTTGCAGCGTTTTCGATAAGTAAGAGTGTCGAACCCAACGAGGAGCAGAAGGTATTGATAAGCGATTCTGAGCAAGAAATTACTGCAAGCACTGAAAGATAACTTTTAGGAGTTTTCTCGATATAAGCAATAGGAATGTAATGGCAAGTAATGTAAAAGGTACTGAAAGTAACAAGTGGCCCAATCCTTTCTTAGCAAAGGAGAGGCCTACCAACTGAACTTATAAAGACTAAAGCGTTCTTGAGGACACACGGGAGAGGTAGTCATGTGCTTTCGCCATATTCCGTATCGATACTATGTTATGTGTTGATAAGTGTTGGTGGGTGGATCTATGCTAGTGCACTCTCTAGACTAAGATGAATGCACTCTTATGATTAAACACCTTGCAAGCATCCGCAAATACAAGATAGAATTTAAGGCAAAAGCCTAACCATAGCAATACGATCGAGGATCCATTATTCCCTTATGCAAAAGCGTGTGAACTGGGGTTCAGGTTTCTGTCACTCCGGCAACCCACCATAAGCATTCTTTATACACAATGTATTCTCCTAGGTCCTTAATAAGGCGAAGTGTTGGGTGTTCGACTCACACAACTCCACTAGTAGAATGACAACACAACTTAAGTATCAAACAACACATATTACTTCAACAGCATATGACTACTAACAACAAGACTTTCCCCATGTCCTCAAGAACTAAAGTAACTACTCACAAGACATAAAAGAGATCATGATCAGAGGGAATAAATATGTGATAAACAATCTGGACATAATAATATTTCTCCAACAAAACTCAATAGCATTCACCACAAAGTAGTAATCAACACCGATGGAGTAGAGAGGATAGGTAGTACAAGTTACAACACGAGTTGCGATGGAAAGATGAGATTTGGATGAAGATGGAGATGGTGCTGGTGTTGGGGATGATGTTGATGATGATCTCGATGATGCCCGTGATGATGGTGATGACGATGGCGACGATCTCCCCTTCCGGGAGGTGATCTCCCCGGCGGAATCTGCCCGCCGGAGATGCCCTTTTCTTCTCTGTAGGTTTCCGCCTCGAAGCGGCGGCGGAACTCCGTAAAAAGTCCCGTGCCTAGGGTTTTCGGGGGACGGAGAGCATATATGCAAAAGGGGGCGACCAGAGGTGGGCCAGGGGCTCCAGGCGCCCCCCCGGCGCGGCCAGGGGGGGCGCCCCCAGGCCGCCTGGGCACCCTGTGGCCCCCCTCTGACTCCCCTTTTGCGTGTCTTCGTTATTCTTCTAAAAAACACGTCCCGTCAATTTTCAGGTAATTTGGAGGTGTTCTTCTTCAGCAACTCAGCATCCACTTTTTCCTGCTGAATCCTGCGTCTATTGTTCCGGCATCGGAAAGTTGCAAACTGTGTAAAATAGACCAAAACAACATAAGAACATCATCATAACGTGAAATATATCAATGAATAAGGATAAATTATAATACAAAATAGTGATGCATTTTGGACGTATCAACACCCCCAAGCTTAGACCTCGCTTGTCCCCAAGCGAATATGAACTCGGTAAACATGTCCACAAGTTTAGAGAGTGAAGTGTCGATAAATAGAATACGGACAAGAAGCATCATAGTCTCTTCACCAACTCAAATATCCTCAGCAACAATCTTCAACTCATAAGGCTCTTATGAAAGAGTGTCAACACTTATATTCGAAAGTAGGACCAATAGAAACTCATTATATCATGGCAAACATGTCCTTTGGTCAAGGAACAACAAATAATTTTAACTTTTGCTTTTGATGGGATTAATTGAAGCTTTTTGAAATAACAAGTTAATAAGCAAGAAGTGAAAGTGTTAACACAAAGGAAGATATTTGCCTTAGCTGGGCATGACAAACAACTTACTTATCAAATGATAATGTCAACAAGGATATGATATGACAAATCTTAATGCAGCTTTATATGCATGAATCCTTATCAACATCAAACGTCTGCTCTCTTTGAGAAATAGAAGGAAGTAGGAATAACTGACTCAACTTAAAATTAAAATATAGGCCCTGCTCTAGGGTAGTAGGGAAAACTCATGTGCTATCCTCAAATCAAACAGAATGAAAACAAGTTTTTGAGAGGTGCATGATTCGTCAACGAATGCTAATAGATAACTCAATTACTTCTTAAACTGGACAAGTTTCGAGGAACGGCTCCCGTATGAGGACGATAACATCCTCTTATTCTCCTTTGTTTATCACTGCCAAAGTTTTCTGATTTCTCATGAACAAAGCGTGAAGGAGGGTTTGTTTGTTATATTATTTTTAAGCCGGGCGCACTCAATGCCAGTTCCTTTTCGTATTATGGGTTTGCACATTATACATGCAATCCCGGGGTGAAGCTTGTCCAACTCAAAAAGGTCATGAATTAGCTACTACTTCCTCATGAGCTAAAGCAGAGGCACAAAATAAAAGATTT
The DNA here is from genome assembly GCA_902687465.1 of Secale cereale. Taxonomy (NCBI): domain Eukaryota; kingdom Viridiplantae; phylum Streptophyta; class Magnoliopsida; order Poales; family Poaceae; genus Secale; species Secale cereale. The sequence goes on along the minus strand of LR738712.1, from coordinate 877,156,851 downwards.
TGAACATTTAAGGATAACACATAAATTATATACTTTAGGAGGTGGTAGTGGGGTACCACGAGTAGGTAGGTATGGTGGACTCATATGGAAGGTATTGGCTTAAGGGTATGGACGCACAAGCAGAATTCCGCTTAGTACAGAGTTAGGCTAGCAAAGGTTTTGAAAGAGCAGACAACTGATGATGACTAAGATGCAAAGCAATATAAAGCATGAACATTGAAATAAGCATAACACATCAAGTTGTCTTCCTTGTCAACATAACACTTCAAGTATAATAACATAAAGGTTTTGGCTATGTTGATACTTTAAGAGAATCATGCTTGTTGTTATGACCAAAGCTATGTTTGCCAAGATTAAATAAAGTTTCATAGCCATACCTGAAATCGTCAAAGGGGTTTGACTTCATCAATGGATAACGAAGATGCTTGTAATTCAAGAAAGTAAGTGGGAGCGTAATAATATTTCTAAAAACCTTGTGTGCTTGACACATTGTTAATTGGAAATAAATTTCTTGACACGAATTAGGACTTCATTTGAAAATAGTTTGTTGATGAAGTGCTTAGGCTAAATAGCCTCAATATTAGGCATAATGATCTATGGAGATAGATTTACCTAATAGGGCTAAGAAATAAATACATATTGACAGGATGCTAAAACCGTTTAGCACTCAGAACGACACGAAGTGATTCTTGCCGAAGTCACATGGAAAGAGTTTTTGCAAGAATCAGTGTCCCAAAACACTGATGAGCAAAATACATGATGCAGATTCCACACACTTTTGTGTTTGGATTAATCATGTATTCCATGGTATGTAAAACAACCAGATATATCCGATACTCCCAAGGTGTTGCGGGTATGGATACTAAAGTGATCAAAGTACTGATCATGGGACAACAGTGAAAGATGTCATTAAGTACTAGAGTAAGTACTGATGATATGTTTTCTCGCAAGCAGAGATCGTGAAGAGTTCGTTGTAAAATGTTACATCGATACAGCCTTCATCTTTTCTCCATGCGGTTTTCGATTTAAGTTAAGGGTTTTGTGTAATACACAATATGGTGGCACGGTAGTTGGAAATTGTTCCAAACAGGATACTGTGGCGAATTCTATAACAAATGACTAAGTATGTTGACGCTTTAGAAGCGACAAACAAGATGTTGAATCATATAGTTCATTCATGAACTTAGTATGGTTCCAGGATGGCTTTTGTCTATGGGACACTGCTGCAGGTAGTTTCTCCATAACTGAGTCTGAGCAATCCAGGTTCGACCTGTGATTCACATACATAAAAGCCAAGTCCGCACAAAATATGAATTTTGTGAAAGCGTGAAACGCGAGGATATGCAGAGATAGACACGGAGCTGAAGTTGTCAGATCCATCGGACATCAAGCTATACCACAAGCGAAGCATATTTACACCTGATGGCTTCTCGCCCCTCGTTGGTTACCCCAAGTGGAAGGTTTGAGATGCAGTGTAGCGGAAGTTTTCCCTTGGCAATACCAAGGATCGATTTCCCTGAGACTCCCAGTTTCAACAAGAAGGTGTCAACTGCTAACGGCGCCAGATATTAGCAATCAACGTGGACCTGCACACAGATACAAATAACTTTGCTCCCAACGAGTACAGAGAGGTTGTCAATCCCTCCAGCCTTGTAGTTTACAAAGGATCAAACGCAAGTGATAATAGTGATAGGTATAATTGCAATAGTAAGTAAAAAGCGGAAAGTAAATAGTGGATGTGATCAATGATGGTAATATGGACCGGAGTCTCATGATGTTCACTAGTGATGTCTCTCTCCCAAAAGACGATAAAACAGCTATGTGAGGTAAACGAATTACAGCTGGGCAATTGACAGGACCATGTGCGCAAACCAATGCTGACTAAGTTGCAAGAAAGGTAGAGGTTCAAAGCATGGGCGGTACACCGAGGTAAGTAGACCGAAATCCATCTGCATCTACTACTAATCATCCACCTTAAGATATCTATCCAAAACATCTCGCTGGTATTAAGTTGCGAGTCCCACCCATAGTGTAAACTCAAAGCAACAGACAACTGCATTAAAAGAACTTTGCGTAAAGTAAACAATCCTTGCACCCGCGGGCACAAGCACCGTTGTTTTCCCCCTTGTGGCAACAGCACATCCCCTAGACTCATGTTTCTGTCACTCAAGCTAGTCATCGAGGGGCATGAACCCACAATCAAGCATAACGTTCCCTCTTGGAGTCACTACCTACTACTTGGCCAAAGCAATAAATAACAACGGAGAATGTCGGGGGAAACTGTCCTCCCGCGAGCACCTATGGGACCGGAGCCCCTTCTACGTTGCGGTAAGGGAGCGGAGGGAGCACGGAGAGCAGATCGAGGAGCACACGCGGGCGGTTTACCCAGGTTCGGGCCGCGATGACGCGTAAAACCCTACTCATGCTTTGGTTGTATTGAGTTTTTGGAGCTCGGGAGCTTGAAGATCTACAGTACCAGCTACACCGAGCGTGGAGTGAGCAAGTTTCTGGAGTCGAACCCCCTCCACGTTGTGCATGGGCCTCCTTTTATAGCTCAAAGGGGTCACCGACAGGTGTCAACGTAGAGGAGGGTAGAAGTGTAAATTTGGTGGTAGTTGTAACAGTGCATGAACAGTGGTCTTCACCTAACCTTGACGGTGGGGGACAAGGGCATTTAATGCCCGTCGCCGTCGACCCCAAAAGCGTATGTCCATGCGTCTCCGTTGGCCACGGCGGTAGCCTCATCACCGCGGCTCGCCAGCGTGTCCCTCAGGCTGCACAGCCATCTGCCACGCGCCCCTGGAAGGGCCCCAGGGCGACGCGTGGCCGAGTGAGCTGGAGCGTAGGCACACAGTGTGAGCTTCCCCCGGCAGGTACCTTGCCGGGGCCGCTATCTTGCCGGGCCCGGAAGCTTGCCGCTTCTCGGGCCCTGCCGGGGCGCACGATGCGCCGCGATGTATCTTTCGTGGTGTTATCCTTTGGCCTTCCTGGCAAGCACCTCTTGCCAGGGTCTTGTGCTGAAAAGATGTCCTTGAGCCTGGTGCGGCCTTCCCGGCAAGCTCCTCTTGCCGGGGTCTTGTCTTCTAACTTGAATACTTTGTTCTTGAATGGCTTAAAGGGGTCTGGAGCGGGCCTCGGCAAGCGCGTGGTAAGCCCTGCCGCGGGAAGCTGCTACTGCCCGTGCACAAGTTGGGGTACTAAGGTACCCCTACCTTAGTACACCGATAGGAGCCCCCGGGCCTGGGCCACACACGGTGCCGAGCGCTGTTGGGCCAGGCCCAAGATAGTGCACGGGCACACGCGGCCCACGGCAAGCCGTATCCCTCTCCGTATCCGCCGCATCCCTCCCTAACGGCACGCGTCGATTGCGGCGTCGTGGGAGAGATCGTGGCCTATTCTTTAATGGGAAATGCGGAACGTCCCCCACTTCCCCCTTAAAAGCAGAGGAAGCAGGGGCAGTTCCCCCCATCGTCTTCATTGCGCCTTGAGTCCTCAGAAACCCCTCCCGCCGCTTCCTGCTTCTGCCCTTCCTTCACCATCCTCCCCACCCGCCGTGCCGCCGTCCTCCCCCGCCGCCCTCGCCATGGCCCCGAAGAGCGACCAGGCGAAGAGCGACAAGGCGAAGAAGGAGAAGTCTGAGCAGGCGGCGAAGCTAGCGGCCATGAGGAAAAAGTGTGTGGTCTTCCCGCCAAGGCTCGGCCCGAGGGAGCTGCGGGACAAGTACTACCTGTTCTGGGCGAGGGAGACGAAGGATCATCCTCGCACCCAAGTCCTCCCCGCCGTGGCCGTCGACATGTTCCCGGGAGGTTACTACTTCTTCGCTGCATTCTTCTACTGCGGTCTTTGCCCTCCGTTCTCGGAGTTCTTCTGCGATGTCATGAATACATATGGCTTCCGTCTGTTAGATTTCACCCCCAACGCCGTCCTCACCCTTGCCGTTTTCGCACATCTGTGCGAAAACTACGTAGGAGTCCATCCAAATGTAGCACTTTTCCGCCACTTCTTCACGCCTAGAGTAGAGTCCGGATCCCCCCTCTCCGGCGGCATCTCTTGGATCTTCAGGCTGAACAAGAAGGAGGCGTACTTGAAGGGAGAGCTCCGCGGCAAGTGGGAGGAGTGGAGGGCGGATTGGTGTTGGATTCTGGAAAAGGAGCCCGAGCTGTTTACCTTGCCGCGCCAGACTGCCATAGTGCGCGGCAAGGATTGGAGTGACTTGGCCCCGGAGGATGACAAGTTGCAGATCGCTTTAACTAGGATTCTTCGTCTCCGGGCTGCCAGTCTGACAGTGGGTGAAGTTGGAGCTGATTTCCTCCGCCGCTGCATCGCCCCTCTGCAGGAAAGGAAGAGGCCTGCTTGGGAGTTCGGCAATGCGGCAGACCGCATGAGGCTGCGCCCCGGGTTGAACTACAACTTCACCGTCTTGGAGTTGAAGGGGATGGTCCGGGGACTGTTCAAACACGACCCCAAGCACCCGGAGTGGTTCAAACCGTCGACCGGAGTGGTCCCTTTGTGCAACAACACGGCCCTCAGTGCCATCCGCGCGGCAATGCCGGAGTGCGACTCCCACGGTGTCGTCCCCACTTGGCTGGAGCCCTCAGCGGAGACCGTGCAAGCCTTCTTCGACAACTTGGTTGAAAAACCACGCAAAGCTGATGAGAAGAAGGGGCTCACCCGGGAGACCACCGCGCGGGATATAGCGTACATTGCCTCCAGGATGGAGGAGGCCGCCGCGGCAGTAGCGGCAGGCGAATTTGGGTATACTGTTGATGAAGCGGAGGCGGCGGACGCGGTGAGCCAGGCCGAGGAGGAGGAGATCCTCAAGCTTCTGCAGATCACGCCCGAGGAGTTTGCCGGGGAGCCTGCCGGGATTGGCGAGGCTGCCGGGCAGGGAACCGAGTCTAGCGGGCCTGCCGAGGAGGAGGAGGAGGAGGAGGCCGAGTCCGGTGATTCTGACGAAGACTCCGCCAGGGTCTTGTGCTGAAAAGATGTCCTTGAGCCTGGTGCGGCCTTCCCGGCAAGCTCCTCTTGCCGGGGTCTTGTCTTCTAACTTGAATACTTTGTTCTTGAATGGCTTAAAGGGGTCTGGAGCGGGCCTCGCAAGCGCGTGGTAAGCCCTGCCGCGGGAAGCTGCTACTGCCCGTGCACAAGTTGGGGTACTAAGGTACCCCTACCTTAGTACACCGACGCGTTGCGGTAAGGGAGCGGAGGGAGCACGGAGAGCAGATCGAGGAGCACACGCGGGCGGTTTACCCAGGTTCGGGCCGCGATGACGCGTAAAACCCTACTCCTGCTTTGGTTGTATTGAGTTTTTGGAGCTCGGGAGCTTGAAGATCTACAGTACCAACTACACCGAGCGTGGAGTGAGCAAGTTTCTGGAGTCGAACCCCCTCCACGTTGTGCATGGGCCTCCTTTTATAGCTCAAAGGGGTCACCGACAGGTGTCAACGTAGAGGAGGGTAGAAGTGTAAATTTGGTGGTAGTTGTAACAGTGCATGAACAGTGCATGAACAGTGGTCTTCACCTAACCTTGACGGTGGGGGACAAGGGCATTTAATGCCCGTCGCCGTCGACCCCAAAAGCGTCTGTCCATGCGTCTCCGTTCGCCACGGCGGTAGCCTCGTCACCGCGGCTCGCCAGCGTGTCCCTCAGGCTGCACAGCCATCTGCCACGCGCCCCTGGAAGGGCCCCAGGGCGACGCGTGGCCGAGTGAGCTGGAGCGTAGGCACACGGTGTGAGCTTCCCCCGGCAGGTACCTTGCCGGGGCCGCTATCTTGCCGGGCCCGGAAGCTTGCCGCTTCTCGGGCCCTGCCGGGGCGCACGATGCGCCGCGATGTATCTTTCGTGGTGTTATCCTTTGGCCTTCCTGGCAAGCACCTCTTGCCAGGGTCTTGTGCTGAAAAGATGTCCTTGAGCCTGGTGCGGCCTTCCCGGCAAGCTCCTCTTGCCGGGGTCTTGTCTTCTAACTTGAATACTTTGTTCTTGAATGGCTTAAAGGGGTCTGGAGCGGGCCTCGGCAAGCGCGTGGTAAGCCCTGCCGCGGGAAGCTGCTACTGCCCGTGCACAAGTTGGGGTACTAAGGTACCCCTACCTTAGTACACCGACAGAGAACATGCAAGAATTACTTACGAACATAAATATAAAAGAGGTGAATCAAATATATTACTCAAACACAATCTGAACATAATCTCATAATCCATCGGATCCCAGCAAACTCATCATAGCAACAGCATAAGGATTACATATGTGCCTCGATCATGTAGGGCAGCTCACGAGGACTAATTAGTGAAGCACAAGAACGGGAGGAGAACATCACATAGCTACTGGTCATGGACCCATGGTCCAAGGGAGACTACTCACAACTCATCCGGGAGGCGTCCATAGTGGTGGAGAAGCTCCCGGTGGTGATCCTCCCCTCCGGCAGGGTGCCGGGAAGAGTTCTCCTGGTGCTCCCGATCTTGGAAGCGCGGCGGCGGCGGAACAGAGATGAGATCGCGAAAAAGAGTTCCCGTCTCGAGGGTTTCGGGAGACGGTATAAATATATGCCAAAGGGGGGCATCAGACGAGGCTCGGAGGGCCCAGGCGCCCCCCCGGCGCGGCCCGGGGGGGCGCGCCACCAGGGCGCCTGGAGCCCTGGTGCCCCCCTCCGGCGGTGCTTCGGGTGCCTGGTAGCTTCTGGAACGCTGATTTTTTATATAATTTTTCCGGGATTTTTCTAGCAGTTCTCGTAATGGGAAAACCTGAAATACAAAAACAGCCGAAAACAGAAACTGGCACTGGGGGTGCACTGAGTTAATAGGTTAGTCCAAATATGATCAAAAGTGTATGGAAGTGTATAAATATCATAGCAATATCACCCAAAAGAGGCATGGAGCAAGAAGAAATTATAGATACGTTTTGGACGTATCAACATCCCCAAGCTTAATTCCTGCTCGTCCTCGAGTAGGTAAATGATAACAAGAATAATTTCTGTGGTGACATGCTATTAACCATATAGGACTTTTTCATAGTCACATGACAAAAGCTTACTGAGACAATGAATCTATAGTAATTAAGTTGCCTCATGAGAAAATCACAAAGAACTGAAAGTTTTACAATATGATACTGAAACATCAAATAGATTTGCAATGATCATGGTGTGCAAATATGATAAAGTGATATCTCGCTTGCCCCCTTTAGTGAAGCAAAACATAAATGCAGGGGCACCTCCAAGGTTTAAGTGATGACTAGATACAATGATTTCAAAATAAACGATATCACAATCATGCAAAAGACAATGCTACTTTGGGACAATGCACATTACACTCAGAATGACAATCATGCTCTCAGTAGTTGGTGCTTTAAAAGAAGGTGGAGACTCTCGAACCGTGGCTTTTGTTGGCAAGGTTGAAAACCCGTAGTCGGAAACAAAGACAAAACATGTACCAGAGCTCTTGGTTTTAAAAACAGAGGTAATAATATATTTTTTTAGATCATGCATGTTTCGTCAACGAATGCTAGCAGACAACTCAATCACTTCTTGAGATGGACAAGTTTCGAGGAACGGCTCCCGAATGAGGACGATCACATCCTCTTAATCTCCTTTGTTTATCACTGCCAAAGTTTTCTGATTTCTCATGAACAAAGCGTGAAGGAGGGTTTGTTTGTTATATTAATTTTGAGCCGGGCGCACTCAATGCTAGTTCCTTCTCGTATTATGGGTTTGCACATTATACATGCAATCCCGGGGTGAAGCTTGTCCAACTTAAAAAGATCATGAATTAACTACTACTTCCTCATGAACTTAAAACAGAGGCACAAAATAGGAATGCTTTTTCTTTGAATAATTTCGAGATGGTACATGCAAGTCTCCGTTAGGAATGGCAGGTAAATACCATGTAGGAAGGTATGGTGGACTCATATGGCATAACTGGTTTAAAGGAATTTGGATGAACAAGCAGTCAGTCCGCTTAGTACAGGCGAAGGTTAGCAAAAGACTGGGAGCGACCAACTAAGAGAGCAATGACGGTCATAATCATGCAGAGCGACAAAGCAACATTGAATCAGGCATGGAAGTTATATCGCTACTCAGAAACTAAAGATCATCAAGGCTTGACAGACTTTCTTTACAGTCTTAAATATGCGTGAGCATACGCCAAGTCAATCAAAATAAATTCTTTGAAGGAAGATATTACTAAACCATACCACATCATAGGCAAACAAATCATGTTGGTACTCCAATAACACATTGGGAACCCCCCAGCTATTTGAGACTAACCATAAGAAAACATGAACTACTAAGCGCCATTATGCACGTAGCATCTTTATCATAGACATATCAACCAATGCAACGGAAGCAAACTCTCTTAATAAGATAATCATGATAAATAAAGAGAGTTCAAGCAACCAACTAAACGAAAGCTCTTTAAAAAGATAAGTATGAATACTAAGAGCTAAGCATGATAGTAGCTATTAAAAGACAAAGAACACACACAGCAAAGATAGACATGAAAATTCCATGTTATGTTCTAGGTAGAAGTGGAGCGTGTTTCTCTCCCACATAAAGAAAGCTGAGTTCCGACTCGTTATGAAAAGCTAAGGAAAACTAAAAAGGAAAACTAAAAGCAAGACGCTCCAAGCATAGCACATAACACATGAAGTGATTAAAATATAGTGGAACGAAAGACGAACTGATAATGTTGATGGAGAAGGGGATGCACGGGGGCATCCCCAAGCTTAGACGCTTGAGTCTCCTTGAATATTTCTTGGGGGTGCATGGGGGCATCCCCAAGCTTGAGCGTTTGACACTCCTGAATCTTTTTATCATCTTCCCTCGCACACTTGAAAACTCCCTTCATACATAACTCATCATAATCTGATTAGTGAGGTTAGTACCCATAATAAAATAATTGTTCCTTGCTGGAAATAAAGATATTCTCGAAGATCTACTGTTTCTCAGGATTGCCAAAAGGTTTTTGCAAAGAAAAAGCAAGCTCTAGGTTTGCAAAATGAAGAAAAGGCAAAACAGGACAGAATCTGTGAAAAACAGAACAGCAGGTAGTAAATGATTTTTTCGGGGCACTTCTGCAACTCTAATCAAAAAACTCAAAACAGACGCACGAAAGACAATTATATAGATCACGCTGTAGAAAAAATTCAGACCAAAAAGATGATCTGGTGATTTTATACGAATTTTTCTATCCAAGGACAGAATCTGTTTCCTGGACAGCACGTCACAACTTTTGAACTTTCTTGCAATCAGAGGCTACACTTGGCACAAAATTGAAAAGCAAAGATACAATGATGATGCTACAGTAGTAACAACATCAAGACACAACAAAAACAAAATAAATTTTATTCATGTGGGCTGCCTCCCAAAAGCGCTTTCTTTTATGCCTTTAAGCTAGGCATAATGCATAGAGGAATCAATAACCATCATAATAATCGGAGTTATAAATTGCTTCAAATGGTTCCTCAACAAGTTCACTCTTGTTCCTTCTAGGAAAGGGATACACACCTTTTGCCTTTCCGCGTAAGCGGATTTGTCCCTTACCTATATCGATGAAGCCTTTTACCGCTCGGAGGAAGTCCCTTCCAAGCACTATATTTCCTTGGTTTGGCTCCATGATAAAGAAATCAATCATTGCAATCCCTTTAAGGAATTTAACTGGCACGTCTTTTATTCTTCCCTGGATTTCAGAAATATCTCCATTAGTGTGTTCATGATAAGACGATAATCTATCCATGTCAAATTTTAAAGAATCATGAACAATTTTTGGCATAGTAGAAACCATAGATCCAATATCACAATAAGCAAGGAAGTCTTGATTAGAGATGCTAATCCTAACAAAAGGCTCCCAATCATTGTCTATTTCCAAAATATCTCTTTTATTGGGTTTGGGTTTCTCTACCTTCATTAAGTCTAGAGCATCCATTCTCTTCTCAATAGTAGCAAGTCTATCTATGACAGTATCAAAATTATGATCATAAACAAAGTAGCTAGATAGACCATGTATAATTTCAAGAGCTCTAGCTTCATCACACTCTAGGAAATCTCCCTCAGCTATAATATCAAGAGAGTGTTTACACCATTTAAAAAGACCATGGTAAAAATTTCTAAGCACAATTTTTATAGGTATCCAAAGCATAATTCTCCTATGTGCATCAGAAATTCCGTCCCATGCCTTCTTCATATTTTCTCCATCCCTTTGATGGAAATCTAGAACTTCCTCAAAGCACCAAATCCTAACATGTTTGGCTAAACAGAAAGGACTACTAACGGAAAAGCAAATAAAATTTTTTGTAATTTTTGATAAAGAATACTAAAGCAAAAACGAAAGGTAAACTAACAAGACTAAAAAGCAAAGGTAAAAGATAGCGTGCAACTCCCCTATCCTGAAGAGTGGAGTCCCCGGTAACGGCGCCAGAAAACTTTGCTTGATGGCTTCTCGCCCCTCGTTGGTTACCCCAAGTGGAAGGTTTGAGATGCAGTGTAGCGGAAATTTTCCCTTGGCAATACCAAGGATCGATTTCCCTGAGACTCCCAGTTTCAACAAGAAGGTGTCAACTGCTAACGGCGCCAGATATTAGCAATCAACGTGGACCTGCACACAGATACAAATAACTTTGCTCCCAACGAGTACAGAGAGGTTGTCAATCCCTCCGGCCTTGTAGTTTACAAAGGATCAAACGCAAGTGATAATAGTGATAGGTATAATTGCAATAGTAAGTAAAAAGCGGAAAGTAAATAGTGGATGTGATCAATGATGGTAATATGGACCGGAGTCTCATGATGTTCACTAGTGATGTCTCTCTCCCAAAAGACGATAAAACAGCTATGTGAGGTAAACGAATTACAGCTGGGCAATTGACAGGACCATGTGCGCAAACCAATGCTGACTAAGTTGCAAGAAAGGTAGAGGTTCAAAGCATGGGCGGTACGCCGAGGTAAGTAGACCGAAATCCATCTTCATCTACTACTAATCATCCACCTTGAGATATCTATCCAGAACATCTCGCTGGTATTAAGTTGCGAGTCCCACCCATAGTGTAAACTCAAAGCAACAGACAACTGCATTAAAAGAACTTTGCGTAAAGTAAACAATCCTTGCACCCGCGGGCACAAGCACCGTTGTTTTCCCCCTTGTGGCAACAGCACATCCCCTAGACTCATGTTTCTGTCACTCAAGCAAGTCATCGAGGGGCATGAACCCACAATCAAGCATAACGTTCCCTCTTGGAGTCACTACCTACTACTTGGCCAAAGCAATAAATAACAACGGAGAACATGCAAGAATTACTTACGAACATAAATATAAAAGAGGTGAATCAAATATATTACTCAAACACAATCTGAACATAATCTCATAATCCATCGGATCCCAGCAAACTCATCATAGCAACAGCATAAGGATTACATATGTGCCTCGATCATGTAGGGCAGCTCACGAGGACTAATTAGTGAAGCACAAGAACGGGAGGCGAACATCACATAGCTACTGGTCATGGACCCATGGTCCAAGGGAGACTACTCACAACTCATCCGGGAGGCGTCCATGGTGGTGGAGAAGCTCCCGGTGGTGATCCTCCCCTCCGGCAGGGTGCCGGGAAGAGTTCTCCTGGTGCTCCCGATCTTGGAAGCGCGGCGGCGGCGGAACAGAGATGAGATCGCGAAAAAGAGTTCCCGTCTCGAGGGTTTCGGGAGACGGTATAAATATATGCCAAAGGGGGGCATCAGACGAGGCTCGGGGGGCCCAGGCCCCCCCCCCCCGGCGCGGCCCAAGGGGGGCGCGCCACCAGGGCGCCTGGAGCCCTGGTGGCCCCCCTCCGGCTGTGCTTCGGGTGCCTGGTAGCTTCTGGAACGCTGATTTTTTATATAATTTTTCCGGGATTTTTCTGGCAGTTCTCGTAATGGGAAAACCTGAAATACAAAAACAGCCGAAAACAGAAACTGGCACTGGGGTCCACTGAGTTAATAGGTTAGTCCAAATATGATCAAAAGTGTATGGAAGTGTATAAATATCATAGCAATATCACCCAAAAGAGGCATGGAGCAAGCAGAAATTATAGATACGTTTTGGACGTATCAACACCGATGTGCCGTAGGTGTGAAGTGCATTAGCATTAAACTAGATTATTGACTCTAGTGCAAGTGGGAGTCTGTAGGAGATATGCCCTAGAGGCAATAATAAATACTATTATTTATCTCCAAGTTGATAATTATGTTTATGTTCCATGCTATAACTGTTGTGGTTCCCGAGCCCGTATATCCATAAAGGCTCTGGGGAAAACCCATGTGCACGTGTGGAATAATAAACGGTAAAATGTATTCCTAGTCATGCCTCTAAAACTAGCTCAAGTGTTGCATGATGATTATGTTTTCCCAATCATGGGCATGTCTATGCCAGTAACTTTGAGGGCACAATGTTAAGAGAACATTTGTGTTGAATCGACCCGGATTGATGTTATGCTATGAGATTCATTCATCACAAGTTAATGGTAAATAACACAGACATGGTTAACGTTTGCATGATTCCTTAGACCATGAGAGTATCGAGTTTCTTCATGCTTGCTTCATGAACTTTGGGGTTTGTTAAACGTCATCCGTAAATGGGTGGCTATTATGGCGGCTTACGGGTTCATGGAAAACTATGTCAAGTAACTTGATAGCTCAAGATTGGGATTTTCTCCTCCGACGATGGAGAGATATCTCTGGGCCCTCTCGGTGTTACGGTATCCATCATCGTTTGGCCAGACACAGTGTGATTTGATCACAGGGATGCCGGAACACGGAAACGAGAAAAGAGAACAATACCGGTAACGAGGTAACTAGCATAGTGGACAAATTGTTGATCCACGGGAATGCCAACATGTCTCACCTCGGGTATTTGTAACATATCGCGAAGCAACAGGAATAGCACACGACAACTGGAGGTTCACTCGAATATTCATTCGTGTGGGTATAGGGGTCAATATGCGTGTCCACGGCTCCGATGTTGATCATTGATCAGAAAGGGTTCCGATCATGTCTATACTTCACCGAACCTATAGGGTCACACTCTTAAGGGTCATCTATCTGCTGAATACTAGACAAGGAGTCTGAGAGAAAATCACCAAAAAAGTTTCGGACACCGGAAAAGTTTCGGACAGCGGAAAAGGTTCCGTAGAGAGAGGTCATCGGATGAGTTTCGATGAAACTGAAAAGTTGTACCAGGGGATACCATTATTGGTTTCGGCACATGCCTGATAATTCTTGGAGGGTGCCAGAATCATTCTGGAAGCTTTCTGGAATTTTCCGGGATAATAACCGGATATGCTCGGAAGCTGCCGGAACCACTTCAGATGCTTTTCGCAGATGAAAATCACTAAACCGGAATTGTTTTGGAACGCGTTGAAAATCATTTTGGTGGGTACTGGAAATGTTCTAAGCCCACATAAATATTTTCAGTTCGAACGGACGCTGAAAAATGTCGTCGTGAATAGTGAAAGTACTTTTTGGGATATTTATGGAAAGCCACCTTTTTGGGCTTTTCCCAAAAGGCTTCTAGAAGGACTTGGGGATCAAGGAACCCCCTTTGGGGGGCCCCCATGAAGGTGGGACGTTGGAGGGTGCAGCTCCTCCATGGGGCTCCACTTGTCATCCCTTTATGCCTTTTATACCCTTTGTGTGTGACATAAAGTGGGGGCACTTTTGGTATTTCAGAATACCCATCCTACCCCTTGGTTTCCCTATAAATAAGAGGTGAGGGGGCTGCCCAAACCTCATCCCTTCTCACATACAAGTGCCATGCAATGATCTGGCTTCTTCTCTCCCTCCCACGAAAAGAGTTTCGTAGAGCCGTAAGGCTGTCTGGGTTCCGGGAGGAACTAGTTCTGGACGGTGAAGCCCTGTCGGATAGATGACACCGTATGTGTGCAACTCTATAGAGAGATCGTAGTTTCGGTCTTAGTTCTTGAGTGCCTCCCGAAGGGCGTCCGTGTGACCGTCCGAGTTTTGAAGGTCCTCCCGAAGGGCTGTCCGAGTGACCGTTCGAGTTTCGAAGGTCCTCCCGAAGGGCTGTTCGCGACACCATCCGGGGGGGCTGTTCGACCGCCTCCCAGAGGTCTGTCTGAGGAGCAGATGAGGGTATACATCCTCGCGGTTGGGAGGTTGTAAATCCTACCTGCGGGGATCTGCACCGCCGATCATCATCGACTCTAATTCCCGCTGCGCTACGAGTCGGTAACAAAAAGGATCAAACCATGTATGCAGTCTCCATAGTGGTCCTGGGCTGGTGCGTAGGTTGGAAATTTTTTGTTTTCTGCTGCGTTCCGTACAATTACTGGCGGAGACATGGGATGTCGAATATCCTACGCATTCTGAAGGTAGTGGTCGTGCGAAGCGGCGCTCGGGTTGGCGCTCAAGCTCAAGTTTGTGTTTAGGTTCAGTGTGTCGATGGAGTTGTCTGAGCTGATCATGGGAGATTGGCGATCCTGCAGGCGGCTCAAGGCGTCTCTGAGGTTAACACTCAGGTTCAGGTTTCACATGTTGGAGTTGATTGAGTAGGGTATGAGGTATCATAGTCCTGCAAGTAGTGAAGGTAGTCGCTGCCCAAGGCAGCGCGAGGGTTTGCATTTAGGGTTGGAACGAGGAAGGAGATGGTTGCGCGGGTTACATGATAACATTTTGCAAAAACTCAATATGTTAGAAGCTTATAAAGGGTTGGTATTTATGAGCCGTTTGGTCCCATGAGGGAGTCCTCATGTTTTTGGTTTGTGTTGTTCACACATTTTGAAAATTTTCAAAGGTTTAACAATCTGCGGGGGG
>LR738712.1:877120436-877141971 GCA_902687465.1 Secale cereale | reverse complement strand
GTCGTGATTTAAAAAAAAATGGGAATGGAAAAAGTTCACGAATTTGGAAAAATATCACAAAATTCAAAAATAAGTTCATGTATTTTAAAAGTTCATAAAATTTAGAAAAAGTTAATGAATTCGTGAAAAGTGTTCATAGTTTAAGTAGTTTTCAATTTTGAATTGTTTTCATGCATTTGATAAAAAGAAAGGCAAACTACAAGAAAAAGGTGAAAAGGAAAAAGAAAAAAGAAAAAACCCTAAGAAAACCAAACAAAATCATGCTGGAAGAACGATAGGAATACCTCCCGGAAAAACCTATGAATCCTTCGTGTGAAGGTTCCCAAATATGGGTGAACAGGATCTCTCGCCTGATGCTTCACCGTAGTGGCCCGATTCAATTTGCTTCTTTGTTCGTTTTCACACAACTTATTCTCCGTTCATCTATTTTTCCCGACGATTGCTCTTTCTTTTCCCATTTGATTTTTTTAATACAAATGTATTAGAAACTAATTTACTTGTGTTTCAAGCAAATGATTAGCGTGCATTTAGGAAAATACTCATGTTGTGTTAAAAATGTGTTCACACAATTTTAAAAAATGTCTATATAACATTCAAAAACATGTTTATGACATTTAGAAAATAATCACATATTGCAAACATATAAGATTCACATAATTTTTAAAACATTTGGTACCATTTCCTGATTCCAGTAGTGTGTAGTGATATATGAAGTTCTGTATTTTCAAATATATATGAGTATATTATTCACATTGACTTATTTAGTTTCATTCAACAATCCAGTAAATTTTAGTGCTTATTTATGTACTCTGATCAGATATCCCGCCCTATCAAATACGACAACAGTTACAATGTAAGCAGCTCGATGATTACCATTTGTTATACACAACCATAAATTGGTGAAACAAAACAACAATGTCTTGCCTTAACTACAAATTATATGAAGTGTCCTTTCACACCCAATGTAATGGTAAATAACATCAACTATGAACAAATACTCAACGAATCATCTACAAATAAAACCTAAGGGGAACCACAAACATGGTATATAATTCTCTTCCGACATATTTTTCTGTAGTATTTGATCAATCCTATGAAGGCTGCCAAGATAAGTATGTGGCGAGCAGAGAAGGTTATGGGACTCTTCTAGTCAAATGATTATTTACTGGAACAAAAAATTATCATTTCATGTCTTCAAACATAAAAGTTTACCCCCTTCTTGCTAAAGATGCCCTTAGACCTAGGGTAGCAAGGTACTATCGTACAAATGAAAATTTCTGACAGTGATAAATAAAACACAATGGATGTTGATCATGTCAGACAGATAGTTCGTAACGTGCTAGCAGACACAAGTGATATTATTATAACAAAAGCAAATACCAAAGGATTTTCTCATGGGGCAAAGTAGTGATAAGTGTAGCGAAACTAGATTTAAATGAACGGTTTCTTGGAAAATGTTTAATAACGAGATTTGGCAATATTCCATCAGAATCAGAATAAAAAATGTGAACAACACCATTAGAATTGTTCTGCCTTCCATTCATTGCTCCTGTAAGAATAAACCAGTTAAGAAATCCACAAACTCTAAACTTGCCTTCGAAAGCTCAACTAACACAACATTCATTTTGATGAAGTTGTAAAATCATCAATCATCATATAGCAGGTTCACACAACTGAACAACAAAAAAGCGTACCATAAAAGTCTTAGATTAAAAAACTTCCCTGTCAGACATAAATACCTTTATTATGATCGGGTTTGGCACCTGAGGCAGTGGAAGGGTTGTCACACTGGTTTGGCATGGGCGAGGCATGGGATATCGAATATCCCGCGCATTTGGAAGGTAGTGGTCGTGCGAGGCGGCGCTGGAGTTGGCGCTTAGGTTCAAGGTTGTGTTTAGGTTCAGTGTGTGGATGGAGGTTCCTGAGCTAGCCATGGGAGATTGGCGATCTTGTAGGTGGCTCAAGGAGGCTCTGAGGTTAACACTCAGGTTCATATTTCGCATGTAGGAGTTGACTGAGCAGGTTATGAGGTACCATCGATCCTGCGGGTAGTGAAGGCTAGGGTTTGCATTTAGGTTTGGAACGGGAAGGAGATGGCTGGGTGGGTTACATGATAACATTTCGCAAAAACTCAGTATGTTGGAAGCTTATAAATGGTAGGTATTTATGAGCCGTTTGGTCCCATGAGGGAGTCATCATGTTTTTGGTTTGTGTTGTTCACACATTTTTGAAAAAAAAATATTCAAAAGTTTAAGAATTCGGGAAAAAAACATGATTTAAAAAAAATGGGAATGGAAAAAGTTCATGAATTTGAAAAATATCATAAATTCAAAAATAAGTTCATGTATTTTAAAAGTTCATGAATTTGCAAAAAGCTTTCAAAGTTTAAATAGTTTTCAAATTTGAATTGTTTTCATGCATTTGATAAAAAGGCAAACAATAAGAAAAAAGTGAAAATGAAAAAGAAAAAGAAAAAACCCGAGATAACCAAACAAAATCATGCTGGAAGACCGATAGGAATACCTATCAGAAAAACCTGTAAATTCTTTGTGGGAAGGTTCGCAAATACTGGTGAAAAGGATCTCTTGCCTGATGTGTTACCGTAGTCGTCTGATTCAATTTGCTTCTTTGTTCATTTTCACACAACTTCTTCTCCGTTCGTCTATTCTTTTCTGAAGGACATTCTTTCGTTTCCTATTTGAAAATATTTGAAGTACAAATGTATTAGAAGATCATTTACTTGTGTTTCAAGCAAATGTTTTGCGTGCATTTAGGAAAATATTCATGCTGTGTAAAAAATGTGTTCACACAATTTTTAAAATGTCTGTATAACATTCAAAAAACATGTCTATGACATTTAGAAAATAATCACATATTGCAATCATATATTCACATTTTCTAAAAAAATATATACAATGGAAAAATAGATTCACATAATTTTAAAAACATTTGGTACCATTGAAACAAATGCTCTAGACATTTTTAAAAAATTCTAAAAAACAAATGTTTTGTGCATTTATAAAAACTACCTATGGCATTTATGAAAACTGTTTAACATTTATACGAAAAAGTTCAACATGTACTCCAAAAATGTTCAAGGTGTATCTGAAAAAAGCTTTTGATTTTATTTGAAAAATATTCATCATGTATTTGAAAAATGTTCAAGCAACATTCACCATCGTTGTTTTCCTCACCAACAGTGGCAAGTGCTAAACTCTCTATTCTGTCCTAGTTACCTCCTTCCTTTCTTACTTATCTCACAAACTTGCCTTATTGGTTCTTTATTGTGATCAGTAATTGTGACCTACATGGCTTGGTAATTACTACCTATCTCGTTCTTATTGCAAATAATCAAGCAGCATAACATCATTGTGATTGGGGTGAATGATGACATTTCACTAGAACTCAATGGGTTGCAAGTGTATAAAGGGTTGGTAGTTATGAGATATTCCTCTCACAAAAATTTCAAACGCTCACAAAAATTGAAAAACTTCGTATATTTGACAAAAGTTCACAAAATTTGGGAAATTTTCATGGATTTAAAAAAAATTGCAATGGAAAAAGTTTATGAATTTTAAAAAACTTCACAAAACTTAAAAAGTTCATGAATTCTTTTAAAGTTTTCTAAGTTGGAAAAAGTTTGAAATTTGATTTTTTTTTCCATGCATTTGATAAAAATAAAAATGGAAAAGAAAGTAAAAAAAGGCAAAGAACAAGCAAAATAAAATAAAATAACAAAATCCTGAGAAAACCAAGCAAAATCATGCACAAAAAATGAAAGGAAACTCGTCCAGAAAAACCGGCGGAACCTTCATGGGAAGGTTCCCAAATACCGGTGAAAATAGCCCTACACAGGCGAGACATTTTTCTACATAGTGCCATGGGGGGTGTGCCACATGTAACAAAATGCCTATAAGTGGCCCTTAAAGGGCCGAAAAGAATTTGTTGTTTATCAGCTGTATATCCCTGCGAGACAGAAGGATCGTTCGCCTGATGGGTCGCTGATGTTGGTGGGCCAATTTGCTTCTTCCTTCGTTTTCTCACATTTGCTTCTTATTCGTTCTTCATTTTTGTCTGACGGTTGTTCTTTCTTTTCATATTTGAAAAATATTCCGATTACTATTATTTTTGGAAATAATCTTATTACGTTTTCAGAAAATGGTTAGCGCGCATTCAAAGAATATTGATGCAGTGTAAAAAAATTGTTCACACAATTTTATGAATGTCCTTAACATTCATAAATATGTTCATGACATTTAGAAAATGATCTACTGTGCAAAAATATGTACAGAACATTTTATAAAATATATATACAAGGTAAAAAACGGTTCATGTAATTTAAATAAGATTTCATACTATTAAACCAAATTTTCATCACGCTTTCAGAAATTTTGAAAAATAAATATTTTGCGCTATTTTAAAAATTACCTACGGCATTTTATGAAAACTCTTTAACATGTATTCAAAAAATGTTCAACGTGTCAACCAAAACTGTTCAAGGTGTATCTGAAAAATCTTTCACATGTATTAGAAAATATTCATCATGTATTTGAGAAATATTCAATATGTATCAAAAAAATGTTTGACGTGTATATGGAAAATGTACCACATGTATTAAAAAAGTCAACATTATTCACAAAAGGAAAGGGAAATATTAAAAAGAACAAAAAATAAAAAAGTGATAAGGCAAACAAAAAAAAATTTAAGAAAAAAACGAGTGGAAGCTTCTAAAACTGGTCCAAACCTGTTGCTTTCGAAAATCGATACACAAAAGCGACATTGGCCCGTCCTGTTTACTGTAACGCTAGAAACGAGACGGTAGCTCGTCTCATAAAAGGGGAGACATAGCCCTTGCGCATGTACACCCACTAAGCTTCCTTAATAGGAGTACTTAACAGAACTATGTTCTCATCTCGCAAAAAGAAAACACAACTATGCTCTCTCTCATAAGAATAAACAATTAGCACGACTATGCAGTGACAACTACATTACTAATTAGAAATCTTACGTGAGTACTAGTATATGATGAGAACGGACCTCTAAAAATTGCACAATGCTACATCTGAATTTTCCTGACATAATTTCTTTTGTTTTCAAAAGAAGAAAAGCTAGACTTTCGGGGGTGTCCATCCTTATCCTTGTCTGGGCAACTATGGTGGTCAACGTAACCTATCGAACATGAGGTGGAGCGCGTGGTACCAACGGATCCCTCGTGAGCGGTCCGTGTTGTGCACCACATCCACTCACTCGGGCTGATCACCTATACCGGCGGGAGCGGACCATTTTTTTTAAGCACACGCAAGGGGATTGCGTGCTTTTTTTATTAAAGAGAAGTTGAATTTTACATAAAGTTGCAGCAGCGCTGATAGACAGCGCAATCCACAGAATGAAAGCTACTAAGTCACTCCTCTTGATAGCCTACCTAGTTTGGCTCTAGTCCACATTTGAAATTCCTCTTTGATGCGCCGAGTCACCAGATGAGGCGTGGTAACAACTTGGTCAAACACGCGTTTATTGCGCTCAAGCTAGATAAAGCAAAGCACAAGGCATACCATGTTGTTGATCCTCCTGTGGCTTCCACCGGGAGCTGCATTGCTTAGCGCAGGCCACCAATTATTGATCTTGACATAAGGTGTCGGGATCTGCCTATGTAATCGCCAGGGCAATAGGATGTTGTAACAGATTTCACTTGAAAAAGAGCAACCAAGCAGCATATGATTCAGATTTTCGTCCTCCTGAGCACATAGAACACATCAGTACGGCGGGAGCAGAACATCCAGAAACCAAAAGTTGTTCTCGGCCTTCAACCCTCCATCCTCTCAAGGGAAGACATGGATGAAGTAAGTGTTAGCTAGAGTGACATGAAAACTACTTTATTTCGTGTTATATATATACTCACAAGATTTGTCAAATCATTTGTACTATGCCTTACACCTCTCCCACTACTCCACGGATGAGCCTTACCAACAACCATACGATCTGCATTCATTGTAGGAGGAAAATATTTTTGGCAGGAGCTGAAACTTGACCCATAAGCTTTGCATCCGCCGTGGCCTCCACGGCGTCCACTTCCATAAGAACACCTGCTCCCCGTGCAGCTTGGAGTGCTAGTGCAAGATCCTCATGGTTCCTTTCCTAGAACCATACACCCTCGAGCACCCACGGAAGAAAACCCCCCACTCCCCAATGAGCTCCTCGAGGATATCTTCCTCCACCTACCTACCCTGTTCGACCTCATTCGTGTGGTCGTTGGTTGCGTCTCCTTCCGCAACATCAGCGTTGAACCCTCCTTCCTCCAACGCTTCTACAAGATCCACACCATGCCCCTCCTCGGCTTCCTTGGTAGTACCCGAGTCTTCTATCCCATCATCCCGTCTCACCCCTCCATACTAGCGGATGCAATCATCACAGGTGTGGTCGACTTCTCCTTCTCCTTCCTCCCAGGCCCCACCAGCGACAGGCTTGTCGAGGACATCCATGATGGGCGCGTCCACCTCAATAGGTTCCCCGAGGATGGAATTAGTAATCAACGCAAAAATATTTATGGAGAGTGTGGTGTCAGACCCCTTGTACCTGTAGTATCTTCTCCATCCCCCAATTCCTAGTGACCTTGTCGCCTGAGTGGAGGATCCACCCTGTAAAGAACAGATGAGCTGGTATGAGACATTCCTCTTGCCACCCAGTGACATATGAGGAAGAAACGATTGCAAAGGTACTTCATTTAGAGTGATTATGATGGTGCATTTGTAGGAGATATGCCCTAGAGGCAATAACAAATGTTATAAATTATCTCACTGTTCATTATTAGGTTTATGTTCCATGCTATAACTGCTATGGTTCCCGAGCCCGTATATCCATAAAGGCTCTGGGGAAAACCCATGTGCACGTGTGGAATAATAAACAATAAAAAGAATTCCTAGTCGTGCCTCTAAGACTAGCTCAAGTGTTGCATGATGATTATGTTTTCCCAATCATGGGCATGTGTATGCCAGCAACTTTGAGGGCACAATGTTATAGAAACATTTGTGTTGAATCGACCCGAATTGATGTTATGCTATGAGATACTTTCGTCACAAGTTAATGGTTAATAACACAGGAAGTTAATGTTTGCAAAATTCCTTAGACCATGAGAGTATCGAGTTTCTTCATGCTTGCTTCATGAACTTTGGGGTTTGTTAAACGTCATCCGTAAATGGGTGGCTATTACGGCGGCTTACGGGTTCATGGAAAGGTATGGCAAGTAACGAGATAGCTCAAGATTGGGATTTGCTCCTCCGTCGATGGAGAGATATACTCGGGCCCTCTCGGTGTAACGGTATCCATCATCGTCTGGCCAGACACAGGGTGATTTGATCACTGGGATGCCGGAACACGAAAACGAGAAAAGAGAACAAAACCGGTAACGAGGTAACTTGCATAGTGGACAAAGTGTTTGCCCACGGGGATGCAATAAATCTCACCTCGGGTGTTTGTGACATATCGCGAAGCAAAAGGAATAGCTCACGTAAACTGGAGGTTCACTCGAATATTCATTCGTGTGGGTATAGGGGGTCAATATGGGTGTCCACGGCTCCGATGTTGATCATTGATCGGAAGGGGTTCCGGGTCATGTCTATACTTCACCGAACCTATAGGGTCACACGCTTAAGGGTCATCTATCTGCTGAATACTAGACAGGGAGTCTGAGAGAAAATCACCGAAAAAGTTTCGGAGACAACGGAAGAGTTCCGGAGAGAGAACACCGAAAGAGTTTCGGTAAAACCGAAAATATGTTTCGGAATATATTATTAGGTCAAAAAGGGTTTCGGCACCGCATGGAAATTATCAGAGGGTGCCAGAATTGGTCTGGGAACTTCTGGGAATTTTCAGAGAGAAAAACCGGAAATGTTCCGAAACTGCCGTAACCGCTGTTGATGCTTTCCGCTGATAAAAAACACAGCACCGAAAATGTTTCGGATCATGCCCAGAATAATTTTAGAGGGTACCGGAAATGTTCTGGGACCTTCTGGAATTTTTCAAGAAAAAGTTTCGCGGAAAACATCTTGTCCCAGAACGAGGGGACAAGATCCCACGAATCAAGGGTTGCATGTTTGGTGGCTTTTTGTCTAGGGAGCATGCATGTTTCATGGAGACATGTTGGTGGCTTGTTGGGGGCTCCCCCCCCATGGGGGGGACAAGGTGTTGGGCTGCCATGGGAGTGTCCCCTTGGTGCCCCCCTTGTGTTACCATTATGCCCTTTCATGTGTGACATGAAGCTTGGGTATTTTGGTATTTCCACGTCCCACCCCACCCCTTGCCTTGGCCTATAAAAGGAGGAGTTGGGGCTGCCATCTCCTTCAATCCCTTGCTCTCATACAAGTGCCATGCAATTATCTGGCTTCTCTCTCCCTCCCACGAAATAGTTTCGTAGAGCCGAAAGGCTGTCTGGGTTCCGGTGGGAACTAGTTCTGGACGGCGAAGCCCTGCCGGATAGATGACACCGTATGTGTGCAACTCTGTAGAGAGGTCGTAGTTTCGATCTTAGTGCCCTGAGGGGCTGTTCGAGAGTGCCTCCCGAAGGGCTGTCCAAGTGACGGTCCGAGTTCTGTGAGTCCTCCCGAAGGGCTGTCCGGGTGACCGTTCGAGTTTCGAAGGTCCTCCCGGAGGGCTGTCCGCGACACCGTCCGGGGGACTGTTCGACCGTCTCCCGGAGGGCTGTCCGAGGAGAAGATGAGGGTATACATCCTCGCGGTTGGGAGGTTGTAAATCCTAGCTGCGGGGGTCTGCACCGACGATCGTCATCGACTCTACTTCCGCTGCGCTACGAGTCGGTAACGAAACAGATCAAACCTTGTATGCAGTCTCCATAGTGGTCCTGGGCTGGTGCGTAGGTCGGAAAATTTTTGTTTTCTGCTGCGTTCCCCTACAGTGGTATCAGAGCCGTGCTATGCGTAGATGCAGGTTGCGATCTAGAATACATGGAGATGTATGGGTGTTGCACAATATAATTAGGTAGTAGATAAGATCTATTACTAAAAATTATTTGTGCGGGTAGCAGATGAAATCTGTTACCTGATGTTCTTGTTGCTTCCCTTAAATTTGCGTAGTCCTGATCTTGACAGCATTGTGGAATCTGACAAAGTTCTGGCAATCCGCGATCCTTTCATGCTGCTCCTGAGTATGCTGATTGACAGATCAACGAAGTGCTAACAGTTCTTTGGGTTCCACTTTAGTCAAAGAAAGATGGATGTTTCGCAGACGAAAGGGCAATGCAGATATGATCTGCACGGGGGTCATGCGTATGACGAAGTTCAGTATGGGGCTCGAGATTTTATTATCTCGTGTTTCATACACCCCGCAAAAGTTAATCTAGCGACTTGAATTATCATGCTTGATGATGGACGTTGGTAGCTTCGGTTTGTTTTGAAACCTTAGAAGCCACGTAAGATAAACTTTTGTATGAACCGATTAGAGGCGTCTAACTTGGTTTTGCAGGAGGGTTTGCATGTGCATATGATGTGGTATAGCAGTGCTCATAATAATTTGATTATGTATGAGATGGCTATATGATGTAAATTAATTAACATGACCTACGTGTCATGATTTGGCATGATGGCTGGAGCCATATGATTGCACTTTAATGACCTGCGTGTCAACCTTGTGTAATGCACTTATTTTATTAGCTATAGAGATAGCAATATTATCTGGTGCATCGACAAGGTGGTGGCAATCTTCGCGAAGGTGAATACCGACGCGAATGCCGAAGACGAAGAAATGCAAGACTTCTCCGTCAGAAAGGGCTATACCATATCATGCTAATTATGAATTGCCTGAGATGTTTATCCCTTTGATGCACCCTTCTTGATTGCGCGGTAGTCGCTTTTATTAGGGTGATCTCTCACAAAATTATCAAGTAGTTAGTGTTCTCCCAAGTGTAGCACCGTCTACAACACGTATCTTTTCGGGGTGCGCCATGTACACATGAGCACGAACGATTAGAGAGGTGTAAGGCGGGTGAGGTCAGACCTCACAGCGTGATCACTTGGTTGTCTTGACGTTCAGGCATGAAAGTCATGAGCTCGGAACACAAGCATCGAAAGATGAACAAGAGTCACATAGAGATGTGATCGGCATGTTGGCCTACCGATTGAAATTCACGTCATCAGTGATGAACCCGTCAATGGCGTTGAATTGAAATGCGGATCTTGAATCACTCACAATCAGTTATGAGAGATATTGATTTGAGTGGGAGCGCACTGTTGAATTAACTTGTTTAATTCTCAGTGCAATTAATTTTGAACACTGTCTAAGTGTGGTTTGCATAATAGTTATAGAATAATGGCTCGCGTTTCCACCTTCCCTATTAAAATTGAATAGCTGTTAAATATCTGGTTAAATCTTTACGGTTGGTAACGTAATGTGAGGATTGTCCTCAAGAGTGCCGAGAAGGACTTTGTCATATCGCATACTTTCGGTATTCTCCCGCTAATGCTATGGATCATGTGACTCTCGTCCTTCGATCCAAAAGCTAGAATTCCATTTTTTAGTCAAGTGCAATATGTTTGCTTCCATGAGACCCGAACTTCAAAATTTTGGATAGTTATGTGATATTCATGGAATCTGAAAATCATTTTCAGAGACAGACAAAGGCTGAAAGATATGAGATATCCAAAGCAGTGTTTGTTTGCAAACTATTAGTAAAGGAGTTTACTATGCATTAGACTGATAAGAGAGGGATCCAGTAGAACGCCTGTCATATGATGAAAGGTGAATAAAACAACAACTTAAAGAGAAAGGAAGTGTCCGAAGGGTGTTAGTAAGACTTTCACGCCTAGGAAGTCCGGGGCTAACGCCACTCTTAAGTTGGGTGCTTCTTCTGAGAGTAGGAGAAATACTAAAAGTTAAACTGTTAGAAGTATAAAGGCAATAAGAAATAAGACTGGAATATCCAGCTCATGTATGAATGTCATACAAGTTTTTGATGTATAGAAAGCTGGTCAAAGATATAGTTCTTGGGAATTATGATTAAATTGTTAATCACTGATTCCTGGGTATTGTGAGTAAATCACAAAGATACCCGCTCGATTGCATTCTGTTGCAACTCGATGTAAGAACTACTATGGCCTAAGACACTAGCCAGGAATGAGGTTTAGGTATACACATGGAACATAGTAAATGTTACTATACCTTCCATCGGTGTATTACCGTCTGTATTTATTTTCATAATTCATTTAGAGTTTTACAAACTCTAGCCCATTGCATAAGGTATCTTGCAAGAAGGTTGTTCATAAGAGAACTTTTCATGTTCGATGTTATGAATAACATAAGGGCCATACTTTCATTGAGAATGAGATGTATGTTATGAATATTGATAATAATACATTACCTCTGGGTTTACTTTCATAATTCATTTTTGAGTTTCATACACTCTAGCCCATTGCACAATGTTTGTTGCAAAAGAGTTGTTCATAAAAACAACAATTGTTGTTCAGTATTATGAATAACATGAAGGGCCATGCTTCCATCCGAGATGGGATGTATGTTATGAATATTGATGGTAATATGATACATCCATAAACACTGACGCTAAATGTCGCAAGACTAAAAGAATACCACACAAGTGTGGCACTACATTTGGTCACATTTGGGGAAACCCGCATGGAAAATTCCATTATGATGGATTTTGAAGTCATTTGATTTTGAATCATCTGACACTTGCAAATTTCCTCCAAAAAGTGAAGTGACTGAAATACCGTTCACAGGCCATAAGGAACGAGTAACAAACTTATTGGTGATCATACATTTGATGTGTGTAGTCCAATAAATGTTGTTAGTAGTGGATTTATCTATCTTCAGAAATGACTCAAGTAGATATATGGATATTTACTTGATGAGACGTAAGTCTGGATCTTTTTGAAATCATTCGAAAGGTTTTCAAAAATGAAGTAGAAGTTATTGTAACAAGAAAATTATGTTTCTTCAATTCGATTGCAGAAAGGAATATTTGAGTTACAAGTTTAGCGGATGTCTGATGAGTTGTGAAAGGGGTTTCATAACTTGCACCTCCCGGAACACCACTGCAAGTGGAAAGTCCGAGGAGATGTAATCGAACCATTTAAGACATGGTGAGATCAAAGATGACATAAATAAATTTGCCATTATCCCTTTTAAGGAGTGATGCTTTAGAGACTGCGGCTTTTACACTGAAAAGAGCTCCATCGGGTCTGTTGAAATGAAGCCATGGTATGGTACGCCCAACCATGTTATATCTTTTCTTAACATTTGGAATATGGGGCTTGTGTAAAAAGTTACAAACCTATTCCAAATCAGACAAGTGCTACTTTGTAGGTTATCCCAAGCAATTGGGTATTCCTCCCTCACTATACCGAGGCAAATAGTTTTGCCACGAAACGGTATGCTTTTAAAGAGAATAGTTCTTTCAAAAGGTGAGTAGGAGGACAGTGCAAACTCGACGAGATAACAGTATCTTCGTCATCAGGTCAAAGGAAAGAAACCTTGGAAGTAATTCCGGAGTTTCCTACTGCGACTGATACGAAAGTCTCTACAATAAAATGTATGGACTTCGGTCGAACTTGCAGCTGAACCACGTAGGCAAGGCTCGTGCAAACCTCTCAGGTGCGCAGACGAGATATTGTTGTTGGACAACAGTATACCTATGATACACAAAGGAAGCGTTGATGGGCCCTGACTCCGGAATTGGCTAAATGCCAATACAATCCGAGATAGTTTCCATATAAGTTATTCAAGATTAAAACCTTGATACACCTTTCGGAAGACTTAGAGTCTAACGAATATTTATGGAACTTAAAACTGATACGGATAAAAATGTTTATCCATAAAGCTCGACTTGTTGCAATAACAAGTTCAAGGAGTTGACTACGATGAGGTTGTTTCATCGTAGCGATGCTTAAAGTCGGTTCGGGTTGAACTAGCAATTAATACATATTTCAATCTTGAGATATGAAACATGGATGACAAAAGGATTTCCATCTGATGGAAATGAAACCTAGGACTTGTATGTGATACAGTCCAAAGTAGGTTGTCGATCCAAAGGATGCTAGTAAGTGTGCAAACTTCAGAGTTCCAGCGATGGACAGAAGAGAGCAAAATGGAGTTGGAATCTTCGTGTTTTGATGAAATGGTCAAAAAGGGGTTTTGACTTCATCAATGGGTAACAAAGATGCTTGTAATTCAAGAAAGTAAGTGGGAGCGCAATAATATTTCTAAAAACCTTGTGTGCTTGACACATTGGTAATTGGAAATAAATTTCTTGACACGAATTAGGACTTCATTTGGAAATAGTTTTTTCGATGAAGTGCTTAGGCTAAATAGCCTTGATATTAGGCATGATGATCTATGAAGATAGATTTACCTAATGGGGCTAAGCAATGAATACATATTGACAAGATGCTAAAACCTTTTAGCATATAAAACGCCAAGGAGTGATTCTTGCCGAAGTCACATGGAAAGAGTTTTTGCAAGACTCGGTGTCCCAAAAACACCGATGAGCAAAATACATGATGGAGATTCCACACACCTTCGTGTTTGGATTAATCATGTATTCCATGGTATGTAAAACAACCAGATATGTCCGATACTCCCAAGGTGTTGCGAGTATGGATACCAAAGTGATCAAAGTACTGATCTTAGGACAACAGTGAAAGATGTCTTTGAGTACTAGAGTAAGTACTGATGACATGTTTTCTCGCAAGCGGAGATCATGAAGAGTTCGTTGTAAAATGTTACATCGATACAGTCTTCATCTTTTCCCCGTGCGATTTTCGATTTAAATTAAGGGTTTTGTGTAACACACATTGTGGTGGCACAGTTAGTTGGAAAATGTTCCAAACAAGTTACTGTGGCGAATTCTATAACAAAGGCGAAGTATGTTGCCGCTTTTTAAGCGACAAAGAAGATGTTGAATCATATAGTTCATTCATGAACTTAGTATGGTTCCAAGATGGCTTTTGTCAATGGGACACTACTGAGGTAGTTGCTCCATAACTCAGTCTGAGGAATCCAGGTTCGACCTGTGATTCGCATACATACAAAGCGAAATCCACACAAAATATGAATTTTGTGAAGGCGTGAAAACGCGAACGATATGCAAAGATACACACGGAGCTGAAGTCGTCAGATCCGTTGGACATCAGGCTATACCACAAGCGAAGCATATTTACACCAATGTTTCATAGGTGTAAAGTGCATTAGCATTGACTAGATTATTGACTCTAGTGCAAGTGGGAGTCTGTAGGAGATATGCCCTAGAGGCAATAACAAATGTTATAAATTATCTCACTGTTCATTATTAGGTTTATGTTCCATGCTATAACTGCTATGGTTCCCGAGCCCGTATATCCATAAAGGCTCTGGGGAAAACCCATGTGCACGTGTGGAATAATAAACAATAAAAAGAATTCCTAGTCGTGCCTCTAAGACTAGCTCAAGTGTTGCATGATGATTATGTTTTCCCAATCATGGGCATGTGTATGCCAGCAACTTTGAGGGCACAATGTTATAGAAACATTTGTGTTGAATCGACCCGAATTGATGTTATGCTATGAGATACTTTCGTCACAAGTTAATGGTTAATAACACAGGAAGTTAATGTTTGCAAAATTCCTTAGACCATGAGAGTATCGAGTTTCTTCATGCTTGCTTCATGAACTTTGGGGTTTGTTAAACGTCATCCGTAAATGGGTGGCTATTACGGCGGCTTACGGGTTCATGGAAAGGTATGGCAAGTAACGAGATAGCTCAAGATTGGGATTTGCTCCTCCGTCGATGGAGAGATATACTCGGGCCCTCTCGGTGTAACGGTATCCATCATCGTCTGGCCAGACACAGGGTGATTTGATCACTGGGATGCCGGAACACGAAAACGAGAAAAGAGAACAAAACCGGTAACGAGGTAACTTGCATAGTGGACAAAGTGTTTGCCCACGGGGATGCAATAAATCTCACCTCGGGTGTTTGTGACATATCGCGAAGCAAAAGGAATAGCTCACGTAAACTGGAGGTTCACTCGAATATTCATTCGTGTGGGTATAGGGGGTCAATATGGGTGTCCACGGCTCCGATGTTGATCATTGATCGGAAGGGGTTCCGGGTCATGTCTATACTTCACCGAACCTATAGGGTCACACGCTTAAGGGTCATCTATCTGCTGAATACTAGACAGGGAGTCTGAGAGAAAATCACCGAAAAAGTTTCGGAGACAACGGAAGAGTTCCGGAGAGAGAACACCGAAAGAGTTTCGGTAAAACCGAAAATATGTTTCGGAATATATTATTAGGTCAAAAAGGGTTTCGGCACCGCATGGAAATTATCAGAGGGTGCCAGAATTGGTCTGGGAACTTCTGGGAATTTTCAGAGAGAAAAACCGGAAATGTTCCGAAACTGCCGTAACCGCTGTTGATGCTTTCCGCTGATAAAAAACACAGCACCGAAAATGTTTCGGATCATGCCCAGAATAATTTTAGAGGGTACCGGAAATGTTCTGGGACCTTCTGGAATTTTTCAAGAAAAAGTTTCGCGGAAAACATCTTGTCCCAGAACGAGGGGACAAGATCCCACGAATCAAGGGTTGCATGTTTGGTGGCTTTTTGTCTAGGGAGCATGCATGTTTCATGGAGACATGTTGGTGGCTTGTTGGGGGCTCCCCCCCCATGGGGGGGACAAGGTGTTGGGCTGCCATGGGAGTGTCCCCTTGGTGCCCCCCTTGTGTTACCATTATGCCCTTTCATGTGTGACATGAAGCTTGGGTATTTTGGTATTTCCACGTCCCACCCCACCCCTTGCCTTGGCCTATAAAAGGAGGAGTTGGGGCTGCCATCTCCTTCAATCCCTTGCTCTCATACAAGTGCCATGCAATTATCTGGCTTCTCTCTCCCTCCCACGAAATAGTTTCGTAGAGCCGAAAGGCTGTCTGGGTTCCGGTGGGAACTAGTTCTGGACGGCGAAGCCCTGCCGGATAGATGACACCGTATGTGTGCAACTCTGTAGAGAGGTCGTAGTTTCGATCTTAGTGCCCTGAGGGGCTGTTCGAGAGTGCCTCCCGAAGGGCTGTCCAAGTGACGGTCCGAGTTCTGTGAGTCCTCCCGAAGGGCTGTCCGGGTGACCGTTCGAGTTTCGAAGGTCCTCCCGGAGGGCTGTCCGCGACACCGTCCGGGGGACTGTTCGACCGTCTCCCGGAGGGCTGTCCGAGGAGAAGATGAGGGTATACATCCTCGCGGTTGGGAGGTTGTAAATCCTAGCTGCGGGGGTCTGCACCGACGATCGTCATCGACTCTACTTCCGCTGCGCTACGAGTCGGTAACGAAACAGATCAAACCTTGTATGCAGTCTCCATAGTGGTCCTGGGCTGGTGCGTAGGTCGGAAAATTTTTGTTTTCTGCTGCGTTCCCCTACAGCATTGTAAATCTATGATGGTTTCTTTTGTGTTCAATTTAAGCATTAGACACTGGCGAGCATTCCCCCGGTGACCTTGTCGCTTGAGTGGAGGATCCACCCTGTAAAGAACAGATGAGCTGGTATGAGACATTCCTCTTGCCACCCAGTGACATATGAGGAAGCAACGATTGCAAAGGTACTTCATTTAGAGTGATTTTGATGGTGCATTGTAAATCTATGATGGTTTCTTTTGTGTTCAATTCAAGCATTAGACAATGGCGAGTATTCCTACCGTGAGTTGGAGCACTCTGGTTGGTAACTAGTTACGGATGTGGATTTATATGTCCACCAAGGGCTAATACATGGCTGGCTGCTTCTACTGGGTGTTGGGTTGGTGTGAGAAGACGTTGGTGCTTGACACGAAGAGGATGGAGTTTTACATTCCCAACCTACCCCCTAAAGTTGGAACCTTTTACAAAGTGGATACAACCATTTGTGCAGGCAGTGGAAGACAAACTCAAGATGTTTTTGTATGGAAAAGGTGCAACGGATCTTACCATTAGCAGAATTAATTGTGAGACTTATGGTCAATGGCACTTGGAGAAGACCATCTCATTGGGATTTCAATATCCTTTTATGGGTTCAACGGAGATGCTAATGTTCCTATGTCATGGTGGAAGCGCATCGCTTGATGCTGGTTGTTTCTCACTGGATGTCAATACAATCCAGCTTGATGGGGTGTCCACTTCAAAGACAAGCATCTAAAGGCCACGTGCATATTGCAACGTTCCACCATTGTTGTTATCGTCACCAAGAGTGGCAAGTGGTAAACTCTCTATTTTGTCCTATTTATCTCCTTCCTTTTCATACTTATCACAAAACTTGCCTTATTTGTTCATTATTGTGATCAATAATTTTGACCTACATGGTTTGGCAATTCTTACCTTTTCTCGTTCTTATTGCAAAAAAGGAAGCAGCATAACATCATTGTGATTGGGGTGCATGATAACATTTCACAAAAACTCAGTTAGTTGGAAGCGTATGGTAGTTATGAGACGTTTGGTCGCATGAGGTAGTTCTCATGTTTCATGTTTGTGTTGTTCACAAACTTTTTAAAAGTTTACATCATTTTGAAAAGTTCAAAAAAATTGGAAAAGGGATCATGGATTTAAAGAAAGTTCACAAACTGAAGAAGTTTATGAATTAAAAAACATCATGAAATTAAAAAAAAATCATGTATTTTAAATTTTTCATGAAATTTGGGAAAAGTTCATGAATTTTTGAAAAGTTTTCGAAGTTGAAGGAAGTTTTCAAATTTAGTTTTTTTTTCATACATTTGATACAAATAAAAAAAGAAAAAGGAAAAAAGGCAAAGAACACGAAGAAAATAAATCAAAAGCACAAAGGAGAAAAAAGAACACGAAGCAAAATCATGTTGGAAAGACGGAAATAAATTATGCCGAGAAAAACCAGCGGGAAGGTTCCCATATGTCGGTAAGAAATACCCCTACATGGGCGCCCGATTTTGTTACATACTGCCGTGGTGGTGTGCGGTTGTGCATCAATGTAATAAAATGCTTATAAGTGGATCTTAAGACGCCAAATAGAATTTAGTGGCAATCTGCCGCATATTCTACGACAGGTAGCTTTTGTGAGACAGAAGGATATCTCGCCTGATGCGTCACTGTAGTGGGCTGACCCAATTTGCTTCTCGTTCGTTCACATGTTTTCTTCTTCTTCGTTCATCTATCTTTTCTGATGGTCGTTCTTTATTTTCCTATTTGAAAATATGCTATACAAATATTTTAGAAATTAATTTACTTGCCTTTTAAGGAAATGTTTAGCGCGCATTTGGAAAAGATTCATGCGGTGTGAAAAATGTGTTCACACCATTTTGAAAATGCCCATAACATGCAAAAACATGTTCACGACATTTAGAGAATGATTAGGTGTTTCAAAAATATGTTCGTAACCGTTTGTGCTCACTTTTATCGTCTGGGAAAATGTGTTCACACCATTTTGGAGAGATTGCACTAGTGAAAATGATTAGGTGTTCCAAAAATATGTTCGTAACCGTTTGTGTTCACGACATGCAGTGTGAAAATGTGTTCACACCATTTTGGAGAGATTGCACTAGTGAAAGTATGAACACTAGGCCTTGTTTTCAATCATTGCAATACCGTTTGTGCTTACTTTTATCCTTTGCTACCTTGCTGTTTTTATTTATTCGGATTATAAAAATATATTTCTACTATCCATACTACACTTATCACCATCTTTTTGCCGAACTAGTGCACCTATACAATTTACCATTGTATTGGGTGTGTTGGGGACACAAGAGATTTCTTACATTTGATTCCAGGGTTGTTTGAGAGAGACCATCTTCATCCTACGTCTCCTACAGTTTGATAAACCATAGGTCATATCCACTTGAGGAAAATTTGCTACATTACTACAAAACTCTGCGCTTGGAGATCCAACGGAGTCTACAAGAAGAAAGGTTGTGTAGTAGAAACCAATGGTTTCTTTTGTCTTCATTTCTAGCAGTAGACAACGGCGAGCTATCCTACCCTGAGATGGAGCACTCTAGTTCGTACATTGTTATCGCAGATGTGAATTTATATGTCCACTCAACGCCAATACATGGCTGGCTGCTTCTAATAGGTGTCGGGTTCGTGGGAGAAAATGTTGGTGTTTGACACGAGGATGATGGAGTTTCACATTGCTAACACCCCATCTAAAGTTGGAGCCATTTCCAAAGTGGATACAACCATTGTGGAGGCAGGTCAAGACAAAGTCAGGGTGTTTGTGTATGGATAAGGTACAACAAACCATGAATTTAGTACCGCTAACAGAAATAATGGTGAGAGTTACATCAATGGCACTTGGAGAAGTTTCTGAATTTTCTGCAACATTTCTGCTGCTTCACAGTTCGTTAACAATATATAGTTTGGAGACATATCTGCAACCAATTGTTATGCGGGAATTAGCTTGCCTATTTTTTATTTAGACAAAAGGGAAGTTTGAAAATCATAATATCAGATGTGTGCCTGTTTCAAATGATGTAAAACTAAAAATCTCATTATACATAACTTCTCGAGTAAAGAGCCTACTAAAATTCCATAAACTACCGAACTTTAACTACTATTAAGGTTACTATGACAAAAAAATAAGCTTCTAAAAAATAGAGGATATTTCAATGGAAGGAACTGACCAAGCTGAAGCTTTAGTATTGCATCAGACATTGCAGGATTTGCATTTGATGCGGAGCCCTTCCCAACACTAAATGCCCTCCCTCATTTGCCACCTTCTCCTATGAGAACATAATACATGAAATAAAGATATGCAAGACACAAAAAGGCAACCGATTGTATAACTAGAACTTTTAGTTTTATCAGCAATGTATAGCAAAAGTACAAAATGATGCATACATACCATTAGAAAAGGATCAAGCCTTTCCACCAGTTTTTACGCTATCTGATGAAGCTTTCCCATTTGACTTGGAGTGTGTGGGGGGAGCCTCTTCTTCGAAAAAAATATCTAAATACAGGCAGTGGTATATGAAGTTCTATATTTTCAACTATATATCAGTATATTATTCACACTGGCTTATTCAGTTTCATTCAACAATCCAGTAAATTTTAGTGCTTATTTATGTACTCTGACCAGATATCCTGCCCTATCAAATATTGCAACAGTTACAATCTAGGCAGCTCAGTGATCACTATTTGTTGTATAAATTGGTGAAACAAAACAACAGTGTCTTGCCATCAACTACAAATGATACGAAGTATCCTCTCACACTCAATGTAATGGTGAATAACATCAACTATTAACAAATACTCAATGAATCATCTGCAAATGAAACCAAAGGGGAACCACAGACATGGTATATAATTCTCTATCGACATTTTTTCTGTAGTATTTGATCAATCCTATGAAGGCTGCCAAGTATTTGGAGAGCGTAGAAGGTTGTGGGACTCTTCTAGTCAAATGATTCTTTACTGGAACAAAAGTATCATTTCATGTTTTCAAACATAAAATTTAACCCCTTTGTTGCTAAAGATGCCCTAAGCCCTAGGGTAGCAGGGTACAACCATACAAATGGAATTTTCTGACAGTGATAAATAAAACACAATGGATGCTGATCATGTCAGATAGATAGCTCGTAACGTGCTAGCAGACACAAGTGATATTGTTATAACAGAAGCAAATACCAAAGGATTTTCTCATTGGGCAGGCAGTGATAAGTGTAGTGAAACGAGATTTAAATGAACTATTGCGTGGAAAATGTTTAATAACGAAATTGGGCAATATTATTACCATTAGAATCAGAAATGTGAACAACATCATTAGAATTGTTCTGCCTTCCGTTCATTGTTCCTGTAAGAATAAACCAGTTAAGAAATCTGTCAAACTCTAAACTTGCCTTCGGAAGCTCAACTGACACAACATTCATTTTGATGAACATGTAAAATCATCAATCATCATAGAGCAGGATCACACAAATGAACAACAAAAAAGCGTACCATAAACGTCTTAGATTAAAAAACTTCCCTGCCATGCATAAATACCTTTATTACGTTCGGGTTTGGCACTTGAGGCAGTGCGAGGGTTATGACAGTACTTGTTTGGCATGGCAGAGGATATTACTGGCGGAGGCATGGGATGTCGAATATCCTGCGCATTCTGAAGGTAGTGGTCGTGCGAGGCGGCGCTCGGGTTGGCGCTCAAGCTCAAGTTTGTGTTTAGGTTTAGTATGTCGATGGAGTTGCCTGAGCTGGCCATGGGAGATTGGTGATCCCGTAGGCGGCTCAAGGCGTCTCTGAGGTTAACACTCAGGTTCAGGTTTCATATGTTGGAGTTGATTGAGTAGGGTATGAGGTATCAAAGATCCTGCAAGTAGTGAAGGTAGCTGCTGCACAAGGCAGCGCCAGGGTTTGCATTTAGGGTTGGAACGAGGAAGGAGATGGCTGCGCGGGTTACATCATAACATTTTGCAAAAGCTCAATATGTTGGAAGCTTATAAAGGGTTGGTATTTATGAGCCGTTTGGTCCCATGAGGGAGTCCACATGTTTTTGGTTTGTGTTGTTCACACATTTAGAAAATTTTCAAAGGTTAACAATTTTTTTTGGGGGGGGG
>LR738712.1:877098899-877111565 GCA_902687465.1 Secale cereale | reverse complement strand
AAGTAGTTTAATCCTTACTCGATTGAACCTGTCAGAAGCTTGAGCGCAAAGCGCAGTCTTGGGGTTGGTATAAACTTCCCCTTGGCAGTGCTCCATTATCGTCTATAGATAGGTCACATGCAAACACAAGGAGAAAGAATTAACTAACCTCCTATGGCGAAACTTGTAGACTGCGAGTCCATAGGTGAGCAGTGTTGGAGCCATGTATAATTAATCACCTCGTACAGGTGGTCTGAAATGATTCCCATTCCATGAAGAAATGGCACTCTCGATCCAAAATCGATGCTTTCACCAGTGCCCGGATTGCCGACCAGATAGCCCTGACCATTTTTTAAATCAACACAAACTATGGTGACAATTAGATTATGGCAGTTTAAGTTGTTCATGATTTGAGAGCTATAATGGAACGGATAGTGTGTGCATATAGAGCACCTTAAGATTAATTAAGGGCTTGACCCTAGCTTCAATATCTGAAACAACATATTGTTCAAGTATGAATAAATTATCCACCTTTGCAAAGCACCTTAAACTGAGTCACGACAGCAATGTACCTTCTGAGATCTTTTGCGCGAGAAATGGAATGATCTTTCCACCACCCGAGTCTCCTCCGATGTAGAAATGATTTGCGACGTAATCTGGATGCTGAGTGAACCACTGATCCAGAAGATAAATACAAAATTGTAACAAAACAATCAATCAAATTGTGTGTGTTCTTTGTTGGAACTTCGAAAGTGATTAACATTTTTGCAATTGTAAAAAAAATCCGAGGAAACTGCAAACTGAGGGTAGCTCAGAAGGTTGTGTGTGAGCATTTATGATTGCATTGTGTTAAAGCAATCAGGTGAAATAGACATATATGGGCTCACAGGTCGGTTGCATGAACAAATGCCACATATAGAATTGGAGTGTCACGGTTTAGGGCCTCTTTCGAGAGGCTTCCCCTCTCTTTCCCCTGCAGCAGCGATTTGGGGTGAAACAAAAGCAGCGGATTTTGGCCTCTCTCTCTCTCTCTCTCTCTCTCTCTCTCTCTCCTCCAGCAGCTCCGGGAGGAAGGCACATACCTCCTCATGTGCATAGTTATGTTATCTTTTTTCTTCAGTAAACCAGAGTCTTTCCTGGTTCTTCTTCTTTTCCTAGAGTTGGTTGCAGCCATGGTGACTGGAGCGGGATGGCTCTACGGATTTGAGGCCCTTTCCATGGGCTCTATTATTCTCTTGATCTGATCTAGGAGGGGATACACTATTTGAATTCGGCTCTGGTAGCCACCGAGGTGGTGGTAGACCGAAAAATACTCTAAAGCTGGGCTCTGATACCATGTTATGGTGCAACTTGTGTTACTAGGAGACCAAAGCCAGCATATATACATGTACAAGAGGATGCCAAAAGACTAGAATACAAAAAGGCAAAGGCCATCATCAATATAACTCTAACAATGGAGTGGACGAGCGGGGTACTAAACTTTGCAGATGGGATTGGAGCTCATCATTGAGCCGGCCTTCATCGGCATGTAATTGATCTTTCTAGCCGAAGGGCGTCCGTTCTTCTCCCTCCTGACCGAGGAGCCAACAAGGAGGGGGCTGGTCAGCGTGGTTTCGTCTCGGCGTCATCAAAGTTGAATCCTTTCGGCAGTCGTGTTGACCAGTTGCGTTTTTCCTTTTGCCTTTCAAGACCCCTTTTCAAGAGTCAGAGATTAGTTTGCAAACTATTGTTTGGTTAGGGCCTTATTGTAAATGAAGCTTCTTCACAGGTGATATTTCATGGACGATTCATGCATGATATTTAATCAGATGGATGAGCTGCACTTCATTCTATGATTTGACGGCTGGATGTGAGACATCGTGCAACCATCGTGCATGCAGTAAAGTCTGCATAGCAGCGTTCTATTGTAAAATGCCTTGTTTCTTTGTTAGATGGTACCACCTCCATTTGAGTTTATTAGTCCACGCCGTATTTTGGGCCAAAGTTTGACCACATGTTTGAGTAGAAACATATTAATACATATCGCAAAAAAATACATTGTTGAATTCCTATTTAAATGTAGTCGTCAACAATATTATTTTTGCTATGTATAACTTACATTTTATAACTCAAAATCATGATTAAAATATGACCTAAAATACGAGATGGCTAGTAATAACATCCAATAATCGTGTTTTAGCTCGTGCCCACCCGCGACGAGGAATAATTGCCGCTACTAGGCCAGATAAAGGTTGGCTTCTCCTGGTCCCATCAACATCCACACGGTGCATGAGCATGTCACTAGTAGAAAACAGGGCATTGGTCCAGCCCATTAGCCCCGGTTCAATCTAGAACCGGGACCAATGTGGGTACTGGACCCGGTTCGTTAGCCCAGGGGGGCGGCCGGGCCACGTGGGCCATTGGTCCCGGTTCGTCTGGACCTATTGGTCCCGGTTGGAGCTAAAAACCGGGACCAATGGCTCTTGCTCCTGGCCCACCACTATTGGTCCCGGTTTGTTTTATGAACCGGGACCAAAGGCACCCCTTTAGCCCCGGTTTGTAGCACCAACCGGGACCAGTGAGTTGCCTATATAAACCCCCTCACTCAAGAGCAGAGCTCACTGCTCTGTTTTTTTTTCTGGCCGAGGGGGAGAGGGGTTAGTGGTGCTCTAGCTCACCTCCTATGCACACAACGTGTTCGGTGGAATGCCCGAGCCACACTAGTTAAGCTTTTCTCCTCTCGAAGCTCTATTTTCTCCGAGATTTGTCTAGGTTTAGCGGTCCGTCACGTCCCGTCCCCGTCTTCGCCGCCGTCGATCGCCCCCGCCGATCTCGTCACCGGCACCACCGTGGTGAGCCTCTTGTTATTTCCATGCTTTTCTTACTTTTATTATTGCTTTAGATAGATATTTGTCTAATTTTCTTACGTTTATTATTGCTTGTTATTATATAGTGCGATGGTTTTGATATCCGCCCACGTGGGCCCTCGTCCGGTCTACGATTCGGATGTGGTATATTATCTTTAATTTATAACTATTTGTTTTAGTGCTTATGATAGTTATGCCGACCAACCTGACATGCATAGATGTTTTATTATGTCTAGGAGGTAGTTGAACCGGAAATTCCAACCGACCCTCTTGTGGAGAGGTTAAATTTAGTTGAAGAGGAAAACATTTCGTTAAAGAAAAAATTGAAAAAAATGGAGGAGGAGAAGATGGAATTGGAGTTGCATGTTGCGGAAGTTATCGATGATCACAAGATCAAGATGGACCCTATTGTCGAGAGGTTAAATTTAGTTTAAGAAGAAAACAAATTCTTGAAGGAAAAAATAAAAAAAATTGTGGACGAGAAGATGATATTGGAGTTGCATGTTGCGGATGTCGTCGATGATCACAAGATCAAGATGGATGCAATGCGGTTGAAGATTAAAAAGATTAGAAAATATGCCATTAATACCGAGGCTTGGTATCATTATGCCGTTGGATCAATTGTTACCTTGGTTGCGATTATGATAGCATTTGTTTTCGCGTTGAAATGTTTTACATAGTTTCGATGTGTATGGAGAGCTATATGTTGTTAGATGAGAACTATATATGTATGTACTTTGGTTTTAATGTGATGATGAACTTTTATCCATTTGGTCACTTAATTATCTATTTATGATGTTCTGTAATGGTTTTTGACACACTTAATTATATATAAATGCACGCAGATGAACCGCCAATGGATGTACGGTGACAGACACACCTCCGAGTACATTAAGGGCGTGTGTGAGTTTCTAAATGCGGCAGAGGCAAACAAGAAGAATGGTTTTATGTGTTGTCCATGCACTAAATGTGTGAATACGATGTCTTACTCTAACCGAAAAATCCTTCACTCCCACCTGCTTTACAAGGGTTTCATGCCACACTATAATGTTTGGACGAGGCACGGAGAAATAGGGGTTATGATGGAAGACGGCGAAGAAGAAGAGTACGATGACAACTATGTGCCCCCTGAATACGGTGATGCTGCAATGGGGGGAGCTGGTGAAGATCAAGAGGAACCAGACGATGTGCCCAATGATGCTGCAACGGGTGAAGCTGCTGAAGATCAAGAGGAACCAAATGATGATCTTCGTCGGGTCATTGTCGATGCAAGGACACAATGCGAAAGTCAAAAGGAGAAGCTGAAGTTCGATCGCATGTTAGAGGATCACAAAAAAGGGTTGTACCCCAATTGCGAAGATGGCAACACAAAGCTCGGTACCGTACTGGAATTGCTGCAGTGGAAGGCAGAGAATGCTGTGGCTGACAAAGGATTTGAGAAGCTACTGAAAATATTGAAGAAGAAGCTTCCGAAGGATAACGAATTTCCCGACAGTACATACGCAGCAAAGAAGGTCGTATGCCCTCTAGGATTGGAGGTGCAGAAGATACATGCATGCCCTAATGACTGCATCCTCTACCGCGGTGCATACAACGATCTGAACGCATGCCCGGTATGCGGTGCATTGCGGTATAAGATCAGACGAGATGACCCTGGTGATGTTGATGGCGAGCCCGCCAGGAAGAGTGTTCCTGCGAAGGTGATGTGGTATGCTCCTATAATACCACGGTTGAAACGTTTGTTTAGAAACAGAGAGCATGCCAAGTTGATGCGATGGCACAGTGAGGACCGTAAGAAAGACGGGAAGTTGAGAGCACCCGCTGACGGGTCGCAATGGAGAAAAATCGAGAGAAAGTACTGGGAGGAGTTTGCAAAGGACGCAAGGAACGTATGGTTTGCTCTAAGCGCGGATGGCATTAATCCTTTCGGGGAGCAGAGCAGCAATCACAGCACCTGGCCCGTGACTCTATGTATGTATAACCTTCCTCCTTGGATGTGCATGAAGCGGAAGTTCATTATGATGCCAGTTCTCATCCAAGGCCCTAAGCAACCCGGCAACGACATTGATGTGTACTTAAGGCCATTAGTTGAAGAACTTTTACAGCTGTGGAATGGAAACGGTGTACGTGCGTGGGATGAGCACAGACAGGAGGAATTTGACCTAAAGGCGTTGCTGTTCGTGACCATCAACGATTGGCCCGCTCTCAGTAACCTTTCAGGACAGACAAACAAAGGATACCACGCATGCACGCACTGTTTAGATGACACTGAAAGTATATACCTGGACAAGTGCAGGAAGAATGTGTACCTGGGCCATCGTCGATTTCTTCCGACCAACCATCAATGTCGAAAGAAAGGCAAGCATTTCAAAGGCGAGGCAGATCACCGGAAGAAGCCCGCCATGCGTACCGGTGATCACGTACTTGCTATGGTCAATGATTTACACGTAATCTTTGGAAAGGGCCCCGGCGCACTAGCTGTTCCGAATGACGCTGAGGGACACGCACCCATGTGGAAGAAGAAATCTATATTTTGGGACCTATCCTACTGGAAAGACCTAGAGGTCCGCTCTTCAATCGACGTGATGCACGGGACGAAGAACCTTTGCGTGAACCTGCTAGGCTTCTTGGGCGTGTATGGAAAGACAAAAGATACAGCTGAGGCACGGGAGGACCTGCAACGTTTGCACGAAAAAGACGGCATCCCTCCGAAGCAGTATGAAGGTCCTGCCAGCTATGCTCTTACGAAAGAAGAGAAAGAAATCTTCTTTGAATGCCTGCTCAGTATGAAGGTCCCGACTGGCTTCTCGTCGAATATAAAGGGAATAATAAATATGGCAGAGAAAAAGTTCCAGAACCTAAAGTCTCATGACTGCCATGTGATTATGACGCAACTGCTTCCGGTTGCATTGAGGGGGCTTCTACCGGAAAACGTCCGATTAGCCATTGTGAAGCTATGTGCATTCCTCAATGCAATCTCTTAGAAGGTGATCGATCCAGAAATCGTACCAAGGCTAAGGAGTGATGTGGCGCAATGTCTTGTCAGTTTCGAGCTTGTGTTCCCACCATCCTTCTTCAATATCATGACACACGTCCTAGTTCATCTAGTCGACGAGATTGTCATTCTCGGGCCCGTATTTCTACACAATATGTTCCCCTTTGAGAGGTTCATGGGAGTCCTAAAGAAATATGTCCGTAACCGCGCCAGGCCAGAAGGAAGCATCTCCATGGGCCATCAAACAGAGGATGTCATCGGGTTTTGTGTTGACTTCATTCCTGGCCTTAATAAGATAGGTCTCCCTAAATCGCGGTACGAGGGGAGACTGACTGGAAAAGGCACGCTTGGAAGGGACTCAATAATATGCAGGGACGGATATTCTTGGTCTCAAGCACACTACACAGTTCTACAGAACTCTACATTGGTGACCCCGTATGTCGATGAACACAAGAACAGTCTGCGCTCCAAACATCCGGAGCAGTGCGACGACTGGATTACACGTGAACACATCAGGACTTTCAGCAGTTGGTTGGAAACACGTCTCAGAGGTGACAACACTGTTTGTGATGAGTTGTACTTGTTGTCCAGGGGACCATCTTCGACTGTATTGATTTACAAAGGATACGAGATAAATGGGAATACATTTTACACGATTGTCCAAGATCAAAAGAGCACCAACCAAAACAGCGGTGTCCGCTTTGATGCAACAACCGAGAGGGGAAAGGACACATATTATGGTTACATAGTGGACATATGGGAACTTGACTACGGACATGATTTTAAGGTCCCTTTGTTTAAGTGTAAATGGGTCAATCTGTCAGGAGACGGGGTACAGGTAGACCCACAGTACGGAATGACAACAGTGGATCTGAAAAATCTTGGATACACTGACGAACCGTTCGTCCTAGCCAATGATGTGGCACAGGTTATCTATGTGAAGGACATGTCTACCAGACCGAGAAAAAGAAAAGATAAGGAAGCGAATACATCATACGATGAGCCAAAGCGCCACATAGTTCTTTCAGGAAAAAGGGACATCCTGGGAGTGGAGGGCAAGACAGACATGTCTGAAGATTATGAAAAGTTTCATGAAATTCCTCCCTTCAAAGTCAAGGCTGACCCAAGCATCCTGATAAACGATGAAGATTATCCATGGTTACGGCGCAATAAGCAAATGACACAAGCGAAGAAAAAGTGAAGAGTTATTTCCGCAACTATTATGATGATACCATGCCAACTTTGTAACAAACGAGTATGATACCATTGTCCGTTTGTACTATTCAAATTTCAATACTACTTGCACTAACAAAACAAAACAAAACAAAACAAACTTGAAAAATAAATAGCAACAATAAGTATTTTGTTGTAAGTATAAACAAAATAAAATAAATAAAGCAACAAAGAAAATAAATAAAGAAAGTAAAATAAATAAATCAACTCTAAATACAGCAAAAAACAACTTAGAAGTAAACAAAGAAAATAAAATAA
Organism: Secale cereale; assembly: GCA_902687465.1. Taxonomy (NCBI): domain Eukaryota; kingdom Viridiplantae; phylum Streptophyta; class Magnoliopsida; order Poales; family Poaceae; genus Secale; species Secale cereale. Next base: position 877,104,254 of record LR738712.1, on the reverse strand, counting down.
ATAAAGCAACTCTAAATACAGCAAAAAACAACTTAGAAATAAATAGCAACAATAAGTATTTTGTTGTAAGTATAAACAAAATAAAATAAATAAAGCAACAAAGAAAATAAATAAAGGAAGTAAAATAAATAAAGCAACTCTAAATACAGCAAAAAACAACTTAGAAATAAACAAAGAAAATAAAATAAATAAAGCAACTCTAAATACAGCATAAAACAACTTAGAAATAAATAAAGCAAAAAAGAAAAAAAAAATCTGCAGAGAGTCTGGGGGGAGGAATAACTTGTATTTGAGAGTTAAACCGGAGCATGACCTCGTTGGAATTGACCTGTTGCCTGTTCCATTTGAGGAGTTCTATCATTTTTTCAATCAATTGGCCCTCGATAAAACAACGATCACCTGCTACTGTCTGTAAGTAGTACTACTTCTGTCATTAAGTCTCTCTATATAGCTGATCTTCATTGCATGTATTTATAATTATCCTCACTATATTATGCAGATTGAAGATCGTCGAATTGAAGAAAAGACAAGTAGGTGATATTGGGTTTATTAACACATACCTCATAGATGCAACCGAGGTTAAATTGCGTCCCAGCGATACCGAGACCAACTTGCTACGATCGTTGGTGGTAAATGAAAACAAAGATATAATACTCTTTCCTTACAACTTCAAGTGAGTGTTAATGTCTTGTGCATATTTGGTTTCCCTTATATATCAGTCAAGTTTATAGTGATGTAATTGATGATCTCATGCATTCGTGCGCAGCTTCCACTATATTCTCTTAGAGATTAAGCTTGAGAAGGGAATAGTAACTGTCTTCGACTCTAAACGTAAAGATCCCGAGGAGTATGCGGACATGACTCAAATGCTAGTCAGGTAAGTTAAATCGATCAATATTATCCACCATGCATATATATCAGCAACCTCATTTCTGATATCAACTAATTGTTTCCTTTGTCTGGCAGGGCTTGGAAAAAATTCACCAAAAAAGCTCCGGGACTGCCGAAGAAGCTACAATTTAGATACCCGAAAGTAAGTACTATATAGTAGCATGTTCCGCGCGCGCATCTCCTATATCTTGAGCGCTAGTTTCATCAATACCAATTTGGCATTCTTGCTTATCAGTTTGATTGACCTCTATTTCTTGTAAAGTGGTTGTGGCAGGAACCCGGGAATGATTATTGTGGATACTACATTTGCGAGTCCATCCGCCACACGACCTGTGAGCGGGGCTACACTGATGAACAATTTGAAGTGCGTAAGCAATCAATAATATTCACAAATTTATAGCATCATTTCATGTATATATTGACCCCCTACTTCAAATTAGATGTTTCGGATGCGGGATGAACTCCTAACACCAGATCGTCTGCGAGCAATTCAAGAGGAATTGGCGGCATTCTTCCTTGAACACGTGATCGCTGAAGACGGAGAATACTATATGGACCATGCATCCATGTGTTAGGAGATTATTTTTGTAAGAGATAATTATTGTATATATGTGCCCGGTAGTGTCGGATAGATATACGAGAACTTGTTGTTCGACCAATCTCTCGGAGAAGGAGAGATGGTCGATATTACTTCTCTTTGTATGCATATATATATATATGTTGATTATACGAGATCTTCTGTTCCTTCGTTTGCTTAATTAGTAGCTAGCAACTAGCTATAGCTAGCTAGCGTGACTCTAGTCCTCTCTATATACGTATGTGTAGTCTGTAGCGTCGACCAAACACGGACATAAGAGAGAACACTTCTCTCTATTAATTAGCTAGCTAACACAATATATGAAACACCTAAATTAACCCCCAAAACCTAAAACCCCCCTCCCCTTTCAAAAAAAAAAACAAAAACCACAGCCACAGAAATGCTGACGCGTGGATGCCTTTTGGTCCCGGTTGGTACCACCAACCGGGACTAAAGCCCCTCCTGCCTGGACTCGGTGCACAGGCCACGTGGACACCCTTTTGCCCCGGTTCTGGATTGAACCGGGACTAAAGGGTCAGAGCATTAGTACCGATCCTCTTGTCCCGATTTCAGAACCGGGGCTAAAAGGCCCAAATGAACCGGGGCTAAAGACCCTTTATCTACTAGTGTGTGACAGCGTACTCCAAATCAAATACTTTGTGTTAAGTTTATTAATTACTTGATCACCGAATTACAAATACTTAATAATTCAGATTGAAGAGTGTTTAGCTGTCAGATAATAAAAGTTTAGTTGTTAGATTTGAAATGTGCTTAGTTTTTTTGTGGGCAAGTGATTTAAGCATCCTTAGTCGACATGATACAAGTACTTTGTTGTTGGATTTTAGAATGCTTAACTCCCAGATAACAGAGTGTTTACTTAATGGACTTAAACTTAGTTTGTTGCTAGATTACAAAGTGCTTACTTGGCTGATTATACAAGCTTAGTTGTCAGATTTTAAGTGCTTGTATTTTTTCAGTGATTTAAACATGATTAGTTGTCAGATTTTAAGCATTCTTAACTGCTAGATTATAACTGTATACGGAGTGCTTAGTAAACAAGTGCAGCAGTCTATCCAAGAACGTACTCCTGTAAAAACATATGAGACCTTTAATACGTACCCGGTCTCAAGCCGGAACGGGAGGGCGCCATCGAAGCCGGGAAGCCTGGTCACCAGCGTTGGAGCCGCCTCGGCGGCGAGGAAACGGCAGCAGCGTGGCAGGGCAGAGAAGAAGCAGAGGAGGAAGATGAGCCGCAGTGCCATCAGGGGCCGACACACTTGCGCCTCCGTGGTACTGAATTTCCCCAAGAAAACTTGCCTCAGCTACTTCCCCTGTTTCCAACTTATTAGAGCAACTCCAAGGGAGAGACCCATTTGGTCCGTTTTGGTCACCCGGACACAAAACTTGGCCCAACCGGGCGACCCAAATGAACGAGGGTGTCCGCCTGCTGTCCTCCCCGACCCAAACTTGGTCCAGATATAGGAAAATATGGATACGAAGCGGACACAAGCGGACGCTCTCGTTGACCACTGTCGCCTGCTCGTGTCCGCTCCTGGTCCCACCTAGCAGTGCCCCGCCCACGCACCGACCGAGCCGCCTCCCCGCTAAAGCCGCCCGTGCAGCCCACGCCTCCATCCCGTTTCTTCTCATCCGCATCCACACATCTCCAGAACAAGAAAAAAGATATCCCCTTCCATCTCAATCCTACTCCTCGGCCTCCTCTCGCCGCCGGGCCAAGCGTAGCAACCGATCGATCGCTGCTCCATCCATCCATGTCGTCGCTTGCCGTCCGCTGCGGGCTGGAGTGGGAGCTCGACTGGCTCCGGGGCCTCTTCACGGCCGCGGAGCTGGCGGCCGCCGACCTGCTCCTGCAGCTCAACGGGGACTACGAGGTGGCCGCCGCGGCGTCGAAGGCCATGATCTCCCCCTCAAGGAAGAGATCCCCATCAAGGAAGAGCTCGTGCTGCGAGGTCCCCATCAAGGAACAGAAGGAACGGGTCGTCGAGGAGACGGTGCCCTTGCCTACGGCGAGGAGGAGCTGGAGCCCCCGCGGATCGCCAGGGAGACGGCGCCGGCACGGAGGAGGCGGGGCGTCGGTGTAGCTGCTGTCCGCTCTGTCTGCTTTTGGGTTCTTGCGTTGGATGCCCGCAGTGTCCGCCTCATGTCCGCCGCCAAGCGGACATGAGACCCAAACGGACAAAAAAGGGACAAAATCCATATCCGTTTGAGTCCCTGCGTTGGAGTTGCTCTTATCGAGTAACCTCCATCCGTTCCTTCAACTGCTGGTGACTCCTTACTAGTCTGGCAGCTGGTCTATGTCACGGGTCAGATCAAAGGCTCCTTCGTGAATTTCGAGTCTGCTAGATCAGGGGCTCCTTTCATTCACTAAAGTTGCCATCCTCGCCGTCACTAAACTCGTCATAAAAAAAAGTCCGGAGTTGCCACGTGTTCGTGTCATACGTGTTATACTTATCAGAGTTCTTTTATTCAATGGCACCTCAAACCAATCAGAGACCAAAGAAAATCTAGCCAATCTAGCAGGCTCGTCACCAACTTTATTTGTTTCTCTATTACAATACTCGAACCTAGGAATAAGAAAATCGCAAGCAAAATGAAAACAATCGTCAATGACCGCAGGCCGTCCTCCATCCTTCATGGTATCAATCACCACCATGTTGTCCGAATTAATAATAACTAGCCCGCGCATTTGACCAGCTAGATTTGTTACATATTATATGTTGATTTTTTTACAAGATATATAGTCGACTACTATTTCAGATATAGCCAACATACATGCTTTGTGGTAAGATTATTTAGCTTTGGTAAACATACATCCTTCCACTGATTTTATTGCGTTGACGGTATTTTATTGCGGGATTTGTGTTGATGGTAAAGAACATTGACCGAGATCATTGGAATTTTCGGATCACTGTATAGCCCATAAGATTTGTGGGTTTATATCGGGCTTTTCCTCTTCCACTCTTCCTTGCCATTTCTGTCTATGCTTCACGGAAGGGGAGGCTACTCTTCCCGTTCTGCTGAAGCATGTCCGTTTGAGGCTCACAACAGTCTGATGAGCGGCGCTTCCGAACATATGGAAGACATGTCATGGGAATTGGGCTCCACCGCGGCCAGCAATAAGACTAGGTTAGAATAGACTAGCCTAGTCCTATATAATTTATTTGAAATGTTTTCATCCGATTTATATGAAAATCATTCGGTTTGCATGAAATTTGTCCAAATATTTGAAACAAGGTTTAAAATGTATGTGGGTAGATTTAGATGGCATACTCCCACATCAGTCTCCATGGACTAGTCCCTCCAACCATGGATTGATGCGATGTCCGGTTTGCAGGTCAGTGTCAAAGATGCCCTAACAACACAAGTTTATCGCTGATGAGTCCAACCAATAACGGCAGAACATGAGTTTTCACTCTGGACAAGAAACAAGGCTCCAGCCGTCATCTTGCAAGTGGATCATCCGCTAGTCGGACCAGCCAGTACTCATGCCAGGCAGGAGTGGCCTAGCAGATGGGTGAAACATCGGTGTGATATTCATAGCAAAAGAGGTCTAGAGACTTTGGGTTCGCTACAGACACATCCATGTGCTAGGGTTTGCCACGCCGCTTCACATCCTCAGACCTGTCTCAAACGTACAAAGAGAGGGTAAAAACGTGGAATACACTCTAAACACCCTTGTTGTTGTATGAAGTAAATTCTCCGGGAGTCATAGAACTTGCACGCGACGGCCAGTTTGCGGCATAAACCCATAAAATATGTGTTTCTAGTCATCTAATTTGTCCTCTGGTTCATATATGGTGCTCTCAATCGTATCCGAAACCCACGCACACGTGGTGTGCCAACGTTCGCTCGGGGGGGGGGGGGGG
>LR738712.1:877078095-877098841 GCA_902687465.1 Secale cereale | reverse complement strand
GGGGGGCACTATCAGGGGCTAAGGATTATCCACAAAAACATTTTTGTAACCCTTGTATTTTATTTATTTACACGGAACACTCTCAAATAAAATTAAACCAAACTTTTATTTGAACCCTTTCATTTTATTTGCGCGGAAAATTCTCAAATAAAATTGAAAACCGGGGACGTGCTGGGATTCAAACCATCACCTGCTGCGATTAGCAGCGTTTGCATAACCACTCGACGAACTGATGTTTGACGATTAGTATGCACAATTAGGTACATATTATATGGACATTACGAAGAAAGTAGAAATTAAAAAGGGAAAAGCTGTGCAAAAAAGGGATAGCCCTGGTTCAAATTTATGACCTCCTCACTAGTTCGCCACATGTTTAATTAAAGAGATATACACAATTTACCTTCTATATTCTTTTTTTCTATGTAAGAAAATAACTTATATTCTAGATATATTTTTTGGACAAATCACTAAACTTGTGTTTGAATTTGAATAATATTACATTTGAAAATTTAGATGAAAGAAAATATAGTGCAAAATGAATGTACATATTTTTTTGGACAAATCAAATAAATTTTTGTTTAAATTCAAATAATTTTAACTTATAACATCTGGTGCAAAATGAATGCACGTAATTTTTTGGACAAATCAACGGAAATTGTGTTTGAATTCAATTCTCTAAATCTAGATAAAGGAAAATATTGGTCAGAATGCATGTACGTAAAATTTTCAGACAAATGGACTACTTTTTTAATTTAAATAATTACAATTTTAAAAACAAAGATAAAAGAAGATATAGTGCAGCATAAATGTACGTGAATTTCTTTAGTGGATTTTCTTAATTCGAATAATTTTAAATTTGACAATCTCGATAAAAGAAATAAAGTTTAGTTGCTCAAACAGAATGATCCCACTCTCCCCGTGATAATGTGCATATGCCATGGTGAATTTGTATTCCCTTCGCAGTTTTCTTAAATATAACAGAATTAATAATAACATGCACATGATCATTTTTATTTCCCACATGAACTTTTTTTTGAAATGCATGAAGATTTTTTAAATGCAACTTACGTTTTTTAATTACATAAAAAATAGAATGTATTTTTAAATGTCACGTACTTTTTTCACAACGTATGAATTTTTTTTAAACATCAAAAAAATAATATTAGTTGTTTTCTTACATCAATTTATTCATGTGAGGAATAACATGACATGTTTTCAGTTTTCATTTTTTTTCCTTTGTTGGGCTGAGCGAACATTGTATTAAAGAACATTTCGTTTGTGAGTTTGACATCAATTTATTCTTGGTCGAGTGGCTAGTGCAGTTATCTTTTAGTGTGGAGGGTGTCCGTTCTGAGTCTCCAGGCCCTATTTTTTTATTCCTCTTTCTTGAAAGACAACATGCGCCGACATGTGTGTAATTAAATAAAAATGTAGGGTGTATTTTGCAAAAGAAAGATAATGTGTGGCTCACCCAACGTCTCACCACTCACAGCCACTAACATGTGGCCATGTGGGTCATATTCATGTTGGCACGTCACGTGAGCACAAGATACGACCGGATATGGAAGAAGTGACCGTATTTGCACGCATTGGCGAGTTATGTGACCGCTATTATGTATTTTGCAAATTTTAGCACTAAACTTTACATCAGATACAAGTTCTATGACTGTCACTTGTATTACCTTTATTTGTATGTACGTTCACGATCAAGTCGCTGCAATTACACGTGCATCTTTTCATTCATCGAGTTCCATTGGCCCATCCTTCTCGTCAAGAATCTTGTCCACGGGAATAATTCCTTCCTCGGTTGCCTAGCTAGGGGGCCGTTTGGTTCGAAGGCGGGGATGGATGTCCTGAGGGTTTCCCTGTCCGCCTTGTTAAGGGTAGCCAGTTTCATTCGTTTGGTTGGGAGGATAAATGGTGATTGGGGATAACCAGTTTTATGTTTGGTTTGGAAGGATGACAAGTGGATGGGTTATTCACTACCTCTTAGGTGAGAATACGATGTACAAAAGATGAAAAGAAAGAACTGAGCATGTGTGTGACGACCTTGCATGGTGTCACGTTAGTTTGTTTTTCTTTCAATTGAAGTAGTAGGGCCGAGTCGTGCTTCTTTTACGGCGGGCTAGTAGCTGCATGTCCGGCCTTGATCCATAGGACGTGGGATGGCACGTTCGGAGAGGGCATGGTTATCGGATCGCACGTCTGTCACGCAAGAAAAACAAGGGAAGCCATCGCCTGATGCGAAATCGCCGCCGCCGCCTACTTTCCGTTCACGAGCGAGAAAGAAAGGGAGGGCGAGAGATAAGAAGAAAATGTTTCGAGAGGTGACGAGAGCAGGTGGCTGCCATCATCCGCGAGATTTTGGTGGACGAGGCCAACCAGTTTTTTTAAAATCAGTACAGACGCAAGCGCTCATATACACGCGCATACACTCACCCCTATGAACGCATACACGCACACGCTACCCCTATGAGCACCTTCGAAAAACTGAACCGGCACCGTAGGCGCCTCATCGTCGACGGGAACGTCTCCTTCCACTGAAAGCGCATCGTCAAAAATCCTGAAGTAAATATAGGAATAATGCGAGCACCATGATTTGAACTCTGGTGGGTTGGGGATACCATTGTCCACCTAACCATCTCAACCACAGGTTGATTCGCAGGCCAACCAGCTTTTGACGAGAATATTCTGAAAATCTGGTTATCCCCACACACTCTATCCCCTCAACCAAACGCGTGGTACCATCCGAAAAGCTGGCTATCCCTCAACCAGCTATGGATGGCCAACAAACCAAACGCCCCCTAGGTGGATGTTGGAAATTTCCACCATTCGTCCACAGCTCGACATATGCACGTCCCGTCAATCCATGTCATGCAATAATCGAACCGGAACGTGACCCTCTTGGGCCCGGCACCTTCGTCGCCGCGTCCGAAGCGATCAGCTGGGAGATGGACGCCGGATGAGACCTACGGCGACTTGCAGTTCGTCGGCTCTTTCTCGCAGATCAATCAACCACGAAGCAATCTGGAATGCTCGTACCGAGAAAAAAAATGCAGAATTTTAATTCCCCTGGTTGCTGGTCAGAGGTCGCATCTTCCAGTTAATCTTCGACCGTTCATATCGGAAGAATTCATTCATCCGGAGAGTGCCAATCATACGGCCGTTGGCTGCAGCAATTTCTCCCTTGCTGCACGTTCAAAATTGGCGTGGGGATGCTCCGCGCGAGCCTGCATGCGATCGTGACGGCAGCCTGAGCTGGACCGCCGCACGCTGCCCCACCATGCCCGCCATCGTTCCTCACCGCTGTTCGCTCCTGTCACTGATTTGCGGATTCTAGACTATTAGCTAGGCTTTTTTTTAATGAACAATAGAAAATTTTAAAATTTACGGGAAGATGTTTATGGGAACCAAAAAAGTAGTTATGTTAAAATTCTGGTAAATTATATACAATCAGCCCGTAAAATGACTTTTAGGCAAAGTTTTTTAGGGGAACTATTGGAGTTGCTCTCAACACTCTGAAACTTTCAAATAAAAGTTTAGCCTTTTAAACTTTAACGAGAAAAACTATTTGGATTTCGTCAGATTTAAAATTTAAGCCGGCCATCTAAACTAAAAAATATATAAATTTATTTTGGACAAATTGAACTAACAAATTTCATAAGACAAAGAGTCCAGAGTAAGGGTCGCTGTCAGAGTATCTATCTACAATGATGCGACATTAACATTTTTCTACACGTGCTGACATATTATTTTTAACACAGTACATATGCAAGCGCTCAGATATACGCGCATACACTCATGCATATGAACGCACACAAGGACAACCTACACCTATGAGCATCTCCGAGAGATCGAGCCGACATATCATCTTGAGATTTACAAAGTCAACATAGGCTCCTCGTAGTCGATGGAAACATATCTTCCCGTTGAACGCGCATCACCGAAAATCTTGAAATAAATCCAGGAAAATGCGAGAACGATTTTGGTAACTGAACAGATATAGAGACAAAGAGAGAGAGAGAGAGGAAATTGCTTTTACTAGTTTGAGTGATCCATTCACGCGACTGAATGATTGATTGTTTTAAGGGAATGTGTTGGTTGTACCCCAGTGTACCCTCTATTCCCATCATCCATTTTTGCATCAAAGCTCATGCGAAATAACTTTTTCCTTTTTTGTGTACCCCAAACAAAAGAACATTTGAACTTGGAACTTTGCAGATTAACATAACACAAGTACTGCCATGTGCAGAAAAGTTTTTGGATTTTTAGGCGCAACATGATTTTTTTAAATGATGCAACTCATTTGAAATTTGAAATTCGACAAATTTATCTTTCATAAAAAAAACTTAGAAACATTTTATACAACGAGTGACAATTGTGTATGGTTGATATGCAAAGTGTCAAGGTCAAATGTTCTATAGTTTGGAAGGACAAAAAAGATAAATTTCTATATATGGATAGCTTGACGCTAACTGAATGGTCTAGATACAAGGTACACTGGTATGGGGTAAAAAAATTCTCACTCTTTTAAGCTTGTTTTATTCTCCATACGCTTTCACAATGTCATTTATTGTTCTATGCAAGTGTAACTTTATATTATTATAAGTATGCGTGCTTTCATATGAGCATTAATCGCTAGAGAAAATATTAAACAAATTCGATGAAAAAAAAGACCTCGTACAAGGAGAGTATAAGAAGAAATATAGTTTCCTGATAATTCATCTTTAAACCCGGGCTCCTTTGCTCGTTGGTAAATGACATTCGAGGAGCTCGTGAGAAAAAAAGAAGGCAAAATGAGCTTTGGCTGGTGCGTTTTTTCAAACTTCCTCACATGCCAATTTTTTTTTGCTGAGAGCAACTCAAATGCCAAACACCATCAAATTTGGCACGGGCATCACACATTCGAGCATCTTGCATGAAAAAACTTGTTTTTTCGGTACTTTTTTTACTTTACCGTTCATTCACAGGAGCAGCTGGACCCAGGAGCTAAAATTTGACAAATTTTTAAAATGATACAACTCATTTGAAATTTTTAAAATGATACAACACATGCTAAAATTTGACAAATTTATTGTTCTATGCAACATGAATTTTTAAAATGATACAACTCATTTGAAATTTGACAAATTTATGTTTCATCGAAAAAACTTAGAAACATTTTATACAATGAGTGACAATTGTGTATGGTTGATATGCAAAGTGTCAAGGTCAAATGTTCTATAGTTTGGAAGGAACAAAAAAGATAAATTTCTATATATGGATAGCACGAATCTTGACGCTAACTGAATGGTCTAGATACAAGGTACACTGGTATGAGGTACAAAAAATCCTCACTCTTTTAAGCGTGTTTTATTCTCCATATGTTACACAGTATCATATATTGTTCTGCGCATGTTGTATACGTGTGCATGCTTTCATATTAGCATTAATCGCTAGAGAAAATATTAAACATATTCGATGAAAAAGACCTCGTACAAGGAGAGTATAAAAGCATCTACAGCAGCGCCTCAGGAAGGCCTCCTCAGGCGAATTTTTCGCGCCGGCGCCGAAAAAACGGCCCATCGCGCCCCCAGGAGCCCGAATTTCGCCGGCCTGGGCCGAAAACAGCGCTGGCGGACCCAGGCCGAACCCGGCGCGCTGGTGGGTGCCCGGGGGCGCCGGGGCGAACTGTTTTGGCGCGAAAAAGTCGCGGGCCAGCCGCGTCAGCGACACGGCGGCTCGTCTTCCCCCAACTGCCTCGGTTCCCGTGGGGAATCAATGGCAAGGCTGCCGCCGGTCAGCCTTGCCATTGATTCCTCACGTGCGGCGCGTCACGGGACAGCGCGCCGACGCCTCCCCTCCCTCACACACGCGTACACACGGGCGCGGAGCGGCTATATAGCCGGTGGCCTCACTCGCCTGTGCCCACACCAGCCTCGCCCCCTCGCCGCCGCCCAGCCCCTCCCTCTCCGTCTACCTCTCCCGAGCGCCGCCGCCCAGCCCCTCGCTCTCCCTCTCTACCTCTCCCGAGCCCGTCGCCATGGCATAGCGTTTCCCCGGAGACGAGGCGGCGGCCAATGGCTTCGGCCGCCGTTCACTCCGCGAACAGGAGTCCTGGCTCCTGTTCCAGGCGAACATCCCGACGTCGCCGGACATGCGCGCCGGGCTGACGGGGTGGAGACTCAGCGACGGGGGAGTGCCCATTCCCCCATTGCCCGACGCCATGGCGAAGCCCAAATAATTCGCCGAGGAGGTCGAGGTCGTGCGCGCCTCCCTCACAGACGCCGAGCTCTCCCTCCCCCAATACGCCGCCGACAACCACGCGGCTTGGGCGGCATATTTCGAGCGCCGCCAGCAGTAGCGCTTGGCGTCCACCAACGGCGCGCCGGTGGTCGGCGGCGTGAAGAACAGCGAGGGGCGCCACCTGTGGTGGGGCGTCCCCGGCCGCACACTCGAGGGCGTGCTCACGTACCTCGACGGCGGCAACGACCCGCCGTTGGCGTACCCGGCGAGGGTGGCCGCCCCGGCGCAGCACCGACGCGTCGGGCCATGGGCGCCACGGAGGTTCGGGTCCTCCTCCTCTTCTTCCTCCTCGCGATCTTCATCGCACTCCTCCGGCACTCCGGCCCTGCTCGGCGTCAAGGCCGAGCCCGCGACGGAGACGCCGCTCGGCCGGCGCACTCGCAGCGCCGCCATCGTCATCAACGAGGGCGGCCGGCGCGCCTCCTCGTCGGCTCCTCCTCCGCGTTTCGTCAAGCCAAAGACGGAGCCGGAGCTCGCGCCGGTTAAGAAGGAGTCGGCCGCGCCGGTGAAGACGGAGCTCGACGACGACGACGCGGCCCTGGAATGGACGCGCAGGGACTCCATAGCGATGGAGAAGGAGCGGCGGGAGAAGGAGAAGGAGAAGGAGCGCCAGTGCACCGCCCTGCGCCGCTTCGCGGAGCGCCGACGCGGCCGCGACGAAGGCGGAGTCGTCGTCATCTACGACAGCGACGGCGACGACGACGACGCGCCGCCACCAGTCCGCCATGGCGACGCCGGGCAGGGGTCCAGCAGGGGCGCCCGCGTCAAGGAGGAGAAGGCCGACGACGACGACTTCAGCCAGTTTTTTTTTAATTAGTTTAATGAAAATCCGCGAACTTCGCCGAACTGTGCCGAAATTTAACGTGTTTGGCCGAAATTTAACGTGTTTTTAGCCGAATTTCGCCGAACTATGATATACATTTTTTAAACGCGCCTGGGGACGGCCCTGGGGTCGGCGGCTGGGACCAACTCGCCCCCAGCCCCAATTTTTGCGCCGGCTCACCCCAGGCGGCGCTCTTAGGCGCCCCTGGGGCCAACGGCTGGAGATGCTCTAAGAAGAGACATAGTTTCTCGGGTTTTTGTCACGAGCTCCCCGAATGTCATTTTCCCGATACAAGGTACTAGGAGAGTATAAGAAGAGATATTCGAGGAGCTCATGACAAAAAGAAAAGGCAAAATGAGCTTCGGCCGGTGCACTTTTTCAAACTTTCTCACATGCCCTTTTTTTTTTGCTGAGGGCAACTCAAATGGCAAACACCATCAAATTTTGCACGGGCATCACGCATTTGAGCATCTTGCATGAAAAAAAAATCAAGTTTTTTGGTACGTTTTGATTTTACTGTTCATTCACCGGAGCAGCTAGACCCAGGAGCTAAATCGCCGCGCGTCCCATGGTTTCTCCACATTTTTTTGCTTAAGCTGTACAGCCTTTGGGCTGCTGGGTCTGGACTATAGACGAGAGCCAAGGTCAAGATCGCAGGCGGCGTGGGAGAATGGATGTCTGTCGAGTCGGCAACTGCGGCATGAAGGAAGAATAGTATGACCGCGTCGTCCATATAAGCTAAGCCCATGAAGCGCCTCCCAGGACTAATCAGCAGGCAATCGGCAATGGGTTTACTACATTCTTCCTCCTCCCGCTCTGGCGTAGCCTGGGTGCTGCTGCTGCTCTGCTTGTGGACGCTGTCGTTCAGAGCACACGGAGGAGGAAATAGCAAGGTAATTAATCTACATGTTTCAGCAGTAACTACTAGTTTAACTGATTAGTTAACTGTGGAGAGCTAGCTAAGCTAATTAACCGCCTGCGTGTGTGCGTGCGTGCGTCTCTAGCTCTACATAGCCTACCTAGGTCATGTGAAGCATGGGCATCCCGACCATGTGGTGGCTTCGCACCATGATCTGCTCACCACTCTTCTTGGAAGGTATGTTCTCTACGGCCTTTGCCTGCCTTCGTATGGTAACAAAAAACTAATTAAACATTGGTTTATTTTAGCAAGGAAGGATCTTCGGCCTCCGTGGTGTACAACTACAAGCATGGCTTCTCAGGGTTCGCCGCCATGCTCACCGCAGAGCAAGCAAAACAACTTGCTGGTTGGTGGGCAGTCGTTGTTAAATTGACTTGTCAATTTTGCTTGCATAATTGCATGTGTTGAATGTTGAATAATTGTCATGTGATGCGATGTATGCAGAGTTTCCGGAAGTAATCAGTGTCCAACCGAGTAAAAGGCACACGCCAACCACTACACGGAGCTGGGACTTTCTTGGGCTCAACCACCAGATGATGGGCAGTGATATGCTCCACGGAAGCAACCCTGGAGGAGAGGACGTGATCATCGGGGTGATCGACACCGGTTAGCATTTAAATTGATTAATCAGCACTGCAGTGCACTCATGAGTCATGAGTTCGTGAGCATGCTTCTTTTTTTTCCTTTTGAAAACATGTCATGTCATGCCATCATATTAATTAATCAGGGATCTGGCCGGAGTCGAGAAGCTTCAGCGACGCAGGGTACGGGCCGGTACCGTCAAGGTGGAAAGGGAAGTGCCAGGTCGGACACGACTGGGGCAGGAAGAACTGCAGCCGTAAGATCATCGGCGCACGGTTCTATAGCGCAGGAGTTCCTGACCAGTTCCTCAAGACGGACTCGCTCTCGCCCCGGGACCACAACGGACACGGCACACACTGTGCGTCCACAGCAGCAGGCTCGATCGTGGAGGCAGCCAGCTTCCACGGCCTTGCTAAGGGGGTAGCGCGGGGAGGTGCGACGCGTGCTCGCATTGCGGTGTACAAGTCCTTCTGGGGCCTTGGCTACGGGGACACGGCGACCGTGCTCGCAGCCATCGACGATGCGATCCATGATGGGGTGGATGTGTTGTCGATGTCCTTCGGTGTTGATGAGAACTCGTTCGGCGTCCTGCACGCGGTCCAGAAGGGGATAACCGTCGTGTATGCGGGGGGCAACGAGGGGCCAAGGCCACAGACGGTCAAGAACGGTGCGCCGTGGGCTATCACCGTCGCGGCAAGCAAGATTGACCGGTCGTTCCCGACGGTGATCACGCTGGGAAACAAACAACAAATAGTGGTACGTTTCTATTCACACGCAACTGAGGGCCTATACTTCACTTACGGGTCTTATTTAGGATTTCTGGTATTTGTAGCGCAATAATAATTAAGAAGCGATCTCAAAAAAATAAATTTAAGAAGCGAACAAACTTTTTTTTTCTTGCAGGGACAGTCTCTCTATTACCGAGCGAAGAATTCGTCAAAGAGCAGCAGTGGTTTCAAAGGTCTTGTGGTTCCAGTGAGGTAAGTGAATCAAATGATATTTGTTTGTTTATGAACCTTTTTGCGTGGTTAGATTTCGTACACATTATTGTTCTTTCGCCATCGCTACCCTAACAAAAACACAATTATAGTGGGCAACTCTAAATCCGATAGACTTTTCGCAGTCATTATTCTCACCCTGTCGCTATCCTATAAATTAAATCAAAACACAATTTTCTTCTTACAACTCTTTTGTAGTCAACTCAATCTTTTCTTTTCGAAAACCTTTACCTCTGCATTGATTGATGCACACAGCCATAGCAACTCGACCTAAAGAAAACAATATACACTACTGTAATTGACTCTTACCTTGTGTATTTTAGTTGTGACATGGATATTCTCAATGGCACGGACGTGAAAGGGCAGATCCTGTTCTGCACCATGCAGCCAGGGGATCAAGATGTGTTCCAGCAGGCGTCACGGTACGTCCGAGATGGCGGGGGGTCTGGTGTCATCTTTGCCCAGTATACCACGGACCTGAGCTTCACAGCCCTAGACGCCTGTCAGGGCATAGCCTGCGTTCTCGTGGACCTTGAAATTGGAAAGAAGATCGCCGGCTACATGGACGACGCAAGGTATATATGCACAAAAAGTTTTGTTTTTGTGCAATGAGAGTCTGAGTTGGGTCAAGGTGGCACACAAGCGCCCTTCTGATCGTTGGAGAGAACTTTCTTGTTTTGTTTTCCGAGCAGCTCTCCGATGGTGAAGATCGAACCGGCGCGCACCATCAAGGGGAAAGAGATACTGTCACCAAAAGTGGCCATGTTCTCCTCGAGGGGTCCGTCGCCTGATTACCCCGCCATTATCAAGGTATACATGCCAGTCGCTAAGCTAAAATGTACTCCCTCCGTAAACTAATATAAGAGCGTTTAGATCACTACTTTAGTGATCTAAACGCTCTTATATTAGTTTACAGAGGGAGTACTGTACTTAGGGATGCTCCATGGCAACACAGGCCATCTCAGTGTGTTGATACATCTTTTAACAGCCTGACATAGCGGCGCCTGGAGTCAACATCTTGGCGGCGAAGGAAAATTCTTACGCAATTTTGTCCGGGACGTCAATGGCAGCCCCACATGTAGCAGGCGTTGTTGCCCTGCTGAAAGCTCTTCACCCAAACTGGTCTTCTGCTGCAATCAAATCAGCCATCGTCACCACCGGTAATAATTAAGCACGCAGCAATGCCCACCAGTAACTTTGTACGTGGAGGCAGGCATACGCGAACCATAATTTCATCTGTTTTTGTTGCTTTTGCATGGTAATGAAGCCCATACAACCGATGAGCACGGAATGCCGATACTTGCGGAAGGGTTGCCTCGGAAGATTGCAGACCCGTTCGACTATGGAGGCGGCAACATCAACCCTCGTGGGGCGGCTGATCCGGGCCTGGTTTACGACATTGATCCGCAAGATTACGATAAATACTTCCGCTGCACCATCGTCAAGAGGGCCTCCGTGCACTGCAACACGACGGGAATGCTATCGGCATACCACCTGAACTTGCCGTCCATCTCGGTTCCCAACCTAAGGATTCCAGTCACCGTGTCAAGGACGGTGACAAACGTTGGGGATGTCGATTCCGTGTACCATGCTGAAATACAGAGCCCTGTTGGAGTAAGGATGGAGGTTGATCCTCCTGTACTCGTGTTTGATGCGATGAATAAGGTTCGCACGTTTCGGGTGAAACTATCACCTAAGTGGAAGCTACAAGGGGACTACACTTTTGGCAGCCTTACCTGGGGTAATGACCGGAAGGTGGTGAGGATTCCAGTTGCGGCCCGGATTACAATTCAGGATTTCTATGCGGATGTTGCATAATTAATTGGGCAAAACATGCAAACATAATATAATATTACATGATTGCATGATTATTCACTTTCACATGCACATGCTTATGATTATGTGTCACCATGTTGACGCATGAGAGATGCTACTAGTGGTCTTATGAACACGACTCAACTTCCTCGACAAGAAAATCTTTAAACTCTCATTTACTTTGCTTTATTTTCGGTTATGCAAAAATAAAGGACCGCTTCATATACCATCATCTACTCATTACCACATAAGAACTGCTAACACAAGTAGGCTCTTGATTTTAGTTTATTGAGGAGGAGAGACTAGGCGATACCTCTACGCATGAGGGTCCAACAATTAGCTGGCCATTATAGGGATTGGAGCAAGTAATAGGCGGTCGTGTAGTCCATGAGCAAAAAATAATAACAAAGCCATTTCAAACGACCAACGGGTGGTGGTGGGAGGGAGGAGCGAGATGATGGCTTGAACAACCAATGAATGCCATCACCATGCAACTGCTATTTGCGGCACGACAGGGCCCACCACCAACACACAGAAGGCCCACACGACAAATGTCACACGCGAGCGGGGACAAACTCATGGCCCACCAACAACAACATAGACATGATACTGTAGCTATTATAAATAGTATAACGGATTGAGCTACGACTCCTCACAGCGTTCCAGGCCGTCTGGGCCTTTGTCCGATATCTCTTGGGTTGCCGCTATGTAGACTCATCTAGGCCCATTGTACTTAATTGGGCTAGAAGTGCGAGTCGAGCCAGACTTGGGCTTCTGGTGGGCACTGGCCGATCTCCGTTGTGAGCCTTCCGCTCTTCTCTTGTGGTGAAAGAAGCAGCACGGACGCCGTCGATGGATATAGCTACACCATGTTCCAGTGAAAAAGCTTACCTTGATGGTAGAAGCATTTTACTACCCTTCTTTCTTCTACTAATGGAGGTTAACTCATGCGTCCTCCCTTTATCGGTTAGATTGTATGAGGCGATAGCATTGGTGACAACGGGCGTGAGGGCCTGATGGTCTGCTTGAAACTAACTCACGTGCGTAAGAAACGAATTGATAGCCATAACCTTGCATCTATTTCTGTTTGGGTTCACCATTGCAACTATGCAAAGACGGCGCGGGTGTGAAGTTCGTAAGGATCCGAGCTCCTTCTCCATGAAACATTATTGTAATGGAACTGCCACCGAGCCACGCCCCCCAAGCCAGTTTGCATTTGCATCCATGCTGCGTTACACAAGCCTCCTCGACACGCCATGTGCCTTCACACCAATCCCTCCCATCCCGCAATAGGCATGCCTGCGAGATAGGTCTATTAGCCTAGTGAATTGCTCCCAAGGCACTACACCAAGTTCAGTGAATTGCTCCCAAGGCACCACACAAAATATTCATCGGATGAAGCTTTATATTCATGATACAATAATTTCAAACACTCATACCTAGTAGATATATTTGTACAGCATTAATTATGTTATTTATTTCTATTTTTGTATTAAAATGGATGAGCATGGCAACATGCGGCCTTCATACTCTAGTATACTAAAGAAAGGCCCACCCACGGCCTCACCCCCTTTACACACACTTATATTGTACTTGTTCATATCAAAATAGTATAAAATATCTTGTATTGCGCAACGAAGAGATAAATATAAGATAAAAAGTACTCCCTTTGTCCGAAAATACTTATCATCAAAATGAACAAAAAGGGATGTATCTAGAACTAAAATACATCTAGATACATCCCTTATTATTTATTTCGATGACAAGTATTTCCAAACGGAGAGAGTATAAACTTAACACGTTCACACGCCCTAACATAATGCCCTACCGCCTGGGGTAACGGCTGAATCTTGAACCCAAGACCTTGTTTCTCATACGGCCGTATTGAACTGAACTACGTGCACCAACATCTTGTCCAATCAAGATCTGAACTGAGGAAAAAAGAGATTGGCAATATATTTTACCCTTTTACCGAAAAAGATGGGAAATATATTTCAATGCTCCAGCCAACTTTCTCCCTTCGTTCCGATGAATAGGGCGTATTTCGTTTCATCGAAACAAGATACTTTGACCAACAATTACTCTTTAAATATTTGATTTATGTGATACAAAATGAAATCACTATCATAAATATTTGATTTATGGGAGTACTACTTTTAAAATAAGAATCTAGTGGCACAAATTCCAAGTCATATGACCTTGTATTTGTGGAGTAACTATTGCTCAAATGCACGTCTTAACGAAACAAAATACGCCTTACTTTTAGGAATGAAAATACTGTAGTACTAGTACTTTCAAGTAGAGTAAAATACATTCATGGTCACTCAACTTGTATCAAAAGCTCACTTTGGTCACCGTACTTAAGAATATAGTTAATACGATCACTATATACGACTTGAGGTGATTCTACGGTCACTGCCTCACCGTATAGCTTCGTATTTTACTCCATTGACCGGTCAAATGTCACCGGACCTCTCTACCTTTACGTGGGTCCGACATTTCAGCAGAAAAAAGAAATAAAACACTATGCTTCGCAGGGGAATCGAACCAAGGATCAGTCGCAGCACCGCAGGATCAAGGTGTGCACAATTTGTAGCGGCCGCGTGCGTGCGTGCATGCATGCGCTATCGTGCGCGGGCGGGACGGGGCTTCCTACTCCCTTTGCATGCCACCCCAGGGCGCGCCACTCTACTCCATGCCGCACGCCATCGCCACATTCACTCCGACGAGCCCGGCCACTATAGCCGCATGCATTACGGCAGTCGTTAGAGTTAAACATCAGACTGCAAGTGGGACCGTCCGCGGGTTGCCCACTTATGTCCGCAGCGTCCCGCTAAATTATGCGGGCTTTGCCGGCTAGTTCACAACGACGATGGAGATTAAGCGGCGTCCGCATAAGCCGAGATAAACCCACATAACGCGTACACTTGAGATGAACCACGTGTGGTGCTAGTGCAGGTCGTGAATGGCGGCAACGCCCGGTCCTACAATATTGTGGCGCACCTAGCTTAGCCAAGCGAGAGTGGAGTGGGGTCGACAAGCGTGTACGCACGAGCGCGATCCATAGCACATTGTGCAACTGATTTGCACTGGCGGCCGGGCAGCGGGCCTCTTGCAAACCTCTTCTCCATGGGCGTGTGACGGCAGGCAGTACACCTTTGTTGCTACAGTGGTGTACATCGGTCAACAGTACAATTTCTGCTACAGTCAAGGAAGACTACTCCCGTCATGACCTGGGCCCAGGCCCCCCAGGCCTGGGGTGTAGCTCCGCCACTGACGGCAGGAATCGGACGGAACAGTGCCTTCGCCGCGGCAGAGCGGGGCAACGTATGGACGCAGAGCTAGCGGTGGAGCTCCAGCTGCCGCATGCCTCGGCCTCACCCACGTCGTAATCGCTCAACGTCTCCGGCACAAGCAGCTGAGACCGGTGTGCTCGCTTGAACATGGCAATGTTCCCGTTCATTGGCATGCACGCCGCACGCGCAGCCGCATAGGCCTTAGCTCAACAACATGGACACCAACACCATGATGAGCACGGCGAAGGTTCACACACCTGGGCCTTGTTGCCCCGCAGCGTTCGCCCTGCCACCGGCGGCACGTAAACGATACGCACGATGGCGACAGCGCCGAGGACGTGCACCACCAGGAGGATGTCGTCACGAGGTCAAGGTGCGACATCGTATTGTCGCTGTTCTTCGGCGGCGTTGCCATGCGTTTAAGTGTGTTGTGTGCGTGTTCTGTGAGTACATGGTTAACACGAAGTTGCGTTTTTTTATTGATGAATTAAAAAAAGTTGTGTGGGCACAGTTGTTAGCGTACGTGGGTTTCAACAGATGATCGCTGGTTCAATTCTCCTGCAACGCATAGCGTTTTTCATTGACATACGGGCCCCACACAGGTAGAGAGTGAGTGATGTAATGTTTGACCAGTCAACATAGTAAAATACGAAGCTATACGATAAGCCAGTGATTGTATAATCACCTCGAGTCGTATATAATGACTGTATTGACCGTATTCTTAAGTACAGTGACCAAAGTGAGCTTTTGACACAAGTTCAATGACCGCGGATGCATTTTACTCTTTCAAGTATGTATGTAGACACCACGTACGTGTGGTAAGTGTAGCAATCATAGAAAGGACCGTAAGTACACAAAATAAGGAAACGGGGAATAATGGAATATCACGCGCGTACTACCGACCTGTGTGTTTTTCGTGCTGGCAATGATGCATGCTACTGCTAGGGCGAGTTGCGTCGGCGGCAAGGGATTACCCGTTGGCGCGCGGCAGCCGGCCGGCGGTTGGGAGCGGGCACCGCACCGCACGGAGAGTCTGCTACGCCACGAAAGCATCATGTGCCCGGAGATAGCGTGATCATGGAAAGGTGCAAGCACGTAGCCAGCCACGCTCACAGGGCCACACCCACTCACACCACCCATATATACCAATAATTAATATTCGATCACCATGCACACATCACATGCTTAGTTGATCCCATTATGGAGAATCATATACACCATCACTAAACCGTTCGATGGATCATCACCATGCACCCTGCCCCTCCACCTTTTGGTCCCTAATATATACTCCCTTCGTTCGGAATTACTTGTCTCGGAAATAGATGTATCTAGAACTAAAATACATCTAGATACATCCATTTCTGCGAGAAGTAATTCCGAACGGAGGGAGTATATATCCCCTGGCAGGATAGATGGTCGAAGAATCTACGTATTTCCTCGATGCATTTGCTATTTATATGGTGACGACAAAAAAAAAATCACCGCGCGTCAGGGCATGTACAATGGTGGCATAGGAATACAGATGCCCCATGATAAAAAGTAGTTTGAGGCATCTACATTTCACTTCAACATTTTCAGATTTTGACATCGAACCACACTTTTTCACTCCAAACACCTGCCTCCTGCAGAGGATCCCGCTTCCCTATCCAAACCTACTTTATCTGTTATCCGATCATACATGGCATGTGAGGCATCTCCCTGGGACTATGCATTGTACATGCCCTTAGTCGCCTCCTTTCTTGCTCGACGCCTGGAATACGTACGATTTCCTGGAAAGTCTTTGAGCGACTTTTCCGGTCAGAAATGGCGACCGATCACTATCCCTACATAACGGTCTCATGGCCTACAGCTACAAGGACCACTGCGTGCTTCCACGAAGCTGCAAAAGCTTCCGTTCACAAAGAAAAAGTTGCAAAGCTTGGAATACGCGCGGCGTTGCGACCTATCTACATAAACACACCACTGGCGCCCAGCCAACAATGCAGGCCGTCGCTAGCTATCTTCCAGACACCACCGACGAGCACGTCAACGAGTGAAGTGCACCGAGCTGAGCAGTGATCGAGCCAGCACGGTCGAGGAGCCAAGGATGGCGCCGCCGCATCATCTTGCCCTCCTCCTGCTCGCCGTGCTGCTCCGGGCGGCGGCCATCGTCGCCGACCCGGACGCCGTGCAGGACTTCTGCGTGCCGGACGCCGGGCGCGGCCGGCCCGTGGAGCTCAACCTCATCCGCTCCTACCCGTGCAGGAGCCCCGCCAACCTCACCGCGGGCGACTTCGCCTTCTCGGGCGTGCGCGCCGCGGGCAACTTCTCGGCCGACACGGGGTTCGCGGGGGTGTCCGTCACGCCGGCGCAGTTCCCGGGGCTCCACACCCTCGGCATGTCCTTCGCGCGCGCCGACCTCTCGGCGGCCGGCGGCGTCAACCCGCCGCACTACCACCCGCGCGCCACCGAGACGGCGCTCGTCCTCGCCGGCCGCGTCTACGCCGGCTTCGTCGACACGGCCGGCCGCCTCTTCGCCAAGGTGCTCGTGGAGGGGGAGGTCATGGTGTTCCCCCGGGGCATGGTGCACTTCCAGCTCAACGTCGGCGACCAGCCCGCCACCGTCTACGGCACCTTCAACAGCGAGAACCCCGGGATCGTGCGCATCCCCGCCACCGTCTTCGGGTCCGGGATCAGGGGCGCCGTCCTCGAGAGGGCCTTCGGGCTCACCCCCGAGGAGCTCCGGCGGATTGAGAAGAGGTTCGGCGTGCCCAACAAGGCCGAGCTTGAGGACTAGTCAATCGCTAGTTTACTACGTACTCCCTCCGTAAACTAATATAAGAGCATTTAGATCACTACTTTAGTTATCTAAAAGCTCTTATATTAGTTTACAGAGGGAGTACTTCGTTCGTTGCTGGTCGGCCATGGCCGCATGTGCATGATTAGTTGACAGGTAGACTTGTGGGTTGGGAGTATGGGCAGCAATACTACTTTTTTTTTTCTTTCCATTTGATGATTGATTAGTATACTTGTGGATTTATTATAGTGGTGGTTGGTATGGCTCATCCGTGTAATGATGTGAAAATTGTAAGGTATACAAATGAGTAGATATAAATCTTGCGAGTACATGACACCAAGCGAATTAATATGTTCATATCACTCTAGCTAATGCTCACTTCAGGCTTCAGCCATGTCTTCCCTTGAGAGGATGGAGTATTTTTTTTTAACCAGGCTAACACCCTTTTCATTAATTGCTTAACTGAAATATAGGCATACAAGTCGAAGAGAAACAAGCAAAAAGAGACTGAAAGGGGAGGGCGGGTTGAAGCATTAACAGGAAACCCGTTATACATGCTCCAAAAACAGAGCATCTACTGCAGGGCGAAAACCTGCTAACACTATCAACAAGAGAGAGTAAGTATGAAGAATTGTCTAGGGCCCTCGCGACCAAAAGAAAGGATAACAGCCGCCCGACCCTCGCATCGCCCGACCTGGGCGACACGGGGGGATCCCAGCCGCCGCCTCTTGCTTTGTTGTTCGGCGATGAGGAGGGCACTCTCTTTGGAACATGATGGACTCAAAAGATCCTTATGTGGACTTCAGTTCAACCGCAAGTCTTTGGCTTGACCATATAACTTCTCCTTGACCCTAGCCCTGCCAGATTTTTTTTCAAAACTATAACTTTTTTGTACCATTTTCGGAAACTACAGCAGCTAATGAAAAAATCTCAAGAGTATGACCCTGTTGGCCAAGGGTAGGCCGAAAAGGCTGTTTTCGGCCAGGCTTGGGCCGAAAAGGGCTTTTCTGCCGCGCGGTGGCCAAAAACGTGTGTGACTGGGCCGAAAAGAGGGTGTCGGTGGGGGGGGCCTGACCGAAAATAGTAGCTTCGGCCGAACGGGGGCCGAAATAGGCCTTTTCGGCCAGGAGGAGACCGAAGTGGGCCTTTTCGGCCAGGAGGTGGCCGAAGTGGGCCTTTTCGGCCAGGCATCGGCCGAAAAGCTTTTCGGCCAGCAGTGGACCAAAAACTGGCGGATAAGTCCGTCGTCCCTTTCCTCTCGCTCTCGCCTCTGTTCTTCCTTCCTCTCTCTCTTCTTCTTCTCTGTAGCTCGCAACCCCGCGCCGATCTCCCCCATTTGCCACCCATTTTCACATCTAACCCACAGAATCGGTAGATCCTATCAATCCCCACCAGCCCACGGTGTTATTTTTCGCTATGGGATAGTTTTTGATACATTTAGTGAGGAGGAGCCATGGTGGGGAGGAGGAGCCATGGTGGAGCGGAGGACGGGCAGTAGGTGGTGGAGAGGAGGACGGCAGTTGCTGTGGAGGAGGAGGTGGTGAGGAGGAGGTGCAGCTTCGGGGCTGACCGGAGTTGAACCTCCCGGCCGTCGAGGGGGCGGCACCGTCGTTGTCCGGTGGTGCAAGTACTCCGCGAGGTGGCCGGTGCCGCTGAGTTGAAAGAGAGGAGCAAGAAGCCAGGGACACACGCTTTGAAGGTATAATCTTGTCGGCACCAATTTTCTGTAAATTATATAGTTTAGTTAGTGTAGATAAAACATATTTGTGGAGGGATTTTAGCGCATAGTAAGTGTAGCGGTTACTATTAGTGTTCGTTGTGATTAATAAGAAGATGACAATGTCTGCAGGTGAAAATGTCTGAATCGGTACAATTCACTGTTTACTACGGCGTTGGTAATGTTCGATATAATGAGTTGGGGGTTGATCTTAGCGAGTTTAAAAATGGCGTCCTGACACTAGCAGACCCGGACAGACTGGACATTAGACAGTTGAAGTACTGGTTGACAACTAGTTTCGGGCTGGATCCTGAAATATGTTCCGTCAGTATTCATGCATTGTGGACCAAATCATGTAAAAATGTCAAGTGGGAGTTGATTCCGATAGATAGGAGCCAGCATTGGTTGACTCTGTTAAGACGTTGCCGAGACCGAAGAATCCAGCCATATGCCCTTGTGCAACCTGTGGCAAAGGAGGAGAATACCGTAGAACTCCACAGGGGGTATGAACCTGGCCAGGGCAGTCAAGTGGCTAACGAGATTGATTTATCTGGGTCACAGCCACCCGATGTGGATGCTAGCCAACCGGAGAAAGAGTCGGACTACGTGCCACACAATGTTTGTGGTCCTGATACTGGGCAGAGCAGCCAGTCTATAATATTAGCCGGTTCTGGTTTTGCTGATGGTGATGAGGAAGGGGATGAAATGCAGAGGTTGATGGAGGAAGAGGATGAGGATGGATTGGCGGAGGATCTGGATTCTGAAAATTCGGAGGATGAAGTGGAGGTCCCTATTCCTTCTGCATGGAATCAGGACATATCCACCGGCCTTACGATCAATGATGGCCATGAGACTGCATGGCAGTATAATCTAAACCAAGTGCAGATAGGGGCTATGTTTGATACAAAGAAAAAATTGAAGTATGCGGTGATAAAGTGGGCTATGTCTACACAGAGGGTTTTTCGGACACACATATCAAGTCCATGGCACTTTGAGATATTTCAGAGAAAGGCACGAGTTAGCAAGGAAGTATATTGCAGATAATAAGAACACACCTTATTGTAGCCGTGTCATGGAGTACATGGCAAAGAAGATAGCGAAATCAAAGAAGCACATTGTCAGACTAATAGGTAATCAGGAAAGGAGGTATGAGGTTCAGCTTCCTACCGACGGTTTTGGTTCTGCAAATGAGGTGAAGACGCACGAGGTAAAAATTGGAACAGAAATTTATCCAACTTGACCGTTTTGGTGTCCCGGAGTGATTTCCACGATTAACGAACCCCGGGGTGCGTTTACGTGTCGGTTATCAGCACTCGCAGTTTTGGCCGATTGTGGCCCGTTTCGTGGACTATTACTCACCGTTTTGGTGTCCCGGAGTGATTTCCACGATTAACGAACCCCGGGGTGCGTTTACGTGTCGGTCATCAGCACTCGCAGTTTTGGCCGATTCTGGCCCGTTTCGTGCACATGCAACAAACCGAAGTTGTTACACCTACCTTGCTCACATGTGTTGGCTGCATGTGGCCAAATTGAGT
>LR738712.1:877053988-877068099 GCA_902687465.1 Secale cereale | reverse complement strand
CCCCCCCTCCCCGCCGTCGCCTGACGACGCCGCTCCGCCGTCGCCTGTCGCTGACCCTCTGTTCTCGCCGTGGTGTTCTCGTTTTTGCAGACGAAGGGTACGGGCAGCTTCGGCAAGCGCCGGAACAAGACCCACACGCTCTGCATCCGCTGCGGCCGCCGCAGCTTCCACCTCCAGAAGAGCACCTGCTCCTCGTGCGGCTACCCCGCCGCCCGCATCCGCAAGTGTAAGCTCCCCCCTCCCTTCTAGATCTCCGGGCCGGTTACTGTCACGCGCCACGTTATTGATGTTATTATGCGTTGTGATCTGGATGTGGCGAAGGCCGCTGCCCCTGCGCGTAGATTTGATTCGCCATATCCTGCTGATGTAGTTTCACTGAATGGCGATGCCTGTGGTCACGAGATCCTCGGCTGCATAGTTTGGTCCGCGGTTTGTGAAATGCTGTGACGAATCATGAAATCTACGACGCATGTCAGACTTCGGAGATGCCGTTTGGCATTGATGAGAAGACATTTCATATTATTCTGAGCATTAATGTCTGCTGCATTTCTTATCGATAACTGCCAAACTACAAATTGTTATAGCCTGTTTTCTCGCTGTCCATGTATGCTTGAGGGTCAAGTGATGAGGAATACACTGCAACAATATGATGGAGCCATGCTCCTCTGATTCTTAGTATTTAAGTCTCTGATGATACCTCAACACACTGATATGTTTGTGCCTTTCTATGCCATCCACATACTCAAGGAAGTCCTGCTAGGCTGCTATATTCACAACAAATGTTGTTTTGCTCGAATGAGTTTATAAATTGAACCATCTTCACAGCAAATCTATTTACCATTTGTAGTTCCAATCTTCTGCGTTGCCTGATTTCATTTGTGGTTCAAGTGATGATGAGAAACTGCAACAATATGACAGGAGTTCCACTCCCGTGATTCGTAGTTTTAAGTCTGATGATTTCGCCATTCTTCATCTTCTATTTACCATTGTCTTCTCAAATGCTATTCTGTTCATGATGTTTGTTTTTGAAGTTGCAGTAATATGACAGCACCATAATTTTTTACTTTTGTTTGATGATTTCTCCCTCCTTTTCCTTTTGTCTGCCATCTTATTTACTTGTTTTCTCTCACACCTACCATGCTTAGATGTAAATACTGACTACCACCTCTGCTTCTAAATGTAACCCGTTTTGACAGTTCTTGCATTTGGAAACAGAGGGTGACCTTTTTAATGTGATCATGATTGTTGCTGCTACCTGATCATGACTGCTATCTATTGCCATCAATGAAACTCGAGCAATTTAACAAACAGAAAGCTTACTGTGTGGTGTTTGCCATTCATGTGGTTCAGTATAATTAGTAAATTTTCTTTTCTTTGTTCTGATTGGATAGCACTTTCTCTGCGTAGTTTGGGATTACTGGTCTTCTGTTGTCATATGATGAATTTAAGATTTTGCCAGTTTTGGTGTTTTTGATTGGCTCAGCGCTAATGTAGTTATTTATTCGTATCTTCAGACAACTGGAGTGTGAAGGCCATCAGGCGCAAGACCACCGGCACTGGAAGGATGAGGTACATGCGCCATGTGCCTCGCAGGTTCAAGAGCAACTTCAGAGAAGGTACCGTGCCATCTCTATCAGTCGTTACTAACACTGAACATCCTTTTATGAGTGAACCAGTTCTGATGTATCATCTTTCTGTTGCTTGTTAATCCAGGTACCGAGGCTGCCCCCAGGAACAGGGCTGCGGCGAACTAGGTCTGGATTTTGCCCCATCAGGAATCCCGTGAAGTAGAATTTAAAGTCTTTTGCTTGGATTGTACCCCTTGCGTAAACTATTGTTGCTATAGAATTGAGTATGGATCTGATATGTTTTGTTGCATGGGTTTGGAAATTGACCTCTGAATCTAAGACCAAATTTGTCTGAATGCTTGAAGTACTTCTTGTTTGTGGGTTAAGGGCATCTGCTTTCCAATCTAGTGAATTTTGGAGGTTTACGTTTCTGTGTGACACATCTGGCTACACGCATGACACTATTTGGACGATTTACGATGAGTGAGCTGAGCCATTCGTCAACTGTGATGCATGCATTAGCACCTTTGGATCGGTCGTCGTACCAGAGTCGTGTGAGCATTATTGTGCATAAAGTAGTTTCGTTATTTGTATGCCTGTGTGGTGTAACACAGGACAAAATCTGGAACGCTTCATTGTGAAACATGGCACAGATGTGAACAATCTTCCTATTGTGAAGTTTACATCAAAATTTGGCAAGCGAGAGTCTGTTCAATAATAATCCGAATGTTGTTTGAGCTTTAGTTCAACACCATAATTTATGAAGTTTGATTTGAAATTCAATTTGAAACCTAACTGAGTACAGTAAATCAGTTTGCCCAAACAAGGACATTGGCCTCCACTTCCATTGCCTTGCCTCTGGCCACTTCAAGCCCTTTTGTTTTTGAACTAACTTAATTTGCGTGGTCTTAAACAATTGCGTCTCCCAACATTGGTATCTGTAATTGTTGTACATTTTTGATGGTTTAGCATTTCGCCTTGGTTGGGTTGGATCATTTTTCCCGCCTGTCCACTTTCTCATTGTTGTGGAGCAAAGCCTAATAATGGAACATGAGAAAAGCCACCTCCAACATGTGCCTCTCTTCTGCCCCAACGAACATAAACATCTCACCTCCTCCTCTCTTCTTCACCTCCTCTAGCACCGCCATGGTCTCCTGCTTCATATCGCTCTTGGTCCGGGATTGGATCTGCCTGCACACATCACCTCCCGCAAACATAGTAGCCACTCCTCCCTCACCGATCGTTGATGAGCTCATCGACCGATTTGGGGAAAAGTGGATCTCGATGGTGAGCGGGCGTGGAATGCAGATAACTTTGAGTGAGAATGAGGAAGGGCGGCAGATTCAAGACATAACCTTATCGCTTCCTCCTGGTCGCTCCCGCGGGCGGCCCGGAGCGAAGCCTAGCCGCCGGCAGCGCAGCTCCCCCTTCCACGGCCTCCCCTCGCCGCCGCCGGACAGCGTCGCCGGGCAAAGCCCGGGCGGCTCGGCGGCGGCGGGGCCCTTTCCTCCTTCCGCTCGGGGCGGGGCGGCGCGGGCCGTCCTCTTCTGCGGGAGCTCGGGCGGCGGCTACGGTGGCTCTAGGCGGCGCGACGAGGCAGCGCGAGGGTGGGGCTCAGGGCGATGCCGGAGCTCAAGCTGCGGCCCATCCTCACCAAACCGGCCGGCAAGAAGGTGGGCGGGGAGGAGGAGGCCTCGGGCAGCGGTAGCGCGTCGCCGGCGACCAGGGCGCGGCGGCGGCGACGGCCGCGGATACACGTGAAGCCGAGCGGCGGGCGGAAGGGGAGGAGGCCGGCGGACGCGCAGCCCCCGTCGGCGGAGACCACCGGGCCGCAGAGGCGCCGCGCCAGAGCGGATCTGAGCAGGAGCATGGATGGGAGCGCGCTGGGGCATGGCGACGAGGCCATGCGGTTTCTGCTGCTCTGGCGGCGGCGGCTTCGTTTGGTGCTAGGGTGCCTGCTTCGTCCGTGGGCTCGTTGGATGCCGGGGCGGCGGCCCCGAGCCTGACGCCGCCGGATCTTGCCGGTGGGTTGCGATGGTGATTCTGCCGACGAAGCTGGAGGTGCTGCGGCTGGCAGGTCACAGAGGGCCGGTGGACGTCGACCATGTGGATGGTGTGCTGTGCAGTGCTTCGGATCTGCTCGGATCCGGATGTGTGATGGAGCTCCGGGCGAAAGTCTAGCCCCGACTTTGGGTCGGTGCCGGCAACGGTGGCATCATGGTGTCGCTCCCCTTCTTGAAGGCGTTGCCGTGGAGCTCCATTTCACGACTCTCCGGGAGAAATCCCCAGCTTCGGTGGTCGAAGCGGGTGTTGACGGCGGCTACGTCGTATCCTTCTTTGAGGCATCGCCTTGGAGAGTCTGCATTTTTGCAATTTGCACGGATCCCTTCGTCGTCGGGGACAGTGGACGTCGGGGCGGCGGCCCCGGGGTGGTTTCTGATTGTGCGTCGAGATGGCGATCTCGGGAACAATGCGAGTGGCAGCTCTATGAGGTGGGGCTCTAGCTCGACATTGGTTGGGTGGCATTCTTGTTCAGCTTGGGCGGTAGGGATGTCGGCTCGGTCGATGCGTCTCAGAGGAGGCGGTCTGACTTAACGTCGGGGCGGCGGCCCCAGGTGTGGTGCGACGTTCGTGGTCTGCAAGCGGTTGCCCTGAGCAGCGTGGGCTGCGGGCAGCTGGGTTGTGCGGCGTTGCTGCTCGTGGGGGAGCGGTGGTATGTCGGGGCGGCGGCTCCGGAAGGTGGTGCCGGTTGATTGCGCTGGGCGCGACGGAGCGGTGGATGTCGGGGCGGCGGCCCCGAGAGAATCACTGTGGCGACCAGACTTTTGTGGCAACGATGATGGTGGGAGCGATGTCGGCGACGCGGCAATGGTTGCGGTAGTCGGCTCTTCTTCGGCGTGTCCACGGTTTTGCCTCGGTTTGCTTGTTGCTGTGGAGTCGAAGCTGCAGTGGCGGGGCCCTGTGGTGTACGATGACTAGTTGTAGGTGGTCCGTTCGGCGATCTTCCGTGACGCCAGCCGTGCCTGGTTTTGTTCTTCGGAGTTCTCCGTCAGAGTCAGAGCTGCGTTGTCTGGCCGCAGGTCGACTAGTCGTCGATTAGGATGGGCTTTGCCCTGTGTGTTTCAGTCTATGGGAGTGAGCTTGGCCCTCGTTGTTCCGGTTTTTGCCCGGTTTTCCGTAATTAACTGGGCAATTCTCTTCTGCTTAATTAATAGATGAGGCAATCTTTGCCTCCGTTTCGAAAAAAAAGAATGAGGAAGGGCATACACACACCTAGTAGCAATTGGGGATTAATTGCAGCGTCGATCCCCCACCCCTTGGCTATGCTCGTGGATCGATGAGACCTTTGCACCGCACCCAATCTCCTCATCGAGCCGCGCGATTTGGCAAAGGAAATGTAACACAACACAAGGTGCAAATTTTCACATCAGTTACCTCTGAAAATAAACAGAGTGTCGTTTTATTGATGTGATGATGTTACCTCTGCAAATATAAATAAACAGAGTTGTACTGTTCCAAATATTAATTGTTCCACATCAGTCTATAGAAGCAGTTCTATTATCTCTTGTTGCAACAGCAACTCTTCGAATTTTCTTATAAATAAATAGTTAAATACAGTGAACGAGAGTGTAGTAGGATACAGGTTGGCACCCAGTTATTCATATATTGTAGTCGCACCTAACTAATTGAGTGATGTAAATTAACTTCTTGGTAAATTGGCTTCTACAACATTATTGGACTTGAGAGATTATGTTACTTTGTTACTGTATGTTCATATATTAACAAGACTCGGCTGTAATGACAACTGTTCTGTGCAGCTAGAAAGTTTACACCCATCCATGTTTTTTTTTGAGCAAATACACCCATGCATGTTGGTCCATTTACTTGATTGAAGCATCAATCATCATCATGATGCTAAATTCATAGTCTTGAACTTCAATTGTCTTTTTAGAAATAACTTTAATTGGAAAGAATAGTGAAGTCGAACAACTAATTACTAATTATTTCTGTATCTGGAACTGAGCGTGCTCGGCAATTGTTAGAGATAATCACTTTCGATTGCAGATGCATGTTGTATGTGAATCACAAGCTAAGAGTCAAAGCATGCTTTTATTACATATTCTTTTCACCTCATGTTGTGGCAGCCAACGCTTTGCATTTGCTGGGCATTTGTTGTGTTTGCAGTGGTTGCTGGCCCAGCCTTTTACACATCAGGAGGATGCTGACAGAATTCAGAAACACATGCCAAAGACCTCCCTTGTTCTTGAAATTACAAGTCGCATTGGTAAGTCCGTCCGTGAGTCCATTACTCCTAAATGGTGTTTACTTAGGTTCTAAATGGTGTTTACTTAGATTCTAAATAATACTGTAGTGCTTTAGTGTGAACAGGGTTGTATAGTGCTACAGAGCCGTAACTCCCAAATTCAAGGTAATTAATCCCATAATATTCTGAGCCATTGTTTCTAGATTAGCGGTGTACCAACTGAAAGTCGATTCTTAGGTTGCTACACCACAAATTACAGAGTCCGTCATCAGTGTCAAAGACCCAGTTTCACAGCTTAAATTTGTAAGTAGAATGTTACAAGGCATGAGAGTACTATACATCATTGTTCTTTATTCTAAATTTTCATAATTCCACAGGTATCGGCAGGCCAGTATTTATCCTCCATTTGTTTGCTTCTTCTTCTTCATATTTTACTATATATATACTGTCTGCATGTTTTTTTTTTAAATTGTAACATCACTCGAGCAATGCATTTTGAATGACAACTGTGGCCTCATTGAAAATTTCGTTTTGAGCAGTGGGGGACCAGTTTCATATTTTTCGCAACAGAACTATGTTCTTTTAGTGGAAGAACTATTGTCGCAAATATGGATTTCATTTCCTGAAAATGCTAGTCGATTCTTGTCATGCTTTGATTTAAAATTTGTTACTCCCTCCGTCCCAAAATAAGCGACTCAACTTTATACTAACTTTAGTACAAAGTTAGTACAAACTCGAGTCACTTATTTTGGGACGGAGGGAGTACTTGATAGGAACTAGGAAAATCTGGGTTAGTTCAGTTCAGACAGCCTAATTCATTTGGTATATCACCACATGCATTGCATATTGAAGCCTTTTCTATTGCATTGTGATTCAACTGAAAACCCCAATGTAAAGGTTTTGAAATCAAACAGAGAAATAGCTTTGTTGCTGTCTAGATTTGGACTGTCGAAGATGAGATGGGAGAAATACCAAGGTTTCACAAGAGGACCAAACACATAAAACGACACTTCAATTCCACCCGCGATGCGATCAAGCGGGAGGACATAAACATTTGCAAAGTACATACGGATCTCAACGTTGCGGATCCGTTGGCTAAACCTCTTCCACGAGCAAAATATGATCGACACCAGTACTCTATGAGTGTTAGATTCATTACCATGTAATACTAGATTATTAACTCTAGTGCAAGTGGGAGACTGTTGGTGAGAGAGAGGGAGGGAGGGAGGTATGCCGAACAACCCATACCAGGACACATCAATCAAAACTAAAATATTGCTTCCTTCGACCTGTAAGAGAAGATGTCCAGATTGTAGTAAGTAATCTGCAATGACAAAGAGGACCAAGAGGTAAGGACTCAACAGAAACATAGCTGCCTCGGGGGCAGCGAAGGAAGGTGTCTGGATGAAGCAGTTCATGACAGATCTTGGAGTCATGCCCAGTGCACTGGACCCAGTGACTCTGTTCTGTGCAGGGGCGGGCCCACCTCAATTCAAGGGTATTCAGTTGAATACCCATTATTTCTACCCAAAAACTAGGTATATATATAGTGTATGTCAGATGTATGTGCAAGAAATAAGGAAACTGAGGCGATAAACATGCTAGCTAACCAATGTAATACTAGATTATTGACTCTAGTGTAAGTGGGAGACTGTTGGTGAGAGAGAGAGGGAGGGAGAGAGAGGGAGGGAGGGAGGTATGACGAACAACCCATCCCAGGACGCATCAATCAAAACTAAAATATTGCTTCCCTTCGACCTGTAAGAAAAGATGTCCAGATTAATTGTAGTAAGTAACCTGCAATGACAAAGAGGATCAAAAGGTAAGGACTTAACAGAAACTTATGTAACCAAATCAAGTTAGAGAGAGAGAGAGAGAGCTATCTGGATGTCTTGTTCAGCCTTGACAGAACTCCGACGAGCCATCAATTCATCAATCAGCCGGCTAACAGCGTCGTACGAAGATCCGCCTTTCGCCACCAGCGCTCCTTGCCTTCACGGCGAGGTCCTTGGCCTTCTTTTGTATAGCGTCGCTCTCCATCAATCTCCCGATGGATTCGACGATCGCCTTTCCGAAGTTTCTGCTCCTTTCCGAAGTGGTTGTTCCTCCATTACAGCTTTGAGATTCCCCTTTCCGAAGTTTCTGCTCTCTTGTGTGCAGCCTCCGAGTCATCACTATTATTGTCTGCCTCCTCTAACAGTGGTTCTTCCTCCATTACAGCTTTGAGCTTCCCCTTTCTGAGGTTTATGCTCTCTTGTGTGCACACATCAGTAGGTTGAGTAGGACTGATGCTGCACTGACTATGAAAAACAACACCTTCTTCATCAACAACAAGCACTGTAGGCTCACTGAGAGCATACACAATAGGTGGTTCATACAATATTGTTGTTACTCTTCTTTTCTCTGACATGCATTATTGAAAGGTACTGTTGCCCTCACTAACAAATTAAGAACTAAACTATGCTCATAGTCCTTCTTTAGTTGCTGCAATTTGATGTTTGTGTCAATCAATTGTAAGCCATGCTCTCTCCTCTCCTCTGCCTAAATTCTTCATGTGGTATAGTTCATTAGAGAAAGAAAAACATTGTGTTTGCAATACTGCATACAGGTTCAAAAATGTTACATCTAAGCTGCATATCTTCCTATCCAAATTAAGCTGAGCATCAAAGTGAATCTGAACATCCCAAACATCACCATCCAAACTACAATTGCCAGCAAAAATTGAAAATTTCAGAGAAACTAACCCTAGCCCCCAATTTGAAATAGGCAGAAAGGAGAGACGAGAGGAACTTATAGCACGCCACCAGCTCCATTGGTCCAGTGATGGCTACTGGTAGGGTTGGCCATCCAAATCTCTGCCATTACCGACCGCCGGATCTAGAGGGTGGGGGCAGAAGTGCGGCGCTGCTTGCAGTGCGGGGGCAGAGGCGACGGCGCCATTACCGACCACCGGATCTGGAGGCGGTGGAGGTGGATATGACGAGATGATTTTTCGTATCCTACTGAGAGGTGGGTTTCGTGGGAAAGCTTTCCCACAGATCCCACATAATTCGGGTGTCCACGTACGGGAATTAGGGCATGTACAATGGTTCTATCTTAAAAGTGCCACGTAGGATAAATGATGAGGTGGATGAGAGAGAAATCATAAGAGAAGGCTTGTCTTCTCTTATTTAAGAAAAGCTAAGAGATGATCTCTTATCACAATTTATCTCATCATGTTTTTAGGAACAACTAATTATTGAAGATAAGGCTAAGAGATGACCCATTGTAGACATTTTTTTTGTCATATCTAATTTACATACAAAACTTAAGATAAAACTATGTTATCAACCATTGTACATGTCCTTAGTGGGCGTGGCGGAGAGCCTGGTCCTCCCTCGGCCTAGGGTTTCAGCCCACGCATATATAAAGCATACGTTTGTGTTCCCCACACATCGTAGCCTGCAGCCGCCACGATGAGCCATGGCGGCGATCCGTTCGCCTCCATGCCGGACCAGCTCGTCAGCTACGTGCTCTCCTTCCTGCCCTCGCGGGAGGCCGTGCAGACGTCCTGCCTCTCCCACCGCTGGCGCCACCTCTGGAGATCCGCCCCGGCCGTCCGCGTCCGCGGCAGCGACGAGCCCTTCCTTCTCTTTGTCCACAACCTCCTCTTCGGCCGCAACAACGCGTCGGCCCCTCCGCTGCGCCTGTTCGAGATCGACGCCGATCTCATGGAGCGCGTCGTCTGCTCTTTCTGCCGCAGGAAGGACCGCCACTCGGAGCCCGACCGCAAGTCCCAGCCCTGGGAGGTCCGTCCCGACGTCGATGTCTGGGTGAGCCAGGCCTTGTCGCTGTGCCGCGCCCGCTCGCTCACGGCGTGCTTCAGCAGGCAGGAGGGCGTGCCGTGGAAGCCCCGGTGCCCTCTCCCCTTCGCCTCCGTGCACTTGACCAAGATCCACCTCGACACCGTTTGCCTCGTCAATGGCCAACTGGACTTCTCCTGCTGCCCGGCGCTGCTCCGCCTCAACCTCGTGCGCTGCTGGCTTTATGGTGACGCGCTCGTGTCGCCCTCGCTGGAGCATCTTGCCATTGTCGAGTGCCGTCATCGGACACATGAAGAATCCGACGACGACAGGTTGCATATGAGCTTGTCCACGCCAAATCTCTGCTTCCTGGAGATATCGCATAACTACTGCAAGGAGCAGTTTCTCGACATGATGTCTTGGTTGACCAACGATAGTGTCTCATATACAGACGTTGACAATGTGTAATAGACCAAGATGGTTGAACTAGTTTATGCTTGTATTTTGTTGTTTATCTTCTTATTGTTACCTAATGATTATGGAATAATGAACACTTGTTTGAGGGACCCATTTGGTCTGCGCGTGTCCATTTGGATCGAAGCTTACAAAAACACACGGACGCAAACTCAAATCATGTCCGCTCGTTGTCTGTCTAAACGCATTTTCAGCCTATATAATTTTTGACTGATTTGTGTCCACACGGACACGAAACGGATCATGTGTCGGCCGCCCAACCACCACTGACTGGAATTGTTCAGAGTCCACATAAATTGCAAGCGTCCTTTTAAGTGGACTTTTATCGACTGTTTGATATGCATGTTTAATTACCTATAATTATTTTAGGGTATTTAAGTAGAGTATTTTTTAACTGGCCATGTGCGTCGGTCGTGATGGGCGCACTGACGTCCCAAAGACCGGACACATGCGTCCGTTCGGCCGACCCAAATGAACAAAAAAACAGACAAAAGCCATGTTCTAATGTGTCGACTGGTTGGATTTGCCCTTAGAGCAACTTCAACTTGCAGACCCAGACTGTACGCTCGTGTTCGTTTGGTTTGAAATTGATAGAAAAGTCGGCCCAACGCGGCGACCCAAATGGACGCACATCTGCTTTTTGTCCGCCCGCGACCCAGACGGATGAAGAATCCAACGCCGGGTTACATATGAGCTTGTCCATGCCAAAACTCCATTTCCTCGAGATATCTCGTAACTACCGCAAGGGGCTAGGGTAGTTTCTCAAGAGTCATGATGATGACTTGGTTGACGGAGGATAGCGTCGCATATACTAACGTTGACAATGTTTAATGGAAGATGATGCATCATCCTGATGTTTCAAACTAGTAGTTTATGCTTCTATTTTTGTTGTTTATCTGCAGATTGTTTCCTAATGATTATCTTATAATGAACACTTGTTTGAGGAAACCAAGTTCTTTTATCCGTTCCATCTTGCTAGGCTAGAAGTGCTAGGGCAACTCCAACGCGTCTATCAATTTGGTCCGCGCGTGGGTGTAGCTGGCTAGCTGCAGGACCTGGAAGTTTGGCCGCAGTTTGCTTGCACACAGCGTCTGAACTTCTTGTGTCATTTAGTTTTCATTTGTGGAGAATATCATTTTGGGACCGTAACCTGAAA
Organism: Secale cereale; assembly: GCA_902687465.1. Lineage (NCBI taxonomy): Eukaryota > Viridiplantae > Streptophyta > Magnoliopsida > Poales > Poaceae > Secale > Secale cereale. Next base: position 877,056,855 of record LR738712.1, on the reverse strand, counting down.
TCGAGAAACTGAGCTTATTGTTCCCAACTTTCAGCCCAACCCGATTCCCACGTCCAGCGTAGCCCGACGATGGCACCGATGCACGGGATTGAATCACCAGGTTAGCTCACTTCCATGCAATCAGCTTCAATCACCAGGTTATTTCAACCGACGTCACTTGCCAGAATGAGCCCATCGTGAAGCCCTCCTGCGTCTGCCGGTGCCGTGTCCTCGACAAAAGGTATGTCGCTGCAAGATGCAGCTATGTAGATCCCGTATATATCTCGAATGATGGGGCCAGACCCTCCAGATCCACTATCCTCATAGAACGATGCTTCGATGTTCAACTTTACTAATCCCTTGCTTGGTTTGGTCCATCCGTGTCTCTGTATGCGCCCTGGACCTTGTCTCTTTGCACGGGCAAAGTTTTTGGGAGCTGCTAGTGATCGGACTACTGATCCGTTGCTTCCCACTAGACCAGTGCATGTCCATAGAATGAGAAGTATGATGACCGTCAGATTTGGCAATACAGACCCCACGCATGGTGTGTTGGATTGCTTAATTAAAGGGTGCTTCCATTAGTTACGAGTTTTTTCGCGTCTAATTAGTTTCCTAATAACTACTCGTGATTTGCTTCCAAGAAACAAATATATTTTTATTTTCGCAGATTCATTTTTGTGCAATGAAACATTATTATTTTAGATTGTGATGTGCTTCTAGCAAACAAATATGTAAAATAACTATTTTTGTCGATGCATTTTTTCATGGCAAGTTTGCATCGAAGCATTGCTTTTTATCGATGGAAGCACCCCTGTCACGTTGCGATGGAAATATATAGTCCAATCATAGATGCATTACCTTTATGGATGGAAGCACCTGTTCAAGTTGTGATGGAAACATATTATCCAATCATTTGACATAAATCTTTTTATTTTGTATCAATGGAAGCATTATTTCTACAATACAGAAGCATTATTTAGTTGCTTTGGAAACATTATTTGGTGTACCAAAAATAATATTCACATTTGATAGAAACATTTGCTTCGCCGAAGGAATCGTCTGGAAACAAAAATCAAGAATATACACTGCCTCAGAATTCAGCTAATACAAACAATATACAATTCTGTTTACAACAACAATACTAATTTCTTCACTTATGCATAGTCGGCTTCGATGTATCTTTCAAATTAACTAATCATAGGAGAGCTCCGCGCATGTCACGAGTTCTTCGTCAACAAGGTAGCCTCTGATAAGAGGTGATGCCTGGTCCAGCAATACTCAACACTATTAGCATTGTGTTGGAAATGAAGACGTGCCGCTGAATCGGGTGGGAAAAATGTATGTACATGGAAACACAAGAAAGGAACATTGAAGCTAACATTAGTGGTGGTTGAAATAAAAATATTTCCACAAGAAGCAAAATGCGTGTAAATAATGTCATTGAAAGAAGACTCGCTGGGTTACAGCACACACTTGGTCGAACCAAATATGTCTAGACAACAATAGAAGCACACATTAGCAATGCTCGAAGCCGGAATTCACTACCATGAAAACATCTATAAGATTTTTTTTTAAAGCATCTTGTATGCTTTTCATTGAAACATCAATGAGAAGCAATGAATCATACATTGGTAGTGGTTCAAACAAAAAAAATGTTCCAAGAATAAAAATGTATGAACAATAGTTTTATGAAAAGAAGCAACATTGCCGTGGCTGTAGCACAAACTAAATATTCTTTGAAGCGGTTGAGGTGTGATTCAGAAGCACAATTTGCAGGAACCATGAAAATATGCTATATACATATGACTCATATTTAATGGAAGCATAGATCACTGAAAATGGAAACAGATTTTCTAGCCCAAAGAAGCACGCGAATGGCGGGCTGCGCGCCATGGCCAACGCGCTGGTAGCCCACGGCTCCCTGCTCGACTATGTGCCGAAGCATACGATCAAGGTGAGTAAGCTCCTGCTGCCCAAGTTCAAGCTCTCCTTCTTCTGCCGCCTCGCCGATCAAGGTGAGTAAGCTCCTGCTGCCCAAGTTCAAGCTCTCCTTCTTCTGCCGCCTCGCCGAGGTGCTCGCGAGCCTGGGACTCCGGCATGCCTTCAGCGAGGAGGCCAATCTGTCCGGCCTGATGGAGAGGAGCGTCTGCGACGTGCGCTTGGACGAGGTGTTCCACAAGGCGGTCGTCGAGGTGAACGAGGAGGGCACCAAGGCGGCGGCCTGCACAGCCGTCGGTGGCCGCAGGAAGCAGTGTGCAAGGAAGGTGACTGCGAAGGAGTTCGTCGCCGACCACCCATTCGCGTTTTATATAGTTGAGGAGGTGTCGGGGGCCGTGGTCTTTCCCGGACATGTCCTTGACCCTTCTTCTTGGTCACAATAGTGATAATGCAATTCGATTTCCTAGTTACAATTAGTAGTATGCCACAGATTGCAACTTGCAAGTGAATAAGTTAAACAATTCGAAAAATAAATCTTATGTTGCTATTTCACGCTTTGGTCCCTTTGTAGGTCTAGGGCTCTAGGCATCGATGGACAATCCAAGCATCTCTGCATTCTGTTAACCTCAATTTTGATGCATCCTTTTGATCTACGATGTGACAGATGGACCTATGAGTATAAACTGATTGTTAATAGGATTGCATCGATGTGGTGACAGCGATGTTGCGGCTATTTAAGATGATTGTTATCATTGAGTATATAAAGATTTTTGTTTGAGACTCTGAGTAGCGTCCACAGGAGGGACATGGAGTTAGTGTTGAGGGACACGGAGTATCTGATCCTGAACTCATTTTGCACCTAGATGATAAAATCGGAAAATTAGTAAAAAAAAGATCAAAACATTCTTTTGGTGAGCAAGGAGAGAGGGAAAGAGAAAGAGCGAGAGGGG
>LR738712.1:877013064-877053882 GCA_902687465.1 Secale cereale | reverse complement strand
GGGGGGGGATAGATGGAGGGAGAGAGAGAGTTCTGGGAGGGGACATGGGCGTACCCAAAGTGGGTAAAGGAAGACGCGCGCCTTTAGGCTGAATTAACCGTTGGTCGTGCCGGCTTCCTTGTCGCCATCGAGTATTTTGACCACATTTCGATGATCATCACCGCATAAATTGCCACCTTGCTCACGCCGACCTTTTAGACTGTGGCCTTATCCCACATCCAAGACGCACATGTGTTCATCGACCGCGGCAGCTGAATCCTCCCCCTCATGTGTGGCCACTTTGCAGAGGATACAGAGCAGGCAGAGAATCCTTGATCCTTCTTGAAATCCATTTTGTAATTCCATGATGAAATGCTAGTTCAAATCAATGTTTCATCTGTACTGAAAAATTTGCATCGTTCAGGCAGAGAATGAAATGTAACTGAAGTTTGAATTAAATGTGTTCTGAATGTTGGGTTTTTGGGGAAAATCCTTTGTAGTCTACTAGCAAAAGAGCCCGTGCGTTGCAACGGGAGAAAAAAATAGCACACGTCCCTAACACAATAATCATGATTCAAGACCCCAATAGGTCCATGTTATTTATTTGAACAGGGCATTCTATCTGTGTTGCCGCTTATTCTTTCCCGCCCTTGCCGACGGTGGCCTCAATGCTCACACAATCACAACGCGTTTGAATGTAGTCAATTCTAAGGCGTCTCTCTCTGCGCATAAGATGAGAAATTTGTTTCCTTTTTCCCGTGCGAGGTTTTGCCGACACGTCCATGTGTTGTTGTAGATAATTTCTTTCGTCTCCAATCCAATTTTACCGAGGTATTCATTTTCAATCCGGGTCTACTCCGATACTAAAGAGAGGCGGATCATGCACTATTGATTAAGGCTGCACATTTAATAAAAAATTAAAAAATGTTAACAGGTAAAATAACATCATATTTAGATTCTACACACATTTTTTAATCAAATTACATTTAAAATTTGTTAAAACTGAAGTTACAGTTTAAAAGATATGTCTATTTTGAAAAAACATATCAATTGGCTGCGGGTTAATTACACCAAATGTCAGGGTGTTTCCGCAAAGAACGGACATTTTTTATCGAATTATTTAAACCCGGACCACGGGTTGATTTGAGAAAACTACAGGTTTTTGTTGCAAACAGTTAAACGTTTTCTCTCAAATTACTTAAACCGGGACTGCGAGTTGATTTCATGAAAAAGTAAAGGATTTTCTGCAAAATGATGTGACGAGCGGGCAGAATCGTTCCGTAATTTATTAGTAGGTATAGATTTAGTCAGAGTTGTATGCATCAATACTTTGGTTATAGGTTGCACACAGGTCATCACACTTGTTGTTCCTCATCTATCCTCGTGTGCCTTGTCGCTGTAGCCGGCTCGCCAATACCGACAACCACTTTGCAACCCCTTGTTGCAGTAGCCCGCGTTGCTACAGCCAGCTCGCTGCCCGCCATCACTGGCATGGTAATTTGCTGGGACCTGGAGTCTCGAATTTACTTATTGCAAGACGATAGTTTGTTTTATGTTGGTTTTATCGTCTGGGGAGCAAACATATAATAATTTGTACTGAATGTTTGACATTCAGCATGTGTGTACTACAATTTCGGAAGGGCAATGATACCCAATGCATTGCCTTCCATGAGCTATCTTGGTCTGTTCTGTGGATGATCTGTTACCAACCCTATTTTAATTCGGTGCGTAGGTACCATTTTTATTCGGCATTTTGTTAAGACATTCAGTACCGGTCCAGTTTAATATGCAAAACCTAAGCTTTGTATTTTGAAGGAAAGGAAAGCTCGTGCATGTTCCGATTGCTAAGAAAATGTCTGTTCATTCCATGAACAGCACCTTGGAACCATGGGGCCCATGAACTTGTTTTTTGTGTGCTATGGAGGAGAGATAAGGTCACATACTCACATGTGGATGGATCGATGGAAAGAAACAACTGGACAGAAGAGATAAGGTTGAAGCAGATGAGGTAGGCGGTGCATGGGTCCCATCGGTGGACGCGTGTGTGCTCACGCAAAGCGGCTAACGCCCAGGTAGTCAAGCTGGATGGATTAAAGCAATTGACAATTTCTAACGCCCTCCCTCTTCGAGAGATCCCACGTGCCCCCTCCCTCCCAGGCGCCCCTCTCCGGCAGCCTTGACGCGAGAGCTCTCGCAAGAGCTTGAGGCCCGATCTGCAGCGGCAGCAGGACCTCCCGCCCGGTGAGCTTCGCGCTCCTCTTCCCTGGTCTCCCATCTCTCCTCACCCTCTCTTTTCTCTCTCGAACAGGATGAGACCGACCACAACAATGGCGCCGCCCCATGGAGCTCCGATCTGCAGCAGGACCCCGCCGGTGAATCATCCCACCCCGCGCTTCTCCCTCCCGTTCTATCCCGGTCTCCTCTCTCGCACTCCTCACCCTCTCTTTTCTCTCTCGAACAGGAAGCGCCAGCTCTAGCACACCAATGGTGCACGCCCGAGACATTGGCGAACACGGAGCTTCTTCCTCCCGCGAACTCGGCGGCCCTCTCCGCCAGCCTCCTCCCGCGCCCGCCAAACCACGTCTGGCCTTCTCCTCCAGCCTCCTCTCGCGCCCGACGGGATCTCCCGAGCCAGCCCCATCCGCCTTCGGCCGCCGCCGGCAAGCAGAGCCGTCATCCGTGCACTCCGGCCAGCTCAGACAGCCGCCTCCTCAGATTGGCCACATCAGCCGCCCCTCTACACTTCCCCGTCGGTCTTCGCCTCCTGCTCGAGCCCCCGTCGTCTGTGCGCTCCGAGCAGCTTCCCGTCGCGCCAGCCCCCGTCGTCCGTGAGGTCGGGCGTGGAGGCGCTGCGTGAGGTCGGGCGGCGGGGGCACGGGACACCGGCGTGACGAGCAGGCCGAGGCGCTCGGGACCTGCTTGTCCGGATCGAGCGAGGGGGCTCGGGTAGGAGCAGAGCACGGGGCGGCAGCGTACGGGCCAGATCGGGAGGCAGTTTTTTCTTCATTTCTCTCGCCCATACCGGTTCGCTTGACTTAAGCTGAGGACTGCGGGTTGAATACATAAAAAGAAAGGGACTTTTCTGCAAAATGCCATGACGGACGGGCTGAAACCCAACTTTCTTTATTATTAGGTAAAGAGATAAAGATAAAGATAAAGATGACAAGTGGGCTGCACATGTAAGAAAAAAGAAAAATATAGAAGATGTCTTTCTGGTGACATTGTGTTTGTACACAACTGCCGTGATCTCCATATCCCACATGGCGACCGCCAACTTGGGATATGGAGACCCTCCTATATTGAGGCAAGCAAGCATGAATTTCATTTGGACCACCTGAGACCACCAGCAACATGGTTGGATCTCCGGCAGACATCATAGCGGCGACAATGACTATGGCTCTTGATTGTGCGAGTGTTGAGGGGTGTAGCGGCGGGTGGTTCGGGCTCATTCTCTTTATTTGAGAGGGGCGACGTATATGTCTAGACCTGGAGGCTTGTGGTCGTCGAGGTGGTCCTGGGGGCCTCACGGTGACACAGATGAGCTGTCGAGCGAAAAATCCGCGCTTTAGCTTCACCTAGGGCAATACCTGCGGGCGCTGCTCTCCTCTTAGGACATCATTGGTTATGGATGAAGACCCATTCCGTCTAAGAGCGAGGAGCAGCCATGCTTAGCGCCGTGTCCCCTCTTGATTACACCACCGACCACTTCTGCCACCAGCACCACTTGAAGTTTCGCGCGGCAACGCCAGGAGAGGAGCTTCCCTGTGAGGCGCCTCGTTTGGAGAGTTAAATCGTTTGTTCAAGAGAGTTGTTTGTACAAATTTGTCATTTGGAGATTAAATTTGGGAAAGGACTAGGTACAATTTGACTTCTTAAATTTGAGGAGTTCAATTAAGGAAGGTAGTTTCATGATTTAAAATATGCCCAAATGGCGAACCAACATGTGGTTGTATGGTTAGGAAAACAGTGATATCCGAGCCCCTGAGGGTTCAAGTCCTAGACTTGACAGCTAACACTGATGCTCACATTTTTCTACGTTTATTTTAGACCTTCTCGCGATGTGAGTTCACTGGGAGGAAACCGGAAATGTACCTGTTGTCTATGAAGACGTCTGTCACGACTTTGTTAATCTCAAGATGATATGCCATTTCAATTTGTCCGACATGTTCATAGGGGTAGAGTATGCGTGAATTCGTTCATAGAGGTGAGTGTATCTGCGTATGTATAAACATTTGCGTTGTGTTTGTACCGTGTTTAAAAAATATATGCTCAAATGAATACTAGCAAACAAATCCTATGATATGAGAACACTCCCTGTCCCTGTGAAAGAAGATGTAGACAACCAGAAGAAAAGCTCAAAGCTGCCAATACACGCAAAACCATCCGCAGGTTCAATATATCAATCAGCTAGTTGTCCGGATGTCTTGTCCAGCCTTGACAGAACTCCGGCGAGCCATCAACTCGTCAATCAGCCGGCCGGCAGCGTCGTACGAAGATCCACCGTTCGCCACCGCGCTCCTTGCCTTCACGGCGAGGTCCTTGGCCTTCTTCTTTATCGCGTCGCTCTCCATCAATCTCCCGATGGATTCGGCGATCGCCTCGCCGGCGATCACCTCGTGGGTCTCGGCGGACGACGCGTAGTCCCTTGCGCCGATGCTGACGCCCACCTTGAGCAGCTCCACGATGAGCATCTCGTTGTTGAACTGATCCGCATACCGCGGCCACGTGACCATCGGCACGCCGGCGCTCACGGCCTCCAGCGTCGAGTTCCAGCCGCAGTGCGTCACGAACCCGCCGACGGCAGGGTGGTTGAGGATGAGCAGCTGCGGTGCCCAGCCCTGGACGATGAAGCCGCGGTCGCCGCATGCCATCAGCTCGGCGAAGCCTTCGGGCATCCACTCCGACGAAGGGTCTGCGGCGGCGCCCATGACCCACACGAAATTCATGCCTGAGAGGCCCAGCCCGCGGGCGAGCTGGTGCAGCTCCGCCGGTGAGAAGCTGGTCAGCGTGCCGAAGGAGACGTACACCACCGAGCCGGCGGGCTTCGCGTCCAGCCACCGGAGACAGCCGCCCGCGTCCGGCGAGGGCGCGCTGGTGCCCCGCCCGGCCATGTCCTTGCCGGCGAGCGATACCGGTCCGACGAGCCACGCGCGGCGGCCAAGCGTCGCGTGGTAGTGCTCGACGTAGTCCGGCTCCAGCTCGTGGAAGCTGTTGAACACCTCGCCGAAGCTCCTCTGGTCGGCGGCGTTCACGCTCTGGAAGAAGGCCCAGTCAGTGCACAGCCTCCTTGGAGGGGTCCATCATCTGGCTCCGCCTCAGCTCGACGCGGTGCGGCAGCCCCGGCAGGGACACAAGCGCGTCGGGGTCGTCGGGGGCGGCCGCTACCGGGTTGTTGCGCAGAATGCTGACGCCCCAGGACCGCGCGAACACGCTGGTGCCGAGGAAGGCGATGCGCGGGACGCCGTGCGCCGCGGCGGCGTCCACGGACCAGTGGAAGAAGCTGTCGGACACGACCGCGTCGGGGCGGCTGCCGGCCAGGAACCGGTCGAAGGGCTCGCGGAACAGCTGCAGCGCCCGGAAGAACTTGCCGCGGTCGCCCTGGGACGTGAGGGCCGTGCCGCTCTCGACGCCCGGCGGGAGCCCGACGTCGGGGAAAGGCACGACGGAGATGCCGATCGCCGGGGAGCTGGTGCCGGCCAACGCGTTGTTGGCTCGGTCGACGGACGAGCGGATGGTGGCGGCGTTGACGGGCGTGGTGAGGATGGTGCAGCTGACGCCACGGGCGGCGAAGAGCGCGGCCATGTCGGCGACCGGAATGAGGTGGCCCGGGGCTGGGAACGGGAGGAAGAGGATGTGCAACGGCGGCGGCTGCTGCTCGTCTTGGACAGCCATGGCACTTATGTGAAGCTAGCTGCGTGGTGTGAGAGTACTGTGACAAAAGCAGGAGGAGTAGTTATAAGAAGTTTGAGACGGCCATGGCTAGCTAAGCTGAGGAAGAAGTCGATTCCTTGAGATTTTCCATGCCTTCACTTGCAAGAGTTTGAACGGAACTTGTGTCAACTGTTTGACACTCTCGTTAAATATACCACTCTAATACCAAAGCCATAGACGAATTTACTCATCGTTATGCAATTGGTTCATATAATATCAAAATAAATTATCACAGAATCACTGTCAAGGGGGAGGATGTGGGTTCCGTGCGCACGTCACGGCTCACGGTGGACGCCATGGTTCGCTCACTACCACACCTCTTGCTCCGGTGGAGAGGACGGCGGGGGTGGTCTCGGCATCCCGGTGTCGGGTTCAATGCTACTGCCTATAGTGGTCGAGGACGATGGGGGTACACGGCTGTTGTTGAAATCTGAGATGGGCCTAGAGCCCATATGACAATTTCAGATTTGATCTCTAAGGGCCCATGTAGGTGGCATGACAAAGTGGTGGGAAGTTTAGTCCCACCATGCTAGTGGAAGGAGAGTTGGAGTGGTTTATAAGGGATTCTCTCCCTCATGCTATTGGAGCTTGAGAAGAGATGAGGCCCTCGCGCACTCCTCCTCCTCCGCTCGCCGCGCCGCGGGTTGCGGGATTGAGCCGAGCCGAGCTGGCCACGATCTGAGACGTCGGATCGTGGGCTACCGACTTGGACGTGGGTTCGGCCCACGTTTCTCCACGTGCGGTCGCACATATATATGTGGGGCGCTGCCAACCCTAGCCGCCGCAACATAGAACGCATCCCGTCCGCCGCGACTGCTCGCCGTTCGTCTACTTCCTCTACGTCCGCGTCGCCCTCGTCATCGTCATGGCCACCGACGCCGAACGTGCCGCCGCTCCTTCTGTTTTCTATTTTAGGCATGCTAGCGTTATACGTAGATCTGTCTACAATTAGCGTAGTATGTGCTCACATGATTGAATATCAGTATGCTATTATTTGTGTCAATGCCATGCTAGTAATTAATTCGTGGATTAAATTAATCGGAAAATTGCCTATTTACTCAGCAATCCAAAAACCTATTATGTGTAGGAATTTTTCGACAAGTGGCTTTGCCGCTGCACTGAAACCGGATAAGTTTACCGGTACATATTTTAAGCGTTGGCAGACTAAGACCACTTTATGGCTCACGGCTATGAACGTGTTCTGGGTCGCCGGTGTGCCCAAGGGAACGATTGCTCCTGAACAGGAGAAGGCGTTCAGGGAGGCCACCGTCGTATTTCTCGGAGCACTTCTTAGCGTGATCGGAGATAAACTGGTCGACGCATATTTACATGTGCATGTCGCCAAGGACTTGTGGGAGGCGCTCGAATCTAAATTCGGGGCCACCGATGCTGGGAGTGAGATGTATATTATAGAGCAGTTCCACGATTACAAGATGGTTGAAAACCGTCCTGTGCTGGAGCAGGCTCATGAGATAATATGCATTGTTAAGGAGCTTGAGCTTCTGAAGTGCGAGTTACCGGGCAAGTTTGTCGCGGGCTGCATAATCGCTAAGCTCCCTAATTCCTGGAGGAACTTTGCCACTACTCTGAAACATCAGAGGCGTGAATTCTCAGTGGAGGATGTCATTGGCCATCTGAGTGTTGAGCAGAACTCAAGGGCAAAGGACTCGAACGGGAAAGCGGTTGAGGGGACTTCTGTCGCCAACATGGTGAACCAGAGGAACTTCAACTCCCACAAGCCCAAGGGAAAGAACGGTGTCCAACACAATGCCGACTTTAAGAAGAAGGGTAAGAAGACCTTCAAGAAGAACAAGAAGGATGAGGGCTGCTTTACTTGTGGTTCGGCTGAACATTGGGCCAACAAGTGCCCAAACAAGTACAAGAAGCCAGGACAGGACTCCAAGTCTGTCAACATGATTGTGGGCAACAATGACAATGGTGCATCTGGGTACGGTAATTTATTTACTGTTTTTTCAGTGTTTCAGCCCAACGATTGGTGGGTGAACACGGGTGCAGGAGTTCATGTGTGTGCTGACATTTCATTGTTCACTTCTTACCAGGTCACAGGCCACGGGTCCGTATTGATGGGGAATGGCGCGAGTGCTTCTGTTCATTGTGTTGGCACGGTCGATCTGAAGTTTACTTCGGGAAGGATCGTGCAGCTGAAGAACGTGCAGCATGTCCCCGCCATCAAGAAGAACCTCGTTAGTGGCTCCCTTCTATGTAGAGAAGGGTTTAAGTTGGTTTTCGAGTCTAATAAATTAGTTGTTACGAAATATGGACTCTTTGTTGGAAAAGGTTATGAGAGCGGAGGAATGTTCCGCCTTTCCCTTGCAGATTTTTGTAATAAAGTCGTGAACCATATTCATTCGAATGTTAATGAATCAGAAGTTTGGCACTCACGTCTTTGTCACATTAGTTTCGGTGTTATGACGCGGCTAGCTAAGTTGGATTTAATCCCGAGTTTCACTTTAGCCAAAGGTTCTAAGTGCCTTTCATGTGTGCAAGCTAAGCAACCTCGCAAGCCTCACAAGGCCGCGGAGGAGAGACACTTGGCACCATTAGAACTCATACATTCTGATCTTTGTGAGATGAATGGTGTGTTGACTAAAGGTGGAAAGAAATACTTCATGACATTGATAGATGATTCCACTAGACATTGCTATGTTTATCTGTTAAATACTAAAGATGAAGCTCTACACTACTTTAAAATCTATAAGGCAGAAGTTGAGAAATAACTTGAAAAACAAATTAAACGAGTCCGGTCAGATCGTGGTGGAGAGTACTTCTCGAGTGAGTTTGACTCCTTTTGTGCGGAACACGGCATTATTCATGAGAGGACGCCTCCCTATTCACTCCAGTCAAACGGGGTTGCCGAGCGGAAAAACCGTACTCTAACTGATTTGGTTAACGCCATGTTAGATACGTCGGGTTTATCCAAGGCATGGTGGGGGGAGGCTATATTGACGGCATGTCATGTCCTGAATAAAGTTCCGACAAAGGACAATGAGATCACTCCCTATGAGAAATGGGCGAAGAGAAGGACAACACTCTCGTACTTGCGTACTTGGGGCTGTTTGGCGAAAGTCAATGTGCCATCCCCAAAAACGCGAAAGCTTGGACCGAAGACCGTGGACTGCGTTAATTTGGGCTACGCTAAGAATAGCGTTGGCTATAGATTTCTAGTAGTGAAATCTGAGGTACCTGACCAAAAGGTTGGTACAATTATGGAGTCTAAGGATGCTACATTCTTCGAGGATATATTTCCTATGAGGAACCGGTCGAAGGGCTCGCGGAACAGCTGCAGCGCCCGGAAGAACTTGCCGCGGTCGCCCGGGGACGTGAGGGCCGTGCCGCTCTCGACGCCCGGCGGGAGCCCGACGTCGGGGAAAGGCACGACGGAGATGCCGATCGCCGGGGAGCTGGTGCCGGCGAAGGCGTCGTTGGCGCGGTCGACGGACGAGCGGATGGTGGCGGCGTTGACGGGCGTGGTGAGGATGGTGCACCTGACGCCGCGGGCGAGAAGAGCGCGGCCATGTCGGCGACCGGAATGAGGTGGCCCGGGGCTGGGAACGGGAAGAAGAGGATGTGCAATGGCGGCGGCTGCTGCTCGTCTTGGACAGCCATGGCACTTATGTGAAGCTAGCTGCGTGCTGTGAGAGTACTGTGACAAAAGCAGGAGGAGTAGTTATAAGAAGTTTGAGACGGCCATGGCTAGCTAAGCTGAGGAAGAAGTCGATTCCTTGAGATTTTCCATGCCTTCACTTGCAAGAGTTTGAACGGAACTTGTGTCAACTGTTTGACACTCTCGTTAAATATACCACTCTAATACCAAAGCCATAGACGAATTTACTCATCGTTATGCAATTGGTTCATATAATATCAAAATAAATTATCACAGAATCACTGTCAAGGGGGAGGATGTGGGTTCCGTGCGCACGTCACGGCTCACGGTGGACGCCATGGTTCGCTCACTACCACACCTCTTGCTCCGGTGGAGAGGACGGCGGGGGTGGTCTCGGCATCCCGGTGTCGGGTTCAATGCTACTGCCTATAGTGGTCGAGGACGATGGGGGTACACGGCTGTTGTTGAAATCTGAGATGGGCCTAGAGCCCATATGACAATTTCAGATTTGATCTCTAAGGGCCCATGTAGGTGGCATGACAAAGTGGTGGGAAGTTTAGTCCCACCATGCTAGTGGAAGGAGAGTTGGAGTGGTTTATAAGGGATTCTCTCCCTCATGCTATTGGAGCTTGAGAAGAGATGAGGCCCTCGCGCACTCCTCCTCCTCCGCTCGCCGCGCCGCGGGTTGCGGGATTGAGCCGAGCCGAGCTGGCCACGATCTGAGACGTCGGATCGTGGGCTACCGACTTGGACGTGGGTTCGGCCCACGTTTCTCCACGTGCGGTCGCACATATATATGTGGGGCGCTGCCAACCCTAGCCGCCGCAACATAGAACGCATCCCGTCCGCCGCGACTGCTCGCCGTTCGTCTACTTCCTCTACGTCCGCGTCGCCCTCGTCATCGTCATGGCCACCGACGCCGAACGTGCCGCCGCTCCTTCTGTTTTCTATTTTAGGCATGCTAGCGTTATACGTAGATCTGTCTACAATTAGCGTAGTATGTGCTCACATGATTGAATATCAGTATGCTATTATTTGTGTCAATGCCATGCTAGTAATTAATTCGTGGATTAAATTAATCGGAAAATTGCCTATTTACTCAGCAATCCAAAAACCTATTATGTGTAGGAATTTTTCGACAAGTGGCTTTGCCGCTGCACTGAAACCGGATAAGTTTACCGGTACATATTTTAAGCGTTGGCAGACTAAGACCACTTTATGGCTCACGGCTATGAACGTGTTCTGGGTCGCCGGTGTGCCCAAGGGAACGATTGCTCCTGAACAGGAGAAGGCGTTCAGGGAGGCCACCGTCGTATTTCTCGGAGCACTTCTTAGCGTGATCGGAGATAAACTGGTCGACGCATATTTACATGTGCATGTCGCCAAGGACTTGTGGGAGGCGCTCGAATCTAAATTCGGGGCCACCGATGCTGGGAGTGAGATGTATATTATAGAGCAGTTCCACGATTACAAGATGGTTGAAAACCGTCCTGTGCTGGAGCAGGCTCATGAGATAATATGCATTGTTAAGGAGCTTGAGCTTCTGAAGTGCGAGTTACCGGGCAAGTTTGTCGCGGGCTGCATAATCGCTAAGCTCCCTAATTCCTGGAGGAACTTTGCCACTACTCTGAAACATCAGAGGCGTGAATTCTCAGTGGAGGATGTCATTGGCCATCTGAGTGTTGAGCAGAACTCAAGGGCAAAGGACTCGAACGGGAAAGCGGTTGAGGGGACTTCTGTCGCCAACATGGTGAACCAGAGGAACTTCAACTCCCACAAGCCCAAGGGAAAGAACGGTGTCCAACACAATGCCGACTTTAAGAAGAAGGGTAAGAAGACCTTCAAGAAGAACAAGAAGGATGAGGGCTGCTTTACTTGTGGTTCGGCTGAACATTGGGCCAACAAGTGCCCAAACAAGTACAAGAAGCCAGGACAGGACTCCAAGTCTGTCAACATGATTGTGGGCAACAATGACAATGGTGCATCTGGGTACGGTAATTTATTTACTGTTTTTTCAGTGTTTCAGCCCAACGATTGGTGGGTGAACACGGGTGCAGGAGTTCATGTGTGTGCTGACATTTCATTGTTCACTTCTTACCAGGTCACAGGCCACGGGTCCGTATTGATGGGGAATGACGCGAGTGCTTCTGTTCATTGTGTTGGCACGGTCGATCTGAAGTTTACTTCGGGAAGGATCGTGCAGCTGAAGAACGTGCAGCATGTCCCCGCCATCAAGAAGAACCTCGTTAGTGGCTCCCTTCTATGTAGAGAAGGGTTTAAGTTGGTTTTCGAGTCTAATAAATTAGTTGTTACGAAATATGGACTCTTTGTTGGAAAAGGTTATGAGAGCGGAGGAATGTTCCGCCTTTCCCTTGCAGATTTTTGTAATAAAGTCGTGAACCATATTCATTCGAATGTTAATGAATCAGAAGTTTGGCACTCACGTCTTTGTCACATTAGTTTCGGTGTTATGACGCGGCTAGCTAAGTTGGATTTAATCCCGAGTTTCACTTTAGCCAAAGGTTCTAAGTGCCTTTCATGTGTGCAAGCTAAGCAACCTCGCAAGCCTCACAAGGCCGCGGAGGAGAGACACTTGGCACCATTAGAACTCATACATTCTGATCTTTGTGAGATGAATGGTGTGTTGACTAAAGGTGGAAAGAAA
Source organism: Secale cereale (assembly GCA_902687465.1). Classification (NCBI taxonomy): domain Eukaryota; kingdom Viridiplantae; phylum Streptophyta; class Magnoliopsida; order Poales; family Poaceae; genus Secale; species Secale cereale. Next base: position 877,041,682 of record LR738712.1, on the reverse strand, counting down.
TACTTCATGACATTGATAGATGATTCCACTAGACATTGCTATGTTTATCTGTTAAATACTAAAGATGAAGCTCTACACTACTTTAAAATCTATAAGGCAGAAGTTGAGAAATAACTTGAAAAACAAATTAAACGAGTCCGGTCAGATCGTGGTGGAGAGTACTTCTCGAGTGAGTTTGACTCCTTTTGTGCGGAACACGGCATTATTCATGAGAGGACGCCTCCCTATTCACTCCAGTCAAACGGGGTTGCCGAGCGGAAAAACCGTACTCTAACTGATTTGGTTAACGCCATGTTAGATACGTCGGGTTTATCCAAGGCATGGTGGGGGGAGGCTATATTGACGGCATGTCATGTCCTGAATAAAGTTCCGACAAAGGACAATGAGATCACTCCCTATGAGAAATGGGCGAAGAGAAGGACAACACTCTCGTACTTGCGTACTTGGGGCTGTTTGGCGAAAGTCAATGTGCCATCCCCAAAAACGCGAAAGCTTGGACCGAAGACCGTGGACTGCGTTAATTTGGGCTACGCTAAGAATAGCGTTGGCTATAGATTTCTAGTAGTGAAATCTGAGGTACCTGACCAAAAGGTTGGTACAATTATGGAGTCTAAGGATGCTACATTCTTCGAGGATATATTTCCTATGAGAGATAGGCAAAGCACTTCTAGACAGGAATCTGAGGAGACTCCTGAGCCTGCCATTCCTATGGAATACTATGAACGAACACATGATGAAAATCCTGAGGAGGATGACGAGGAAACCCTTGGTAGGGGAAAGAGACAAAGGACTGCAAAGACCTTTGGTGATGATTTCTTCGTGTACCTCGTGGATGATGCTCCTACTTCTATTTCAGAAGCGTATGCCTCTCCAGAATCTGACTACTGGAAGGAAGCGGTCCGTAGCGAGATGGATTCCATCATGGCTAACGGGACATGGGAGATTACTGAGCGTCCCTATAGTTGCAAACCATTGGGATGTAAGTGGGTGTTCAAAAAGAAGCTTAGGCCCGATGGTACGATTGAAAAGTACAAGGCTAGACTTGTGGCCAAGGGCTATGACCAAAAGGAAGAGGAAGATTTCTTTGACACTTATTCACCTGTGGCCAGACTGACCACCAACGGTGCGAAGAAAAGGACGTCCCAAAATAATTGGACAAGAAGGTTCACATTCAATATCCATAATAGTAAAATCAACGGGAACGTAGTTGTCATTGACAATGATAAGAACATCGTCGATCCTCCCCAAAGGTTTCTTTATGGAAGAATCAACAAGACGAACACCAAAAGAACAAGAATCAAAAGGTTTCAATTTAAGCATATCATATATTCTTTTGGGCATAACGGAGGTACTAGCTCCAACATCACATAAAGCATAGCAAGAGAAGTTATTCAACTTAATTTTAATCATATGATCCCAACCATCTTCTAGCTTTCTAGGTATGGAGGCTTCTACTCTAATTTTCTCCTCCCTAGCTTTAATGAGAGCATTAGTGATATGCTCTGTGAAGGCAAGATTAAGCGTGCTAGTGCGGGGATCTCTAGACATCTTGTGAAGGAAATCAATAACTTCGGTAAGAGTGCAATTATCAAAATCAAGGTCACTACTATCAAGTAAGGTGGTAGTGGTGTCCTTTAGGTTCACTTGTTTGGTAGTTTCTATGGTCATAGCATCACCATTAATAGGTCCAATGGGACCAGGAGTGCATTGGGTGCTAAGAGTTTGGATATCCTCAACAACTTGGATAGTAGCAACAGTGTGGTGGGTAGGAAGGCTCTTAATTCTATTTTCTTCCTCCTTTAGGGGTGCAACCACTTCGGGTTTAGCTGCCATTTGGTTTATCAAAGTGGCTTGTGTGTGGGACATATTGGAAACTTGGGTCTCAGTGATAGTGAGCCTAGTCTGGAGTTTAGAAATCTCAATATTTAGGCTCTCTAGTTGTCTACCAATGTCTTGCAAGATAGCAGTATGCTCATTTAATTGCCTCGAGAAGGTATTGTTTTGTTCATATTGGGTGTGCATGTAGTTATTAGTGGCCTTCTCTATTTCTAGAAGTTTCTCATAACCAGACATGTCTCTGTCTCTTTGGTTGGAGTTCTTGGTGCTAGGATAAGCATTGTTATTCCCATAAGAATTAGAGGGGAACGGTCTAGGATTGCTACCAAAATTACTCCTATAAGCATTGTTGTTAAAATTGTTTCTAGAGATAAAGTTCACATCTACTTGTTCTTGAGCAATCAAAGAATTTAAAGGAACATCACGAGGATCAACAGAAGATTGCTTCGAAAGTAGAGACATGATCAAGTCAACTTTTTCATTTAGGGAGGAAATCTCCTCGACAGAGTTTACCTTCCTACCTGTTGGAGCGCGTTCGGTGTGCCATTGGGAATAGTTGGTCATCATCTCATCGAGAAGCTTCGTGGCACCACCAAGTGTAGTTGACATAAAGGTTCCTCCCGCGGCCGAATCTAACAAGTTCCACAAGGTAAAGTTCAAGCCTGCATAAAAAGTTTGGATAACCATCCAAGTAGTCAAACCATGAGTAGGGCAGTTCTTGATAAGAGATTTCATACGTTCCCAAGCTTGGGCAACGTGTTCATTATCCAATTGTTTGAAATTCATTATGTTACTCCTTAGTTGGATAATTTTAGCAGGTGGATAGTATTTTCCAATAAAAGCATCTTTGCACTTGTCCCATGAATCTATGCTATTTCTAGGCAAAGATTGAAACCAAATTTTAGCTCCTCCTCTCAAGGAGAAAGGAAAAAGCTTAAGCTTAACAATATTACCATCTATTTCTTGGTATTTTTGCATATCACAGAGTTCAACAAAATTGTTTAAGTGTAAAGCAGCATCATCTCCAGCACCGGAGAATTGATCTTTCATAACTAGGTTCAGTAAAGCAGGTTTAATTTCATACGAAGGTGCTGAAGTGGCAGGTGTAGTGATAGGCGTGCAGATAAAGTCATCGCTGTTATGACTAGTGAAGTCACACAACTTGGTGTTCTCGGTGGAACCCATAGCAGCAAGCAAGCAAGATAACTATTTTTGTGATTTTCGATAAAAGATACTAAAACAAAAACTGAAAGGTAAACTAACAAGACTAAAAAGCAAAGGTAAAAGATAGCGTGCAACTCCCCTATCTTGAAGAGTGGAGTCCCCGGCAACGGCGCCAGAAAACTTTGCTTGATGGCTTCTCGCCCCTCGTTGGTTACCCCAAGTGGAAGGTTTGAGATGCAGTGTAGCGGTAGTTTTCTCTTGGCAAAGATACCAAGGATCGATTTCCCCTGAGACTCCAAGGTTCAACAAGAAGGTGTCAACTGCTAACGGCGCCAGATATTAGCAATCAACTTGGACCTGCACACAGATACAAATAACTTTGCTCCCAACGAGTACAGAGAGGTTGTCAATCCCTCCGGCCTTGTCGTTTACAAAGGATCAAACGCAAGTGATAATAGTGATATGTATTGCTGCAACTAGTAAGTAAAAGCAGAAAGTAAATAGCGGATGTGATCAGTGATGGTAATATGGACCGGGGTCCCATGATGTTCACTAGTGATGTCTCTCTCCCAAAAGACGATAAAACATCTATGTGAGGTAGACGAATTACAGCTGGGCAATTGACAGAATTACGTGCGCAAACCAATGCTAACTATGTTGCAAGAAAGGTAGAGGTTCAAAGCATGGGCGGTATGCCAAGGCAAGTAGACCGAAATCCATCTGCATCTACTACTAATCATCCACCTTGAGATATCTATCCAGAACATCTCGCTGGAATTAAGTTGCGAGTCCCACCCATAGTGTAAACTCAAAGCAACAGACAACTGCATTAAAAGAACTTTGCGTAAAGTAAACAATCCTTGCACCCGCGAGTACAAGCACCGTTGTTTTCCCCCTTGTGGCAACAACACATCCCCTAGACTCATGTTTCTGTCACTCAAACTGGTCATCGAGGGGCATGAACCCACAATCAAGCATAACGTTCCCTCTTGGATTCACTACCTACTAGTTGGCCAAAGCAATAAATAGCAACGGAGAACATACAAGAATTACTTAAGAACATAAATATAAAAGAGGTAAATCAAATATATTACTCAAACACAATCTGAACATAATCTCATAATCCATCGGATCCCAGCAAACTCAACATAGCAACAACATAAGGATTACATATGTGCCTCGATCATGTAGGGAAGCTCACGAGGTCTAATTAGTGAAGCACAAGAAGGGGAGGAGAACATCACATAGCTACTGGTCATGGACCCATGGTCCAAGGGAGACTACTCACAACTCATCCGGGAGGCGTCCATGGTGGTGGAGAGGCTCCCGGCGGTGATCCTCCCCTCCGGCAGGGTGCCGGGAAGAGTTCTCCTGGTGCTCCCGATCTTGGAAGCGCGGCAGCGGCGGAACAGAGATGAGATCGCGAAAAAGGGTTCGGTCCTCGAGGGTTTCGGGACGCGTGTTAAATATATGCCAAAGGGGGGGATCAGCGGAGACCTGGGGGGCCCAGGCGCCCCCCGGCGCGGCCAGGAGGGGGGCCGCGCCACCAGGGCGCCTGGAGCCCTGGTGGCCCCCCTCCGGCCCTACTTCGGCCGTGTGGAAGCTTCCGGAACGCTGATTTTTTATATAATTTTTCCGGGATTTTTCTGGCAGTTTACGTGATGGGAAAACCTGAAATACAAAAACAGCAGAAAACAGAAACTGGCACTGGGGTGCACTGAGTTAATAGGTTAGCCCAAATATGATCAAAAGTGTATGGAAGTGTATAAATATCATAGCAATATCACACAAAAGAGGCATGGAGCAAGCAGAAATTATAGATACGTTTTAGACGGATCAAATAGTACGAATTGGAGCCACCATCGTCCAGACCTACATGGTCATCGCTCCCGAGGCCTGGAAGGTCTCCATAGACGCTCACACCGTCACCGCCACCGGGAGTCAAAGCCGCCATCGCCAGAGAGCCGCGCAGCGAGGGGAGAGGGAGAGGGGAAACGAGAGCTAGGGTTCGTCCCGTTCGAATCAGTTCGACCAAGCCAAAACGACCGAGCCGGGTTCCTCCGAGTTAGTGGCGCGGCGCGCGCGGGTATGCCGCCATGTCACCTGACATGTGGGGCCGCTCGGTCAAATACACGGGCAATACATGGTTAGACGGCTGTCAGACCGTTTTGCAACACTTAGACTAAGAGTTGATACTTACTTGGAAAAAATTGACTAATGATACCAATTCATTACTACGTGCCGAAGCGTGGTAGTTCCTTGCAATCAAGTCCTATAGCATGGTAACATGCGAGCATCCACTATAGTAAGGACATCAGTTAATGTCCTTGGAATTATCTCCATGGCCATGCATATGCTGCTGCGATGATGATCTGGCATGCACCTTCCATATGTTGGAAGGCTGCATTATGGCAGTACCATCTGGGTCTTTTGAGCTTTATAAGTCTTCAAAATCAACCTGTAGACATTGAAGTGAAATTCATTGTAGAATTTCTGCATCAAACTAGAGAATCTCTGCTGGTAATATGAGTACCTCACAGACAGAATCATGCCTCCTGAGTCTCGAGTAATCAAATTACTCCTGTTTCTCAAAGAAAAAACAGAGACAAAACCCCTAATAATCGTTGCCGTCGCTGATTACAGCCGGACCTCATTCATCTCTAGGTGATGGTAGAGTGTCTGCTAGCTATCAGAGATAACAAAACCATCGTTGTTGTAACTAGAAGCAGCATGGATCAATTCCGTTAAAACTAGGTGAGGCCTTGCATCGGTTGCATGCCTTGGCTGGGTTGGGACGTGGTCGAGGCAGGGTCAAGGTCTCCCGCTCTGGTGTTGTTGTTTCAGAATTTTCATAAGCCTCCAAGTCTCCTTCCTTTCCATAGTTGACTCTCCATACACTCATGTCAACCGCCATATCAAGCCATCCTCTCTCTTGACATCCACGTCCACATGCCGCCTACCATACGATCTCAAAGTCACATCCACTCCCTTGCGCCAAAACAAAGCAACCACTCTTCGTGTTCCCTCATCCATCCATGCAACCATCTTGGCGAGCCCCAACGACCACCTAAACCTCCCTACCTCCCTTTCCTTCATTCGTCTTTCATATAAGAACAATACATCAGGATCCTCCACTCTCCCCCAATTCGAGGAGAGACCGAACTGTCGGGCCATTCCTGAGCCCCCGACAGTTCCAACTGATGATTTTCATTGCGCCCGACGGGGCTGCTCGGACAGCCCGGCCGATGTGCTTGAAGGAAATATGCCCTAGAGGCAATAATAAAGTTGTTATTTATATTTCCTTATATCATGATAAATGTTTATTATTCATGCTAGAATTGTATGAACCGGAAACTTAGTACATGTGTGAATACATAGACAAAACAGAGTGTCCCTAGTATGCCTCTACTAGACTAGCTCATTGATCAAAGATGGTTATGTTTCCTAACCATAGACATGAGTTGTCATTTGATCAAATGGGGTCACATCATTAGGAGAATGATGTGATGGACTAGACCCATCCGTTAGCATAGCACTATGATCGTTTAGTTTTACTGCTATTGCTTTCTTCATGACTTATACATGTTCCTATGACTATGAGATTATGCAACTCCCGAATACCGTAGGAACACCTTGTGTGCTATCAAATGTCACAACGTAACTGGGTGATCATAAAGATGCTCTACAGGTGTCTCCGAAAGTATTCGTGGTGTTGGCATAGATCAAGATTAGGATTTGTCACTCCGAGTGTCGGAGAGGTATCTCTGGGTCCTCTCGGTAACACACATCATAATAAGCCTTGCAAGCAAAGACTAATGAGTTAGTCACGAGATGATGTGTTAAGGAACGAGTAAAGAGACTTGCCGGTAACGAGATTGAACTAGGTATAGAGATACCGACGATCGCATCTCGGGCAAGTAAACATACCGATGACAAAAGGAACAACGTATGTTGTTATGAGGTTTGACCGATAAAGATCTTCGTAGAATATGTAGGAGCCAATATGAGCATCCAGGTTCCGCTATTGGTTATTGACCGGAGATGAGTCTCGGTCATGTCTACATAGTTCTCGAACCCGTAGGGTCCGCACGCTTAACGTTTGATGACGATCGGTATTACGAGTTTATGAGTTTTGATGTACCGAAGGTAGTTCGGAGTCCCGGATGAGATCACGGACATGACGAGGAGTCTCGGAATGTCCAAGACATAAAGATTGATATATTGGACGACTATATTCGGACACCGGAAGTGTTATGGAAAGTTTCGGAATTTACCGGAGTGCCGGGGGGGTTACCGGAACCTCCCGGGGGAATGGTGGGCCCTGGTGGGCCATAGGGGAGAGAGAGAGGGCAGCAGCCAGGAGGTGGCGCGCCCCCTCCCTAGGAGGAGTCCGAATAGGACAAGGGGAGGGGGGGCGCGGCCCCTCTTTCCCTCTCCCTCTCCCTCTCTTTCCTTCCCCCTTCTTCCTTCTTTGGTAGTTCCAACTAGGAATAGGATTGCAATCCTATTCCTAGTAGGATTGCACCCTAGCCGCACCATAGGAGGGCCGGCCGGCCTCCCCCCTTGCTCCTTTATATACGGGGGCAGGGGGCACCCTAGGACACACAAGTTGAATTGTTCCAGCCGTGTGCGGTGCCCCCCTCCACAGAAACACACCTCGGTCATACCGTCGCAGTGCTTAGGCGAAGCCCTGCGCCGGTAGATACATCATATCCGTCACCACGCCGTCGTGCTGACGAAACTCTCCAGTGAAGCTCAACTGGATCAAGAGCTCGTGGGACGTCATCAAGCTGAACGTGTGCTGAACGCGGAGGTGTCGTACGTTCGGTGCTTGATCGGTTGAATCGCGAAGAAGTTCGACTACATCAACCGCGTCACTTGACGCTTCCACTTCCGGTCTACGAGGGTACGTAGACACACTCTTCCCTCTCGTTGCTATGCATCTGGTAGATAGATCTTGCATGATCGTAGGAAAATTTTAAAATACTACGTTCCCCAACAGTGGTATCAGAGAGGTCTATGCGTAGATGATATGCACGAGTAGAACACAATGAGTTGTGGGCGATACTAGTCATAATGCTTAGCAGCATGTCATACTTTGCTTCGGCGGTATTGTGAGATGAAGCGGCCCGGACCGACATTACGCGTACCCTTACGCGAGACTGGTTTCACCATTACGAGCACTCATTGCTTAAAGGTGACTGGCGGGTGTCTGTCTCTCTCACTTTAGGTGAATCAAGTGTGCCTACGCCCGGTCCTTGTGAAGGTTAAAACATCACATACTTGACGAAACATCGTTGTGGTTTTGTATGCGTAGGTAAGAACGGTTCTTACTAAAGCCCGTAGCAGCCACGTAAAACTTGCAACAACAAAGTAGAGGACGTCTAACTTGTTTTTGCAGGGCATGTTGTGATGTGATATGGTCAAGACATGATGAGATATACGGTTTTGTATGCGATGATCATGTTTTGTAAAGTTATCGGCAACGGGCAGGAGCCATATGGTTGTCGATTTATTGTATGAAATGCAATCGCCATGTAATTGCTTTACTTTATCACTAAGCGGTAGCGATAGTCGTAGAAGCAATAGTTGGGGAGACGACAATGATGCTACGATGGAGATCAAGGTGTCGCGCCGGTGACGAAGGTGATCATGACGGTGCTTTGGAGATGGAGATCAAAAGCACAAGATGATGATGGCCATATCATGTCACATATTTTGATTTGCATGTGATGTTTATCTTATTATGCTTCTTATTTTGCTTAGAACGACGGTAGCATTATAAGATGATCCCTTACAAAATTTCAACGTACAAGTGTTCTCCCCGAGTATGCACCGTTGCGAAAGTTCTTCGTGCTGAGACACCACGTGATGATCGGGTGTGATAGGCTCTACGTTCAAATACAACGGGTGTAAGACAGTTTTGCACACGCAGAATACTCGGGTTAAACTTGACGAGCCTAGCATATGCAGATATGGCCTCGGAACGCTGGAGACCGAAAGGTCGAGCGTGAATCATATAGTAGATATGATCAACATAAGATGTTCACCATTGAAACTACTCCATCTCACGTGATGATCGGACATGGTTTAGTTGATTTGGATCACGTGATCATTTAGATGACCCGAGGGATGTCTATCTAAGTGGGAGTTCTTTAAGTAATATGATTAATTGAACTTTAATTTATCATGAACTTAGTCCTGGTAGTATTAGCATATCTATGTTGTAGATCAATAGCTCGCGACGTTGCTCCCCGTTTTTTTATATGTTCCTAGAGAAAACTAAGTTGAAAGATGTTAGTAGCAATGATGCGGACTAGGTCCGTGATCTGAGGATTCTCTTCATTGCTGCACAGAAGAATTATGTCCTTGATGCACCGCTAGGTGACAGACCTATTGCAGGAGCAGATGCAGACATTATGAACGTTTTGACAAAAGCTCGGTATGATGACTACTTGATAGTTTAGTGCACCATGCTTTACGGCTTAGAACCGGGACTTCAAAAACGTTTTGAACACCAGGGAGCATATAAGATGTTCCAAGAGTTGAAATTAGTATTTCATACTCATGCCCGTGTCGAGAGGTATGAGACCTCTGACAGTACTTTGCCTACAAGATGGAAGAGAATAGCTCAACCAGTGAGCATGTGCTCAGATTGTGTGGGTACTACAATTGCTTGAATCAAGTGGGAGTTAATCTTCCAGATAATATAGTAATTGACAAAGTTCTCTAGTCACTATCACCAAGTTAGTAGAACTTCATGATGAACTATAATATGCAAGGGATGACGAAAGTAATTCCCGAGCTCTTCGCGATGCTGAAATCGGCGAAGGTAGAAATCAAGAAAGAGCATCAAGTGTTGATGGTTAATAAGACCACTTGTTTCAAGTAAAAGGCAAAGGGATAGAAGGGGAACTTCAAAAAGAATGACAAGCAAGTTATCACTCCCATGAAGAAACCCAAAGCTAAACTCAAGCCTGAAACTAAGTGCTTCTACTGCAAAGGAAATGGTCATTGGAAGTGGAACTGCCCTAGATATTTGGCGGATAAGAAGGATGGCAAAGTGAACAAAGGTATATTTGATATACAGATTATTGATGTGTACTTTACTAGTGTTCATAGCAACCCCTGGGTATTTGATACCGGTTCAGTTGCTAAAATTAGTAACTCGAAACGAGAATTGTAGAATGAACAAAGACTAGTTAAAGGTGAAGTGACGATGTGTGTTGGAAGTGGTTCCAAGATTGATATGATCATCATCGCACACTCCCTATACTTTCGGGATTAGTGTAAGACCTAAATAAATGTTATTTGGCATTTGCGTTGAGCATGAATATGATTTGATCATATTTGTTGCAATACGGTTATCCATTTAAAGTCATAGAATAATTGTTATTCTGTTTACATGAATAAAACCTTCGATGGTCATACACCCAATGAATATAGTTTGTTGGACCTCGATCGTAGTGATACACATATTCATAATATTGAAGCCAAAAGATGCAAAGTTAATTATGATAGTGCAACTTATTTGTGGCACTGCCGTTTAGGTCATGATGGTGTAAAGCGCATGAAGAAACTCCATAGTGATGGACTTTTGGAATCACTTGATTATGAATCGCTTGGTGCTTGCGAACCATGCCTCATGGGCAAGATGACTAAAACTCTGTTCTCCGGAACAATGGAGCGACCAATTGACTTGTTGGAAATCATACATACCGATGTATGCAGACCAATGAGTGTTGAGGCACGTGGCAGGTATCATTATTTTCTGACCTTCACAGATGATTTGAGGAGATATGGGTATATCTACTTGATGAAACACAAGTCTGAAACATTTGAAAAGTTCAAAGAAATTTCAGAGTGAAGTAGAGAATCATCGTAACAAGAAAATAAAAGTTTCTACGATCTGATCGTAGAGGCGAATATTTGAAGTTACGAGTTTGGCCTTCATTTGAAACAATGTGGAATAGTTTCACAACTCACGCTACCCGGAACACCACAGCGCAATGGTGTGTCCGAACGTCGTAACCATACTTTATTGGATATGGTGCGATCTATGATGTCTCTTACCGATTTACCACTATCATTTAGGGCTGTGCATTAGAGACAACTGCATTCACGTTTAATAAAGGGCACCATCTAAAAATCAGACGACGCCTTATGAACTATGGTTTGGCAAGAAACCAAAGTTGTCATTTCTTAAAGTTTGGGGCTGCGATGCTTATGTGAAAAAGCTTCAACCTGATAAGCTCGAACCCAAGTCGGAGAAATGTGTCTTCATAGGATACCCAAAAGAGACTGTTGGGTACACCTTCTATCACAGATCCGAAGGCAAGATATTCGTTGCTAAGAATGGATCCTTTCTAGAGAAGGAGTTTCTCTCGAAAGAAGTGAGTGGGAGGAAAGTAGAACTTGATGAGGTAATTGTACCTTCTCCCGAATTGGAAAGTAGTACATCACAGAAAATTGTTCCAGTGATTCCTACACCAATCAGTGAGGAAGTTAATGATGATGATCATGAAACTTCGGATCAAGTTTCTGCTGAACGTCGTAGATCAACCAGAGTACGTTCCGCACCAGAGTGGTACGGCAACCCAGTTCTGGAAATCATGTTACTAGACCATGATGAACCTACGAACTGTGAGGAAGCGATGATGAGCCCAGATTCAGCAAAATGGCTTGAGGCCATGAAATCTGAGATGTGATCCATGTATGAGAACAAAGTATGGACTTTGGTTGACTTGCCCGATGGTCGGCAAGCCATTGAAAATAAATGGATCTTTAAGAGGAAGACTGACGCCGATGGTAATGTTACTGTCTACAAAGCTCGACTTGTTGCGAAAGGTTTTCGACAAGTTCAAGGTGTTGACTACGATGAGATTTTCTCACCCGTAGCGATGCTTAAGTCTGTCCGAATCATGTTAGCAATTGCCACATTTTATGAAATCTGGCAAATGGATAACGAAACTGCGTTCTTTAATGGATTTATTAAAGAAGAGTTGTATATGATGCAACCAGAAGGTTTTGTCAATCCTGAAGGTGCTAGCAAAGTATGCAAACTCCAGCGATCCATCTATGGACTGGTGCAAGCATCTCGGAGTTGGAATATACGCTTTGATAAGTTGATCAAAGCATATAGATTTATACAGACTTGCAGTGAAGCCTGTATTTACAAGGAAGTGAGTGGGAGCACTACAACCTTTCTGATAAGTATATGTGAATGACATATTGTCGATCGGAAATGATGTAGAATTTTCTGGAAAGCATAAAGAAGTGTTTGAAAGGAGTTTTTCAAAGAAAGACCTTGGTGAAGCTGCTTACAAATTGAGCATCAAGATCTATAGAGATAGATCAAGACGCTTGATAAGACTTTCGATGAGTACATACCTTGATAAGATTTTGAAGTAGTTCAAAATGGATCAGTCAAAGAAGGAGTTCTTGCCTGACTTGTAAGGTGTGAAGTTGAGTAAGACTCAAAGCCAGACAACGGCAGAAAAATATAGAGAGAATGAAAGTCATTCCCTATGCCTCAGCCATAGGTTCTATAAAGTATGCCATGCTGTATACCAAACATGTTGTGTACCTTGCCATGACTTTGTCAAGGGGGTACAATAGTGATCCAGGAGTAGATCACTGTACAGCGGTCAAAATTATCCTTAGTAACTGGATGACTAAGGAAATGTTTCTCGATTATGGAGGTGATAAAGAGTTCGTCGTAAAGGGTTACGCTGATGCAAGCTTTGACACTAAATCCAGATGACTCTAAGTATCAATCTGGATGCGTATTGAAAGTGGGAGCAATTAGCTAGAGTAGCTCTATGCAGAGCGTTGTAGACATAGAAATTTGCGAAATACATACGGATCTGAATGTGACAGACCCGTTGACTAAACTTCTCTCACAAGCAAAACATGATCACACCTTATTACTCTTGGGGTATTAATCACATAGCGATGTGAACTAGATTATTGACTCTAGTAAACCCTTTGGGTGTTGGTCACATGGCGATGTGAACTATGGGTGTTATTCACATAACGATGTGAACTATCGGTATTAAATCACATGGCGATGTGAGCTAGATTATTGACTCTAGTGCAAGTGGGAGACTGAAGGAAATATGCCCTAGAGGCAATAATAAAGTTGTTAGTTATATTTCCTTATATCATGATAAATGTTTATTATTCATGCTAGAATTGTATTAACCGGAAACTTAGTACATGTGTGAATACATAGACAAAACAGAGTGTCCCTAGTATGCCTCTACTAGACTAGCTCATTGATCAAAGATGGTTATGTTTCCTAACCATAGACATGAGTTGTCATTTGATCAAATGGGGTCACATCATTAGGAGAATGATGTGATGGACTAGACCCATCCGTTAGCATAGCACTATGATCGTTTAGTTTTACTGCTATTGCTTTCTTCATGACTTATACATGTTCCTATGACTATGAGATTATGCAACTCCCGAATACCGTAGGAACACCTTGTGTGCTATCAAACATCACAACGTAACTGGGTGATCATAAAGATGCTCTACAGGTGTCTCCGAAAGTATTCGTGGTGTTGGCATAGATCAAGATTAGGATTTGTGACTCCGAGTGTCGGAGAGGTATCTCTGGGCCCTCTCGGTAACACACATCATAATAAGCCTAGCAAGCAAAAGACTAATGAGTTAGTCACGAGATGATGTGTTATGGAACGAGTAAAGAGAATTGCCGGTAACGAGATTGAACTAGGTATAGAGATACCGACGATCGAATCTCGGGCAAGTAAACATACCGATGACAGAAGGAACAACATATGTTGTTATGCGGTTTGACCGATAAAGATCTTCGTAGATTATGTAGGAGCCAATATGAGCATCCAGGTTCCGCTATTGGTTATTGACCGGAGATGAGTCTCGGTCATGTCTACATAGTTCTCGAACCCGTAGGGTCCGCACGCTTAACGTTTGATGACGATCGGTATTATGAGTTTATGAGTTTTGATGTACCGAAGGTAGTTCGGAGTCCCGGATGAGATCACGGACATGACGAGGAGTCTCGGAATGTCCTAGACATAAAGATTGATATATTGGATGACTATATTCGGACACCGGAAGTGTTTTGGAAAGTTTCGGAATTTACCGGAGTGCCATGGGGGTTACCGGAACCCCCCCGGGGGAATGGTGGGCTCTGGTGGGCCATAGGGGAGAGAGAGGGCAGCAGCCAGGAGGTGGCGCGCCCCCTCCCTAGGAGGAGTCCGAATAGGACAAGGGGAGGGGGGCGCGGCCCCTCTTTCCCTCTCCCTCTCCCTCTCTTTCCTTCCCCCTTCTTCCTTCTTTGGTAGTTCCTAGTAGGATTGCACCCTAGCCGCACCATAGGAGGGCCGGCCGGCCTCCCCCTTGCTCCTTTATATACGGGGGCAGGGGGGCACCCTAGGACACACAAGTTGAATTGTTCCAGCCGTGTGCGGTGCCCCCCTCCACAGAAACACACCTCGGTCATACCGTCGCAGTGCTTAGGCGAAGCCCTGCGTCGGTAGATACATCATATCCGTCACCACGCCGTCGTGCTGACGAAACTCTCCCGTGAAGCTCAACTGGATCAAGAGCTCGTGGGACGTCATCAAGCTGAACGTGTGCTGAACGCGGAGGTGCCGTACGTTCGGTGCTTGATCGGTTGAATCGCGAAGAAGTTCGACTACATCAACCGCGTCACTTGACGCTTCCGCTTTCGGTCTACGAGGGTACGTAGACACACTCTTCCCTCTCGTTGCTATGCATCTGGTAGATAGATCTTGCGTGATCGTAGGAAAATTTTAAAATACTACCTTCCCCAACAGTGCTTACTGTTGTGGAACAGCCATCCTCCTTAGGTGCTTCATCCTCCACCTCCATCCTCCCTTTCTTGGCTTCTGCCTCCTCTCCACCCTCCTGCACATTCCCCCTCTTTCTGCCCAAGACTTGTTCCCTATCACCGCTACCCTTTTTCCCATATGTACCCCTTCTCTCCACCTTCTTGTACTTCCTCCCCTCCTTGCTATGCTTCCTTCCTTCCCCTATCAAGAGACTACCATGGTTCTCAACTTCCTGACTCGCCTCTGCCAGTACATCCGCCTTCGCCTTCTCTCCGTTTGCTACTGTCCTACTCGGGCTGGAGGCCTTAGGGTCAGTTGTTACCTTCTCTGGATGTCTAATTGCCACCATTGCCATTTCATCAATACTACTTTTACCACCCCACCATTATTTTCTTTCGAAACTTCAGTATTCATATCAAGCTTCTTTGGAATTCCTTTCTTCGCTGGTTCGGGTGCCTTTTTTATTGGGCTGGTCACTTCCTCTCCTTTCTCTGTCAAATTATTTTTCCCTTCACTGCTACGGGTACCATCCTTCCTCCATGATGGTCCATCGCTGCCACTACCTGACCGTCCACTCGAGCGTGAGAACCCTAGGTTTCTGTTGCCCCCACCACCCCTTACATTGCCTTTACAGCTCCAATCATCATCACCATAGTTCCTTCTTCTACCTACATCTGGCTTTAACCAGCGCCCAAACTGGGGGGTCTCCCCTTTCTTCAGTTGTTTAGAGCAGTCTTTCTCTCCATGGCCTATCATCCCACAGACATAGCAAAAGTCGGGTAGGAATTCGTATTCGAACCGACACCACATCCCTTCTTCCTCCTCCTCTTCCTTACCATCGATGCTCATCTTCTTCTTCCTTTTCAGTTTCAAATCATCCTTCTCATCATCCAACGTAAAACCCCTCATAATTGGCTATCTTCATTCTCATTTTCACTCGCATGTACTTTCCGATAGCTTTACCGTCCCTCCCTGTATCTACCTCAACAAAAGTCCCAATGATATTTCCTATTTCCTCCGCTGACTCCGCGTTCATCATCCCTAACGGGAGATTAAAAGTTCTCAGCCAAATTGGTATATCATTAAACTCATAGTCTTCGAGTCTCTTGCCCGGATCGTACTCCTCTACTACTACCAGATCTTTATCAAACATACATGGGCCATCTTCCAATTCCTTCCTTCTCCCCGATTCCTGTTTCAACGTAAACACAAACAGGTTGTCTCCCACCTCCCTGCAATCAGTACCCTTGATAGGGCACCACACCTTTCCAAGTGACAAGCTGATTGCATCCCGATGAACTAACTTCTCCGACAGCACCTTCCCCACCGCCTGTGATTCATTATTCTTGCCCTTGTCCCTTGTAGTCAGTCGGATTTTGACCCCCTTCCTCTCTTCCTCCGACAGTTTCAGACTCCGCATCATTCCGGCCACTCCTTCCATCCTCCGCACCTCCACCAGACCGCCGTCGCCTGGGGTTAAAAGTGTCTTATGACCGTGCGCCCCAGCAAATACACAGAAGGCCAGCGGGAAACGGATGGGACTACGGCTGGGATCGCAGAGGAGCTCAAACGCGCGAAGACTCGCAACTTCGATGGTGAGGGGGATGATCTGGAACCAGAACGGCGGCTTGTCAAGGAAACCCTAATCGCCTCCGTTATCAACGGAGCGATACGCGAACCGTCACCAAGCGGGACGGACTGAGAGTTGATACTTACTTGGAAAAAAATTGACTAATGGTACCAATTCATTACGACGTGCCGAAGCGTGGTAGTTCCTTGCAATTAACTCCTATAGCATGGTAACATGCGAGCATCCACTATAGTAAGGACATCAGTTAATGTCCTTGGAATTCTCTCCATGGCCATGCATATGCTGCTGCAATGATGATCTGACATGCACCTTCCATATCTTGGAAGACTGCATTATGGCAATACCATCTGGGTCTTTTGAGCTTTATAAGTCTTCAACATCAACCTCACAGACAGAATCATGCCTCCTGAGTCTCGAGTAATCAAATTACTCCTGTTTCTCAAAGAAAAAACAGAGACAAAACCCCTAATAATCGTTGTCGTCGCTGATTACAGCCGGACCTCATTCATCTCTAGGTGATGGTAGAGTGTCTGCTAGCTATCAGAGACAACAAAACCATCGTTGTTGTAACTAGAAGTAGCATGGATCAATTCCGTTAAAACTAAGTGAGGCCTAGGGTTTCAGCCCACGCATATATATATAGATGTGAAATAGCAAACCTGATATATATATACCATACGTTTCAATTGGCCTCCTCTGTTCCCCACACATCGTAGCCTGCAGCCGCCACGATGAGCCATGGCGGCGATCCGTTCGCCTCCATGCCGGACCAGCTGGTCAGCTACGTGCTCTCCTTCCTGCCCTCGCGGGAGGCCGTGCAGACGTCCTGCCTCTCCCGCCGCTGGCGCCACCTCTGGAGATCCGCCCCCGCCATCCGCGTCCGCGGCAGCGACGAGCCCTTCCTTCTCTTTGTCAACAACCTCCTCATCGGCCGCAACAACGCGTCGGCCCCTCCGCTGCGCCTGTTCGAGATCGACGCCGATCTCATGGAGCGCGTCGTCTGCTCTTTCTGCCGCAGGAAGGACCGCCACTCGGAGCCCGACCGCAGGTCCCAGCCCTGGGAGGTCCGTCCCGACGTTGATGTCTGGGTGAGCCAGGCCTTGTCGCTGTGCCGCGCCCGCTCGCTCACCGCCTGCTTCAGCAGGCAGGAGGGCGTGCCGTGGAAGCCCCGGTGCCCCCTCCCCTTCGCCTCCGTGCACTTGACCAAGATCCACCTCGACACCGTTTGCCTCGTCGATGGCCAACTAAACTTCTCCTGCTGCCCGGCGCTGCTCCGCCTCAACCTCGTGCGCTGCTGGCTTTATGGTGACGCGCTCGTGTCGCCCTCGCTGGAGCATCTTGCCATTGTCGAGTGCCGTCATCGGACACATGAAGAATCCGACGACGACAGGTTGCATATGAGCTTGTCCACGCCAAAACTCTGTTTCCTGGACATATCGCATAACTACTGCAAGGAGCAGTTTCTCGACATGATGTCTTGGTTGACCAACGATAGTGTCTCATATACAGACGTTGACAATGTGTAATAGACCAAGATGATGGCCCTGATTTTTTTGAACTTGTTTGTGCTTGTATTTTGTTGTTTATCTTCTTATTATTGTTTCCTAATGATTATGGAACAATGAACACTTGTTTGAGGGAGACCAAAGTTCTTTTATCCGTTCCATCTTGCTAGGCTAGAAGTGTTAGGGCAACTCCAACGCGTCTATCAATTTGGTCCGCGCGTGGGTGTACCTGCGGGACCTGGAAGTTTGGCCGCAGTTTGTTTGCACACAGCGTCTGAACTTCTTGTGGCGTTTAGTTTTCATTTGTGGAGAATATCTGCGCATGTATAATCATTTTGGTAGTGTAACCTGAAATCGAGAAACTGAGCTTATTGTTCCCAACTTTCAGCCCAACCCGATTCCCACGTCCAGCGCTGGCCGACGATGGCACCGATGCACGGGATTGAATCACCAGGTTAGCTCACTTCCATGCAATCAGTTTTTTTTTTTTTTTTGGAAATCTTCCGATCTATTCATCTTCAATCATGGTAGTACAATGAATACCGAAAATAATAAAAATTTCATTCAGATCCGTAAACCACCTAGCGACGACCACAAGCACTGAAGCGAGCCGAAGGCGCGCCGCCGTCATCGCCCCTCCATCCTCGGAGTCGGGCACAACTTGTTGTAGTAGACAGTCGGGAAGTCGTCATGCTAAGGCCCCGTAGGACCAGCGCACCAGACCAACAACCGCCACAGATGAAGAACAACGTAGATCGGAAGGATCCAATCCGAAGACACACGAACGTAGACGAACACCAACGAGATCCGAGCAAATCCACCAAAGATAGATCCGCTGGAGACACACCTCCACACGCCCACCAATGATGCTAGACGCATCACTGGAACGGGGTCTTTAGAAAGCCGCCGTCGTTTCGCCTTCCTGAGTAGAACACAAACACTAACAAAATCTACTACCCCTATAAAAGGACGAGAGGGCAGATCCAACTAAGCATATTAGCCGTCTGATTACAAATCTAATGGTCTAGAACAGCACTAACGAAAACACTAACGAAACGCTAATCAGCTTCGTCTCTACTAATCCCACCCACGAACACCTAATCCCATACCACTTCCCCCTGGCCGTAACTCCCTCCCCCCACACGCACGTCGCAAGCTGATCCACAAACCCCCCTTTCCCCACCCCCGCCTCCTACCGCTCCCTCCTCCGGCGCCAACGTCCTCTTGCCGCCGTCCTGACGCTCCCGGGAGCCGTCGCTGGTGAGGGTCGGGCAACCCCTGGGGGCGATGGGGTCACAGAGAGCAGTCCTTCCTCGCCGCCACACGCCACGTCCGGGAAGTGGGGAGCGGTTCCGTACATTCTCATGCCGAGGAAGATGGACGGCGCCACCTGAGGCTGCCTCCAGTACTGGCGGCTCCCCTCCATAGCGTCTATGAGCACCGACGGCAGGCACCATGGTGCCGATCTGGCCACCCCCAACCTTGCTCCCATCAGATCCTGTGGGTCACTCATCGACCCACAAGACCGCCCCCTTCTCCACCGAGGTTGTTGCCGCCTGCAGCCCTGCACAAGTGTCCTCACCTACATCTTCTCTCTGCGTTTGCATCTCTCCTGTACGAGGATGCACTCACCACACGGTCCACACCCTTGAGTACATAATTCCTCAATTGATAACTTTTCTCCCTGCTGTGACATGTGACTTGATTTTTTCTACCTTGCTCTAAATTTAATTCGATTGCGACTGTATGATTGAATGTCAAATAAACATCAACTTTGTGGCTGATAGATTCATGGAAGTGCAAGCTGAATTATATTTTGAATATGATTATTACTGGAAAGTTGTATTGTAACACACTGTGTTTTCCACCGACCCTGGCTTGATCCCGATGGTGTCGTAGCACTGGATTCGTCGCCGAACTTCTCGCACAGATGCCGCCACCGGAACGAGCCGAGCCTTTGCTGCCACAAGAAGTCACTTGCGGTCGAGCCCCTGCCGTCCCTCCTCTCCGCCTAACCAAGTCCCATCCGCGCAACGTTATCCCAGTTACCCCTCTGCATGGCCCCTATCAGCCGCGATGAGGACACCTGTCGACCTGCAGTACTCGCTCGATTGTCTATGGGTTCTCTCAGGTGAACTTCTCTCTTTGCATTTGATGCTTTTGTTCCAATTCATTCTCTGGTTTGGGGAGCATACAGTTTGATGTGTGCGCATATGATTTTTCTCTTTTTATGAAGTATGAACTCTAGCTTTTATGAAGTATGAACTCTAGCACGGCTAATGAATCTGAGGCAATGGATTTAGCTTCGCAGAACATGATTCTAGGTAGTCTTTACGTGTATGAAAATCTGAAGTTTTCTGATCCATTATTGTCCCAATGCCAGGGAAGGGTGACCGTAGGCTATGTATGGTGGATAGCTGGACCTTGTTGAGGTGCTCATGTCTGAATGTGAGTATTTTTTTGCTTGTGTGCTTGGGTGGTGAACTGATTGGATGATTTTGTCGCCCCACTATTATTCCGAATAATCTTCTTAAATCAACCAAATTGTTTCTATACCCTGCAGAAAAAATTGTTGTTCTAAGGCAGTTGATATTTATGCAGCTTCAAACCTTGTTTCTTGTGCTACATGCTTGTTGTTTGTGTAGCTTCAAGGTTTTTTTTCTTGTGCTTGGTGATACAAGGGATGAGTGCATTGCAGCCACCCTGATTTGTCCATCCTTCTCTTTTCAGGTACCTCAGGTGGTAACGCCAAAGTTGTCATATCATATATATTGTGTGGTGCATTGGAAGACTGACATGCCGGAGATCAGAGCCCCTCGACTCCAGTAGTCTGGTGCACATTTATCCATGAGAGTTGGAACTAGCGGAACGCTGACCGTATGATTATGCCAATGATCAAGCCAATTGACATTCCTTATTTGATCAAATAGTTCTCTTCGATGGTGATGTCACTAACAGAGTAGCTACCTCCTGCAGTTCCTACGACGCCGCTCAAATGCTGACGATGAAATGGAGTACTGCAGTCTACAGAAGGTTCCTACCTCCTCTGTATTTTTAACTCGGCTTCAGTTTCACTGTGGCTGAGTTGTTTGTTATTGCCCGAACAAAGTTTATTACCAAGTTTTGTTGCATGGATGCTGCTGATGTGTTAATTAGGATAATTCATCTATTTAATTTGTCATTGTTAGAATGTTGCATGTGAAGTTCTGGCTGTTAAAAATTTATCGGCAGTTTGCAACTACTCTTTGGGTGTATTCTAAGTCTTATTTACGCAGTTTTCATTGGGACTGTATGATTGAATGTAAAATAAAGATCAACTTTGTGGCTGATCGATTCATGGAAGTGCAAGCCGAATTATATTCCAAATATGGTTATTATTGGCAAGTTGTATTCTAACACACTGTGTGTTAGTTTAATAACTTGAAAGTGATGTCTGTAGTGATGCTAAATTCGGAAAAAGGATTCACAGGCGGACATCTGCTATAAATAATTAGGTGATGTACTTCTTTCTCATTATCAAAGTCAAATGCTCGGTGAAACTATCCAATGGATGAACTTGTTGTTTAGTATTGAATCATCCACACTTTATTCTATTCTTTTCTCCTCTTCAATTCACTAAAACATCTGCAATGTATGCTTGTTACTTCTCTGAGTGCTTGAATAGAAGGAATGTTTTTTGGAAGGAATATTTTATTACTTCCGGCCTCTGCACTATCACGATCATTTTGAGAGCTTGTTCATTGTCATGAATAACTGGTAGTTTCCTCTCCATTTGGAAAATGTGAATAGTGTATTTACCACTCGTACCCCCTCGCGTCGCCTCCCTGGGCGACGCCAGGGGCCAGAAAAACCTGCGCCGCCAGCCTCCCTCGGCCATCCTCCTGCCGCCGCTGCCGCCGGTGAGGTCCGCGGTGGCGGAAGGCCCGGTGCCAAGGCGCTAGGGTGGACGGATCTGCGGCGGGATCCCCTTGAGGCGGCATGTCAGTCTCTTGTGGTGCGCCCGTGGGCAGCAGGCAGGGCGGCGCCCCTAGACAGTGCGGCGGCGGGCAGCGGTCCATGACGGCGATGGGCTTCCCTTCGTGCATGGATGGTGGCAGCACTCCATGGATGAACCGGTGGATGGCTCTGCCTGAAGATGGGTCGCGGCGGCCGTGGATCTAGCGCCCCTTCCAGATTCGCCGCGGCGTGGTCTTGGCCGTCTGGTGGTGCGTGGAGGAACCGGTGAGGGTATGGAGGATCGCTACCGGAGTACCAGCGGCGGCATACGTCTTCATGGCGAGACTCTGCGCGGTTCTAGCCAGCCATGAGATCAGGACGACACGACTTCCAGTGAAAATCGTGCCTGACTGCGGCTTGGCGGACGATGGCGGCGTCTCTGACATTGTTTCCTTCTCTAGGCATCGTTGTTGCAGGTCACGTCAACCTGATCAGGAGGTTCCGGGGGAAACCCTAGATCTGGGTCTACCGGATCGGATGATGACGACGTTTCGATGTCGTTCTCCCTCCCGGGGGCATCGTTTTGGACCAAGTGTTGGCTGGAGGGGACAAGAGGACGAGCGGTGTGGCATCTGACGCGTCGACAACGGCGGGTCTCAGCGGCATGGAGCAGCGGGGTCTCGCCGGTGTGTGTGTGGTGATGGACGAGCGCAAGATGGTGACGCTGTCTGGCGTCGTGGTGGCGTTGACAATAGCTAGACCGGGCAAGGTTAATGCAGCAGTACAACACTAAAGATGGAGTGGTGGCAGGTGGCTGCGGCTGCCTCATACCCGGCAGGTGCCCTGGTTGAGGAGTGCGCCGGACTGGTGGGTGCCCCATACCCGGCAGGCGTCCTGGTTGGAACCTCGGGTCTTAGATGTTAGGTTTGGTTGCGAGGTCTGTTTGGTATTAGGCCCGGTATTAGGCCCAGACTATCAGCATCCCTTCGTCAACTGGATAGATGTAACGATAGATGTTGTCTAGACGGTGGCTTTAGTCTTACTGGTGTATGACTTTGTAAGGTCTTGTGTGAATAATTAATAAAATGACTGCATGCATCGTCCAGATGCAGAGGCCAGGGGTCCTCCTCCATTTCAAGAAAAAACCTCTGACTCGGTTTTGTTGTAGTCTTATTTGTTAAAACATAGTTACTATCTACAAACTTCATCTTACTATATGATTATGACAAGCATACCCCCGAGGCTGCAACGAGCAATCTGATATATTACTGAAGCAACACCTAAGTCAGAAGTTATATGCGTGTGCATATTATTGGTTATCGAATATGAACCCATTGCTAAATCTTTGGTCACTGATGACCCTACGGATGCTGTGCAGATGATTTTTGCAATATATTATGCACGACTATTATTGTTTTTCTAGGGTGAACGGGAGTTGTAGATGGAGAGAAGGAAATAATCTAATAGGGAGTCTGCACGTAGATCAAGATTATGCAAACAGGTACTCTCAATAATAAAAACGAACAATCTCAAGTGAGCGTGTGGAGGAAAATTGCTTTAAACCATGTTTTCTACTTTTCTGCGCTCATCTATTTCCTGATGAGCTCATGGATGCTTGTAATGATGTGTGGCACTAGAAAGAGAAAATGACGGGCATAGTGTTTTCAACATTGGCATTTTATCTGCATGTTGACTATTAAGTTAGGTCCGTACAAGGACCCCTTCACATGTGAATGTACCAGATAGGTTATGCTTCTATATGCAATTATTTTCTATTTTTTCAGAAATTGAAGCAATGGCTTCAGAGAAAAGTATGCATTCTATGAAAGCCTTGAAAACTGATATCATCTTAGGCATCCAGAAGTTTAATTAGAAAATAATTTCTACTTCATCCTGAGCAATTTTGTCTAATATGCCTGAAAACTTTTTAAGCTGAATGAATGTGGCGCCTTGTGCGCCTTTCACCGTTCAAAACAAAATGCCTGAAAACTTTTAGACAGAATAGTAAACTGGACTTGCTGAGAATTTGTTATGTATAAGTCACTTTTTTTTAGAATTGTCAGTTCTCGTTTTACACATTTTATGTGGATACAATGGTGTTATCGTGACCATTTTTTCTGTAAGACATGACTGCAATATATACTTCCATAGTCTATCCTAATGAGTTGTACGTTTTCCAGGGAAGTTTATTCAGTATGAAAATCCTATGAAGCACATGGAAATTAAAGGATCTCTCTCCTGGGATATGGTCAAGGACAGCTGGTCTTACACACAACATATAAACCTAAAAGATTTTGTCCATTATGTGTGTTTACTTGATGCAGTTTTCTACGAGATATGTACAAGCAGATTCGGAAATAAGATACTTGCTCGCCTATAAACAAGGATGCTGCCATTTGCCATTTGTTGCTTGGACTTCTTATTATGACATTGTTGTGATAAATGGGAAGAGCTCCGGCTATACCTTTTGTTAATTGATCATTGCTGCTCTCCGAAATTGCTGAAGCTAAATAGGGCCTCTTAATAAAAAAAATCCTTTGTTCAGTAGATCTAAAAGGATTAGTGAGATGAACTTCATGTATGTAACACTGCTTGATATATTATGTTAAGCAATGTGGATTTCCTTTGCAATGTGATGTGACAAGATGTTTGCAATGTCATTGCCCCCCTGTTGTACTATTATAAAAAATTATTGTATTAATCAACACATCATCTCTTATGCTCAGTTTGTAGAGTGAAGTTCTCATTTCTTAGATATAGTTGCATGAATGCGCGAATTAAACCCGAGAGTTACATAAATACAATGTTCATCTGGATTGAGTGGAAACTTCGAATATGAATTTAGGGTGGTGCTTTCTAAATATTTTTCTTAGTATAATCTCTTCAGGCTTTCATTGGGGTTGTGGGACTTCAACGAAATGGCAAGCACTCATCCATCTTTCAAATGCTCCAATCGAAGGCATTTTGGTTCCTTTTTTTTCAGAAAACATTGTGAATTCTTGAGTATAAAAATTTGTGTTTAGACTCCCCCTTATAAATATATTGTTAGATATATCAAGTTTGATTAGTAACATATCATATATATACTCATAAATATTTCATATACTTCAGAATTTTTATATATTTACATGATCATTAATGTGATAACTTTTTTTGAGCTATAATGTTATAACGATGTTATTGTTTTAAAAGTTCACCATCTAAGATAAATGGCCCATCTAGGCGCATGGCTTGATGCCCAGGGTATATGAATTCATTCATCTTAAATATATTTTTGCGTATAATTCATTTATCCATTGATATAGTTTTTTTACACCTGAGCAATATGATTGGTAGTGAAGTATGTAAGCTGAAAACATATGTAAATATTTAACAATTATTGTGAAAATTATTTGATGGCAATTGAAACGTGCGTTGCACGTGCCAGCTTACTAGTTGAAAGAAACAACTAAAAACGAAGCCCTCCCGCTGGCCCTTGGCAGGATCCACCGCGCCTCCATGACCCTAGGGCCACCGAAGACGAGGCGGACCTGCTTCGAAACCGGCGAGAGGCTGGAACCCTAGATGCTTCTTTTAGGAGGAGGAAGAGGGGGCGGCTGTAACAGCTTCAATCACCAGGTTATTTCTACCGACGTCACTTGCCAGAATGAGCCCATCGCGAAGCCCTCCTGCCTCTGCCGGTGCCGTGTCCTCGACAAAAGGTATGTCGCTGCAAGATGCAGCTATGTACTCGATCAGTAGATCCCGTATATATCTCGAATGATGGGGCCAGACCCTCCAGATCCACTATCCTCTTTGAACGATGCTTCGATGTTCAACTTTACTAATCCCTTGGTTGGTTTGGTGCATCCGTGTCTCGGTATGCGCCCTGGACCTTGTCTCTTTGCACGGGCAAAGTTTTTGGGAGCCGCTAGTGATCAGACTACTGCTCCGTTGCTTCCCATCAGACCAGTGCATGTTCATAGGATGAGAAGTATGATGACCGTCAGATTTGGCAATACAGACCCCACGCATGGTGTGTTGGATTGCTTAATTAAAGGGTGCTTCCATTAGTTGAGTTTTTTTGCGTCTAATTAGTTTCCTAATAACTACTCGTGATTTGCTTCCAAGATTTTTTTTTATTGCAGATGCATTTTTGTGCAAGGAAACATTATTATTTTAGATTGTGATGTGCTTCCAGCAAACAAATATGAAAAATAATTATTTTTGTTGATGCATTTTTTCATGGCAAGTTTGCATCGAAGCATTGCTTTTTATCGAAGGAAGCACCCCTGTCATGTTGCGATGGAAATATATAGTCCAATCATAGATGCATTAATTTTATGGATGGAAGCACCTGTTCAAGTTGTGATGGAAACATATTATCCAATCATTTGACAGAAACCTTTTTAGTTTGTATCAATGGAAGCATTATTTCTACAAGACAGAAGCATTATTTAATTGCTTTGGAAACATTATTTGGTGTACCAAAAATATTATTCACATTTGATAGAAACATTTGCTTCGCCGAAGGAATCGTCTGGAAACAAAAATCAAGAATATACACTGCCTCAGAATTCAGCTAATACAAACAATATACAATTCTGTTTACAACAACAATACTAATTTTTTCACTTATGCATAGTCGGCTTTGATGTATCTTTCAAATTAACTAATCATAGGAGAGCTCCGCGCATGTCACGAGTTCTTCGTCAACAAGGTAGCCTCTGATAAGAGGTGATGCCTGGTCCAGCAACACTCAACACTATTAGCATTGTGTTGGAAATGAAGACGTGCCGCTGAATCGGGTGGGAAAAATGTATGTGCATGGAAACACAAGAAAGGAACATTGAAGCTAACATTAGTAGTGGTTGAAATAAAAATATTTCCACAAGAAACAAAATGCGTGTAAATAATGTCATTGAAAGAAGACTCGCTGGGTTAAAGCACACACTTGGTCGAACCAAATATGTCTAGACAACAATACAAGCACACATTAGCAATGCTCGAAGCCGGGATTCACTACTATGAAAACATCTCTAAGAATTTTTTAGAAGCATCTTGTATGTTTTTCATGGAAACATCAATGAGAAGCAATGAATCATACATTGGTAGTGGTTCAAACAAAAAAATTGTTCCAAGAAGAAAAATGTATGAACAATAGTTTTATGAAAAGAAGCAACATTGCCGTGGCTGTAGCACAAACTAAATATTCTTTGAAGCGGTTGAGGTGTGATTCAGAAGCACAATTTGCAGGAACCATGAAAATATGCTATATACATATGATTCATATTTAATGAAAAGCATAGATCACTGAAAATGGAAACAGATTTTCTAGCCCAAAGAAGCACACGAATGGCGGGCTGCGGGCCATGGCCAACGCGCTGGTAGCCCACGGCTCCCTGCTCGACTATGTGCCGAAGCATAAGATCAAGGTGAGTAAGCTCCTGCTGCCCAAGTTCAAGCTCTCCTTCTTCTGCCGCCTCGCCGAGGTGCTCGCGAGCCCGGGACTCCGGCAGGCCTTCAGCGAGGAGGCCGATCTATCCGGCCTGGTGGAGAGGAGCGTCTGCGACGTGCGCTTGGATGAGGTGTTCCACAAGGCGGTCGTCGAGGTGAATGAGGAGGGCACCAAGGCGGCGGCCTGCACAGCCGTCGGTGGCCGCAGGAAGCAGTGTGCAAGGAAGGTGACTGCGAAGGAGTTCGTCGCCGACCACCCATTCACGTTTTATATAGTTGAGGAGGTGTCGGGGGCCGTGGTCTTTGCCGGCCATGTCCTTGACCCTTCTTCTAGGTCACAATAGTGATAATGCATTCGATTTCCTAGTTACTATTATTTGTATGCCACAGGTTGCAACTTGCACAAGTGAATAAGTTAAACGATTCGACTAATAAATCTTCTGTTGCTATTTCACGCTTTGGTCCCTTTGTAGGAGTATATGTTTTCTTTCGTACTTGTTTATGCATTGATGGACAATCCAAGTATATGATGCATCGATTTTGATGCATCGATCCTTTCGGTATATGATGTGACAGATGGACCTATGAGTATAAGCTGGTTGTTAATACGATTTGCATGGATGTGGTGACAACGATCGATGTTGCGGCTATTTAAGATAATTGTTATCATAGAGTATGTAAAGATTTGTGTTCGAGACTCTGAGTAGCCTCCACAGGAGGGACATGGAGTTCCTGTCCAGGGACACGGAGTATCTGATCTTAGCTCATATGCACCTGGATGATAAAATCCGAAAATCAGTAAAAGAAAATAAAAAAACCTTTTTTTTCAAAAAATTTGTGATGGAGTGACATTCATAAAGGTGTTGGCAAAAAAAGAAAAACCCGATGTCATCCATGAAGGTCTCAGCATAAAAAGAAAAATTGATGCTCCAAAAAGCATTTTGGAGCATCGATTATGTGTCCGTTGCCCAGACCACTACAAATGTCATTCCAACACGAAAATTTGCACCCAGGTCAAACCGGTGGAGTCCATCCAACCCTCACAAATGATTGTGAGGCAAGAGCAAACTCTAGTAGAGTAGTCACATCAGCCCCGATCTGCATAATAACCGTTAATGTGACGATTTTGGTCCGAAACACATTCTAGCAGAGTCATCATCCGACCCTCCGCCAACATAATTTACGGGGCATGCTCCATATCCAACTCTTGCGCCTCCTATTTAGAGGTTGAAGACGTTGATGGCCTCCATGCACAACTGCTCGCGCGGGAGGAAATTTGCAGCCGATCAATGGCGTTCTCTTTTTTT
>LR738712.1:876992198-877012929 GCA_902687465.1 Secale cereale | reverse complement strand
TTTTTGCGAAAGTTCAATGGCGTTCTCGTCCGTACGCCCGCCGCTTTCGCCATTGCCAATGTCACAGCCGCATATCCATCGGGAAGATCGCCAATTGAAGGTCGTCGCCGCGTTTTGCATCAGTTACCCACCCGAACAAGACAAATCACAACCCTCTCCCACCTCATTTCCCGCTGGAGCACGCACATTCGTGGGTATATAACCCCCTATTGCCATGATTTCTCGGCGCCACCACATTCACCCTCTTCCCCTATCCCCATTGTCGGCACACTTATCTCATATCGGCCCCTTCATCGGCCGTCACCCTTTCTTCCCCTATTACCATGTCAGTGCCTTTCCGCAACGAGACCAGATAGGAGCGCAATAAAGAGCAAGAGGGGGAGCGAGAAGGAGAGAGGGGGAGAGAGAGAGAGTTCTGGGAGGGGACGTGGGCGTACCCAAAGTGGGTAGAGGAAGACGCATGCCTTAAGGCTGGATTAGCTGTTGGTCGCGCCCGCTTCCTTGTTGCCATTGAGTATTTTGACCGCATTTCGGTGATCATCACCGCATAAATTTCCACCTTGCTCACGCCGACCTTCTAGACCGTGGCCTTATCCCGCATCCAGGACGCACATGTGTTCATCGACCGCTTGGTCGTGGCAGCTGAAGCCTCCCACTCCTTCGTGGCTACTTTGCAGAGGAAACAGAGTATGTAGTTTGGCAGAGAATCCTTGATCCTTCTTGAAATCCATTTTGTATATCCATGACGAAATCCTAGTTCAAATTGATGTTTCATCATGTATTGAAAAAGTTGCATCGTTGAGGCGGGGAATGAAATGTAACTGAAGCTTGAATGAAATGTGGTCTGAATTTTTGATTTTTGGGGAAAATCCTTTGTAGCCTATGACAAGTGGGACATGTAAGAAAAAATATAGAAGACACCTTTCTCGTGACTTTCTGTTTGTACACAACCGTGGCGATCTCTATATCCCACATGGCGACCGCCAACCTGGGATATGGCGACTCTGCCATATTGAGGCAAGCAAGCATGCATTTCATTTGGGCCACCTAAGACCACTAGCAACATTGTTGGCCCTCCCGTAGACATCATAGTGGCGACGGTGACTATGGCTCTTGGTCGTGTGAGTGGCGAGGGGTATAGCGGCGGGTGGTTCGGGCTCATTCTCTTTATTTGAGAGTGGCGACGTACATGTCTATACCTGGAGGCTTGTGGTCGTCAAGGTGGTCCTGGGGGCCTCGTGGTGACATAGATAAGCTGTCGAGCGAAAGCTCCGCGCTTCAGCATCGACTAGGGCTGCGGGCACTGCTCTCCTGTTGAGGACATCGTTGGTTTTGGATGAAGACCCATTTCGTCTAAGAGTCAGGAGCAGCCATGCTTGGCGCCGTGTCCCCTCTTGATTGCACCGTCGACCACTGCCGCCACCATCACCACTTGAAGTTTCACGCGGCCACGCCGGGAAAGGAGCTCCCCCGTGAGGCGCCTCGTTCGAAGAGTTAAATCGTTTGTTAAAAAGAGTTGTTTATGAAATTTTGTCATTTGTTGATTAACTTTGGGAAAGGACTAGATACAGTTCCACTTCTTGAAATTTGAGGAGTTAAATTAAGGAAGGTATTTTCATGATTTAAAATATGCCCAAATGACGAACCAACATGTGGTTGTATGGTTAGGAGAACAGTGATATACGAGCCCGCCAGAGTTCAGGTCGTAGACTTGACAGTTGACACTGATGCTCGTATTTTTCTGAATTTATTTTAGACCTTCTCGCAATGTGAGTTCAGTGGGAGGAAACGTTCCCGTCATCTGCGAATGCGTCTACGGCGACTTCGCTAATTTCAAGATTTGTTTCTAGAGACGAGTGTATGTGCGTATGTATGAACATCTGCGTTGCATTTGTACTGCTTAAAAAATATATGCTCAAATGATTACTAGCAAACGCCTCCTATGATATGAGAACACTCCCTGTGATAAAAGATGTAGACAACCAGAAGAAAAGCTCAATGGAAGCTGCCAATACGGCGCTCAAATGATTACTAGCAAACGCCACCGCGCTCCTTGCCTTCACGGCGAGGTCCTTGGCCTTCTTCTTTATCACGTCGCTCTCCGTCAATCTCCCGATGGATTCGGCGATCGCCTCGCCGCCGATCACCTCGTGGGCCTCGGCGGACGACGCGTAGTCCCTGGCGCCGACGCTGACGCCCACCTTGAGCAGCTCCACGATGAGCATCTCGTTGTTGAACTGGTCCGCGTACCGCGGCCACGTGACCATCGGCACGCCGGCGCTGACGGCCTCCAGCGTCGAGTTCCAGCCGCAGTGCGTCACGAACCCGCCGACGGCGGGGTGGTTGAGGATGAGCAGCTGCGGCGCCCAGCCTCGGACGATGAAGCCACGGTCGCCGCGTGCCATCAGCTCGGCGAAGCCTTCGGGCATCCACTCCGATGAAGGGTCCGCGGCGCCCATGACCCACACGAAATTCTTGCCTGAGAGGCCCAGCCCACGGGCGAGCTGGTGCAGCTCCGCCGGCGAGAAGCTGGTCAGCGTGCCGAAGGAGACGTACACCACCGAGCCGGCGGGCTTCGCGTCCAGCCACCGGAGACAGCCGCCCGCGTCCGGCGAGGGCGCGCTGGTGCCCCGCCCGGCCATGTCCTTGCCGGCGAGCGATACCGGTCCGACGAGCCACGCGCGGCGGCCAAGCGTCGAGTGGTAGTGCTCGACGTAGTCCGGCTCCAGCTCGTGGAAGCTGTTGAACACCTCGCCGAAGCTCCTCTCGTCGGTGGCGTTCACGCTCTGGAAGAAGGCCCAGTGCACCGCCTCCTTGGCGGGGTCCATCATCTGGCTCCGCCTCAGCTCGACGCGGTGCGGCAGCCCCGGCAGGGACACGAGCGCGTCGGGGTCATCCGGGGCGGCCGCCAGCGGGTTGCTGCGCAGCATTCTGTCGCTGCAGGACCGCGCGAACACGCTGGTACCGAGGAAGGCGATGCGCGGGACGCCGTGCGCCGCGGCGGCGTCCAAGGACCAGTGGAAGAAGCTGTCGGACACGACCGCGTCGGGGCGGCTGCCGGCCAGGAACCGGTCGAAGGGCTCGCGGAACAGCTGCAGCCCCCGGAAGAACCTGCCGCGGTCGCCCTGGGACGTGAGGGCCGTGCCGCTCTCGACGCCCGGCGGGAGCCCGACGTCGGGGAAAGGCACGGCTGAGATGCTGATCGCCGGGGAGCTGGTGCCGGAGAAGGCGTCGTTGGCGCGGTCGACGGACGAGCGGATGGTGGCGGCGTTGACGGGTGTGGTGAGGATGGTGCACCTGACGCCGCGGGCGGCGAAGAGCGCGGCCATGTCGGCGACCGGAATGAGGTGGCCCGGGGCTGGGAACGGGAAGGAGAGGATGTGCAATGGCGGCGGCTGCTGCTCGTCTTGGACAGCCATGGCGCTTATGTGAAGCTAGGTGCGTGCTGTGAGAGTACTGTGACAAAAGCAGGAGGAGTAGTTATAAGAAGTTTGAGACGGCCATGGCAAGAAGTCGATTCCTTGAGATTTTTCATGCCTTCACTTGCAAGAGTTTGAACGGAACTTGTGTCAACTGTTTGACACTCTCGTTAAATATACCACTCTAATACCAAAGCCATAGACGAATTTACTCATCATTATGCAATTGGTTCATATAATATCAAAATAAATTATCACAAAATCACTGTCAAGGGGGAGGATGTGGGTTCCGTGCGCACGTCACGGCTCACGGTGGACGGCTGATTTCCGCGTGGTGAGCTTGCTTATCTACCGGAGAGGGGAAATTCCCCGGAGAGGGGGTGTTCTCCGGCAGGCGGCGGCGCGGCTAGTCCTCCTTGATGAGGTAGTCCACGTCGTTGACACGTGTCGCGCAGAGGAAATTTTTGTACCATGTGTTGCGGACTTGCGGTGCATTTCCCATGCCATATCGCACGGCTCGATGAGGAGATTAGGTGCGGCTCAAGATGGCAACGGGGACGAAATCGTCGGGTTTTGTCTTTCCAAACCCATCCCCACGAGAAAATCGTAAACCCGTCCCCGTCCCCATTATCATGCGCGGGGCTAGTTTTTCGCCCGTCCCCTAAACCCATCGGGTTTCAGGGAACCCACGGGGAACCCACGAGAAAATCAAAATATTTAAACAAACATAGTGGCATCAAAGAATAACATTTCAGCATCAAAACAAGCACATTTTAGCAGCATAACTTGAGCAAATTTCAATAAAAAACAATAGTAGATGGTTCAACACCTATTTAGTGTGTATTTCAGCAACATGATATCACATTTCAGCAACAAAAATGATCACATCTTGACAACAAAGATGAACACATCAAGGCCTCTAAGATTTCAAGGGTAAGACGACTACGGTGGTCACTTAAAACTCTACCACTTGTGCTGAATGTGTATTTAGACGGGTTTTGCCGGGTTTCGGGTTCGGGGACTACCGAAACGGGTGTAAACCCACGAAATGTATCGGGTTGTATAATGTACCCGATAACAGCCCCGCATGGATGATAATGTGCCCATCCCCGTTCCCTAATAGGGTAAAAACCTGCGGGGACGCGGGTTTCGGGGCCCGTTGCCATCTTGAGGTGCGGCGCAAAGGTCTCCTTGACCCATAAGCATGGCTAGGGTAGACGATTGACGCTGCACTTTATCCTCAGTTGTTGCTAGGTGTGTGTGCCCTTCCGCATTCTCACTGAGAGTTATTCGCTCCGCTCCTCGTTAAGATCCACTTTCCCCAAATCAGGTGACGAGCTCATCGGCGATGGCAGTGAGGGAGGAGTGGTTGCTAATGTTCACGGGAGGCGATGCGCGCAAGCTGGCGAGGCAACGCGAGATCCGATCTGAGCGATATGAAGTAGGAGGCCATGGCGGTGCTAGAGGAGGTGAACGGAGAGGAGATACATATGTTCGCTGGGGTAGAGGAGAGGGACACGTTGGAGGTGCTGTTGAGGGCTATGGACGAGGCGGACTCGGAGATTCCGACAAAGCAGAGGAAGTGGGCATCGTGCAATTCGCCCACTATCACACCTCTAGCTCCGGTGGAGAGGACGGCGGGGGTGGTCTCGGCACTCCCGGTGTCGGGTTCAAGGCTACTGCGCATAGTGGTCGACGGCGATGGGTGTGCTCGGCCGTGGAAGAAGGTGGTTCGAGGAATTCCAGGCAGCAGCATTTCCATGGCTGCTCCGCGGTGGTCTCCACGCACTTCATGCGGACGACGCACTGCTCGATATGCCTCTCTCGAAGGAAAAATTAGGATCAGATCCAGCTAGCAACAAATCTGTACGTGTTAACCCAAGCGCAAACTGTCAAAGGTACGTATGATAACGTGGCAGCCACGTGGCTGGTTTTTCTTCTTCGGGATTGGTTTTGGCCTTATTGGGTTAAATAGGCCTAAATTGATCAATCAGTTTGAGTTAATGGATCACTGGCGAATTTCACTTCCAAATTTTTCAGTCAAACTCCACAGAATAAATTGCATCGTCTAAATGCTCATTGACAAGTTTGCATACTCATCAGGGTTGATGAGTTGGGGCAGCCCTGCTGCGTCTTTTTGGCGAGGCATCGGGTCAACTTACAAAAGAGCGCAACCTTACCAATCCGGTGTAGCACGGAAATCATGGAGCGGGTTGTGCAAATCCTTGGCTGCCCCCAGGCCTCATATCCTTGCAAGTACTTGGGGCTTCCTCTCACCCTGCCGAAGCACACAACCGCACAACTTATGGGAATGGTGGATCAGCTGGCACGGCGCCTCCCTCGATGGATGGCATCAAACATGCCGAAGTGTGGTAGAATGACCCTTGTTCAATCAGTACTCTGCGCAATCCCTATTCATACGATGATGGCATTAGACATTCCGCAGAAGGTCATCAAGGCCATGAACAAAATCTGCAGAGGATTCTTGTGGTGCGCCCACGCCGGAGGGCCTCCTCCTCACGCTCAACGACGACGAGACCCATGCCGTCTGCCTGCTGAACCCGCTCACAGGCGCCCGCACCGACCTCCCGCCGGCGACCGCGCTGCTCACCGGTTACAAGCCGGACCGTTTCCTCCCAAGATCAACCGGCGAAGAGGAGGCGCTCGAGGTGTACGGCGTAGGGATCGCGCACGACTCGACGGTCGTAGTCAACTTTGGGGAGCACCGGCAGCTGGCCGTCGCGAGGCCCGACGACGACCACTGGACGAGGCTGCGCTGCGAAGAAGACCGGATCCGCGGCCTGATCCTGTCGTTTGCAGGCCGCGTGTACTGCATCGTGTGTGAGACCATCATGGTGGTGGACACCTCACCGGACAACCACCCACCGCGGCTGACCAAGGCCGCCATGATCATGGGACCGCGGCCCACTGATACTGCTCTGGACACCTTACACCTGGTCGACAATGGCGGAGAGCTGCTGGTGGTGCACCGAATACCCCGCCTAGCCATTATCAGGATCAATGCCTACACCGTAACCAATGAGGCGTACCGTGTTGATCTCGACGCGGGGACGAGACAAGCGTTAAAGGGGGCTTCAGCGGCCGCAAGCTGTTCATCGGCATGCACCGCACACTGTCCGTGCCGGCCGGGTTGTCTCCGTTCATCACCGGCGATTTATTCCATGTCTGGGTCGGCGCCTGGAAGTCCAAACACGACGCACACAAAGAGCTTGGGCAGCCACATAGTACTCCCTCCGTCCGAAAATACTTATCATCAAATTGGACAAAAAAGGATGTATCTAGAACTAAAATACATCTAGATACATCCTTTTTATTCACCAGCAAAAATGCCTATGCGTTGCAACGGGAGAGTAGATATTATTTATCCAAGCCACTATTTTCAGTTTGATTCCATTTTAGTTCTGGCTCGTAATATTGATGGCATACACATATGGTTAGACTTAGATAACAACCGGTCGGTGCCGTTCGACATTAAGGAGGCGGTGTTTATAAATGAAATATATCT
Organism: Secale cereale; assembly: GCA_902687465.1. Taxonomy (NCBI): domain Eukaryota; kingdom Viridiplantae; phylum Streptophyta; class Magnoliopsida; order Poales; family Poaceae; genus Secale; species Secale cereale. Next base: position 877,005,984 of record LR738712.1, on the reverse strand, counting down.
AAGAAAGTACATACTCCCTCCGTCCGGAAATACTTGTCGGAGGAATGGATGTATCTAGATGTATTTTAATTCTAGATACATCCATTTTTATCCATTTCTTCGACAAGTATTTTGGGACGGAGGGAGTATGTGTTAAGATCCTATGTATCGGTTTCAATATTAACATTCATGACTATCACAAGAATTGATTGGATATTTTCAGAATAAATCTTAAAATCTTAATGTACTTTTGATGTTTATGAATTTTATAAGTGCATGTATATGCTACAAAAATTATTTGTGTATTCACTATAAAAAATATTGTGTAGTTAGTTCATAAGTACGCGTGCGGATTTGGCCAAAAAAATATTTACGTAGGGTCTTTGATTATGGGACATGTACGAAGAGATACGCTGGGGAAGTACAACATGCCTACGGATTGTAATCCATGATTGTAATTGATTTAGGCTGCATCCTAAATACTAATTCTACGGAAGTAGTATTTTTGTAAAATAGTTAAAAACTAAAAATAACATCATATTTAGATCCTACAAATTTTTCTAATTAAATTTCATATATAATATGTTAAAACCGGAGTTACGGTTTAAAGATATGGATAATTTTGTTTCAAATAAACTGCGGACTGATTAACTGAAAAGCCAGGGGGTTATATGTTAAAATGAAAAAAAAAACGATTCGGCTGACTTTCATATGGATGGCGGGTTGATTACATGAAACGTCAGGGTTTTTTATGCGAAAATGCCAAAAAACTATTCGGTTCTGTCTTAAATGTGTATTGCGGGTTAATTTATAGAAAGCAGAGGGGCTTTTCTGCAAAGTGGCGCGACGGACGAACAGAAATCCAATTTTCTTTATTATTAGGTAAAGAAAAGATTTTGATGACAAGTATTTCCGAACGGAGGGAGTATTATTGAGTGCATCTGCAGGTACATGGGCGACCACAAAACTCGCTGATTCTTCTACTCATGCATTTTAAATTTTCAATACAACAAAGAGAGGGCCTACTAACTTTTTTTAATCACTACTTTTTTTCTTCTTCCAAGTACGCCTAGACGTACGATATCTTTATAGAAGGCAGAGTTATAAATACAAAAAATACGGCTAGTCATTACGAACAACAAGCGTTGCACAACTCCACACCCATGTAAGACCAAATACAACCCCCTAAAAAAAGAGACCAAATACAACCACCAACGGCAAAATAATACTACAACTCAAAATCATCCGCCCTAACTGTAAACAACACCGTGTCTCGACCGACGCCAAGCATCTCCGAAGATATCCAGCTCCCACTAAACCTCGCTTGTCAACGCGCAAATGAATGGCAGGACTCGATCCGCTCCGAGGAAGAAACCATCTTGGACACACCGGCGTCGGCCGTACATAGTGCCACCGAGGATCAAAATAGGACCACGACGAACACAGGAAGAATGCAACGAGGACCCATGGCGTGTCTTCAAACATGACGCTCCTGTAGAAAAGCGACATCGAGGACGCCACCGTCGTGCCGATCTACCGAATCGAGGCTTTTGCCCAGAGACAACAACCAACTCCACATGAGCGAGGGAAATGTCGACCACACCTTGGTGACGCCTTCTGAGAGGGGAAGACACCCACAGGTGCCATCGCCGTCAGCCCAGCAAAAAACCGTGCAAGATTTTCATCGGATCATTGCACATCTCCACACCCCGAAGGAATTGGGTAGCACCGTCCAAGTAACCTCGCACGGCCGCCATCACAACACCTCGCCGGCTACAATGGGCATCGATACGATCGGACGGCTCCATACATGAGATCGAATGACTGCCAGCCGATCGTTTCCTTTTCGATCAGGGTTACTGGGATAGACCAATTGTCATTGTTTTTTTTCTTTTATTTTTTGATAGCTTACCATGCCCTGACACGCATCCGTAATTCCGTATCCTCCGCCGAAGAAAAAAGGGTACTCCCTCCGTCTAGGTGAATTAGACATCTTAGAAGGTGCACTGCAACCTAGGCGCAAAGAGATTGGGCAAGGAAAAAACTTGAATCACGGATGAAGCCAATCGCATCATTTCTTTCTCAATTAAAAGCGCGCTATTAATTAGACGACCTCTTCAAACGCCAATAGCGTGCCCCAGAAATTGCATGCATTGGTCCTCCAATTAATAGATGGGGTCTAATTAATATGCATGCAACTAGTACTACTCTTTCGCGCCTTAGTGTTTTGGGATTATTTCATTTTCGTAAGGTGACTTACACACCTAGACGGAGGGAGTACGGATTTTCTATCTAGAGCAACGTAGAAGCAGAATACGGACGGACGAAAAACCTGCGTGTTTTTTAACGTGTTGGCGTTGCAAATCTGGACTGCCCGAGGAGATATCTATTTTGTGGAATTAATCTTCCTGAGCCGTGCACATATAGTAGCAGTATCAATTCTCCAGAGCTAACACGTTGCTACATCTGAGATCTGTTCCATATCTATCGGCTCTTGGCTCCTGATTTTTGCCGCACATTGCTTCTGCTGCAAGCAAGCCCCGTTGGTGGTCGTCTCATCAATGGCATTGCTCCCTCTCTTGTCCGCCCTGCGCGGCGCCGGCGGCCGGCAACTCTCCACTTCCGCCGCCGCCAAGTCCGCCGTGCGCGGCGCCGGCCGGCGGCAGCTCTCCACTTCAACCATCGTCCCGTGGACGACCGGCCACCACGATTTCCGGATCGAAAGTTACACGCAAGTCAAGAAGATGATGGCCATCGGGCAGGAGATAAGATCCCACGCATTCGTCGTCGGCGAACGGATCTGGCGTGTCCTGTGCTATCCAAACGGCTCCGGCAAGAAGCACGCGGGCCACCTCTCCATCTTCCTCGAGTACGGCAGCTATCGCGCCGACGGGGATAGTACCATAGCAATGGTGAAGATGAGTATACTGCCCGACGGACAACCCTGGAATCCCACGTACAGCAGAACCAGCGAAGCGCACCTGTTTTCCAAGGCCGGCGACACCTTGGGCTGGGACGAGTTCATCAGCCACGAGGATCTGGAGGCGGGGAACCACGGCGGCCGCGCCTTGATCTCCAGAGGCGCCCTCGTCAAGGACGACTGCCTGGCCGTCAGGGAGAAGCATCTCAAAGACGACTGCCTCCTCGTCCGGTGCGACGTCTCCGTCGCCGGGCCATGCCTCAAACGTTAGAATGTTATATTTTTTTATGGTTCATTGTCATCGTTCATAAGAGTCCGTTGTGTGTTATTATCCAGTAAAGTTCGTGTAATTGGAGTACTTAGATAAAATAGGCACTGCAGCTGAGGCAGAATTTCTCAGAAAACCACCGGGTTTCATTCTTTTCGTATCGTATAAAAACGGTGAAATACCATCTTTTTCATGTGCCTACTTTCTTTTAGATTTTACGCTTTCAGCTGAAAGCATCTTTTATTCTTGCGTCGTTGCCTTGGTGATTTGAATAAATTCAATAAAAATTGGATTAACCGCAGCCTCTGCATCATATATTGTGGCGCAGCCTTTACCCTCGCAGCTAAACCCTAGCCACCATTATCGATAGTCCCCGCCAGGCTAAGGCCCTTGTGATGTACCCATCAATGCCACAATTATCTTTCCAGCTGTAGGTTTACTGGGGGTGGCACGAAGTATATTGAATAGAAGCCATGAGCGACCCCAAACATGTTACGATCGACTTGGCTCCATTTTTTTGAGATTTCCCGAAACTTCGGGACTCCTCTCAAGCCAGACTTACCTGAGTTAACCAATTGAGCTATCACATGTTCATGAATAGACAAGATGCCTTTCTAAATAGTACAGTACTAACGGTTACTTGCATGTCCCTTTTTAATCAAACTGCTGGGCCTATTTGACCATCAAATATTCGTTGCTAAGACTTTTTTGGGCCGCGAGTCACATAAGAAAAACGCAATCTCCATTCCAATAGGTTGCAAAGGATCGATATTTCATGTGAAATAATCCCGCATAGCTTCTTTAAGACGATTCCCACCAGTTTATATAGATCAGCAAAATTGATTGTAATATCAACAGGACAGCTAGAAAAAAGAAAGGTGACAATGGACAAGAGAGTGATCAAACCCTTGAAAAGAAGGACGGATTCTAGATGTGTTGCACCATGCAAAAAGGAAGGTGTTGAATCATGTGAAACGCCTCACCTCCCGTAGGAGGCCGCGTGTGGTTTATATTGATAGAACGGGGCTTATCCCGTGATTTGCATACATCAGGTATTCAGTTGAACCGAATTTGAGAGATACAGGGGGATAGAAACAGATTACAACAAGAAAATAAACTCTAACTACCTCTACGCCTATATCACGTGTGAAGATATTTTCAAGATCCTCCTTTAATCACAACTTGCAAGTTGAGATTGCGTCTCAATTCTTGTAAGCCCCGTGTAGGTAATGCCTTTGTGAATCCATCTGCCTAGAAGTCAAGGTTCTTTGAGCATGGACTGACCCATGTATCTTTAGCTATTGCATTAGCAAGTGCTTTATACTCTGCTTATATACTTGACCTAGAGACAATAGCATGTTTCTTTGCACATGGTGAGATCAACTTGTGTCCAAAAAATATAGTAAACCCTCCCGTGGACCTTCTGTCATCTATGCACTCAGCCCAGTCCGCATCAGAAAAGGCACTTACAAGTGTAGAAGATGATCGTGTCAATGTGAGACCTATACTCAAAGTGTGTTTCACATACCGCAAGATGCGCTTGCCCGCCGTCTGGTGGGCTGTGGTGGGTGCATGAAGAAGGGCGCCAGCCCACCACGATGACGGGACCGCGGCCCACTGATAATGCTCTGGACACCTTGCACCTGGTCGACAATAGTGGGGAGCTGGTGGTGGTGCACTGAATACCTCGCCTAGCTATTGTCAGGATCAATACCTACGCCATAACCAATAAGGCGTACCGGGTTGATCTGGACGCGGCCGGGGACAATGACAAGCATGAAAGGGGGCTTCGGCGGCCGCAAGCTGTTCATAGGCATGCGCCCACACTGTCCGTGCCAGCAGGGTTGTCTCCGTTCATCACCGACTTATTCAATGGCTGGGTCAGCTGGAAGTCCAAACACGATGCACACAAAGGGCTTGTGCAGCCACATAGTATTCTTGAGTGCATCTACGGGTACATCGGCGGCCACAAAACCACATAGCATTATTATGTATTTGCAGGATCTCTAGCCGATCTCTAAAAACTATTTTTACTCCACTATTTTTTTAATCGGACCTAGCCGATTTCTTAAATTTAGTGAAGTAGAGTTTTTTGTCAGATTTATTTTATTTTTGGCAACCGGAATAAATTTCACCACCTCTTTATTTTATTGAAGAGAGTGGATTTTCAGCTTCCGGGTGCCTACCACAGTAAAATAAAAAAATAAAAAAATTTGCAACATAAAAAACTATCAAACTTTGTAGGTGCTTGCAAGTTTTCATGCCAAAAAACCAATTGAATTGCTCTACACACGAAAAAGATTTCAGTGCATGAAGTTTTTAACATTTTCCACTGAAATTTGAAATTCGTCTGTACACCTTTCTCCACATGATATTTTGACATGAAAACTCGCAATAACCTACAAAGTTTGACCATCATTGATGTTGCAAAGTTTCAGATCTTTTTGACTTTGTTTTCTCGTTTTTTTACTGGTGCCTAGGCACCCGGAAGCTGTTACACCTTTCTCTTTATTGAACTATTTTTTAGTCGGACCTATCCGAAGTATAATTCACCAATTCTTCGTTAAGAGAATTTATAAAAAGAAAATAAGAGCCATAATTAGACACTTTAATAGAAATCCTACCTTAATAACTGCTCCACTGGTTGGATTACTATTTTCTCTATGTCTTCATTTTAAACATTGTTGATTCTTTCAATTGGCTTCTTGAGCTTGCATACTTCTTTTTTTTTTTTGGTTCCACATAATTTGACATTTGATCGCCTCTAATCTCATCTCTATTCTCTACTCTAACAAGGCGTGCACAAAAATCTATCAAACCTCTCTCTATTAATAGATCAATCTACTCTTCTTTCCAATACCAAATTTTGCATCCAACCTACACACAATTTGAGCATACAACAAACCACAAATTGTGACGAACCCGATGAACAACCGGACAAATAAGCACTCGACCCATCTATTTTGCACTTCAAGAACACCCATACGGAATGTTGCGGCATGGTCGATACTCGGTGCACCACCTGTCGTGGGAAGTCGTCACACTTGATGACTGGCAACGGGGAGCCGACGAGCTGCTGGGCTAGTGCCGAGCCTAGACGATCGTCAGGCTGTGCGGTTTGGTACCCGGCCAATCCATGACAAAAGCGACAACGACGGCCGCCGGATGTATCAAATCCGATGGCGTCGGCGATAACCGTACACATCTCGATCTCTGCAACGACGAGGGCGGGAGAGGCCCAAATCTGGGTGGACGAGGAACGCGGCGGTTCCTACAGAGCATCAACGGTGGCGGGTGGTGGCCCGGTGGCGGAAGGGTGACGCCGGAGTAGAGGAGGTGTGGGTGTGGAGTGGGTGCGACCGAGAAAGGAAGAAACGTTTTGACTCGAGCGGTGGGAGGCCGACTAAAAATAGGGGGCCGTGGGGTGGGGGCATAAATTTTTTATTCCTCTATATGATTTACTACTTAGGCTAGGTCTCGATTAGAAAAGTAAAATCAAAATTTTACTCCTTTATAGCCTTTTAGGGGATTGGGAGATGCTGTAAGCTCACACCTTTGATAGTTGGCAAGCTCATCACGAGTATGGTTATGCACAAAGGCTCAAGTATTTATCATGTTGTAATTAGAGCTCTAGTAATTGTTCTAGCCCCTGACCATATACTTATACCGAGCATTAAATTTTCCAAAACATCCTTCAATAGTTATCACACGGAGATAGAGATACATACATGAGTAAATTGTAAAAAATCACCATCTTTCGTTTTTCTAAGCATCCGGTATATAGTAATCATTTTGCAAAAAACATTGATACTACGATTTACAGCGTTGATAGCGTTGGCGCTGAATCTGACAAGGGCCTGCTGCATATGGCCACGCCATACTAGATCCAGCCAGTACCACCCCGGCCGCAGATTAGCCAGATGTGGCTCCTGGGCGGCGCATGACAGGTGCGATTTTGTCCTCGTGCGTCCCTGCTTGACCATCTGATGGCGCACATCAGCGCATGACAGGTACGGGAGGACAGGCAGCGTTGCAGTGCTCGATGGCGCACATCACTGCTTGACCTAGCTTGCTGCGGCCGGCTCCGATGTGCAACGCTGCCTGTCCTCCCGTATCGAACTACCTTCCCTTGCTGGCCTTGTTATAGCTGGAAGAGGAACAAGGGGTTGGATAGAGCGGTAGATCCCGACGGTGGCCTGGGGTAGGTGAAGCGGTGCCAGTGTCGCCCTCTTGATTTGGGCGGGATTTGGCGACCTCGGCGCTCGCCCAAGCTAGCTCGCCTGCCTTCCTCATCGGAGCTGGTGGCCCCCTCCTTCTGTTTTAACGACTAGGTGAACAAGTTTTTCTGCCACATCAGCACTTACAGAGGGCCCATTAGAAATAGTGCCAATAGGCGTTTAGTTAGGGCATCTTCAGCCGTTGGCTGCCCAGGAGGGGCTAAAAATCGCCTCCTGGGGGCGCATCGGCGCTAAACCGCGCACTTGGGGCGTGATGCCCCCCAGTCGCGGCCCTCCACGGGTTTTTAAAATGTTCAAATTCGGCGCAAACACAACGCAAACACGGGCGAGTTCGTTCAAATTTAAACATATTTTACAAAAAAAAAAAGAAAAAACTACCGCGGGCTACCCCCGCCGTCTCCCTCGCCGCCCGCCTCGCCGCCCGCCCACGCGGTTCTACATGCCGAGGAGGCTGTAGAACCGCATGTAGTCACCGCCGTCGTCGTCCCCGCCCCCGCCTACGCCTCCGCCGTCCCTGCTGCATCCCTCCCCCGGTTGGCGCGGCGGGTTGGACGGTCTGGGGGCGTCGTCGTCGTCGCTATCGAGGACGACGACACCGTTCTCGTCCTCGCGCCCACGTTTGCGGGCGGCGATCTCCTCCAGGGCCCGGCACTGCCGGACCAACTCCTCGCGTAGGTAGTCGTCGCGCGACCACCGCATGGCGTCCTCGTCGGAGAGGCCGCGCCGGGCTATCTCCTCGTACTCTGGGGGGAGGCTGGGTTCCGCCTTGGGCCCGACGAGGGCGCCGGAGCTGCGGGTACGCGCGCTGATAGGCGTGTCCTGGGGCTCCGGCTTGACGGGGCGGAGGTGGAGGCAGGGAGAGCCGCCGGACGAGGAGGAGGACACCCCGGTCTCCATGCGCCTCGGCGTCCAGGAGCTTCCCCGGCGGCGTGAGAAGGACGGGGGAGCGGGGTACTCGAGGCGCGGCGTGTTGCCGCCCTCGATGTACTCGAGGACGGACTCCAACGTGCGCCCGGGCACGCCCTACCACCGGCGCCGGCCGTCGGCGTTGAACCTGCCGGAGGGCACGACGCCGTTGGTGGCCTCGAGCTACTCGTCGTGCCGGTGGCGGAAGTAGGGCTCCCAGATTGGGCTGTCGGGGACGTACCAAGGCCCCTCCCTCGTCGCACGCGGCAGGGACGAGCGGATGCGTGCGATCTCCGCACGCCGCGCCGCGCCGGTGGGTAGCGGGGGCACCGGCACGCCGCCGGCGCTGATCCTCCACGCCCTAGGCACCCGCCGGCGCTGACCGGCGCGGCAGCGCGCGGCAGCTTTGGCATTGATTCGCCGCGGGAAACGGGGCGATGAGGACGACGAAGCGGCGAGAAGAGAGTCGAGTCGCTGACGCGGCGGGCCCGCGGCTTTTCGCGCCAAAAACGATTTGCCCGGCGCCCCCGAGCGACCCCCAGCGCGCCGGGTTCGGGTTGGGTCCGCCGGCGCCAATTTCAGCCCGAGCCGGCGAAAACTGGGCTCTTGGGGGCGCGACTGGGCCGATTTTTTGGCGCCGGCGGACGAAAAAACGCCTGGGGGGCCTTCTTGGGGCGCGGCTGGAGATCCTCTTACCGATCAGTATTTTTCTGAAAACTCTCAACCTGGGTGGTGGTCTTTTGTAAGACTAGCAAGATGCGAATATCAAGATGCATTTATATGAATAGTTTATCTTGTGAGAAATAAGGATGAACGAGGGAAGACTTTATCTGCAAATGTTGAGAGGAATGTGGGTATTTTTTTGCAAAATTGTCATAGTAAATAGAAATGGATGGTTTTTGAATTAGGGTCCATAATTGTGATGGTCTTTTACAATTCACTACGATGATTGTGGTGTTTTGTAAATGTGTTGTTGGTTTATCTCTACTATACTTAAAAAGAATGTAAGGTTCTCATTTCATCTTTATTTCCCCACTCTTTCGTACAGCTTTCCATGTATATGATAACCATTCGTCTTAATTTACTTACCTTCTGAACCATTTCCACTTTAATTTATTTACCAAACTTCTAATCAAATAAGGTAATTAACGGGCAGAATTTGATGAACATTTATTTACACAATCATATTATTTTGACAGGTAAATCACAAGATAACACACTAGAGTATTTATATCCTGTTGCAAAGCACGGGTATTGGTCTAGTAAGACAAGCGTCGAAAGCCAAATTTAAAAGCAAACACCCCCGTAATCCACCATCGTACTTGGGGCGGCAGAAAGTGTATGTGACAATCATATATGGAGTCATTGCAATTACAATTACTATAACAAACATATGAAAGTCATTGCACTTTCAGAAAACAAAGACATTAGTAGGAAACATCAACCAGGTGGCAAACACATACATAACGGGAAATAGTTAGTTCATTGCTGCCGTAGATCGATGGCCGGTACGTCCAGCAATCTGGCTCCTTTCCTGCCTCCACGTGGACCGGTGGCGGCCTGGAGACCCGTATATATAAAGTGGTTTATTTACTGGGCACCGGCTGCGCCGGCAACGGCCCCAACGGCATCAGCAGCAGCGTCCGTCGCCGCCGCGGCAGCGTTTGCAGCCGCGTCGGCCGCGGCCGTGGCGGCGTCCGCCGCCGCCTGGGTCGCGTGCTCGCCGGCCTGCAACGTGCACACGTCGAACAGTCACGACCTGCACCTGGCAGACACGAGATGAAAACGAAATGCTGCACGGACGGACGCACCTCCTGGACGGTCTCGGCGGCGCGGTGCGCCTGCATCTGCCCGCTGTCGGCGGCGGCGCCGGCGGCTTCCTGGACGGCATCGGCGGCGTGGCCCGCCTGGTCATGGAGCTGGGCCTCGGACTGCTTCATGTCCGCCATGGTAAGTTGGAGGTTGCTGCGAGTGAGAAGAAAACGTACTGAGATGAAAATGGGAAGCGGAGGTTGCTGGTGTGAAAACCGGGCGTCTTGCCCTGGGTTATATATGTGAGTGTTTTGCTAAATTTTGGCGACAAGCCTGTGGATCTGCGTGGGGTAAGGGAATTCAAAGCTAAATTTGATCATGGTCGTCTGGTATTGGCTGTTAGATGATCCAGAAATAGGAGTGGCTAAATTAGTGATGGCCTCGCGTACACTCATTTGACAAGCAAAAATGACCATGTCCACAAAATGTGCTCCCGGTTTCTACGTCCAGAATGCAAATAGCCACGTGGCTTGGCTTAAAACTTTTTCTTTTTGAGAAACACTGATTAAAACGTTGATGCATACACTCACACCACCACACAGACAATGCCTACCAAAGATCGGACCGGAGTTCATATAAAATGCAAACTCATGAGAGCAACCCCAACAGCTCACCTAAAATACTTCGCGTAAAATTAGTTTTACGGTGCGACCATATAATTTGGGGAAGTTGTCTGAGAGCTACTTTCGTCAGTTCTGTCACCCCTAGTTTATTTTTTTTAATTAAACAGGCCTAGGGCCTGCAAGTCAGTCAGATGGAGTGGTGGGGCGGTGCGGTGGTGCACCGGGCCACAGTGAGTCGGTGCGGGGAAACGTGGCAATGTTGCGGCACACGGTGGCAAGCTGCGATGAGCTACGGCGGGGCGGCACATGGCGGCATGGTGGTGCAGTCGCAAGGGGCGGAAGCGCGTGACGACGAGCTATGACAGAACGGTGCATGGTGGACTGGTGGTGCGGTGGTGCGTGGCGGCAACACGCGGTGTGGCAGGGCATGGCAGTGTTGCCACGGTCCACCGACTGGCGGCGTGGCGGGAGTGTGGCATCAAGTTTCAGGCGGTTCCCTGCCCGCCAAATCTTTAGGGAAAGGCCATCTTCCCGTAAACCTAATGGGAGATTCTGGCTAATTCACAGGATCCATATAGTCGTTCTGCATTTACATGAGTTGTTGAAGAATTTTTTTGCCCCAACTTTCTGTAAACAGTTGTTGCTCCCCTGAGAGTGTCTCAGGCTCCCCCACTCTTTGAGCCCCCCTACCCCACACACTCCTATGCTTAAAATAGCCCCCCTATAGAAATTATCAATACTATATATATTGAAGTTTCGACACATTGATTCTATCTATCTATTAATACAAAATACTAGGGACATTTACATTTATGCCCCTAATTTGCACCCACTCTTATATTTACCCATAGTTTTAAATAGCCGGCTATATCTCCGCTATAGCCCGCTATAGTCTTTTCAGCAAGGTGCCGCTAAATGGTCTTATGTACAAATAGCCCGCTATAGCTGATTTGAAGGTCCGCTGCTATTTGGCATAGCCCGCTATTTAAAACATTATTTACCACTAACTTTTTGATGTGCTCAAATTTGCCCCTAAAATCATTTTAGGTCACAAAAATGCCCTTCCAGCTGGTCAAAGTTGTTTGACCAAAACTTTGAAAATTGATAGCAAATTCATATGAACTCAAAAGAATGCAAATAAGATATCAAAACGTTCATAAAAATATCACCTAAACGTGCATGTCAATTACGTTCATCACCCACACGTGCATTTATTTGCATACACCCTAAATAGTGTTTTAATGATATAAACCCTAAAAAGCTTTGAAGAGTGCTTTTATCAAGAACGTAAATGGCATGTGCATATAGGTGATATTTTTATGAACATTTTGATATCTTACTTTGCATTTTTCAGAGTTCATTTGAATTTGTTATGAATTTTTGAAGTTTTGTTCAAACAACTTTGACCAATGGAAGGGTACTCTTGCGACCTAAAAAGCTTTTTAGGGGCAAATTTGAGCACATACAAAAGGTAGGGATAAATTTGAGTACTGGGTTCGAATTAGGGGCACAAATGTGAATATCCCAAGATACTAAGCTCCATAGTTTGGAGCCTCCTAGTGCATCATGGTTGTATGGTCACTATGTGTCTCGCCTGTCAGTGTGCGTGGCGAGCATTAGTACACACCTATCGAGCCTTAATGGCGCCTTTTTTGGGTTTTGAGAAGGTTCTAGAAGTTCTTATCATTTTTTATTGTTCTCTTTTTTTTCTATACTTTCCTCCTTTCCTGCTTGTTATGTATTCTTGTTAGTTTTTGTTATTTCATTTTAAATTTTACTTTTACATATTTCAGCTCATTGAACATTTAAAACATGTGACCATATTAAAAAATCACGAAAAAGTAAAACTCATGAATATTTTTTAGTTAGTGAATATGTTTAGAGTTCACAAACATTTTTAAAGTTGATGAACATTTCTAAATTTGCAAACCTTTCTTTTCAAATTCGTGAATGTTGTTTCAAATTCATGAGTATTTTAAAATTCAAGAACATTTTAAAAATTCATGGTTTTTAAATTCACAACAGTTTTGATATCCAAGTTTTTAATAAAATTCGTGAACATCTTTTGATTTAACGAAGTTTTTCAAATGAAAACCTTAGGAGGTTTTTTTATCTAAAAAAAGCTAAGCGGGTGAGCGGAGCAGGGAGGAGCTGAGTGAGCGAAAGATTCATGGGTCGAGCCATGTGATTGTTACAAAAAAATTAATGTTTTTTACGGGGAGCAAAATGACTCTGATGCGTATATTTTTATTTATTTTCACATGAGTTCCCGTTTCATGGTTTCAACGTGAAATGCTCTCAAGGGGCTCGCATAATCACCACTAGCTGACACCAATGTCGAAACGTGCAAGGACACCACAATGAACAACTCCACTCACTTGAGAACGAATACCACCTCCAACAGCAGGCCAACATAATATGAAAATGAAAAAGGACACTGTGAGAACATAATTAAAACCCAAGTAAATGTAGGCTATACCAAATTGAAACAAACGACCGAAATAGCCTGTTAGAGAAAAAAATAGTTAATCCTACGTTGAAGAACGGCGTGCAAAGCATGTATTAGCCTCTAGTGTGTATTTATCATGCCAAAATCCTATTTCGAAAGTCATTCGACACACTGAGATAAATGAATTATGTGCATTCTTAACTCAGCATGCCACTTTTAAAATATTGTTTATCTGTTGGGGAACGTAGCAGAATTCAAAAAAATTCTACGCTTTCACCAAGATCAATCTAAGGAGTCATCTAGCAACGAGCATACTGGAGTGCATCTACATACCCTTTTGTAGATCGCGTGCGGAAGCGTTCGAAGAAGCGTAGATGAAGTAGTCGTACTCTTCGCGTTCTTCGTCACCGATGATCCTAGCGCCGAACGGACGGCACCTCCGCGTTCAACACACGTACGGTACAGCAACGTCACCTCCTTCTTGATCCAGCAAGGGGGGAGGAGAGGTCGTCGGAGATCCAGCAGCACGACGGCGTGGTGGTGGATGCAGCAGGAAATCCTGCAGGGCTTCGCCGGCGCCCTGCGGAGGAGAAGGAAGTGTGACGGGAGGGGGGAGAGGCGCCAGAAGCTTGGGTGCGGCTGCCCTCTCCC
>LR738712.1:876943439-876984496 GCA_902687465.1 Secale cereale | reverse complement strand
AAAACAATCCAAATCTTATGATTAAAAAATGCATAACATTCGATCATGATTTTCTATTCTCGTATTTTTAGGAGTTATGCTGTCAGAAAAGCAAGGGATTAAAACTGGGGAGATGAGAGCTGCTCCGATGTCCAAATGAGTTGAAATTTGGAGCGGGCCTCATGTATCAAATTATCTACCACACAGAAAAATGGATTTTAAAAAAATCTAGTATTTAATTGTTTTGATTTTTTTCTGAGCGTAGGTGCAATTGAGCTCGGGAGCAGAAACTCCGCGCCCGACCGACCTGGGTGGGGGGGGGGGGAGAGATGAAAAAAATAGTTCTGACTTCCTTTTTTTTTGAAACTAATAGTTCTGACTTCCTTATTACTTAACTAAGAGATGATCTCTTAGAATCGAAGATAAAACAATTTTTTGGTTCCTTATCCTAAATGTCATCTCTTAGTCATATACTAATGTAAAACATGTTTTTTTATTTTTATCTCTAGTCTAGATAATGGGGATGATCAAGGAATCCAAATTACGCAAAATTAGATGAGAAAGTCGTAGTCATATACTAATGTAAAACATGTTTTTTATTTTCATCTCTAGCCTAGATGATGGGGATGATCAAGGAATCCAAATTCTGCAAAATTAGATGAGAGAGAGAGAGAGAGAGAGAGAGAGAGAGAGAGAGAGAGAGTATCACCGTGTTGAGAAAAGCTTTACTAAATTCAGAAAGTGTTTTTTAATTTGCAAACACTTTTTTTAAATTCATGAACTATATCTTTGAATACGTGCACATTTTTTTATTTTCCAATGTTTTTCATTCTCTCAATTTTGTAGAATATGCGAACATTGTTTTAGAATCAAGAACAATTTTTTTCATTTTCTCAAATTTTTAGAATATGCGAACATTTTTTTAGAATCACGAACAATTTTTGAAACCGTGAGTATTTTATTACTTCCCAAATATTTCATAAAAATTATGACTTTATTTTCTGAATTTACATTTTTTTTCATTTCTCAAACATTTTCAAATTTATCGGTTGTCTTGAAATTCTGAATTATTTAAAAAAATAGGAAAACATAAATGGAAAATCAAAAGAACAAAAAACTAAATTGAAAAAACAGTGGAGTCTCGCCCCCACATAGGTCAGCCCGAAAATTATGGATAGCAGAGAGGTGCACGTTCCCTCCCTACTTGGTACCCATGTCACCAAATAGGAGGTGTCGTACATCGCTTGGCGCGAGCTGGAGCAAGCTGGTAGGTTCCAGCTAAGTTCGTCTTATATTTGGTTCTCAGCGGCGGGGAGCGGGTGGCGGTGCCCACTTTCCTTCTCCCGTGTATGGGCAGGTGGTGGCTACGACCTAAGGTTTGTGCTCGGGCGCATCGGATCTAGGCTCGAGGTAGATCGAAGTTTCTTGCTCTGGGTAGGTGAAGTGGGGTTTGGTCTGGGTTGTTCTCGCAGGTGGTGTTCTTCATCTCCTCGAGGGTACGGTGGTTGGCGATGGTGGTCGTGATTCTAGGGCGCTGGTGAGTGGAACGGCGACGGTGGCCACAGACATGGCATTGTGTGGGCTAGCTTGCGCCAGAGCTCGAGGCTGGCTCGCCGACGGCCGTTGGCAGTCACAGGGTCGTGTCCCCCCAATCCACCGGGATAGGCTGGGGATGCAAGCGTGGGTGCCTCTTGTTGTGGAGGCGACTACTCAGACTCGGTGACTGGTGTCGTCTAGGAGTATGGGGGTGTGTCTCTATTCCTCCTATCATGGCTGAGTGCGCTATGAAGTGAGCGATGTTCGGTACCTCGTGGTGGCACGTGTGAGATGCCGAGCGAAAGCTCCGCGCCTGGCGCCGACGACGGCGACGCCCCTGTGTGCCGCACCCTTCATGAAGACGTCGTCGAGGTTCTTCTCGTCGAGTCAGGGCTTCGGGTGAAGACCTTTGTCCACTGTGGACTCGACCGCGACGACGCTTGGCGTCGTCTTCCCTCTTGAGGGCGTTGTCGTGGAGCTTAGGTGTACTAGGTCGTAGTGTGGCGTTGTGTTCATTTCTTCCTAGGTTCTCTGTTGGTAGTGTAGGCATGTGCGCTCTGCGTGATCCGATTATTCTGGGATCAGCTGTGTAAGAGGGCAACCTCACCATCTTGTATCGTTCGGCCGTATATTTTCCTTCGGTGTTGCTTTATTTATAAAGCGGGGTGAAAGCCTATTTCGAGAAAAGTTCGTCTTATTTTCTTTTATTTATTCGTAATTTTTTTATTCTTACTATCAAAAATAATGTAAATACATGTATCTGAAAAAATAAAAATAAAAAATTCAAATCTTGAATTTGGATAAATGTTAACACAATGGAAAAATGTAGCATAATACAAAAAAGTATTGATAGCGTATCAAGAAATGTTGATAGCATTTCCAAAATGTTCATGTCTTTCAGAAAATATAGGTGATATGATTAAAATTTTAATCATATATTTCAAAATTTTAAAGATATATAAAATATATTTGTGAAATGCTTTATCAAAATGTTGATACCATGCATTTTTTTGGTATTTTTAAAATATTCACGCATTTCAAAAATGTGAATAATACATTTGGAAAATATTAACCCTATATTCAATAGATATTTCAGATGTATATGAAAAATGTAGACATCAAACATGTGTTTGAAAGAAATGGTAAGCATTGTATTTAAAATGCCAATTGTGTATTATAAAAATGTTGATCGTGTATTAATAAGCATTTAAAAAAATGTTGATCATGTGTTGAATTTTTTTTCTTGGCCATAATATTTTTCCCATAGAATGTACATTTGCTTTATTCATCAGAAAAAAACGTTATATACATTTGAACATTTTCTATATACATAATTAAAGTTTTGAATAAATGTTTTTGATTTCTGCTTTTACTTAATGTACATTCAAACATTTTTGGTATCCTTGATCAACATTTCCATATACACTTTTAAGATTTTTAAAAACATGGTCAACATTTTTTATATGAACAAAAGAAAAACAAAACTGATGAATGGAAAATAGTGAAAACCGAGAAAGAAAAAATGTAAACCAAAAAACAGATGAATAACAAGAAAGAATAAACAAAAGAAATAGAAGACGAAAAGATTTGTTTCAGCCACCCAGTGGAGCCACATCCGCCGAGCCGGCGAGCGGCGACGGCAAGACAGTGAGTGGCACCTAGGAGCTTCTAGGGAGAGGATGCCACGCGCGCGGCGTGGGGGGTAGAGCAGCACAGCGGATGAAGAGAACGTGCGCAGGCGACTGAATCATGCGGTCACGGACGCTCAAATCATAATGCCGCACGGTGACCGGCACCTATCATTGGCCAATGAAAAAACAAAAAGAACAAAAAAATCTCCATGTAAAATTAAATGGCATTTTAATTAGATAAAACTTTGTCGATTCTCATCTAGCAAATCTGATACAGTACAATAATTTGGACAGTTGAATTCCGGATTCATATGTGTGTATCTTCATCCTTATGTACTACTCCATGAATGCGTGTGTTTATTGCCCTTCTTACATTAATTTACATGGTTTAGTATGTGCCTAATTAATCCTTACATAAAATGATTGCTTATAATCTTAAATTTAATTTCCCCGCAAAAAAAATCTTAAAATTAATTAATCATGGAAAGAAATCAAGGAAAAAAAGTCTACATACAAAGACGGGGGCGTCATTCAATCAGACGGAGTCCGGCGTGGTGCTGAAAACCGGCTTGTCCTTGTCCATGACAGGCGCGGCCACGGCCACGGCGGCGACATTGCCGACGGCAACGGAGCTCCCGCTCTTCCGCCTTGGCTTGGCCTCTCCGAGCATGGTGAGCACGTCGCGCATGGAGGGCCTGTCCCTGGGCAGCTTGGCCGTGCAGAGCAGATATGTAATTTAATCTGGACATTTAGTTTTCCATGCATGTGCAAAGCATTTCTTATGCCAACTCATATATGTTTAAATTACTTTAGGATCCAGAAATACATAACATTCTATTCATGAGTTTTTTATTTTCTATTCTCATGTAGGAATCTGCCAAGAAGTCAATGAGTAAAAACAGGGGAGAATTCCTACAATTAGCTAGATACTCTCTTCGTCCGGAATTAGTTGTCATAGAAATAAATAAAAAATATATGTATCTAGAACTAAAATACGCCTAGACACATGTATTCCTGCAACAAGTAATTCGAGACGAAAGTAGTATTTAAATTTAGGATGTGACTTGCTCTTGTCTAGATGTGAATTAACTAAGTGACATTACAATATAATTGCTCTCATCTATTTTTCTCGACTAAGATGCGAGACATGCATGTAGTTGAGAGCGTGCAACTGTAGGTGTGCGCGACAGGCGGACGTGTAAGTGCAATTGCACGAAGTGTGAAAAAAACTTAAATAGAAAATATATAACATAAATGCAAGGACACCCACAATACAAATTGCAGAAGCACCCGAGGCAGCAGCTGCAGCATGAAAAGCAAGCAATTCTCAGGAAAAAACCAGGTAATGGCAAAATTTTCACGCAATTTACACAGAAATTGCGCTATGTTATAATATGCAAAAATAAAGGGATTATCATTAAAGAAAGAAAATGGAATGAAATAAAATAAAATAAAAATGAAAACAAAATAATTAATTTTTTAGGGAAGAATACAACCCTTTAAGAAGAAAGATATTAAAAATAAAAAAAATAAAATAATGACATTTTCTAGGGAAGATTGAAACCCTTTAAGAAGAAGGATAATAAAAATACAAAAAAAACGAAGTTTTCTAAGGAAGAATAAAACCGTTTAAGAAAAAAAAAACTAAAACAAATACAAAATAATGAAGTTTTCTATGGAAGAATGAAACACTTTAAGATGAAAAAAATACAATAACAAAAACAAAAACAAAACAATGCAGTTTTCTATGTAAGAATAAAACCTTTTAAGAAGAAACAAAAAATATAAAAAAAAACTATAGAAGTTTTGGGAATATGAAACCCTTTAAGAAGAAATAAAATTAAAAAATAACTTGCAGACAAGTATGCCCTGAAATTGCACTGCCACTCGAATTCTGCCGATTCCGAGAAACACAATTGCAATTACCAAACTTTGAAAATGCCACTGCAAATTTTGCAAACTTTGAAAAACGCCATTTCAGACTTTGAAAAATGTCACTGGAAATGGCATTTTTCAAAGTTTGGGAATTGCGGTGGCGTTTTTCAGAATTGCCATAATTCGAATGGCATTCATCAAATTAACCCCTTCTAATAGACCAAAACTAAGCATATATAGTGCAATTTTTGCTTCTACTATAATATACACACATGGTGTACCATACTTGCGTGTATACTTACTTACAAACACAAAAATTAAAATATTTTTTCTAAGAAGAAATGAAGTATAGTGGCATTGGTACCACCCTTTAATAAGAAAGGAATTAAAAAAAAGTAATGATACAATTTTGACACAATTTACATATAAATTGCACTTTTTTAGTTATGTAAAAATAAACATATTATAGTAAATTTTACATAAAAACAAAAAATCTAAACAAGGAAAGAATAAGTGGCATTGGCATCGTCCTTAAAAATAGGAAATGAATTAAAAACTAAACATAATAAAACAAATAAAGTTTTCTAAGAGAGAATAAACTAGCGACATTGGTATTACTCTTAAGAAGAAAGAAAATAAAGAAAAAGTTTGCACACAATATTGCACTGAAATTGCGCTTTCTACAATATGCAGCGAATACACATATAATAATGCAACTTTAGCCGTGTAGTATAATTTACACACATATTGTATTGTACTTCATGCATACATACACATAATAATAGAATGTATTAAATTAGCAAAACAATTAGCATTAGTATTACCCTTAAAGAATAAAGAAAATAAAAATAACAAAAAAATCCACACAATTAGCACAAAAATGCACTTTTTATAATATGTATAATAAATATATAAGAGTGAAGTTTCAGTACTCTGATGTAATTTGTACATGTAGTACTTGCATGTATACATTTTTACACACTGAACATTCGAAAATACACGTAAAGAAAAAAAAAGCTCAACTGAAAAAATAATAATAAACCATACACATGCAGAAAACAAAAGTAATCACGTGAAAAAAGAGCATACATACATCAAAATCCAGCCCAAGTAGGAAATCCACTACCCAAAATAGGTGTCAATCGAATCCAAACAGCCCAATACCACGAGCGAAATGTGAAAGAAAAGAGAAAAGCCACACAAATCTTAAAGCACAATCCAGGGGTCAGAAAAATGATTGAACACAAAACTAAAATTCAGCTGACTGAAATCTAGCTAAAGTGAAAATTAAATGGCATTGTTATTAGATAAAACTTTGTCAATTCTCATCTACCAAATCTGATACTACAATAATCGGACATCTGAATTCCAGATACATAAATGTGTATCTTCATCCTTATGTACTACTCTCTCCGTTCCAAAATAGATGACCAAACATTGTACTAACTTTGTACGAAGTTGACATCTATTTTGGAAGTTGTGACCACAAACCATGAACATATATTTGGTCCCTCAAGAAAGGTATGTGAGTGTACAACTGTAGCTGCGCGTGGCGGCAAATGTTGTTACACTCATCATGGATAAGTGACAAAAGGAAACATAAATGTTTGGGCGGACCTGTAAGTGCAATTTCACGGAGCGGGAAAAATACCCAAATACTATCTCCGTAAAGAAATATAAAAGCGTTTAGATAAGTAGAAATATAAATCATAAACCGATCAAATAAAAAAATCTCCATGTATGACCTTTTAATTAGAGAAAACTTTGTCATACATCTTGCAAATCAGATACAATAATCTGGACATGTCGTTCTGGATTCATATATGTGTACTACTTGACTACTTCCATGAATATATGTGTTTATTGGCCTTCTTACATTAATTTACATGGTTTATCTATGTGCCTAATTATTAATCCTGACATCAAATGGTTGCTTATACAATCTCAAAATTAATTAATTAATCAAGGAAAAAAAATCTACATACAAAAGGGAAAAAGATCATTCCATCAGACGGAGTCCGGCCTGGTGCTGAAAACCGGCTTGTCCTTGTCAACGACGAGCGCGGCCACGGCCATTGCGGCGACATTGCCGGCGGCAGCGGAGCTCCCGCTCTTCCGCCTTGGCTTGGCCTCTTACATAAAAACAAAAATTCTAAACAAGAACGCATAAGTGGCATTGGCATCATCCTTAACAATAGGAAATGAATTACAAACTAAACATAATAAAACAAATAAAATTTTCTAAGAGAGAATAAACTAGCGACATTGGTATTACTCTTAAGAAGAAAGAAAAAGCTTGCACACAATATTGCACTGATATTGCACTTTCTATAATATGCAGCGAATACACATATAATAATGCAACTTTAGCCGTGTAGTATAATTTACGCACATATTGTATTGTACTTTCATGCATACATACACATAATAATAGAATGTATTAAATTAGCAAACAATTAGCATTGGTATTACCCTTAAAGAATAAAGAAAATAAAAATAACAAAAAAATTCACACAATTAGCACAAAAATGCACTTTTTATAATATGTATAATAAATATATATAAGAGTGAAGTTTCAGTACTCTGATGTAATTTGCACATATAGTACTTGCATGTATACAATTTTACGCACTCAACATTCGAAAATACACGTAAAGAAAAAAGCTCACCTGAAAAATAAAAGTAGTAAAAGCATACAACTGTAGAAAACAAAAGTAAACACATGAAAAAAGAGCATACACACATCAAAATCCAGATTTTTTTTCAAAACTATGACTTAATTTGTAGCAATTTCGGAAACTATAGCACCGAATGCAAAAAAATCAATACTATCACCCTGTCGGCTACGTGTTGGCCGAAAAGTGTGTTTTCGGTCAGGGTTAGGCCGAAGTGGGCTTTTCGGCCTTGCATTGGCCGAAAAGGGGCTTACCTGGGCCGAAAAGACCTTTTTGTTCAGCGGTAGGCCGAAAAGTACTTTTTGATCACCAGTAGACCGAAAAGTACTTTTTGACCAACAGTAGGCCGAAAAGTCTCTGGGGCCCACCTTTTCACGTTAACGAATGACCGAAGCTGCATGGCCGCACTCTTCGGCTTATGTTAGGCCGAAAAGTATTGTTTTTTTGTTTTCTCTCATAAATACTGTGCAATCATTGCCCGTCTTAGACATTGCAAAAATATAGTTTCGCGCAACCCTTTACCTCATTATTTTCCCGCCAACTCCTTCCCACGAGGATGATGCTTCGTTGGTGGTGGCGTGTGAAACACTGTCTGAGAGAAGGCATAAGTGTTTGCATCTTGATCATCATCCTCGCCGTCGCCCTCAAAGAACGAAGCACCACCACTAAGCATCGGCAACTGCACTGAATGCATGAACGGTTGCGACTGGTTGCCACCTCGTGGGAAGGAGTTGGCAGGAAAATAATGAGGTAAAGGGTTGCGCAAAACTATATTTTTGCAATGTCTATGACGGGCAATGATTGCACAGTATTTATGAGACAAAACTAAAAAGATACTTTTCGGCCTAACATAAGCCGAAGAGTGCAGCCATGCGGCTTCGGTCGTTCGTTAACGTGAAAAGGTGGGCCCCAAGGACTTTTCGGCCTACCGTTGGTCAAAAAGTACTTTTCGGCCTACCGGTGGCCAAAAAATACTTTTCGGCCTACCGGTGACCAAAAGGTCTTTTCAGCCCAGGCAAGCCCCTTTTCGGCTCATGCAAGGCCGAAAAGCCCACTTCGGCCCAACCCTGGCCGAAAACATACTTTTCGGCCAACGGGTGGCCGACAGGATGATAGTTTTGATTTTTTTGCATTCGGTGCTATACTTCCCGAAATTGCTACAAATTAAGTCATAGTTTTGAAAAAAAAAATCCAAAATCCAGCCCAAGTAGGAAATCGACTGACCCAAAATAGGTGTCAATCGAATCCAAACATCCCAATACCACGAGCAAAATGTGAAAGAAAAAAGAAAAGCCACACAAATTTTAAAGCACAATCCAGGGTCAGAAAATTGATTGAACACAAAACTAAAATCCAGCTAACTGGAATCTAGCCAAAGTGAAAATTAAATGGCATTGTTATTAGTAAAACTTTGTCAATTCTCATCTACCAAATCTGATACTACAATAATCTGGACATCTGAATTCCGGATACATAAATGTGTATCTTCATCCTTATGTACTACTCTCTCCGTTTCAAAATAGATGACCCAAATTTGTACATTTCAAAATAGAAGATCTAACTTTGTACTAACTTTATACAAAGTTGAGTCATCTATTTGACCCAACTTTGTACTAACTTTGTACAAAGTTGAGTCATCTATTTTGGAACGAAGGTAATACTTCCATGAATAACTGTGCTTATTGGCCTTCTTATATAATTATACATTACTTTACATGGTTTATCTATGTACCTAATTAATCCTGGCATCAAATGGTTGCTTACATTCTCATAATAAATTAATCAAGGGGAAAAAAGTCTACATACAAGGGGAAAAAAAACCATCCCATCAGACGGAGTCCGGCGTGGTGCTGAAAACCGGCTTGTCCTTGTCTACGACGGGCGCGGGCACGGCCACGGCGGCGACATTGCCGGCGGCAGCGGAGCTCCCGCTCTTCCGCCTTGGCTTGGCCTCTCCGAGCATGGTGAGCACGTCGCGCATGGAGGGCCTGTCCCTGGGCAGCTTGGCGGTGCAGAGCACGGCGATGCGGAGCACGAGCAGCATCTCCTCCCGGACGTGCGCGCAGCCGCCGCCGACGAGCGGGTCCAGGTGCTCCTCCACGGTGTTGCTCCGGATCTTCTCCCTGACCCAGCCGACGACGTCCTGCCCCTCCCCGAACGCCGCCGTCTCCACCGGCCTCCGCCCCGTGATGAGCTCCATGAGCACCACCCCGTAGCTGTAGATGTCGCTCTTCTGGTCCACCTTGAGCGTGTACCCGTACTCGGGCGCGATGTAGCCGTAGGAGCCGGCGACGACGGAGACGGACTCGCCGGTGCGGCCCAGCGCGCGGGCGAGGCCGAAGTCGGCGACGCGGGCCTGCATGTCGGCGTCGAGCAGGATGTTGTTGGACTTGATGTCGCGGTGGAGCACCGGCGGGTGGCAGTCGTGGTGGAGGTAGGCCAGCCCCTGCGCCACGCCGGCCGCCACGTCGTACCGGGACACCCAGTCCGTCAGCATCGTCCTCGACTCCGGCGGCCCGCTGTGCAGCGCCTCCCACAGGCTGCCGTTGGGCATGAACTCGTACAGCATCATCGCGTCCGCGTCGTTGTGCATGTACCCGAGCAGCCGGACGATGTTCCGGTGCCGGAGCCGGCCGAGGAGGCCCACTTCCTTCAGCACGTCGTCGGTGAGATTGCGGACCGCGTCGCCGTCCGTCGCCGCCGGGCGCCAGAGCTTCTTGACGGCGATCACGGTGCGGGCGCGCGGCAGCTCGGCCTTGTACACGACGCCTGTGGCGCCCATGCCCACCACGTTCGCCTCCTTGACGCACGCGAGCACGTCGGCGCACGTGAACCCCAGCCGCTGGAACGCCGTCAGCCGCCACGGCCACACCCCGGACTCGTACTCTCCGGCGCCGCCGACGATGTACCACCGGCGGTACGCGTGCCAGCCGCCGAACAGGGCCGTGAACGCGGCGATCACGACGACCATCCCCACGAGCCACCCCACCGCGACGTGCTTGAGGCGCGCGCTGCTGCCGCCGCGCGCGCGGGACAGACCGGCGACGTGGCTGCCGGAGCACGGCGGGAGCACGCCACCGCACAGCCCGGCGTTGCCGGCCAGCTCGTCGGGGTTGATCGTGCGGAGGACTCCGTTCCCCGGCACTGGCCCGGTGAGGTTGTTGTACGCCAGGTTGAGCGTCTCGAGCGCCGGCGAGCCCCCGAAATTGTCCGGTATGCCCCCGGTCAAGAAGTTGCTCGACAGATCAAGAATAGCGAGCGCCGGCATCTTGGCCAGCGCCGGCGGTATCTCGCCGGTGAGCTCATTGTGCCGGAGGTTCAGGTTGACCAGCCTTGCGCAGGAGGCGAGGCTCGACGGGATCTTGCCGAGGAGCCGGTTTCCCGACAAGTCCAGCGCGCCCAGCGCGAGGCAGTCCTGAAACTGGTCGGGGAGCTCGCCGGAGATCATGTTGCCAGCCGCCATGAAGCTCTGCAAGCCCGGGATGGCGAAGAGGCTCGACGGCAGCGAGCCCTGGAGGCGGTTGCGCGAGACGTCGATGAACGACAGCGACGCCGACGACGCCAGGGCGCCGGGGATCTCGCCGGAGAGCTCGTTGCCCGCGAGCTCAAGCCGCTGAAGCAGCGGCAGCTTCCCGAATCCGGCTGGAATCGTGCCGTTTAGCCGGTTGCCCTGCGCGCGCAGGCGCACCAGCGACGCACACGACGCGAGGCCGGCGGGGATCTCGCCGGAGAAGCCGTTGCTGAACATGATCAGCTTGGCCAGCGCCTTGCCGTCGCAGATCCCGGCGGGTATCTCACCGGTGAAGGCGTTCGATGAGACGTCCACCCATTGCAGCGGCGAGCTCCGGCCGAGCGACGCCGGCAGGGTACCCGTCAACGAGTTGTTCCACAGCTCGAGCACCTCGAGTTTCTTCATGTCGCCGATGGCCGCGGGCACGGCGCCATCGAGGTGGTTGCACATGAGATTGAGCAGCTGGAGGTTGCTCAGCCGCCCCACCTCGGCGGGGATCGGGCCGGTGAGCAGGTTGTCGGAGAGGTCAAGGAAGACCAGCGACGAGGCGTTGCCGAGCTCCGGCGGTATCTTGCCCTCGAGACTGTTCTTGTAAAGGAACAGCGAGGTGAGCGCCGGAAGCCTCCCGATCTCCGGCGGGATCGGGCCCTCGAGGTTGCCGATGGCGAGGTCGAGGTCCTGGAGGTTGGCCAGGTTGCCGAGCTCCGGCGGGATGGGCCCCTCGAGCTCATTGTACCCGATGATGAGGCTCTCGAGCGACTCGAGCTCGCCGAGCTCCGGCGGGATCCTGCCGCCGATGTTGTTGCCGGAGAGGCCGAGGAACCGGAGCTTGGTGAGGCTCCGGTACGCGGCGGGGATGCCGCCGCTGAAGAAGTCCCCGCGCATGTCGATGCTCTCGAGCGACGTGGCGTTGGCGAGGTCCACCGGGAGGGCGCCGACGAAGTTGTTGCCGGAGCCGTTGACGGCGACGAGGCCGGCGCACGAGCCGAGGCCGGCGGGGAAGGCGCCCTCGAAGGAGTTCTGGCTGACGTCCAACACCTGGAGGCTCGACAGCGGCGCGAGCGACCTGGGCAGCGCGGCGGCGAAGGCGTTGGAGGAGAGGTTGAGCACCGCCAGCGCCGGCAGCCGGAGCAGGTCGGCGGAGACCTTGCCGCTCAGGTTCCTCCCGGCGAGGTCGAGCCCGTCGACGAGGCCGGCGGCGCTGCACCGGACGCCGGTCCACTTGCAATGCGGCGAGCCGGCGGCCTTCCAGTCAGCAAGCACACCCAACGGGTCCACGAAGCCCGCCTTGAGCGCCAGCAGCGCGCCCCGCTCGCCGCCGCCGCCGGCCGCGCCGACACTGCCGCCGCTCGACAAGACGACAGCCAGTGCCGCCACCACCAGAACCGCCACTCTCGCCGCCATTGTCAGCGCAGAATCCACCACAGGAAAAACAACTTTCCCTTAAAGAAATCGCTTCCACTAGCTCAGCTCAGCTCAGCCCAGCTCTCTGCTGCTTCTAGTGCTCTGCCATTGCCAGTGCAGTGTCTCCTCTGCTCTGCCCTGCTCTGCTCCTCTTAGTTTACCCCACCTGCTTGCATCCGCAGGAGGAAGAAGAAGAGGAGGAGGAGCAGAGTCTGCAGCTAGCCAAGATATCACCAGAAACTTTATACGAAGGTGAGGTGAGGAGAATATTGTTCTAAGGAGGAGGAGGATCACATCATATTATATATACACAGCACTAAACTAAACCTCCTTGGCATTTTTCAACATGGGCAATTTGCACAACACCTCACCCAGTGAGCAGGTGTGAGGTGTCCGGAGGAGGAAGAGGATGGGACATGAGAACATGGAACATGGAGGGAATGTGTTCCTCCAGGCCCTGCTTTTGGCCATCTAACTAATCTGCCTCTGCTTGATTGATTAACTATTGTTTTTCACTTTGTGCCAGCACCATTAGATTACTTGGTAAAGTACATCTTTCATCTTACATTCCCTACCTGTGCAGGCATCTGCAGGCAGAGGCAGTAGATTACTAGTACTCCCTCCGTCCGCAAATACTTGTCGAAGAAATGAATGTATCTAGACGTATTTTAGTTCTAGATATATCCATTTTTATTCATTTCTCCGACAAGTATTTCAGGACGGAGGGAGTACTAGCTTTCAGGCCCTGGCTAATTAACTACATTGCTGATCAGAGACCCTGCTGTTTACTTGGAGGTGGCAGTGCTCCTGTGCTAGTGTACTAGCTAGTACTGGTTTATTCTTTGGAACCTTCTGCTTATGGAGCTATCTCTGGTAAAGATTTGCAGCTAGTGGTACAAATTCTGTGTGGGTGCAAAAGTCTAACAGCACTAGAACTGAACTGACTGATCTATACATGTGTAGGACGAGCTAGATCCTTTTTTACATTGGAAATTTTGTGTAGGCACTTAGAGATGTTAACTAGGGATCTCAGCTGAGAAGATCTGCTCTAACCTTATGCTGTGTGGGTGCTTATGTAAGTTAATTAGGATGTTACCTGAGAAGATCTGCTCTAGCACTGGGCAGAAGTAGTGCCAGTAGCAGTAGTACATGTACTACTAATCTTATACTATGACTTTTGACAGTGAGTGAAACAGGGCACTTGCTTTGCAGGGGAGAGAAGGATTGATTAACTTAATCTCTGCCAAGGAGAGACAAGAGAGAGTATGTTCTTTTCTGCTGTCCTACACATGTAGTAGTAGGGATTAAACAAAAAGTGCAGTTACCCTCTGCAGAGCAGCAGGTGCATGTGTTGGGCTGCCTAAGTTGACATTGTTGGAATAGAACCTCTGCTAATCATTCCTTTGACAGTGGAAGTACTGTACCTCCTCCTGCTGTTACTGCTGTGTCAGGGGGATCGCTGGCACATGCCCCCAGTAGAATGTTCACCACTGCTGCATTAGATTAATCAGAGGCAGCAGAGGTACTGCTAGTTCTGTAATTAAATGAGGTTAGCATTTGGCAAGCAGGGTTGACAGAGTCATAAGCCTGCCAGAATATTTATTCAGACAAAAAGAACTGCAGGTGATTAGTACTCCTGATTAGTAGATTTGGGCTGCAGGAATTTGCCTTACGCGGTCCACCTTGTCTGGTCAGGTAGCAACAAGAGCAGTAGCATTAGTATCTACTCCTTGTAAGTTCTAGGGGTGGGGTCTAGGTTAATTAAGATATGAACTAACGGTGCAGAAACCATACTGAAACCAAGTTTGAGGGGCATATACTGGAAATGAACATTTTTCAGAATGAACAGTGGGAAAACCACAGGAAAGTGAATGGCTAATTCTTAAACTCCTTTTGTTAAGTCAATTCGCATGTTTTCGTTGCCTAGATCAGTGGTTTTGGACTCTATGAGCAATTTTGTTGCGCCATTAGCCAATCTGAAGTTAAAAGACATAAACCTAAGGAAACCGGTTCAACTAGAGCTGAATTTTTCTATCGACAACTGGTTAGTGTTGGACCAACTATCATGATAAGCACAAGGAATTAACCTACAAAATGTAACCAAATATATATGGACTATAAAAACTGGTTATCAAATGTAAAAGAATAACCAACAAATGATACATACAAGTTCTTGCAACTTGTGCACTTGTGCTAATGCAAAGTGCAAGCACAAATATAAATACTAGTTTTTGCACGATTGCATTGCAATGAACTCTCCATTACCTGCCTTCACACACGTACGTTGTGAATTTTAAGTATTGACGCTGCAGTTTGCACCATGGATCATCCCAACCAAGCATCTGATTTTGCACCGTTCATGCAGAGAAGAATGCAAGGAAATATAACTGAAAGTTGCACCGCAGGACCGGTCGAATGATGTTCGATCAGACAGATGTATGCATGCTTGTGGTCCAGTTTGATGCATCTGGCACAAATTCAGAAACTAAAATCTCCGAATGTGCCAACACACACCAAATCGGACAACAAAAACACGTCTCGACACGACCGAAACAAAGCGATGCATGAATGAACCTCTGCATTTGGAAGCTTTGCAGGAACTCAAAGAGACGTTGCCGTGCGGTGCTACTTAAGCAACCGTTGGCACCAACCAACCGAACTTAATCATTCGGCCATGACAGAGTTCGGTGTAGGAGAAGAAATGAAATTTTAAACAAGCTCAAAGCTAACATATGCTAGCCTGTGACATTCTCTAGCTTTTCTCTCCTTCCAGATATGCAGATGCAATCATCTCGTACCAGCTACAGCTAGCTCCGGAATCGAATCGTTAATTACAGTTACTTTACACTTTCTTAGTCACAAGCAAGCATGTAGAATCGAATTGTTAATTACAGTTAATTTGTTCATATGATGAGAGTAGCAGATAATTAAGCTGAACAAATAATTCAGGCAAGCTTAGCTTCTAGCTAGCTGCACCACAAGTGCTAGTGCAGCAGCAACTAGTCACAAAGTTTCTATAGTAAGCCCGCCGTAGCACCGTCAAAAAAATAAATAAAGTTTCTATCGTGCCCTGCTACACTACAAACCAAATGAAAAAGAATCAGCAGCATACACTTCAACTTGGTTTGATTTGCTTAATTACCCGACAGCATGCCGATAAACAAAGTCTTAACACCGAGACGTCACCGCCTTAATTTAACCCAACTAGAGGAGACCTCTGCATTAGCACTACAATGTAAGCTACCATGCCAGCATGACCTATGTCCCTGGATCTAAAGAAAAGGGTGTGTATCCAGATACAGGTAGTAGAAGAACTAGTTTCTATCTCATCTTGTTTTACATCTCTCTCTCTCTCTCTCCCAATCATGGCCAGATCGAAAGCATCAAACTTTAGCAGCAATCAGTAAACAAACGGCGATGAATTATTGACGCGTTACGTTGGCTCTAGATGTGCGAATGGGTCGCTTAATCTTCTGAGAATCTTTGCCATGTTAGGTTTGTTGCTCCTCCATGTAGGAGGAGGAGGGGAGGATTGATGCAGCATAACATCTCATCTTTGGTGTCTGTCTACTTTATTAGGTTGAAATTGAGGCATATGATGGTGACTAAACAAAACATATGTAGGAGTGTAGGTTGAAAATGCAGTTCATAGTGCAGATTCAGCTGAAGTGTAAAGGTCGCACGTCAGGAAATGAAATGTTACTTGCCAGAATTAAAATACTGACAGATTAAATTTGTAACAGCAAACGAAAATAAGTAAATAGACAGTAGTTTTTTAAAAATTTCTTCAGATAGCGGATAACATTTCCTGTTTCTGCGTTATTAGAATGCACACAGTGTTGCTTACGGAGTACATAATTATCTCTAAATTTTAGTAACAGATCTCAAAGCATCTTCAAGAAATAATTTTGCACACATTCTTCAAGTACAGCAGTTTGCTAGAGACTTTCTCAAGGGGAATTAATCTATATTAGCCGCTTAATTATTCCGTAAGTTGTACGTACCGTAACAGAGGAAGAATCATTTAACATGCAGAGAAACTAATCATGGAGAAACATGCAGATTAATCATGGCCCAGGGAACATGTTCAGTAGGCTTAACAGCCTATCTAGCTACCTGGCTAATTGGCTATAGGCAGCCACATGCACTCACATGCCTGTGAAACCCTCTATGGCTGGCCATGTGAAGCCCTCTCACTAAGCAGCTTCCAAAGTACTATATCTATATTGTTAATCGCTTATTTTTATGTATCCCGTCACCCACCACTCCAGTACACCCGTTAACACGCGGTAAAGGATGGCACCCGCCTCCACGTGGGGCCGACCGGGCCGTCGGGCCCAGGGTCAGTGACTGTTCCGTGCGCACCGTGAGGTCGGCATATGCCCCTCTCGCCATTATTGGATGAGCTCAAGGATTAATCATGCATGCAAGCAAACGATCGTTTGCTAATATACATTCTCCCCACCTCTCCCCGGCCCGTGAATCTAATCTGATTGGAAAAATGTGATCTTGATTATCCTGTCGACTTTTCTGGCGATGCGTTTGGTGAGAGGCATGTGGGTGTGAGTGAGTGCCGTTTAGATAGCTCGCTAGGGTTCGTGCCTTTTGGGAGTTGAGATCGAGTTGGATGGAACCCAATCAATCATGGATGAATGAGTGGGTTTTTGGGGGTGGCGGTTAACGTAACATGCCAACACGCAATTGGGTCTGGAACGTACGTACGGTGGATCGGACAGGCGTGTGGTGGTGTGACCTGTCCAAGTGGCCAAGCCAAACAGCCGTTTGTAATGAAATTCATATTCAAATCTTGGCTTGAATCTCTGCCGAAATGCGTCTTTTTTTTGTCGATCCATGCTAGGGTTTTGGTTTATATTAGCTTATTCACATAAACTGAACATGAAAAGAGCCTGGTTTTTTTCTCTTATATAGACTAAAGTTATCATATCCGGCTAATTATTTTTCTGAACTAAAGCGTGCCAAAAGATTAATATACCTGTCTTGGTTAAAAAGAAGTTCAAATATATGTATCATATATCTATCGATCGGCATTGTTTCTATGGCACCCTGCCCTACGAGGATTTTTATATGTTTTTTCTTTGTCAAAAATACCAAAAGCCATATATCAAGTATTTTTTTTTTCAAATACGCAAAGCTTACATATCTTTACATTGATAAAAGAATAGAGAATGAGTACACAGCAAGGGTACAACACATGCACGAACGCAAGATGGTGTAACATGGTTGACAGGGTCATACGCCGGGGGTGGCTAACGGTCAGGAGCCCAGCTCATCTACTGCGAGGGGCCCACCAGGACAAAGACAAAACCTAGGAGGTAGGACGACCTTCTTGACGCCTGCCGATGTCCTGGACTAGGGGGTACCAACCTAGTTGGCCCACAATCAATGGGCCGCGCTTACGACCCGCCGATCTCAGCAAGGAAGGACTCCGAAAACCTCGAAGCTAGATGTGATCACAACGTACACGGCCGAAGACTTGGCATATACTTCAAGGACAACTCCAATTGTCAGCGTGTTTATTCCTAGTCAACAACCGATAATGTGTAACCCTAGATACCCCTGATGCCTATATAAGATGGATATTTTAGTCCGTAGAGGATTAGAGGCATAATCACAATTACTCATCTTAGGGCTCCTCGGGCATTGTCGTGGAGTTTTGCCGTCGCCGGTCGGTCCTAGGCGAGGTGGTAGACTGATGCTACTTCTTGAGCTTGCGTTGATTTTTTTCCTTGAAGAGGAAATTGTGATGCAGCAAAGTAGAGATAATTATTTCCCTTAGTTAAGAATCAATGTATCAATCCAGTAGGAGGCACAAGCAAGTCCCCAATATATGCACCTGCACAAACTAACAAACACCTGCACACAACGCGAAAAAGGGATTGTCAATCCCTTCACGGTCACCTGCAAGAGCGAGATCTAGTAGAGAGATGTAAAACAATTAAAGTAAATAAAACTCATCTAGGTATTTTTGTGTTTTTAATTTTATAGATCTGAAATAATATGATAAAAGTAGACCCGGGGGCCATAGGTTTCACTAGAGGCTTCTCTCTCGAAGAAAGCATACGATGTGTGAACAAATTACTGTTGAGCAATTGATAGAAAATCGCAAAGTTATGACGATATCTAAGGCAATGATCATGAATATAGGCATCACGTCCGTGGCAAGTAGACCGAAACGATTCTGCATCTACTACTATTACTCCACACATCGATCGACTCATGCCTGCATCTAGAGTATTAAGTTCATAAGAACATAGTAACACTTTATGAAAGATGACATGATGTAGAGAGATAAACTCAAGCAATATGATATAAACCCCATCTTTTCATCCTTAATGGCAATAATACAATATGTGCATCGTTGACCCTTCTGTCACTGGTAGAGGACACCGCAAGATTGAACTCATCACAAAGCACTTCTCTCATTGCAAAAAAACCAATCTAGTTGGCCAAACCAAATCGATAGATCGAAGAAAAATACAAAGCTATCTTAATCATGCATATAAGATTTGAGAGAAGACTCAAATAATATTCATACATAATCTGATCATAAATCCACTATTCATCGGATCTCAACAAACACACCGCAAAAGAAGATTACATCGAATAGATCTCCAAGAACATCGAGGAGAACATTGTATTGAAGATCAAAGAGAGAGAAGAAGCAATCTAGCTTCTATCTATGGGCCGGTAGGTCTGTGGTAAACTACTCACACATCATCGGAAGGGCAGCAAAGTTGATGTAGAGGCCCCTTGTGATCGAATCCCCCTTCGGCAGAGTATCGGAAAAGGCCCCAAGAGGGGATCTCACGAATTCAGAGGCTTGTGGTGGCGGAAAAGTATTTTTTGGTGTTGCTTCTAGTGTAGGGTGAATATTTGAGGATTTATAGTGCAAATATTAGGGTTGGAAGAGCCATGAGGGGCCCACAAGCCCTAGGGGCGCACCCTCCCTGGGCGCGCCCTAGAGGCTTGTGGCCGCCTCGAGGGTCTTCTGACCTCCTCTCCAAGTCACGCAGGTTTCTTCTGGTCCAAGAAAAATCACCGTAAATTTTTATTCCGTTTGGACTCTGTTTGATATTCCTTTCCTATAAAGGTCAAAACCAAGGAAAAACCGAAACTAGCACTGGGCGCTAGGTTAATAGGTTAGTCCTAAAAATAATATAAAATAGCATAATAATGCATATAAAACATTTAAGATGGATAATATAATATCATGGAACAATAAAAGATTATAGATACGTTGGAGACGTATGAAGCATCCCCAAGCTTAATACCTACTCGTCCTCGAGTAGGTAAATGATAGAAACATAAATTTTTATGTGGAATGCTACCTATCATATTTATCAATGTAATCTCTCTTATTTGGCATGAATATTCAGATCCATACGATTCAAAACAAAAGTTTAATATTGACATAAAAACAATAATACTTCAAGCATACTAAAAAGAAAAATCATGTAGCTTCAAAATAACATGGCTAAAGGAAGTTATCCCTACAAAATCATATAGTCTTGTTATGCTCCCTCTTCTTTCACAAAGTATAAATCATGTACTACCTTGGTGGAAGCCAAGCAATTGGTTCATACTTTTTAATTCTCACATCAACGTATAACACGCTTCAACTTTTTCAACTCTTCACGCAATACATGAGCGTGAGCCATGGATATAACACTATAAATGGAATAGAAGGTGGTAGTAGACAAAAGAAGGGAGAAATTCTCACATCAACTAGGCATGTTGCTATGTTGCCTTGGATAAATTAGATATGACCCTAGTTAACCTACCGATAAATGTGTTATATATATTTACCTAAATGTATGATTCGTCTATTAATCCCTTATTGAAAGTGCGTTATATCGACTAGAGGGGGGTGAATAGGCGATATTTATGAATTCTTCACTAAGGAATTTGTGGGTGAGGAAATTCTTTAGTGAAGAACTACTTGCAGCAGAATAAGTACTCAAAAGTAAACATAGCATAACACAATCATGGTCATCATGATGAAATGAAGACAAGCACAGAGTACAGAAAGCGTAAACACATGATAACACATGATGAAGGCAAACAGACTGAAGAAATTAAACTGAGGAAATTGAGAAAGTCTTCAGTCAAAGTCTTCAAACAGATATGAACAAGCACACAACACAGTTATGAGGAAATGAAAGAGTTGAGGAAATAGAACCAGTAAGCTTGGTGAAGACAATGATTTGGTAGACCAGTTCCAGCTGTTGTCTCAGTTGTACGTCTGGTTGGAGCGGCTAGGTATTTAAACCTAAGGACACCCAATCCCGGACACACAGTCCTCACCGTATTCTCCTTGAGCTAAGGTCACACAGACCTCGCCCAATCACTCGTGGAAGTCTTCAGGTGACTTCCAAACCTTCACAAACTCGGTCACTAGGCAATCCACAATTCCTCTTGGATGCTCTAGACCATGATGCCTAACCGTCTGGAAGAAGAACAATCTTCAAAGGTAACAAGCGTCGGATCCACACATGATCAATCTCTTCAGTGATGCTCAATCACTTTGGGTTTGTAGGTGTTTGGGTTTGGGTTTTCCTCACTCGATGATTTTCGCTCAAAGTCCTCGGAGGATGGGATGCTCTCAAATGACAAGTGTCAGTTCCTCTCAGAGCAGCCAACTAGCTAGTGGTTGTAGGGGGCGGCTATTTATAGCCTAGGGAGCAGCCCGACATGATAAGACATAAATGCCCTTCAATAATATGACCGTTAGGTGGGTAGATATTTTGGGATAGCTGGCGCATAGCACAGCAACGGTAGGAAATTTGAGTATCAAATTCCTCAGGGCTATCATGTTCCTCACTGTGTAGACAATCCGCACTGGCGAATTCCTAACTCCTCAGTCAGAACAAATTCCTCAGAGACCAGAAGAACTTCGTCCCTGTCACTGAAGAATACGACTGAAGTGTATGAGATTTCTAATGGATTCACTCGAAGGGATTGATAGGTGTAGGATTTTCAGTTGAGCATCACATGGAAATTTTTCCTTAGTATTTCCTCGAGCCCCTTTAACAGTACGGTGTTTCCTATGACTCTAGAAAGAGAAAATGAAACTATGAAAACAAAAGTCTTCACACTTCATGTTCCTCAAATGAGTACCAAGTCTTCAAGGTCACACCAATTTCTTCACTTTCAAAGTCTTCAGAAAGTCTTCAGAAATTCAAAGTCTTCAGTCGAAGAACTTCATTTGTAGGGGTCGACTTTCTCTGTAAATATCAAACTCCTCATAGACTTATAGACCTGTGTACACTCATAAACACATTAGTCCCTTAACCTATAAGTCTTCAATACACCAAAATCACTAAGGGGCACTAGATGCACTTACAATCTCCCCCTTTTGGTGATTGATGACAATATAGGTTAAGTTTTCATCGTGGATAAACATATGAAGTGTAAATACTGATGTTGAGAAGTTTGATTGCAAGATATAGAAGAACTCCCCCTGAAGATGTGCATAGTGAGGAATTTGCTTTTGAAGCAATGCACACTTGAAGAGTAGAATCATGGAGATATCCCCCTATATCTTGTAATTCATACACGCATTTGACATATAATATGAAGAACTTGAAATGCATTATGAAATATGGTGACTGATGTAATTCAACCTGCATGCATAAACATTAATGAGGAATAAGCATGCAGAAAAACCACAGCAAAAGTATCAGGCCACCATAGAGTTTAAGGTTACAACTCGATCCAACAAAGTCATTAAAAGAACGAGAGTTGTAACTTAGCAAAAAAAAAACGCCCATATAAATAGACCCACTTGAAGATTAACTCAAATTTCTCCCCCTTTTTCATCGAATGACCAAAAGGATCAAAACTGAGGACTAACGCCCCTGAAGAATCTCAAGTTGATGAAGGAGCGCCAGCGTTGTTGGGGTCGTTGGTTGATGTAGGGCCTGCCGCAGTGTCGTCCAAGTCTTCATGCTCATCGGTGTCGCGTGATGAAGAATAGGAGCTGGCCACCAAGGAAGGAACCTTGATCTTATATTTCTTCAGTGGAGGAGCAGACCAGTCAAAATCTTCCTTGAGACCTATTTTCTTCAGATCTTCTTCGCTATAAATGTGAGACAGGACAGCCCAGGTACGGTTGAAGGTTTCATGGAGTTAGTAATGGTTTTTCTTCACTGCATTGTGGGTAGCAGTCATGTTGTGAAGAATTGAACCAAACTGACGCTTGACCCATTTTTGATTGCGATCAACCTTCTGGTGAAGACTGAGGAGAAGCTCACGATCAGTCAACACCCTGGGAGCTGTGCCTTGAGGATTTTGCTTGGGTGCGTTGGCGGCAGAGTCATGGGTGGCAGAGTCGTCATCGGTGGAGTAGGATGCAGCTTTGCGAAATTGACCATCCAATGGATGAATGCCTTCATCAATAACAGCAGAAGCCTTTCCCTTGTCATCAGCTGAGGAAAATGTCCGTTTGAGGACTTTAATTGGGGGCAAGTAGCTGCAATGGTTCAGTGTATCAGCTTTGTAGTTGAGTGAAGACCTTGTTCTGATGAATCTCATAATCCACGGAGCATAAGGCTTCAACTCAAACGGTGACATTGCGACATTGGCCAGAGTCCTCATGAAGAAATCATGGAAGTTGACGGCGACGCCATGAATGATATTGAATAGCAGATTCTTCATGATGCCAACGACTTCTTCTTCATTCAAGTCGTGGCCCTTGATAGGACTCAATGTCTTCGTCAGAATGCGATAGACAGTCCGAGGCACATATGGCAATTCCTTCACGAGGAATCTTGTTCTTAGGGCCCGACCTGGCTTCAATGGCTTCATCAGCACTTGCATATAGTGATCTGTAAGCTAAGGCTCTTGGTACATGCAACGAGCAGCTTCAAGGGGAGGACTGAGAGGCAAAGCATGAAGCAATTAAGTAGCTAGTGCCTTGTAGTGAGTATTTTTAGTCATCCAGTCCAGCACCCATGAATTCACATCTTCAGAGTCTCCGGTGATGTGCAGCGTTGCAAAGAATTGAAGAATGAGTTCTTCATTCCAATCACAGATGTTAGTGTAGAAATTTAACAGTCCAGCATCGTGAAGAACACTGAGGACCGACGCGAAGCACGACAGAGATTCCATATCCACGTGAGGAATGTGCTCATGATCAAAGACTTTGTCTTTGTTGAACAGCACTGAGGAAAAAAATTGGCCTGGCTGGCAGTCCAGAAATGCCTCTTCCTAATGCGAGCAGAGTCATAGGGGTTGAAATCAGTGAAGAATACGTGCTCGCCGAAGAAATCAGCAGTCTTGAATTTTTGCTTCCTTGAGAATGTATCCTTTGGCTTGAGTTGAGGAGTGTCAGTCAGTTGCATCACAACCTCAGGAATCGTAATATCAGGTTCTTCAGGCTGAGGAATTTCTGGTTCCTCTTCAGTGGCAGTCTATGGCTTCAATGATTCAGCAGCAGCAGTTTCTTCAGCACTAGGGGCTGGAATGTCTTCATGTACAGACGGAGTGGGGTGAGTTTCTTCAGAGCCCAATGGAACAGTATGTGCTGGGGACTGAGGGATTTGTTGCAATGGCGTGAACAGAGGGGATTTGGGATGCTGACTATCCCAAAAATCATCATTCATCAATGGAGTAGTACTCCCAATGTCCACGTCAGAATTTTGTTCATCCAATTCCTCAACGCCGGCCTCTTCAGCAGTGAACTGAGGCATAGGCGAGGAGACAATTGGTGTTGAAGGGATTTCATCCACTTCAATTTCTTCATCCATCTGCTATGATGAAGTAGCAGAGGGAATGTCTTAATCGAATTCACTTGGAATCACATAATCTTCATCGAAAGGAACAAGGTCCTTTGATGGCATGGTTGAGATAGGAACAACATCAATTGGGATGTCAAATGAGCTAGTCAATGGCTTCATCTTCTTCGGGGCTAAAGAATCTGATGAAGTTGATGCCTTTCTTTTCTTCACAGCCGCACGCTCTGCAGCCTTGGTCTTCTTCACACCTGATGCAGATGGAATGATTGGAGTTGGGGTAGGTGCAGGAGGAGCAGAGGAAAGTGGTTGAATTTCTCCAGGCACAACTGTTGCAGTTTCCCTGACTTCTTCATTTTCTTCAGGCACAACCATTGAAGCTTTAGCTGTCCTGACATTTTCTTCAGACGCAACACTAGAGGTTGCCCTAGCAATTTCTTCAGCGGCTGGAATGCAGTCATCAGCCCTGGTATTCTCATTGTCTTCAGCAGCCTGATTTTCTTCAGCGGTGCTGGCATGTTCTTCTGTAGACTGAACAGATGCTTCAGCATGAGGAATCTCAATGTGCGTTGAAGGTGCAACATTTGAAGAAAATCCTTTTGCCAAATTTATAAATCTGACTTTGGCTCCCATCCAATCTGCACGGTATGAGTCAAATTCATCACTAAGGGCTTTGATTTCACCCTGAATCTTCACAAGTTCATTAGTTGTCATATTGACAACATTCTTCTTCAGGTAGCGCTCTTTCATGTACTGCGCTTTCTTCGTCTTCCTGGCCTTCTCAAATTTCCACTTTTCTTCGCCTATGAAGGCGGTCAGCACGTGACTTTCGCCAGGAGTCAGATTGAAGTCAGGCATAGGAGGGATCCCTGTGCCAGAGATCAATGAAGTCGAGGATCAGCTTCGGATCCAAAAGCAGTGGCACATTGCTTCCTTTGGCTCTAGCGGCCCTGTGTTGCATGTCTCTGATGATTTCGACTAGTTCTTCATCATCAGCCTCATTATCATCAGAGGGCACGTGGAAGGCGACCTGATTTTTGTGAGGACTTGGTCGAGGACCTTGTGCAGTAGCGGCCTTTTTCTTCAGCAGAGAGGGGCCAACTGGGGAACTTGGAGCAGCCGAGGAACTTGCAGAGGCTCCTGAGGCAATAGATATGCCAGTAGTCCTTTGGCACGTGGCGAGATGCACTGGTGTAGAGGATCTGGTCGGAGCAGCCGAAGACTTTGGCGGAGGATCTGAGGACTTTGGAGGAGCAGGAGCAGTTTGAGGAGTTGGTCGTGAGGCCTTTGAGGAATCTGGTCGTGAGGGCGGTGCTGAGGAACTTGGCCTTGAGAGCATTGAAGGTGAAGCACTTGGCTTATGCGCAGGCTTCTTTGCCATGTCCTTCTTCGGCTTGCTAGCAGAGGCCTCAGCAGTGGCAGCAGCAGCAGCAGAGTCTTCGTTGAATTTCCTCACTGCTTCTCTTGCTTGTCTGGCCAACTTGGCCTGACGCTTGGCCCATTCATCAGGATAATCATCACCGCGCTTGAGGCTAGTGGGATCTGCTTCTCGGGCAGGTGCCAATGGAGGTCTTGGGCACGAAGGATTGAGTGCGAATTTCTTCATGTACTTGGGAGTTACATACCTGTACTCCCTCCACTCTCTTGCCCATCTCCTCTCTATCCTCTGTATGCGCACCTTGCGCTGATTTTTGTCCTCTTTTCCAAACTTGGCCTCATGAGGAGTGCAGTAGTCCGCACATATGTCATCAGGGATTTCAAAAGCAGTGTTAATCTCAGGCCTCTTTCCTCCCTTTTGTGGCTTCTTTCCATTAGCCATTTTCTTCAGATGAGGAATTTGAACAATGGAATTCTCTGAAGAAGTATGCAACTTTTCTTTGAGGAACGCTGCAAATGTGTTAAGTTTATGAGAACCTAGTGATTCAGCAGCGGACATGAGTACCTGTGAACAGAGTATAGTTGCGAGAAATTTGGAGAGGTCATATGCATTCTCAAAAGGTTTTGTAAAAAGAACAAGTTTGAGGAAATTGACCAGATGAGTCTTGAAGAATTTCACTAAGCGTTCTTTGTCTTAGGTTCCCGAGTTGTATAGATTGAGAATCCACACAATTGAGGAATCTTGAAGAAAAAACATAGCTTAGAGAAATGAATCAAGAACAGATGACATGTGAGGTGTTTAGTGTGTGTAGATTTGAAGAAAAACACCTTTGAGGATTTTGTAGAAATCATTTGAAACAAGGAGGGCAGTAAAAGTAACTTTTAATTACCCTGGACGAAGAACACGACGAACTGGGAAGTGGAGATGTGAAGTTCGTCAGTGCAGATCTTCCACGCCCTAACTTGGCTGAGGAAGACAGCTACGGCGGCGGCGGAGTGAAAAATCCGCGGCCGGCGCGAGTACGACGGCGATGAGGTCGAGGGAGTGAAGCTCTTCCTCACCGGCGACGATGAAAGTAGCGGCGGCGCTAGGGTTTGAGAAGCTCGAGCGGGAGTGAGATCGAGCGGAGTAAAAGAGAAGTGAGGAAGGGGAGGGGTATTTATAGCCACGGTGAAAAACTGTTCGCCCGAAGAAATTGGACGAACGTGCCCCTGACCCTTCTCATTCGCTTGACATGTGTCACCCACATACTGAGAAGTGGAGATCATGTGAGATCGTGGGTGAATAGATAAGTATTATCGTGGGATGCGGAACGATTTGAGCGGCAAAACCGAAAATTTTGGATAAGATAAGTTTTAACGTTGCGTTCGCAAATTCTTCGGCTGACAAGGACACAGTGAAGATTTTGAACGAGTTTCAAATAGAACGCACATGAAGAATTTGTGAATAGAATGGGTTGAGTTTAGCATAGAGGGGGAAGGGTCCGATCGCATTCACTTAGCAGAAAAACAGCTTGAAGAATTAGCAATAAGTGAATGCTATAGAGGACATAAACTCATATATATATAGCCAATGAAGAAAAATGACGGAAAAGGTGAAGACAATGCAAAGTTGAAGAACATGAACAACTGAGGAATTTCAAAACAAAACAAAAACTCAAATAGAAGATTTTCAACTTTGGTGGTGGCGTGACCCATCGTATAAG
This sequence comes from Secale cereale, assembly GCA_902687465.1. NCBI lineage: Eukaryota > Viridiplantae > Streptophyta > Magnoliopsida > Poales > Poaceae > Secale > Secale cereale. The sequence goes on along the minus strand of LR738712.1, from coordinate 876,957,049 downwards.
AATGATGATTTCAGACACCGCGTACAATTGTCGTAGGGTTTTGAGAATCAAATTCTTTGTTAATTTCTTCATACTTAGAGTGTTATTCTTCATTGATTGAAGAAAAACATTTCTTCATGTGTAGCACATCTAAGTCATCAATTTTGCATAAGTGTTAGGATGAGTGTCCTATTCAAAGAACATTCGAAGATTCTAAGATATTTAGCTCACACCGCAACTTGCCAAATCTCTTCTCATCCAAGGGCTTTGTGAAGATATTGGCTAGCTGTTCTTCAGTCTTCACATGCTCAATAGAAATGTCGCCCTTCAACACATGATCACGAAGAAAATGATGACGAATCTGAATGTGCTTTGTCTTCGAGTGCTGAACTGGGTTGTAAGCAATCTTGATGGCACTCTCATTGTCACAGAAGAGAGGCACATTCTTCACGTTGACGCCATAGTCCTTGAGAGTTTGCTTCATCCATAGCAATTGAGCACAGCAAGAACCAGCAGCAATGTACTCAGCTTCAGCAGTAGAGAGTGATACGCAGTTCTGTTTCTTCGAAGACCAACAGACCAAAGATCTTCCGAGGAAATGACATGTACCAGATGTTGACTTGCGGTCCACACGATCACCAGCATAGTCAGAGTCTGAATATCCAATGAGATCAAAAGCCGAGCCCTTGGGGTACCATAATCCAAGTGTTGGTGTGTGAGCTAGATATCGAAGAATATGTTTCACAGCCTTATGGTGTGATTCCTTCGGTGTAGCTTGAAATCGGGCACACATGCAAACACTAAGCATTATATCTGGCCTAGATGCACATAAGTACAATAAAGAACCAATCATGGAGCGGTATACCTTATGATCAAAGTCAATACCATTTTCATCAGTGCACAAATGGCCATTTGTGGGCATAGGAATTTTGACGTCTTTGCAATCTTGCATGCCGAATTTCCTCAGTACATCCTTGAGGTATTTCTCCTGAGATATGAATATGCTATTGCGTTGTTGATGAATTTGAAGACCTAAGAAGAATTTCAATTCTCCCATCATAGACATTTCATATTCTTCACTCATCATATAGGAAAATTCATCACTATAACGTTGGTCAGTACAGTCAAAGATAATATCATCAACATATATTTGGCACACAAATTATTCACCATCATAAGATTTAGTGAAAAGAGTAGGATCAAATGAACCGGGTTTGAAGCCTTTCTTCATGAGGAATTCCTTCAAAGTATCATACCACGCCCGAGGGGCCTGCTTGAGGCCATAGAGGGCCTTATTGAGTCTGAAGACTCTGTCAGAATTCTTTGGATCTTCAAAGCCTGGGGGTTGAGCAACATATACTTCTTCCTCAAGCTTACCATTGAGGAATGCACTTTTCACATCCATTTGATATAGAGTGATATCATGATGGTTAGTATAAGCAAGTAATATGTGAATAGCCTCAAGTCTAGCAACAGGTGCAAAAGTTTCATCGAAATCAATTCCTTCAACCTGTGTGTAGCTTGAGCTACAAGCCATGCCTTATTCCTTACCACAAGGCCATTTTCATCTTGCTTGTTGCGCTAGATCCACTTTGTGCCAATGATATTGTGCTTGCGAGAATCTAGACGTTTGACCAGTTCCCAGACGTTGTTGAGCTCGAATTGATGTAATTCCTCTTGCATGGCTTGAATCCACTCAGGCTCCATAAATGCTTCATCTACCTTAGTGGGCTCTGTGATAGAGACAAAAGCAAAGTGCCCACAAAAGTTAGATAAATGTGAAGCTCTTGAGCGTGTGACAGGACCTGGTGCTTCAATGTCATCGATGATTTTCTCAATCTGCACTTTGTTTGCAACGCGAGGATGAGCTGGTTGTCGTCGAGGAATTTGATTAGCATTTTCTTCAGCATTTTCTTCAGGTGCATTAGCTCGACGTTCTTGACGTTCCGGAATGAATTCTTCAACAGATTCTTCGGTCGGAATGGCATCCTCAGTAGCCTTGAACTTGATAGTTTCCTCGGGTGTTGATTCATCTATCACATAAGGTAGGTGCTCTCTTCGCGAGCCATTAGTTTTATCGAACCGCACATCTACAGTTTCAACAACCTTGTGAAGAACGTTGTTGAAGACTCTGTAGGTGTGCGAGTCCTTTCCGTAACCAAGCTGTAATGCCCAGGATGGAGTTATACCTCCTACGTGTCGAGGCACGACTTAAAGGCATAAATCCATCCTAGAATGATCTCAAGTACGGTAATCTTTGCACATCTCATGTAAAAGAGGGGATTGTAAACAGAAAAATAGTTGGCTTACACTCGCCACGTCACAGAATTACAATTCAAGTCTCAATCATCATACATTAAGAACAACACAACCCTCTAAGGGCAAAATCCAAATGTCAAAGTACCAAACTTAGATAAATAAACCACAGGCGGATCGAATCCTAGTAAGAGTCTCCACTACTGATCATCCGGGTATCGCACATAGTACCGACTACGCTCCTCGTCGTACTCCCAATCCAGCTCGGTGCCATCACCTGGATAGCTCACAACTGGACCTGCATCTGGTGTGGTGAAGTAACTGTGAGCCACAGAGGACTCAGCAATCCCGTTCCCGGGTAACAAGACTATTTAAGCCTTTGGGAAAAGGATAAGGCTGAAGAAAAGAATAAGTGTCTGCAGCAGCAACTAGCATCTAGCTTACGTGAGTGAGAGCGAGAAGAGGAAGCCTCGGCGAGAAGTGATCACGAAGTGATCCTAGCTACAAGCTCCACAAACATAACCCCTCCGTGTTCAACTCCCGAATCCCTATTCGGAAATTGACGGTCACGGAACACACGCTGGTAGTGTATTAGCAACATTGTGTCAAGTTATCTACAACCGGAATTAACAAGCTCCCATCTGCCACATAACCGCGGGCACGGCTTTCGAAAGTTCAAACCCTGCAGGGGTGTTCCAACTTGACCCATTACAAGCCCACGATCCGCGGAGTCGCAACTCCAAAGTGGGAAGACCCGAGTATTCTCGGAATCCCATGCTCAAGATATACCGAACTAAGGTAAGGCTAATCCAGCAAATCCTCCCGGCGTGTCGACACCCTGATAGTAGCCGCGCGTATCTAAGTCTCAGGACACGACCGGATGAGTCATCCTACAGGTGTATGCCAGATACCTCAGGTTGCCCCGAGGCGGCCCCGCAGTCTGCTCGTTTCGGACCAACACTCATGTGGAGCACTGGCCCGGGGTTGTTGATTAAGAAAGAGGGTTAATTACTCCCTATGCAAGTTTAGTTTGTTATTAGGCAAATAGTACCAATGTTGGGACTTGCTGGAAAAGACTTAGCACTTAGCGGTTTATCGAGGGGGTCCCATACACCCCAACCGTGTTAGGAACGCATAATCAAGGAACATAACACCGGTTTATACGGATCCTAACGGCATGAGTGGAACAAATCACCAAGCAAAAGGCTTAGCCTTCCACCCTTGCCAATATATAGATGATTTCATTTTAAGCAATTATATAGTGTGATATAACCCAACCAAACTTCAACATGAAGCAAGCATCTTCGATCTTCACCTGCAACTAGCAATGCTATAAGAAGGGCTGAGCGAAGCGTACTTAGCCAAGCAACGGTTTGCGTAGGTAGGTTGGTTAAACATGGCAATGGTTTACAAGTAGGAGGCTGACAAGAAGATCATGGGCATCGATACAAAACTATAGATCGAGACTACTAGCAATAGGCAAAGATAGTAATGTTATCGGGGTTCGGTCATCTTGCCTGAAGAGAAGTCGTTCGGATCGTAAGAAGGGTCCTCGTGCTCAACCTCGTTGGTAACCTCGTGCTCAACCTCGTACTCGGTCTCAGCTTCCGGCTCTAAACAAAACAATCACACCAAGCACCAATCAACAAGATGCAATGCGCACTCGAAAAAGATGAATGCATGATGGATGCACTAAGGATGCACACGGAGCACGTAAAATATCACTCAAGCAAATCACCTCAAAACATGATAACAATCTGATATTATGAATCTACACGGAAAATCAATCAAGTTTGATATAAGATTCGCTGAAATCGGAGTTACGGGCTAAAAGTTATGCCCGAAACAAGAAATGAGCGAAAGCTGAAAATTACAGCAACATAGCAACTTCGGAGCTCAAAATAATTAAGCTACAGCACTCAAATAACATGGCAAAGGACATGAACACAAACTAGACATATACTACAGCAACTAAGTCCAAAGGTGCACCCCCAACGGAGCCACGGATCAATAGCAATGATCTTGGACATATTGAACTTGACAATAAAATTCTGGCAGCAGAATTTTATTGAAACTTTGGAGCAAAAGATAAACATGCTACAGCCACTTAAATGGACATGTGAGGACATGAATGGAAAGACAACATTATATACTACAAGGAACAATCAAAATCCACTCCAAAACTATCATGCTTTGTCCTAGAACATCACACGAACATGGCATCGGAACGTTACAGATTTCAGACTTAGTGAAAATCCACTAAGTCCTAAAACAGCAATTTCATCATGGCATATAAAAGAGCATGTTTAAGTCACCTCGAAACTAAACATGGCAAGAGGTAAGCACCTCATCAAAGTGCACATGAAGGTGATCCCGAAACACACAAGCATGCTTCATGTAGGTAAACACAACGATTGCAACGAGCTCAACAAGATGGCATTTCATAACAAGTGAAATAACATCACAGCCACATGTCACTTTGCAACGAAGATAACAAGGCAATAATAAATCTATCATGCAACCTATCACATACAACATGTAGATCATGGCAAGACGAACACGTGGACATGTCATTTACATCATTCGGACAAACGAGCTAAAAGATATCACATGGCAAAGGTGGCATAAAAATATCACATAGCAGCAGTTTATATCATGATGCACTCTTGCAACAGCAAAACAAGCACCTAGATGATCTCTAACATGCATGACAACAACAGATAAAACGTAGAGCAAGTCTCCACGAACGTCTGGACATGCTATACGCGCGAAACAGAGTTACACACAAAAAGTTATGCACAGTTGAAAAACAGCAACAACAGCTAAAACAAAACTAGATCTAGGGTTTGTTGGGTCAACCTTAGGTCTGGAGTTAACTCGGGCCGGATCTGGCTTCGGAGGCGGCGGCTGGACGCGGCCCAGGGCGCTGGAGAGGCCTCGGGCCTGGTGGGGGCGATGGCTGAGGCGGCTGGCGATCCAGCCGGCGGCCTGGACGGTGCGAGGGGGTGGGCCTCGGGCGGCGAAGAGGCCCACTGGCGACGTGCGGCCCAGCCGGCGGCGCGCGGCGAGCGCAGAGGCTGGGGGGCGCCTGGCCTGGCGAGGCGCCCAGGGCGGCGGCGTACGGGCCAGGATCGGGGAAAGGCCCGATGCGGGGCGCTTCCACGGTGGGCTGGCGGTGCGGGCCTCCCGGTGATGTGGTCCCGCGCGGTGGGATCGGGCTGCAGAGGGGGGCGGTCGATCCAGATCCTGGATCCGCCCGATCCAGGCTGGTGGCGGCGCGGCGTTGACCCTGGCCCGATCGATCGATCGGCCAGAGCGATCAACTGCGGCGGCGGCTGCTGAATCCTTCGGGATTCGTGGAGAGTTTCCAAGTGGAGAGGAGGGGGAGGTTGGATCTGGGAAAAAAATTAGGAGAAGAAGGAGGAAGGAGTTAGAGATGCCAAAAATTAGACTAGGGTCTAATATATAGCAGATTTTTAGGGTTAGGGGAGATTTAGGGGCGCTAGGAGCCCTCCGATCGCGATCCGACGGATCCGATCGCGGGGTTAGTCTAGAAGGGCCTAGAAGAAGATAAAAGACTGCAAAAGGGGTGTTTCCCGGGACACGAAGTGAAGGCACTTTGGACCCACACGAACAACGGATGGAAAAACCAACGGAGTCCAAACGAGACGAGATTTGAGAGGTGGGTTGCACACAACAAAACAACAACACACACGACAACCTCGCGGCACACCGGTAACGTTACACGCCCGAACAACAAAGTAGGTCTACGGGACGTCACGGACACGTGAGGGAGCTCCGGAACGCAAAACGGACAACGGGAAGGAACGCGACGAACCGGATGCAACCGACAACACAAATGCAATGCAATGCACATGTCTACATGATATGAATGAATGCCACACACTCACACAACAAAACGACGAAAACCCGAAAGACAAAGAACCCGGAATGGAAATAGATGAAGCCGGAGATATATTATATACCCAAAAGGGAAAGTATTACATCCGGGGCATTGCAAACTCTCCTCAACTAGAAAAAGATCTCGTCCCGAGATCTAGGACTGGAAAAAGGAAGGGTACTCGGAACGAAGATGATCTTCTCGTTCCCAGGTAGCTTCTCAGTCGGTGTGATGTGACCACTTGACTTTCAGAAACTTGATGGACTTGTTGCAGGTCTTGCGTTTGGTTTCTTCGAGAATTGCAGCTGGATGCTCTCGGTAGGACAGGTCTTGTTGAAGATCAATCTCCTCAAACGGAATCATGCGCTCAGGTGCCTTGAAGCATTTGCGAAGTTGGGACACATGGAAGACATCATGAACATTTGCGAAGTTTGGAGGGAGCTCAAGCTGATAGGCTAGATCGCCTCTTTTGCCAAGAATCTTGAAAGGCCCGACGTATCTAGGAGCAAGTTTTCCTTTGATACCGAATCTTTGGGTGCCTTTCATCGGAGAAACTCGGAGATAGACATGATCATCGATGTTGAATGCCAAATCACGATGCTTGCCGTCATAGTAGCTCTTCTGACGCGACTGAGAGGCCTTGAGATTCTCACGTATGACTTTGCACATTTCTTCGGCTTCTGAGATCAAGTCATTGCCAAGAAGTTGACGTTCGCCTGTTTCAGACCAGTTGAGAGGGGTACGGCACTTTCTGCCATAGAGAATTTCAAACGGTGCTTTGCCTGCACTTGCTTGAAAGCTGTTGTTGTAAGAGAACTCGGCAAATGGAAGGCAGTCTTCCCATTTCATGCCGAAGGAGATGACACAGGCTCTGAGCATGTCTTCTAGAATCTGATTCACGTGCTCGACTTGACCACTAGTCTGAGGGTGAAATGCAGTGCTGAACCTGATCTTAGTGCCCATGGCGGACTGAAAGGAGTCCCAGAACCTTGATGTGAACAAGCTTCCACGGTCTGAGGATATAACTTGAGGAATGCCATGTAGGGACACAATTCTGGAAGTGTACAGCTCTGCCAGTTGAGCTGCATTGATTGATTCCTTGACTGGCAGGAAGTGAGCTACTTTGGTAAGCTTGTCAATCACCACAAAGATAGCATCATTTCCTCGCTTGGATTTAGGAAAGCCAGTGACGAAGTCCATTTCAATGTGGTCGAACTTCCACTCGGGGATAGGAAGAGGTTGGAGAAGACCGGCTGGACGTTGATGTTCTGCTTTCACTCTTCTGCATACATCACATTCATTCACGAATTGGGCAATCTCCCTTTTCATGCGTGTCCACCAGTAGGATTGCTTGAGATCTTGATACATCTTGGAACTGCCAGGATGAATGGAAAGGAGAGAATCATGAGCTTCTTCCATTATGAGCTTCCTGAGATCACCTTTGGGAACAACGAGTCTGTCCTCGAAGAATAAGGTATCTCTCTCATCAACACGGAAGCACTTGTATTTTGGAGTGCCCTTTGCAATCCCATGTTTCACCTTCTTCACCATGGTATCACTGAGCTGGGCCTCACGGACTTGATCTTCCAAGGTAGGAGCAATTTGGAGATTTGCAAGAAAACCCTGCGGAACAACTTGGAGGTTGAGCTTCCTGAAAGCTTCACAAAGCTCAGGCTGGTACGGCTTGATAAGAAGGCTGTTGCAATATGCCTTTCTGCTCAAAGCATCTGCAATCACATTCGCCTTGCCAGGAGTGTATTCGATGCTGGGATTGTACTCTTGGATCATTTCAACCCAACGAGTCTGACGGAGGTTCAGATGCGGCTGTGTGAAGATGTACTTCAAGCTCTTGTGATCAGTGAAGATGTCGACCTTTCTGCCCAACAACAGATGTCTCCACGTAATCAGAGCATGTACCACAGCTGCTAGCTCGAGATCATGTGTGGGATAGTTCTTCTCACTTGGCTTTAGCTGACGAGAAGTGTATGTCACAATTCTCTTATCTTGCATAAGCACACCACCAAGACCTTGAAGAGAAGCATCACAGAATACTTCATAGGGCTTGGATTCATCCGGAGGAGTCAGAACTGGAGCGGAGACAAGCTTCTCTTTGAGGGTTTTGAATGCCACTTCACACTCTGGAGACCAAAAGTATTTGACATTCTTCTGAAGCAAGTTGGAAAGAGGCTTGGCAATCTTGGAGAAGTTCTCAACAAACCTTCTGCAATAGCTGGCAAGACCCAAAAAACTGCGGAGCTGCTTGACGTTCTGAGGAGCTTCCCAGTTGACAATTGCTTCAACTTTCTCGGGATTAACCGCAATACCGTCAGCTGAGATGATGTGGCCCAGGTACAAAACCTTATCGAGCCAAAACTCGCACTTGGAGAACTTGGCATAGAATTTATGCTCTCGGAGTCGATCAAGAACCAGGCGTAAGTGCTTTTCGTGATCTTCTTCATTCTTGGAAAACACCAGAATATCATCCAGATACACAAGCACGAACTCGCCAGTATAGGGGTTGAAGATGTAATGCATCATCCTCGAAAAGGTAGGAGGAGCATTGGCGAGACCGAGGGACATGACGGTATACTCGTATGAACCGTAGCTCGTTCTGAAGGCCGTCTTGGGAATGTCTTCCTCGCGAATGCGAATTTGATGATAGCCCATTCGGAGGTCAAGCTTATAGAACACTTTAGCTCCTTTGAGCTGCTCGAAGAGTTCGTTGATGTTGGGGAGCGGATACTTGTTCTTAATCGTCTTCTTGTTCAATGGCCGGTAGTCAACACAGAGACGCTCCGTGCCATCTTTCTTCTTGACAAATAAGACACCACAGCCCCATGGAGACGTACTAGGTCTGATGAGACCCATACTCTCCTGCTTATCAAGCTGCTTCTTCAATTCCTTCAATTCATCCGGAGAGAGCTTGTACGGACGCCGGCATGCAGGCTCAGTACCCGGCTCGAGTTCAATGACAAACTCCACCTGACGGTGTGGAGGCATGCCTGGAAGTTCTTCAGGAAAGACGTCTTGATATTCGTTCACCACCGGAATTTGAGATATGGCATTAATTTCGCCCTTATCATTGAGAGAGAAAAGCCTGATAGTGTTATCCCTGGAGGCGAAGATAATCACATCTTCATCAGAATGAGTCAACTTGACTTCCTTTTGAGCACAATCAATGTGAGCATCATGCTGAGAAAGCCAATCCATTCCGAGGATGAGGTCGATGTCAGAATTACCAAGAATCACCGGTTTCGCCAGAAAGCGATAATCACCCATGCGAATAGAAACATTCGGAGCAAATATGTTGGAAGACATGCACTTGCCCGGAGAAATTACTTGCAACCTCTGAGGCAGACTTTGGATGTCAACATTATACTTGGATGCAAATGGTTGAGACATGAAAGAGCATGAAGCACCCGAATCAAATAACACTTTAGCTGGAAAAGAGTTAACTGGAAGGTTACCCAAAATGACATCAGAAGAATTCTCCGCTTGTGCTGCATTCATCAGATTGACCCTTGCAGCCTTTGGATCATGCCTGACAATAGCTGAACTCACAGGTGGAGGAGGTGGAAGACGCTTCGGATTCGGACATCTGTTGGCATAATGACCCTTCTGGCCACACTTGTTGCACACCACTTCAGAGAGAGGACGGAAATGAGAGCCACTTGACTTGGAGCCTTGAGACTGAAACTGCTTCTTCGACTGGTTGCTCGGGTTGGGTGGGTGGGAGAAACCACGACCACTAGAGTTCTTGTTGTTGGAGTTGTTGGAGTTGTTGTATGGAGCTCGAATCACTGGAGGAGGAGGAAGCCAAAATTTATGATGCTTCGAGACCATCTGAGACGATGAGGAAGAGTGAACAGCATCTCGAATTCTCTTCTTAGAAGCCTCCATCTTAAGCTGAGCTGCTTCTTGTTTCAAAGCCATGTTATAGAACTTGTCGAATTCATCGGGCTCAAACAAGGTGAGAGCAAGCTGAAGTTCATCTTTGAGACCTCCACGGAACTGATAGATTTTACTCTTGGCATCAGGAATGTCTTGCTTAGCATAGCGAGCGAGGTTTTGGAACTTGACATTATACTGATAGACTGACATGGAGCCCTGCTTCAGGTTGCGGAATTGCTCACGCATACCCTCGATGACACTTGTAGGAATGTGATGCGAGCGGAAATCCTTGCAGAAATTCTCCCAAGAGATCACTTGACCTGGCCTGGAGTCTTTGTACTGCTGCCACCAGTCAGCTGCTTGATCTTTCAGTTGGAAGGCTGCAAACTTCACATAGTCATCTTCCTTCACGTTACAGCACTCAAAATGCTTCTTTATGTCGGTTAACCAATCTTCAGCATCAAGAGGGTCGACACAGTAACTGAAAGCTTTAGGATTGTTGGCCAAGAACTGGTTAAGAGTAGCATGGTGCGGTTGGTTGAAGAAGTTGCCTTGGTTCCCTGGAATACCCTGATTAGCTTGCATAGCTTGCATCTGCTGCATCATCTGCATCATCAACTGGGTATTCTGACCTGTAGTCTGCATAATTGCTCTCCAAGCCTCAGGCGGAGGAGGAGGGGAAGGAGGATGATCTGGGACCTCTTCCACCTCTGGGTTAGCGTTGGGAACCTTTTTCGGAGCCATCCTGTAAGAGATGACCACGAATCAGCAAATGATTGACAAAGGTATAAGCTGAATCAATGGAATGAATTGCAACAAGTCTTCACAATAATCATTCGAACAATAAGAACGAATGAAATCATTCGAACAAGAGGAACGAATGAATTTCTTAGTTAAATGATAACATCAATCTTCACGAGAAGCCACATAGGGATCAAAATGAAAATAAGAAAAACAACAAGGTACGGACGGGAACAAACACAAGAGAGGAGTTTCGTTCTAACATCTTTGTGCTGAAAGCATATGAACGCGTTACGAAAAGGTTTTGCAATCCCCGGATCAGCATAGCCAAGGACCCTTTAAGATGCAACTCCTGATAGTAACATCGGTCATATAACCACTTCACTCAATGTAGAACCCCGAACTCACTAACCTGCATTCGTTGGAAGAATGCCTACGATCTACTGGATAAAACCCACCTATAGATTTCCGAAAGATTCCAGTTATGCAATCAGGTGTTGGGGATACACGGGAAGCACCGCGCAATCAACTCTAACCTACATCCAGGTGTATCCATCCTTCAACACATAACCAGTCTTTCTCGGAAACTGTGTACCTCGGACCTTCGAAAAGCATCCACTATAACAAGCTATGGCAATACTCCCGAACTACCTCCCCAGTACTGGGTGATGTCGGGGTTATCTTGCCACTGGCCGTATAGGAGAGATTTTCGATGTCGGCCGTCTTAAGTATTTAGTACTGCCGCGATATGCTTGTGACAACAATACCCCGAAGCTCAACTCCTCGGTAAAAGGAGGCATCGAGAACAATATCCTTGTCACAAGAACATCGAAACAATCCCAGAATACTCGCGGGATTCCTAAAAAAAATTGTGCAATTTTTGAAGATAGGAGAGACAAGAGTAGTCGTCAGGAGTCCTCACCAGAGAGAAAGGGGATGAGAAGCAAAGAAATCCTACTCTCCGATATAATATAGGACTCAAAAAGTTTTCAGTGTGTGCCTAGACTCGACCGTCAACGATTCGATCAAACAGTGGGGGCTCCTAGGTCGGAGAAGGCTCTGATACCAACTTGTAATGCCCAGGATGGAGTTATACCTCCTACGTGTCAAGGCACGACTTAAAGGCATAAATCCATCCTAGAATGATCTCAAGTTCGGTAATCTTTGCACATCTCATGTAAAAGAGGGGATTGTAAACAGAAAAATAGTTGGCTTACACTCGCCACGTCACAGAATTACAATTCAAGTCTCAATCATCATACATTAAGAACAACACAACCCTCTAAGGGCAAAATCCAAATGTCAAAGTACCAAACTTAGATAAATAAACCACAGGCGGATCGAATCCTAGTAAGAGTCTCCACTACTGATCATCCGGGTATCGCACATAGTACCGACTACGCTCCTCGTCGTACTCCCAATCCAGCTCGGTGCTGTTGGGCAACGCGACAGAAAATAAAAATTTCGGTAGCGAGCACGCCCAGGACCAGCTATGGAGACTGCATACAAGGTTTGATCTGATCCGTACCGACTCGAAGCGCAGCGGAAGAAGAGTCGGTGGAGATCGTTGGTGCAGATCCCCGCAGCTAGGATTTAAAAAACCTCCCAACCGCGAGGATGTACTCCCTCGTTGGACAGCCCTTCGGGAGGCGGTCGGACAGTCCCCCGGACGATGTCGCGGACAGCCCTTCGGGAGGACCCTCGAAACCCGAACGAAGACTCGGACAGCCCTTCGGGAGGACACTCGAACAGCCCCTCGGGCAGAAAACCGAAACTACGACCTCTCTATGGGGTTGCACACATACGGTGTCAACTATCCGGCAGGGCTTCGCCGTCCAGAACTAGTTCCTGCCGGAAACTAGACAGCCTTTCGGCTCTACGAAACTATTTCGTGGGAGGGAGAGAGAATGCCAGATCATGCATGGCTTGTGAATGAGAGCAAGGATGAAGAGATGGCAGCCCCCATCTCCTCTATTTATAGGAAAGCCAAGGGGTAGGGCTCATCCACAATTTACCAAAAAACCCATGCATTAGGTCACACCACATGGGCATAAGGGTAAAATGGGATGCCATGTGGAGCTCCAAGGAGCTCCACCCTCCTTGGCCGGCCACCCCTAGGGGGCCCCCCCATGAGGGGCCCTCATGGCCCCCCAAGCCCTTCTAGAAGCCTTTAGCAAAAGCCCTAAAAGGTGGCTTTCCAACAAATATCCAAAAAGCACTTTCACTATTCACGACGACATTTTTCGGCGTCTGTTCGAACCAAAAAAAATCATGTGGGCTTAGAACATTTCCAGTACCCACCATAATTATTTTCAGCGCGTTCTGGAACAATTCCAGTTTAGTGATTTTCATCTGCGAAAAGCATCTGAAGCGGTTCCGGCAGCTCCAGAACATTTCCGGTTATTTTCCCTGAAAATTCCAGAAAGTTTCCAGAACGTTTCTGGCACCCTCCAAGAATTATCAGGCACTTGCCGAAACCATTTTGACTTAATGGTATCCCCTGAAATTACTTTTCAGTTTCACCGGAACTCATCCGGTGACCTCTCTCGTCAGAACTTTTCTGACGTTTCCGAAAAACCTTTTTCGAAAACTTTCTCTCAGACTCCCTGTCTAGTATTCAGCAGATAGATGACCCTTAAGCGTGTGACCCTATAGGTTCGGTGAAGTATAGACATGACCCGGAACCCCTTCCGATCAATGATCAACATCGGAGCCGTGGACACCCATATTGACCCCTATACCCACACGAATGAATATTCGAGTGAACCTCCAGTTGCCGTGAGCTATTCCTGTTGCTTCGCGATATGTCACAAACACCTGAGGTGAGATTTATTGCATCCCC
>LR738712.1:876918800-876940283 GCA_902687465.1 Secale cereale | reverse complement strand
ATGATCCAGAGATAATGTTTCTACACAACAGTGGAACAAAATAACAGTTACTAAGTTCCAAAATAAATCCTGAAGGGAGACGTAGAGGCATAATGCCGACGGCTTGAGCGGCGATTCCAGCGCCGTTCCCGACACGCATCACGACTTCATTCTTTGCTAGCTTGCGCACCTTCTGAAGCCCCTGAATCGAGTTGCAAATGTGAGCAACCGATCCGGTATCAAATACCCAAGACTTAGAATTTTCGGCAGCAAGCAAAACGTCAATGACATTAACTTGTATAACAATTATACCTTTTCCGGTTTTCCCGGACTTCTTATCTTCCAGATACTTCTTGCAGTTTCTCTTCCAGTGTCCCGTGCCCTTGCAGTAGAAGCACTCAGTTTCATTCTTGGCTCCGCCCTTAGAGTTGCTTTGGGAGCCGGTCTTACCCGCACCCTTGCCCTTCTTTGGCTTGCCTTTCTTCTTTTTGAAACTGGCGGTTTTATTCACAAGCAACACTTGCTTGCGATTTTTACGCAGTCCTCCTTCTGTAGTTTTCAGCATGGCAAGCACCTCTTCTGGTGTTTTCTCCATCCCAGTCATGTTGTAGTTCAAGACAAAACCGTCGTAAGACGGGGGGAGTGAAGAAAGCAACATGTCCATCATATGGCCAGGTGGAAGTGGAAATTCCAAGGCTTTAAGCCTTTCAGCATAGCCAATCATTTTGAACACGTGTTCGCCAACTGAACTACCCTCAGCCATCTTGCATTCCATCAAAGCCTTCATGATATCAAATCGTTCAGACTTTGCGGTTTCCTTGTACAGAGCATCCAACTCCCGAATCATATCAAGGGGTTTGTGGAATTCAAAACGCTTTTGAAGCTCTGGACTCATGCAAGCTAGCATGAGGCACTGCACTAAGTTGTGATCATCATCCTTAGTGGCCCAGACATTTTGTTCATCTTCCGGGGCCTGCGCCGCCGGTTTAGCTGGAAGAGCATGTTGAAGCACGTACATTTTCTTAGCGCTCCTGAGGACAATCCTCAGGTTGCGGACCCAGTCCGCATAGTTTTTCCCATTCGCAGCTAACTTCTCTTTCTCTAACAAAGGGCCTAAGTTGAACGCGGTGTTGCGAGCCATTTGATCTACAACGGAAAACACAATTCACTTAGACTTTGTTCATAATTACTTTGCACTAATGAATAAACAATTTATTCTAAAGTGCGCTCCTACTCAAAACAATATCTCTCAAAATTGTTTATGAGTGATTCAAGACCCACATTAAAATTCAACGCCATTGATGTGGACATCACTGATGACGAGAATTTCAATTGGTAGGCAAACATGCCGATCACATCACCATGTGACTCTTGTTCATCTTTCGATGGGTGTGTTCCGAGCTCAGGACGATCAAGCTAGAACGTCAAGACAACCAAGTGATCTTGCTGCGAGGTCTGACCTCACCCGCCTCACACTTCCCTAATCGTTCGTACCCATGTGGACATGGCGCACCCCGAAAAGTTAGGTGCCGTGACGGTGCTACACTTGGGAGAACACTAACTACTTGATATTTTTAGTGAGAGATCACCCTAATAAAAGGCGACTACCGCGCAATCAAGAAGGGTGCATCAAGAGGGATAAACATCTCAGGCAATTCATAATTAGCATGATATGGTATAGCCTCTTCTGACGGAGAAGTCAAGTATTTCTTCGTCTTCGGCATTCGCGTCGGTGTCCACCTTCGCGAAGATTGCCACCACCTCATCGATGCACCAGATAATATTGCTATCTCCATAGCAAATAAATTAAATGCATTACTTAAGGTTGACACGCAGGTCATTAAAGTGCAATCATATGGCTCCAGCCATCATGCCGAATCATGACACGCAGGTCATGTTAATTTACATTATATAGCCATCTCATACACAATCAAATTGAATAAGAGCTTTGCTATACCACATCACATGCAAACCATCCTGCAAAACCAAGTTAGACCCTTCTAATCGGTTTATGCAAAATTTTATTTTTCGTGGCTTCTAAGGTTTCGAAACAAACCGAAGCTACCAACGTTTTTCATCAAGTATGATTATTCGAGTCACTAGATTAACTTTCCAGGGTGTATGAAACACGAGATAATAAAATCTCGAGCCCCATACTAAACTTCGTCATACGTGTGACCCCCGTGCAGATCATATCTGCATTGCCCTTTCATATGTGAATTTCATCTTCCCTTTAACTATGATGGAACCCAAAGAACTGATAGCACTTCTTTGATCAATCAGGATCGCAGATTGCCAGAACTTTGTGAAATTCCACCATGCCGTTTCGGGATCAGAAATACGCAAATTCTAGGGAAGCAACAAGAACATCGGGTAACAGATTTCATCTGCTACCCGCATAAATAATTTTCAGTAATAGATCTTATCTACTACCTAATTATATTCTGCAATACCCATACATCTCCATGTATTCTAGATCATAACCTGCATCTACGCATAGCACGGCTCTTGATGCCACTGTTGGGCAACGCGACAGAAAATAAAAATTTCGGTAGCGAGCACGCCCAGGACCAGCTATGGAGACTGCATACAAGGTTTGATCTGATCCGTACCGACTCGAAGCGCAGCGGAAGAAGAGTCGGTGGAGATCGTTGGTGCAGATCCCCGCAGCTAGGATTTAAAAAACCTCCCAACCGCGAGGATGTACTCCCTCGTTGGACAGCCCTTCGGGAGGCGGTCGGACAGTCCCCCGGACGATGTCGCGGACAGCCCTTCGGGAGGACCCTCGAAACCCGAACGAAGACTCGGACAGCCCTTCGGGAGGACACTCGAACAGCCCCTCGGGCAGAAGACCGAAACTACGACCTCTCTATGGGGTTGCACACATACGGTGTCAACTATCCGGCAGGGCTTCGCCGTCCAGAACTAGTTCCTGCCGGAAACTAGACAGCCTTTCGGCTCTACGAAACTATTTCGTGGGAGGGAGAGAGAATGCCAGATCATGCATGGCTTGTGAATGAGAGCAAGGATGAAGAGATGGCAGCCCCCATCTCCTCTATTTATAGGAAAGCCAAGGGGTAGGGCTCATCCACAATTTACCAAAAAACCCATGCATTAGGTCACACCACATGGGCATAAGGGTAAAATGGGATGCCATGTGGAGCTCCAAGGAGCTCCACCCTCCTTGGCCGGCCACCCCTAGGGGGCCCCCCCATGAGGGGCCCTCATGGCCCCCCAAGCCCTTCTAGAAGCCTTTAGCAAAAGCCCTAAAAGGTGGCTTTCCAACAAATATCCAAAAAGCACTTTCACTATTCACGACGACATTTTTCGGCGTCTGTTCGAACCAAAAAAAATCATGTGGGCTTAGAACATTTCCAGTACCCACCATAATTATTTTCAGCGCGTTCTGGAACAATTCCAGTTTAGTGATTTTCATCTGCGAAAAGCATCTGAAGCGGTTCCGGCAGCTCCAGAACATTTCCGGTTATTTTCCCTGAAAATTCCAGAAAGTTTCCAGAACGTTTCTGGCACCCTCCAAGAATTATCAGGCACTTGCCGAAACCATTTTGACTTAATGGTATCCCCTGAAATTACTTTTCAGTTTCACCGGAACTCATCCGGTGACCTCTCTCGTCAGAACTTTTCTGACGTTTCCGAAAAACCTTTTTCGAAAACTTTCTCTCAGACTCCCTGTCTAGTATTCAGCAGATAGATGACCCTTAAGCGTGTGACCCTATAGGTTCGGTGAAGTATAGACATGACCCGGAACCCCTTCCGATCAATGATCAACATCGGAGCCGTGGACACCCATATTGACCCCTATACCCACACGAATGAATATTCGAGTGAACCTCCAGTTGCCGTGAGCTATTCCTGTTGCTTCGCGATATGTCACAAACACCTGAGGTGAGATTTATTGCATCCCCATGGGCCAACATATTGTCCACTATGCAAGTTACCTCATTACCGGTTTTGTTCTCTTTTCTCGTTTTCGTGTTCCGGCATCCCAGTGATCAAATCACAAGTTGTCTGCGCAGACGATGATGGATACCGTTACACCGAGAGGGCCCGAGTATATCTCTCCATCGTCGGAGGAGCAAATCCCAATCTTGAGCTATCTCGTTACTTGCCATACTTTTCCGTGAACCCGCAAGCCGCCGTAATAGCCACCCAGTTACGGATGACGTTTAACAAACCCCAAAGTTCACGAAGCAAGTACGAAGGAACTCGATACTCTCATGGTCTAAGGAATTATGCAAACATTAACTATCTCTGTGTTATAAACCAAAAACTTGTGACGAACGTATCTCATAGCATAACATCAACTTGGGTCGATTCAACACAAGTGTTCTACTAACATCGTGCCCTCAAAATTGCTGGCATAGACATGCCCATGATCAGGAAAACAGGATCATCATGCAATACTTGAGCCAGTCTTAGAGGCAAGACTAGGAATACATTTTATTGTTTATTATACCACACGTGCACATGAGTTTCCCTCCAAGCCTCGTTTTATTTGCAGACTCGAGAATCATTGCAGTTATAGCATGGAACATAAACTTTCATTACAAACCAGGAGATACAAAATAACTGTTGTTACTGCCTCTAGGGCATATCTCCTACAGGTGCCATCACCTGGATAGCTCACAACTGGACCTGCATCTGGTGTGGTGAAGTAACTGTGAGCCACAGAGGACTCAGCAATCCCGTTCCCGGGTAACAAGACTATTTAAGCCTTTGGGAAAAGGATAAGGCTGAAGAAAAGAATAAGTGTCTGCAGCAGCAACTAGCATCTAGCTTACGTGAGTGAGAGCGAGAAGAGGAAGCCTCGGCGAGAAGTGATCACGAAGTGATCCTAGCTACAAGCTCCACAAACATAACCCCTTCGTGTTCAACTCCCGAATCCCTATTCGGAAATTGATGGTCACGGAACACACGCTGGTAGTGTATTAGCAACATTGTGTCAAGTTATCTACAACCGGAATTAACAAGCTCCCATCTGCCACATAACCGCGGGCACGGCTTTCGAAAGTTCAAACCCTGCAGGGGTGTTCCAACTTGACCCATTACAAGCCCACGATCCGCGGAGTCGCAACTCCAAAGTGGGAAGACCCGAGTATTCTCGGAATCCAGTGCTCAAGATATACCGAACTAAGGTAAGGCTAATCCAGCAAATCCTCCCGGCGTGTCGACACCCTGATAGTAGCCGCGCGTATCTAAGTCTCAGGACACGACCGGATGAGTCATCCTACAGGTGTATGCCAGATACCTCAGGTTGCCCCGAGGCGGCCCCGCAGTCTGCTCGTTTCGGACCAACACTCATGTGGAGCACTGGCCCGGTAACATAACACCGGTTTATACGGATCCTAACGGCATGAGTGGAACAAATCACCAAGCAAAAGGCTTAGCCTTCCACCCTTGCCAATATATAGATGATTTCATTTTAAGCAATTATATAGTGTGATATAACCCAACCAAACTTCAACATGAAGCAATCATCTTCGATCTTCACCTGCAACTAGCAATGCTATAAGAAGGGCTGAGCGAAGCGTACTTAGCCAAGCAACGGTTTGCGTAGGTAGGTTGGTTAAACATGGCAATGGTTTACAAGTAGGAGGCTGACAAGAAGATCATGGGCATCGAGGCAAAACTATAGATCGAGACTACTAGCAATAGGCAAAGATAGTAATGTTATCGGGGTTCGGTCATCTTGCCTGAAGAGAAGTCATTCGGATCGTAAGAAGGGTCCTCGTGCTCAACCTCGTTGGTAACCTCGTGCTCAACCTCGTACTCGGTCTCAGCTTCCGGCTCTAAACAAAACAATCACACCAAGCACCAATCAACAAGATGCAATGCGCACTCGAAAAAGATGAATGCATGATGGATGCACTAAGGATGCACACGGAGCACGTAAAATATCACTCAAGCAAATCACCTCAAAACATGATAACAATCTGATATTATGAATCTACACGGAAAATCAATCAAGTTTGATATAAGATTCGCTGAAATCGGAGTTACGGGCTAAAAGTTATGCCCGAAACAAGAAATGAGCGAAAGTTGAAAATTACAGCAACATAGCAACTTCGGAGCTCAAAATAATTAAGCTACGGCACTCAAATAACATGGCAAAGGACATGAACACAAACTAGACATATACTGCAGCAACTAAGTCCAAAGGTGCACCCCCAACGGAGCCACGGATCAATAGCAATGATCTTGGACATATTGAACTTGACAATAAAATTCTGGCAGCAGAATTTTATTGAAACTTTGGAGCAAAAGATAAACATGCTACAGCCACTTAAATGGACATGTGAGGACATGAATGGAAAGACAACATTATATACTACAAGGAACAATCAAAATCCACTCCAAAACTATCATGCTTTGTCCTAGAACATCACACGAACATGGCATCGGAACGTTACAGATTTCAGACTTAGTGAAAATCCACTAAGTCCTAAAACAGCAATTTCATCATGGCATATAAAAGATCATGTTTAAGTCACCTCGAAACTAAACATGGCAAGAGGTAAGCACCTCATCAAAGTGCACATGAAGGTGATCCCGAAAC
Organism: Secale cereale; assembly: GCA_902687465.1. NCBI lineage: Eukaryota > Viridiplantae > Streptophyta > Magnoliopsida > Poales > Poaceae > Secale > Secale cereale. The sequence continues at coordinate 876,933,727 of LR738712.1, read as the reverse complement.
ACACAAGCATGCTTCATGTAGGTAAACACAACGATTGCAACGAGCTCAACAAGATGGCATTTCATAACAAGTGAAATAACATCACAGCCACATGTCACTTTGCAACGAAGATAACAAGGCAATAATAAATCTATCATGCAACCTATCACATACAACATGTAGATCATGGCAAGACGAACACGTGGACATGTCATTTACATCATTCGGACAAACGAGCTAAAAGATATCACATGGCAAAGGTGGCATAAAAATATCACATAGCAGCAGTTTATATCATGATGCACTCTTGCAACAGCAAAACAAGCACCTAGATGATCTCTAACATGCATGACAACAACAGATAAAACGTAGAGCAAGTCTCCACGAACGTCTGGACATGCTATACGCGCGAAACGGAGTTACACACAAAAAGTTATGCACAGTTGAAAAACAGCAACAGCAGCTAAAACAAAACTAGATCTAGGGTTTGTTGGGTCAACCTTAGGTCTGGAGTTAACTCGGGCCGGATCTGGCTTCGGAGGCGGCGGCTGGACGCGGCCCAGGGCGCTGGAGAGGCCTCGGGCCTGGTGGGGGCGATGGCTGAGGCGGCTGGCGATCCAGCCGGCGGCCTGGACGGTGCGAGGGGGTGGGCCTCGGGCGGCGAAGAGGCCCACTGGCGACGCGCGGCCCAGCCGGCGGCGCGCGGCGAGCGCAGAGGCTGGGGGGCGCCTGGCCTGGCGAGGCGCCCAGGGCGGCGGCGTACGGGCCAGGATCGGGGAAAGGCCCGATGCGGGGCGCTTCCACGGTGGGCTGGCGGTGCGGGCCTCCCGGTGATGTGGTCCCGCGCGGTGGGATCGGTCTGCAGAGGGGGGCGGTCGATCCAGATCCTGGATCCGCCCGATCCAGGCTGGTGGCGGCGCGACGTTGACCCTGGCCCGATCGATCGATCGGCCAGAGCGATCAACTGCGGCGGCGGCTGCTGAATCCTTCGGGATTCGTGGAGAGTTTCCAAGTGGAGAGGAGGGGGAGGTTGGATCTGGGAAAAAAATTAGGAGAAGAAGGAGGAAGGAGTTAGAGATGCCAAAAATTAGACTAGGGTCTAATATATAGCAGATTTTTAGGGTTAGGGGAGATTTAGGGGCGCTAGGAGCCCTCCGATCGCGATCCGACGGATCCGATCGCGGGGTTAGTCTAGAAGGGCCTAGAAGAAGATAAAAGACTGCAAAAGGGGTGTTTCCCGGGACACGAAGTGAAGGCACTTTGGACCCACACGAACAACGGATGGAAAAACCAACGGAGTCCAAACGAGACGAGATTTGAGAGGTGGGTTGCACACAACAAAACAACAACACACACGACAACCTCGCGGCACACTGGTAACGTTACACGCCCGAACAACAAAGTAGGTCTACGGGACGTCACGGACACGTGAGGGAGCTCCGGAACGCGAAACGGACAACGGGAAGGAACGCGACGAACCGGATGCAACCGACAACACAAATGCAATGCAATGCACATGTCTACATGATATGAATGAATGCCACACACTCACACAACAAAACGACGAAAACCCGAAAGACAAAGAACCCGGAATGGAAATAGATGAAGCCGGAGATATATTATATACCCAAAAGGGAAAGTATTACATCCGGGGCATTACACAAGCATAAACCCTTCATGTGCTTTCGGTGCAAATTTTGAGTTGTGATGAGGATCTCTAATCCAACATTTAGCACCGAAGACTTTGAAATAACTCACATTCGGTTTCTTGTCAGTGAGGAGTTCATAGGCAGTCTTCTTGAAGAATTTGTGAAGATATACTCTGTTGATGATGTGGCACGCAGTATCAATTGCATCAATCCAAAAACGACGAGGTGTTTTGTATTCATCAAGTATAGTGCGAGCCATCTCAGCAAGAGTCCTGTTCTTGCGCTCCACGACGCCATTCTGCTGAGGAGTATAAGGAGCAGATAACTCATGAGTAATACCAAGTTCATCAAGATAGTCATCAAGTCCAGAATTCTTGAACTCAGTTCCATTGTCACTTCTGATGTGCTTGATCTTCACACCAAAGTTGGTTGAACCCCTCGAGGAAGATTGTTTGAAGACTTCATGCACTTCATGTTTGTAAGTAACAATGTGTACCCATGTGTATCGACAGTAATCATCAACAATAACAAAGCCATATTGAGATGCATCATTTGAAACTGCAGAATAATGGTTAGGACCGAAGAGATCCATGTGAAGCAATTCAAATGGTCGAGTAGTAGTCATGATAGTCTTCGCTGGATGCTTGCCCTTTGTCATCTTTCCAGCTTCACAGGCTCTGCACAAGTGATCCTTGAGGAATTTGACATTCTCAATGCCAATGACGTGCTTCTTCTTCGCAAGCGTGTGCAAATTCCTCATGCCTGCATGACCAAGTCGTCGATGCCATAGCCAGCCTTCTGAAGCTTTTGCAAGTAGACACACAGCTGGTTGAGGTCCTGTAGAGAAATCAACAATATACAAGTCTCCTCTCCTAAAGCCTTCGAAGACTTTGGAGTTGTCATATTCCATGATCACAACACAACGATACTTGCCAAAGACTACAACCATATCAAGACCGCAAAGCATTGAGACAGACATGAGGTTGTATCCTAAGGACTCGACAAGCATGACTTTGTCCATGTGTCGATCCTTTGAGATCGCAACCTTACCTAGACCCAATACCTGACTTTTGCCTTTGTCAGCTAAGATGATATGCTTCAGATGAGATGGAGATAATGGAGCATCCATCAATAGATTCTTGTCACCAGTCATGTGATTTGTACATCCACTATCGAGGACCACTCAGTGGCTTTGGGTTGATCATCCTGCAGATGAATTAGTGCAGCTTACGAACTCATATACTTCATCAGTGAAGAATATGACATCAATTCATCAGATCAATTTCATCAAGCAATGCAACAGATAAAGCAGTATGAGGACGTGAGAAATGAGAGTTCATTTCTTCATGATTAGCCTGCATCCTTTCATGCAATTTTCAGGTCTCCAGCAAATTCTTCAGACGTTTGAGCACGTCTGGAGACCTGACCCTGCAGAAGAGATTAGTTCTTTTTATTCACCACCCACATCTGAAGGGGTGGCAAAGAGTTCATCACTCCGCGAGCTCCATACGAGAAAGGTGGCATAGAAGCCATCCCATTTCGTTTCACATAATAGGAGTTAGGATAAGCATATGAATAAGCATAGAAATTCTTCGAGGACTTATGAACATAATGGTTAGAAGAATAATGCTCATATTCATAGCCCTTAGCTCTTCCCTGCGAAACAGAGTTGTTAGCACGATGATATTCATATGAGGACTTTGATCCTTTTGAGGAATTTGATCCACGTGAGGAATTTGGTCCGTATGAGGACTTGGATCCATGTGAAGAATTTGGTCCATATGAAGAATTTGATCTGGGGTTCCTATTCTTCACAGGTGGTGTCATGAGGACATTCACTTGAAGACTTTCAAGGCATCTTTTGGGAACCCAGATTTTCTTCATAGGGGAACCGTTCCTGCAGTTAGTGCCAACATATCTAGCAAATACTTCACCATTCTGATTTTTGAACAGTTTATAGTTGGAGTCAAATGACTCATCAGAAGAATGAGGAGATTCACATGTAAAGCCAGATAAATTGGATGGATCAACTGGAGGTCCCTTTGCAGCAACCCATGAGGTTTAGGGGTACTGCTCAGGCTTCCAATATGTACTATCAGCATTAAGTTTCCTCTCGAAGGCAATACCCTCTTTCCTAGGGTTCCTGTTGAGGATCTGCTTTTTAAGCACATCACAAAGTTTGATGCCCTTTGAGGCTTTTGTACATGCCTGTCATGTACAATTCCTTCAGCCCTGCATCATCAGTAATACTAGCAATGTCCTCAGATGAGGAATTAGTTATAGCAAAGATAGTTGAAGAATTTGTAGCATTAGAAGCATTTGAACATTTAGGTGAAGAATTAGCAGGTTCACGTTCAATGCATTTCAAGCATGGAGGAACAAATTCTTCCTAAGAAGCGCTGATTTGTTGAGCAAGTAATGAATCCCGCTCCTTCTGAAGATCTTCATAACTCACTCTTAGCTTTTCAAGATCTTGCTTTCTTTGAAGAAATTCATAAGAAAGCTTCTCATGATGAGATAAGAGAGTGTTATGATGACTTTGAAGGGTGTCAAACCTAGTCTGAAGTCTCTGAAGACTTTCAGCCAAAGCTTTCGACTGGTCCATTTCTTCACCCAACATATCATCGCTCTTATTTAGCATGTATTAAACTTTTTTCAAAGCTCTTTGTTGTTTAGTGGCAAGGGAAGCATGTTTGACATAGTTGGGTCCAAATTCATCACCAGATTCATCATCACTGGATTCAGATAGATAGCATTCAGTTACCTTAGCACATCATTTGCCATAAGGCATGGTGTAGAAGATGATGATTCTGGTTCGAATGTCATCGCTTTGAGAGATTCCTTGAAGTCCTCAAACCAAGGATCATGACGGGTTCGATGACCTCCATAGACCTCAGAGAGACGGTCCCATATAAGCTTCGCATGATCAGGATGCATGATGTTCCTGAACTGATTTTGAGACAGACATGAGCAGATGACGTCCTTCGTTGTGAGGTTGAGAAGGGTGAACTTGCGAATGTCATCAGCTTCTGCCATCTTGCACAGATCAGTAAGACCAATCTCTGTGACGGTCCACAGCTCACTGTTCATCGCCATGAGACGCTTATTCATGATACGTCCAAAACGTATCTATAATTTCTGCTTGCTCCATGCCTCTTTTGGGTGATATTGCTATGATATTTATACACTTCCATACACTTTTGATCATATTTGGACTAACCTATTAACTCAGTGCACCCCAGTGCCAGTTTCTGTTTTCTGCCGTTTTTGTATTTCAGGTTTTCCCATCACGTAAACTGCCAGAAAAATCCCGGAAAAATTATATAAAAAATCAGCGTTCCAGAAGCTTCCCGGCAGCCAAAGTAGAGCCGGAGGGGGGCCACCAGGGCTCCAGGCGCCCTGGTGGCGCGGCCCCCCTCCTGGCCGCGCCGGGGGGGCACCTGGGCCCCCCAGGCCTCCGCTGATGCCCCCCTTTGGCATATATTTAACACTCGTCCCGAAACCCTCGAGACGGAAACCCTTTTTCGCGATCTCATCTCTGTTCCGCCGCCGCCGCGCTTCCAAGATCGGGAGCACCAGGAGAACTCTTCCCGGCACCCTGCCGGAGGGGAGGATCACCACCGGGAGCCTCTCCACCACCATGGACGCCTCCCGGATGAGTTGTGAGTAGTCTCCCTTGGACCATGGGTCCATGACCAGTAGCTATGTGATGTTCTCCTCCCCTTCTTGTGCTTCACTAATTAGACCTCGTGAGCTGCCCTACATGATCGAGGCACATATGTAATCCTTATGCTGTTGCTATGATGAGTTTGCTGGGATCCGATGGATTGTGAGATTATGTTCAGATTGTGTTTGAGTAATATATTTGATTTACCTCTTTTATATTTATGTTCGTAAGTAATTCTTGCATGTTCTCCGTTGCTATTTATTGCTTTGGCCATGTAGTAGGTAGTGACTCCAAGAGGGAACGTTATGCTCGATTGTGGGTTCATGCCCCTCGATGACTAGCTTGAGTGACAGAAACATGAGTCTAGGGGATGTGCTGTTGCCACAAGGGGGAAAACAACGGTGCTTGTGCCCGCGGGTGCAAGGATTGTTTACTTTACGCAAAGTTCTTTTAATGCAGTTGTCTGTTGCTTTGAGTTTACACTATGGGTGGGACTCACAACTTAATACCAGCGAGATGTTCTGGATAGATATCTCAAGGTGGATGATTAGTAGTAGATGCAGATGGATTTGGTCTACTTGCCTTGGTGTACCGCCCATGCTTTGAACCTCTACCTTTCTTGCAACATATTTAGCATTGGTTTGCGCACATAATTCTGTCAATTGCCCAGCTGTAATTCGTTTACCTCACATAGCTGTTTTATCGTCTTTTGGGAGAGAGACATCACTAGTGAACATCATGGGACCCCGGTCCATATTACCATCACTGATCACATCCGCTATTTACTTTCTGCTTTTACTTACTATTTGCAGCAATACCTGTCACTTTTATCACTTGCGTTTGATCCTTTGTAAACGACAAGGCCGGAGGGATTGACAACCTCTCTATACTCGTTGGGAGCAAAGTTATTTGTATTTGTGTGCAGGTCCACGTTGATTGCTAATATCTGGCACCGTTAGCAGTTGACACCTTCTTGTTGAAACTGGGAGTCTCAGGGGAAATCGATCCTTGGTATCTTTGCCAAGGGAAAACTTCCGCTACACTGCATCTCAAACCTTCCACTTGGGGTAACCAACGAGGGGCGAGAAGCCATCAATTCATCATGGCCTTCCACTTGGGATACTCGTGACCATCAAAGATGGGGCATGACACGGTCTTCATTCATGTGGTCGACATAACTAAAACTCCAGGCGGTTAAACCAAAATCACACAGAACAAGGGAGTACCTTGCTTTGATACCAATTGAAAGTGCGTTATATCGACTAGAGGGGGGCTGGGAGAATAGGCGATTTTTATGAATTCTTTACTAAGGAATTTGCGGGTGAGGAAATTCCTTAGCGAAGAACTACTTGCAGCAGAATAAGTACTCAAAACTAAACATAGTAGAATACAAGCATGGTCATCATGATGAAATGAAGACAAGCACAGAGTACAGAAAGCGTAAACACATGATAACACAGGATGAAGACAAACAGACTGAAGAAATTGAACTGAGGAAATTGAGAAAGTCTCCAGTCAGAGTCTTCAAATAGATATGAACAAGCACACAACACAGTTATGAGGAAATGAAAGAGTTGAGGAAATAGAACCAGTAAGCTTGGTGAAGACAATGATTTGGTAGACCAGTTCCAACTGCTGTCTCAGTTGTACGTCTGGTTGGAGCGGCTAGGTATTTAAACCTGAGGACACCCAGTCCCGGACACATAGTCCTCACCGTATTATCCTTGAGCTAAGGTCACACAGACTTTGCCCAATCACTCATGGTAAGTCTTCAGGTGACTTCCAAACCTTCACAAACTCGGTCACTCGGCAATCCACAATTCCTCTTGGATGCTCTAGACCATGACGCCTAACTGTCTGGAAGAAGAACAGTCTTCAGGTAACAAGCGTCGGATCCACACAAGATCAATCTCTTCAGTGATGCTCAATCACTTTGGGTTTGTAGGTGTTTGGGTTTGGGTTTTCCTCACTCGATGATTTTCGCTCAAAGTCCTCGGAGGATGGGATGCTCTCAAATGACAAGTGTTGGTTTCTCTCGGAGCAGCCAACCAGCTAGTGGTTGTAGGGGGCGGCTATTTATAGCCTAGGGAGCAGCCCGACATGATAAGACATAAATGCCCTTCAATAATATGGCCGTTTGGTGGGTAGATATTTCGGGACAGCTAGCGCGTAGCACAGCAACGGCCTGAAATTTGAGTATCAAATTCCTCAGGGCTATCATGTTCCTCACTGTGTAGGCAATCCGCACTGGCGAATTCCTAACTCCTCAGTCAAAACAAATTCCTTAGAGACCAGAAGAACTTCGTCTCTGTCACTGAAGAATATGACTGAACTGTATGAGATTTCCAATGGCTTCACTCGAAGGGATTGGTAGGTGTAGGATTTTGAGTTGAGCATCACATGGAAATTTTTCCTTAGTATTTCCTCGACCCCCTTTAACAGTACGGTGTTTTCTATGACTCAAGAAAGAGAAAATGAAACTACGAAAACAAAAGTCTTCACGCTTCATGTTCCTCAAATGAGTACCAAGTCTTCAAGGTCACACCAATTTCTTCACTTTCAAAGTCTTCAGAAATCCAAAGTCTTCAGTCGAAGAACTTCATTTTTAGGGGTCGACTTTCTATATAAATATCAAACTCCTCATAGACTTATAGACCTGTGTACACTCATAAACACATTAGTCCCTTAACCTATAAGTCTTCAATACACCAAAATCACTAAGCGGCACTAGATGCACTTACACTTATCAGCACCAGACCAATATGGTACCAGCTACCGATATCCTGAATAGTGAGTCTATATAATCCATAAAAAAATCTAACCTCGATGGAAAATAACAATCGTTCTCAATATTGTCCAGTGTAAGGACATCGAAAAGCATGTTAAGCATAGCAGGCTAAACATCAATTAAATATATCCATGGTAGCCAACGTAATCTCCGAATGGTAGCTTTAGTGTGCAGGTTTTAGCATGCTAGTTAAGCAAAATAAGAAGTGAAAATGTGTGTTAACTTCAACAGACATAACATTTAGCAACAACCAAATATAGTCATTCAAACTGGTATTGTGCAGGTTTAAGTACACTAGTTATAGTTAAATAACAATGAAAATGTGTGTTGTTGAAACCAAATGTAGTCATTCATAGTATTATTGAAACTGGTATTGATGAAATGTAGTCATTCATAGTGGCATTGTTGAAACTGGTATTGATGAAATGTAATCATACTTGCAAATATAGTCATTCATAGTGTGGCATTGTTGAAACCAAATATAGTCATTCATAGTGGCATTGTTAAAACTGGTATTGATGAAATGTAGTCATACTTGCAAATGTAGGACATCACATTATGAATAACTGAAATAAACAAGGCATACTACGAACAACCAAAGATAGCAATTGAACTGAACATATGCTAACTACAAACAACCGAATGACCAACATTCTTTCTGCAGCTTGGAAAATTGCTAAGGAACCTAACAGTAATTTGGCTCTTATCCTCAAGTCAAAGTACCATGCAAATTCCCCATTTTGGAGAGCAAAAGCCAATCTGCCCAAGTCAACCTTCTAGATAGCCATACTCCAGGTAAGACAACTCCTGAGCTCTGCATCTTTTTATCAACTTGTGGATGGAAGTTCCTCCATTTGGAGCTCTCCATGGTTCACTAAATGGAAAGCTATCTATGACAATTCTCATATTCAACAACCACCTTAATCCTACCCAATTGTGGTAAAAGATATGTAGTTGGTTCTCCAAGCCATGATTTGCTTGTATGGAAGCTAACCCATGCAGGTGAATTCTTAACCAAAAGTGCCTACAATAATTGTTACAAAAACCTTTAGCTACCTATTAATCAGAGACCCAAGTCAGTGCCACAAGAGGTAATTTTTCTTCTCAATCAGGTTTGGGCAGGAAAATTGATGTTACCCAGAGTTGAAACTTTAGCTTGGAGACTACTTCGGCGATACCTAGATACTGGGAAAAGAGTAGGTAAGTATTCCAAACATATAAAATCTGAGTGCTCCAGGTGTGGTGTGGAAGAAGATGAAATTCCCATGTTGTTCTTATCTCACTTCTCCAAAGCGGTTTGGTTTTCGCATCCTTGGTACATCAGAACTGAATTATTAGCTGCCACACATCACACTATACCTGATATGATACAATATTTGCTTTCCTCCTATCACCCTCACATCTCACATATTAATATCTATACTTTTTTTCTGGTGTTTATGGAAAGAGAGAAGACTATTTATTCAATCTCAAGAACTTTAAGCCAGAGCAAGTTTTTGTTGTATACAATGCTATTGTGCAGAACATTTCACTGATGAAGGAGTTACATGTTCAGGATTCGCCTTGGAAGGGAGATCAGGGTCAACCAGAACAGCTAAATTTCCCTAGCTAGTGTTGTTACTTCTCACTCTACAATAGATTTTTCAGGTACACAAATATACTAGACGCGGCTTGGTCGTTGGAGCCGGGACAAGCTGCGACAATGGTAGGCATAGGTATTTTTCTATATTTCAATGGGCAACACATCGGCCATCTATACATCTCTGGTGCGCCACCACTAGTAGCATCAGGTCTGCAGGCAGAAGCTTATGGACTGCTGTTGGCGGTGAAGATTGCTGCTCAACTACATGTGCAGGACACGAAGTTTTTGACAGACTCTGTCATGCTTGCCTCAACTGTTGTGGAACCTGATGTTACTAAAGTAGGTCCATGGGCTATTCAGCCAATCTTAGGATGCGTTTGGTTACATGCATCGTTTTTTTGCCACTTTGCATGCTTGTCCCAGTTGAGCCTGGCTGAGCATATGTAGGCAAAAATCCAACATCTGCATGTTGACTGGTTGTCCCCATCCTCCCTAGTCTACATGTGCTGAAACGGAAGGCCTGGTGTTTGGTTGTCAATTAGTTCCAAGGGAAACACAAGTCCAGTTGTTTGGTTACATCAAGCTCAGTTGTGTGGTAATCTCCTCCTCAATGTGGTGAGGTTACCAGAGGCACACATGCAGAACTAAGAACAAAACTAGAGCAATAGAACAAACTTAGGCAGAAACAAAAGTCTTAACCACGCATCACAAGTTTTAAACCAACATAGTACCATAAGTTTTAAATGAAAACCAAGTCTTAAACCATCACCCAACAAGGAACGGGCAACCGGAGCTCAGGCAGTCACGGTGAAGGCGTCGTCGTGCTGCTTGCACTTGGTGACCACCTCTATGCCCTCATCGTTGAAGATGATAACCTTAATAGTGTCGAGGGTTCAGCAATTTGAACGTTAGCATGTACCCAATCATGATGTGGTGAATAGTGGTGAAGGTGGCCCAAACATGATCAAGGGTGACCCTGATGTTGACCACCATCACAATCACCCTCCATGCGCAGCCGGTGTTCGTCTTGAGCTTGAACTCTCTAGTGACAGCGGGGAAATGCTTGGTGAACTCTGGAGGCATTGGCAGAATCTCCAGCTTCGGACCAAGGATAACCCTGCAAAAGTGGCTTCGTCCTGACACCTCATGGTAGTGCACATAGTTCCTCCGCTTGGCTCTTGGGTGATCTTCCACTGGCACTTCCACCAATGGTGGCACAACCTCCTTGCCCGTGTCCATCTGCATTATGAACAACAGGTAGTTCAATGGTGAGCATTCATTATATCGGCCTAACACTCCTATTAACCCACCCTACTAACCCATCATCGCACTCAATCCCTCTCTGTTTCACCACCTCTCCGTTTCACCACCTCTAGCTCGTCATGAACTCCAACTCCAACACCAAACCTTTCCCCTGGCGCATTGAATGGAGGGCCTTCTTCCTTTGGTGCTCGCTCGGTGATCGCAAGAAGTTCGAGCACACCATGGAAGTGTGCTCGAACTTTAGTAGCATCAATGACATGCACAAGGAGGACTACGATGTCATTAACAAGGCTACACCGGACGTGCTGAAGACACTGATTCCTGACCCAGCCAAGGGTGCAATGTTAGTGGGCATCCTGCGTTGGGCCATGAATCAGGCAGACTCCAGCGATGCTGGATATAGGGCAAGATGGGCCAAGTACAGGGAATACAAGGCGCCTCAAGAGCAGCGTGCCATGGCGTACTGGAGTAGGACGTTCGTGTCCCCGGAGGACAACAACGACAAAGTGCCGATGGTGGCTAGGGCGCTGGCGGCAGGCGACACCGTGCATTACCCATCGTTCTTGAAGAAGACGATGAGGAAGAAAAGAAGATGGCTACGCCCATATTCCGCTCGACACGACTCCAGGGTGGCCACGGCTAGACAAGAAAGTTTGTACCCCAATCTCCACCCTTGATGTAATAGAAAAATGACCTATGAACCATAAAAGGCGTCGGTGCAGAATCGATGGATGGCAGTGTTTCAATCCAATCCTCCACCCCAGTTGTGTTCAATCCCTTCCCTAACTCTCCAATCACGTGCTCAAATCAAATCTAGCCCGAGTCGAAAGCATTAAAAATCTACAGAGAGGGCAAGGACTTACCGCCATGGCCGATGCACTGGGGTGGAGGTCTGCAGTCGCTCCAGTGGTAGCCACTGTCTTGCATCGTCCTGTTGTTGCTCCGTTGGTCGCTATCGCCGGTGTGAGTGGGGAAGATGGGAGAGAGCGGTGAGGAAGGGAGGTGAGTGTAATATATTACAATGCGTCGGGAAACAACGTGACTTATCGGGTCCACATCCACGCATGCAACCGCCCACACCCATGTGCCTAGGGTTGCACCGCTCGGACCTGGCTCCACAAAAACGACCAATTTGAGCGTTCCTCTGAATACAGGCCCATAGATGCTTTTAATGTTCGTGCTATGCAGGTCCAATAGTAAATGCAGGTAATCAAATGGGACATTTTCTTCCCGCGCGGGGTTTGGCTGGGGTATATGCGGGCTGCCAAAGTCATACTTAGCTGCTATCCGGACCACGCCTTCATTTCATCCATGCAGAATAGTGAAGATGCACAGGAGCGTGAACTTCAAGGCACACCATCACACTAGACTTGCTGTCAAAGTGCAAGATAAACCTTTTAGCTCCGCTTGCCTACATCCAGATCAAGTTGGTACTAATCTGGAACGATGTCCTAGCTGTAATGAGCTGACCCAGTATAACGTGTTTTGTCGGCCATTTTTCTTTCTATTTTCCATTTTCTTCTATTTTTTTATTTACTTGGGTTTTCTCTTTTTATTCAGAATACTTCATTTTTCTTTTGTTCTCAGTTTTCTTTTATTTATTTTTTCTCTTTTACCCTATTTTTTCCACAGTTTTTACTGGTTTTTCAATTTTCACTGGTTTTCTCCATTTCTTTATCGGTTTTTCATTGAGTTTTTTCTTATCTTTCTCTTTCCATTGTTTTCTTTGATTATTTTCTTTCCTGCTTTTCATGACCTTTTCTTTCTTCTTCTATTTCTTTGTTTTCATTTTGTATCTTTCTTGTTATTCATCGGTTTTTCTTGCTATTGAAATTTATTTTCTGTTTTGATTTCCTTTGTTTCTTTTTTGGTTTTGGTTTGTTTTCTTTCTTTTTCTATTGTTCATATGAAAAACTTTTGACCATGTTTTTAAAATGTTAAAGTTTATATATAAATGTTGATCAAGTATACAAGGAATATAGACTATACATTAAGTACAAGTACATATCACAAAATATTAATTTTTTATTTCAGTATAAAAAAAATGCTAAAAGGTATATCAAAATGTTTTTGATGTATAAAACAAATGTACATTATGTGTAAAAAGTGCTTACATTCCAGAAAAATTGTCCAACACATCATCACCAGTTTTGTATACACGTTTACTTTTACTAAAATACTTAATCAACATTTCTATAATAAACGTTTGGCATTTTTAAATAAAATTATTAGCAGTTCTTTCAAATTCATGTTTGATGTCTACAATTTTACGTAAACATTGTACTCCCTCCGTTCCTAAATATTTGTCTTTCTAGAGATTTCAACAAGTGACTACATACAAAGCAAAATGAATGAATCTACATTCTAAACTATGTCTATATACATCCGTATGTTATATTTCATTTGAAATGTTAGAAAGACAAATATTTAGGAACGGAGGGAGTATATTTTTCATATACATCTGAAACATCTATTGAACATTTTCCAAATGAATGATTCACATTTATATAAAGCATGAATATTTTAAAATGTCACAAACATTTGTTTGTATGCTAGCAATATTTTTGTAATACATTTTAAACATTTAACTTTTCGTAATATTTGACTAACATTTTGATATTATCAGACTATATTGTTTGAAACAGGTGACATTTTGATTATGCTATCCATATATGTTATATATTATGCTATTTTTTCATTATATTAATATTTTTTCAAATACATAATTTAAATTTTCATTTGTTTTGATGTTTTCAGAAAAAATAAGAACAAAGAAAGAAAATAGGATAAAGACGTACTTGCCTGCAACCTATCTGGACCAGCCCATTCGTGCTGCCATGACCACAATGGTATTTCCAGCGTAAGGCAATGTATGGGACCTACTATTTGGTGTCGTGCGCCCTAATTAGGGAGAGAACGCGCACCCGTTGGGGGTGAGACGCCACTATTTATTGTATTTCTTTTTTTTCATTTCTATTTTTAATTTTTAATTTTTAAAAATAATAGCGAATTTTGCTTTTTTGAGAAATCATAAATTTTCCGTAAATTCTATATAGTATTCCCTGCCTTCCTAAATTAATACAAGACATTTTGAATATTCCAATATGGACTATCTACAGAGAAAAATGAGTAAATCTACACTCTAAAATATACCTATTTAGATCTGTATGTAGTCCATGCTGAAATTTCTAAATGTCTGGTATATAAAAACGAAGTGTATAAAATTTTACAAAAATAGTTGGGAATTCATAAAATGTTCACACCTTAAAAAATTGTTCACAAATGTGTAAAAAAGAAGTTCATGATTTCAGAAAAAAGTTCGCAAAATTTTATAAAATGTTCATCAACCTAAAAAATGTTCAACATAAAACAATATTTTTTTTTTTTAATTATTTCAAAACAAAGTTCACGACATGAGGAATTATTTTTACCATTAAATATTCACCTTTTTGAAATTTGATCGCAGAAAAGAAAAACGAAAGAAAAATTGTAAAATAAAGAAAAACGGACTTGAAAAAAAGAAAGTAAAAAAAGAAAATTTCGAAGAAAAATGGAAAAATCAGGAGAAAAAAATGAAAAAAAAAGGAATCAGGGAAGGAAGGTTCTATAACCTTCCCAAAAATTGGTGAAAAATAAACAGGATTGGGCAAGTAGACGGCTGGATAGGAACCGCCGCGATATATAGCCAGGGAGTTCGGAAATTCCTATTTGCCGCTCTTTGCGGCAAGTAGTCGAGGGAACACACACAGACAGATCAACCAGCGTTACGATGGGCCGGCCGTTCAAACGTTAAAGCAAATCCGGTTTTGGGAATCTTCTAGGTGGTTCCCAGCCGGTTTTTTCTGCTTTTGGGAACCTTCTAGGGGGTTCGTTCACCGGTGTTTTTATTTCCCTTTTTTTGTTACCTTTTTGTTTCTTTTCTTTTCATTTACTGTTTTTTTAATTTTCTCTTTTCTTTTTCTGTTTTCTTTTTCTTTCCTTTGCTCTTTCGTTTTTTTT
>LR738712.1:876823755-876917207 GCA_902687465.1 Secale cereale | reverse complement strand
TTTCTTTTGGTCGAGAATTTGAAATTTTCTATTTAGAATTTGATGACATGTTCCCGTTTTGAAAATTTGGTCCCAATTTCAAAAAATATTCAGGATTTTTCAAAAAAGTTCCCATTTTCAAATTTTGTTCCAATTTCAAAAAATGTTCGTGTTTCAAAAAGTCTTTCAGGATTTTGAAAAATTGTTTGTCTTACCAAAATTTGTTCGGACATTCAAAAAATGTTCACAAATGTTCCTCTTTTGAAAACTTGTTCACAAATTCAAAAAATGTTCCTCCTATCAAAATTTGTTCAGACATTCAAAAAATGTTCACAAATGTTCCTCTTTTGAAAACTTGTTCACAAATTTAAAAAATGTTCTTGTTTTCAGGTCTCTGTGCACGTACTAAAAACTTGTTCGTGTTTCAATTTTTTTTAATATTTTCAGAATTGTTCTCAATTTAGAAATTTGTTCTAAAAATTCAGAATATGTTCGTGATTTTAAAATTTTGTTCACAAATTCGAAAAATGTTCATGTTTACAAAAGAGGTCGAAAATTCTCCTTTTCATTTTTGTTCAAAAATATAAAACTTATTTCAAAAGATGTTCCCATTTCTAAAATTTGTTCAGAAATTCAAAAAATGTTCACATGGTTAAATTTTGTTAACAAATTGGAAAATGCTTGGGAATTTCAAAAAATATTCCTGTTTAGAAATTTAGTTCACAAATTTTCCATTTTTTTCACTCTGCTGCCTACAATAGAACATATCTATCTGGCTCCCCTTGTTAGTACAGTGGTTTTGGACGTGGTTCTCTTGAGTGAGGTCTTGTGTTCGATCCTTCGCCAACATGTTTTCTGGAATTTCGCGATGTGGTTTTACTTTTTGCCACTGCAAAGGAAGGGGGCGCGCACTGCTGGTCCATGTGTGGCCAGGACGCCGTCTATTTTATTTTTACATATGTTTCCTTTTTCTTTTTTTTCCTTTTTTTCAATAATTCAGGATATCAAAAGGTCCTAAATTACAGAAAAGTTGGTATTTTTGAATAAAACAGTCATGATTTCAAAAAATATGGATGGTAATTCAATGAATTTGGCAAAAAAAATTCACAAAATTAAAAAATGTTCATAAATTTAAAACAATGTTCATGATATCGAAAAATGTTCGTGAAATTGAAAAATATTCACAAAATTTGTAAAAAATGTTCATGATTTCAAAAAGATGTCTTGAATTTTAAAACAATTAATGATTCATAAAAAATTTAATGATTCAAAAAATGTTCATGATGTTAAAAATTGTTTGTGAATTCGAAAAATTTCAAGAATTTATAAAAAATCTTCATGATTTCAAAAATTTGTCTTACATTTTAAAATTGTTTATGTTTCAAAAATATATTCGTGAGAATTTTAGAAAAATATAGAATTTGAAAACATTTTCATCATTTAAGAGAATGTTCAGAAAGTTCAAACAAATGCTCAAGATTTTGGAAAAATGTTCGTGAGTTATAAAAATATGTTCATGGTTTCAAAAAAAAAGTACATGATTTAAGAGAATGTTCACAAATTTTTCAAAACAAAACCATGATTTCCAAAAAAATGTTGATCTTTGAAAAATATATATTCATGATATAAAAAAATTGCCTTAAATTTAAAAATTGTGTATAATTCAAAACAATGTTCATGAGTTTTAAAAACAATGTTCACGAATTTGAAAACATGTTCATCATTCAAGAGAATGTTCATAAACTTCTAAAAAATCACGATTTTGAAAAAATGCATATGAGAGTTGTTGATGGTTTCAAGAAAATGTGCATGATTGAAGAGAATGTTCGGAAATTTGTAAAAAACCATGATTTCGAAAAAAAATGTTCATCTTTGAAAAAAAGTTCACGTTAACATACGAATTTAGAAGATTTTCGTAAATTGAAAAACAAGAATAAAAAGAAAACAGAATCTCTATCTCTACTACTATTAAACAAGCAAACATATTCATCGCTAAACGCACCCCGCATAACATACACACAACAATCTAGACAAATAACAGCCGCATGATCGGATTCACTCGTTTAAATCTAACCATCAACGTAACAACCACCCTAAGCACAAGTGCGTTTAGCGATTCAAAAGGGCGGACGAAAACTCTGCCAGTCCATGCCCGCACAATTAGTAGAGATTGGGAGAGAAAAAAACAATCCTAATAGGGCAGTGATCTGCGCCGGTGCGCCGGCCCAAACACTCGGCAGGTCACCCGCGGGCCGTTGGATCTAACCCGCACCGGACCGCATGACTGTTGGATTCACGCGCGCGCTCGCATCGGAAAAAACGGTTCGCGCTGGAATCGGTTGGCTCCTTCCTCGATCCCACGAAATCCCCAGCATCTCCTCCCCGCCTGACCCACTCCCTCCACGCATGTCCTACGCGCCCCCGCACCTCCACCCCTGCCGCCGGGTCGCCCCTCGCCTTCGTCCCGTAGCAACCCCGCCGTCGCCCGCCCCCATCGTAGCATGCCGATGCAGCACCGCCCTGCCATCGGTTGAAGCTCTTTTCCATGTCGTAGCATCTGGTGTTGCTGGTTCCAACACCTCCGGGAAGCGGTTGTAGCGAAAAAGGTTCCGGCGTCGATTGCTCTTCCAGTACCAGTGATCATGGGCGTAGCAAAATGCGACAACGGATGTAGCTTTTCGCTATGAGGTTGCAGCAAAACAAGTGCCCCGCTTAATCCACTCTTCGCACAGTTGTCGTGGTTGTAGCAAAAATGCAACCCCATTGTAGCTTTTTCCTATGCGGTTCCAGCAAAAAAAAATGTTGCTTCGAGCAATTTCATGTCTTCCCAGTTCTTGCTTGTAGCATCGTCATCCCGCTGTTCTGCGTTGCAGCTCCTTATCGAAAAAGATGTTTTCGCCGGATGCAGCAAAAAAATGCTGGTTCCAGCTCCCTCTCAGGCCGGTTCTAGCAAAACAGTGCTCGTTCCAGCTCCGATGACGGTCGGTTGTAGCAAAAAATGTGGCCGGTTGAAGCTTTTCTGAAGCCGGTTGAAGCTATTAACGATGCCGGTTGTATCATCTGCACAGGCGTGTTCCAGCCACGAGGTGTCTGTCGTCTCCAGCGTCGGCAAGTGTTGATTGCAGCATGCTCCCGTCTGGGGCTCTTCGTCTCCGACGCTAGTGGGTACCAGATGCAACACCCCCCGACCGCTGTGCATGTTGTCTCCGGCGCCTCGTCGACCATGGGGTGCACGACGACCTCACCGGCGAGATTGGACTGCGGAGGAGTAGTGGCCAGCGTGGGGGTAGACCGGGGAGGGGGCGGTAGATGGCGGCCTCACCGGCGTGATGGGGATTGCAGCGGCGGGAAGGGTGGAGATGCATGTGTCGCTGAGAAAAAAATGAATGGATAGGGGGAAGGATAAG
The DNA here is from genome assembly GCA_902687465.1 of Secale cereale. Lineage (NCBI taxonomy): Eukaryota > Viridiplantae > Streptophyta > Magnoliopsida > Poales > Poaceae > Secale > Secale cereale. The sequence goes on along the minus strand of LR738712.1, from coordinate 876,913,821 downwards.
GTCGGGCTGGCTGATCTCGTGTGGGACCCCCCATGAAGTAGGAGCGTGATACATCCATTTTGCATCATGCTTATAAGTTGATATTTAGTGCATTATGGGCTGTTCATACATGTTTTGTCACAATACTTATGTCTTTTCTTTCTTATTTTACAAGGTTTACATGAAGAGGGAGAATGCCGGCAGCTGGAATTCTGGGCTGGAAAAGGAGCAAACTCTGGAAACCTATTCTGCACAACTCCAAAAGCCCCGAAACTCCACAGAACATTTTTCGGAAAATATAAAAATAACAGGCGAAAGAAACCCATGAGAGGGGCCACTGGCTGGCCTCGAGGGTGGGGGGCGCGCCCCCTGCCTCGAGGGCCAGCCAGTGGGCCCCCGGTGTCCATCTTCTCCTATATGAAGCGTTTTGACCTGGAAAAAAATCAGGAGGAGGCTTTCGGGACCAGACGCCGCCGTCTGGAGGCGGAACCGAGGCAGAAACCAATCTAGGGCTCCAGCAAAGTTGTTCTACCGGGGATACTTCCCTCCGGGAGGGGGAAATCGTCACCGCCGTCATCACCAACAACTCTCCCATCTTGGGGAGGGCTATCTTCATCAACATCTTCACCAGCACCATCTCCTCTCAAACCCTAGTTCATCTCTTGTACCCAATCTTTGTATCCAAACCTCAGATTGGTACCTGTGGGTTGCTAGTAGTGTTGATTACTCCTTGTAGTTGATGCTAGTTGGTTTATTTGGTGGAAGATCATATGTTCAGATCCATTATGCATATTAATACCCCTCTGATCATGAAAAATATTATGTCTTGTGAGTAGTTACTTTTGTTCCTGAGGACATGGGAGAAGTCTTGCTATTAGTAGTCATGTGAGTTTGGTCTTCGTTCGATATTTTGATGAGATGTATGTTGTCTCTCCTCTCGTGGTGTCATGTGAACGTCGACTACATGACACTTCACCATTATTTGGGCCTAGAGGAAGGCATTGGGAAGTAACAAGTAAATGATGGGTTGCAAGAGTGACAGAAGCTTAAACCTAGTTTATGCGTTGCTTCGTAAGGGGCTGATTTGGATCCATATGTTTCAGTCTATGGATAGGTTTACCTTAATACTTCTTTTGTAGTTGCGGATGCTTGCATTAGAGGTTAATCATAAGTGGGAGGCTTGTCCAAGTAAGGACAACACCCAAGCACCGGTCCACCCACATACCAAATTATCAAAGTACCGAACGCGAATCAGATGATCGTGATGAAAACTAGCTTGACGATAATTCCCATATATCCTCGGGAGCGCTTTACCTTGCATAAGAGTTTGTCCAGGCTTGTCCTTTGCTACACAAAGGATTGGGCCACCTTGCTCCACCTTATTTACTTTTACCTTTTATTACTTGCTACCAATTATCTTATCACAAAACTATCTGTTACCTATAATTTCAGTGCTTGCAGAAAATACCTTACTGAAAACTGCCTATCATTTCCTTCTGCTCCTCGTTGGGTTCGACACTCTTACTTATCGAAAGGACTACGATAGATCCCCTACACTTGTGGGTCATCAAGACTCTTTTCTGGCGCCGTTGCCGGGGAGTGAAACGCCTTTGGTAAGTTGGAATTTGGTAAGGAAAAATTTATATAGGGTGCTGAAATTTATTGTCACTTGTTACTATGGCTCAAAATCCTTTGAGGGGCTTCTTCGGGGTATCTTCACACCGAGCAGAGGAGTAAAGAGTTGCTCCTCAACCTACTGCACCTATTGAAAATGTTTGCTTTGAGATTCCTTCGGGTATGATAGAGAAACTTCTTGAAAATCCTTATACAGGAGACGAAACACTTCACCCCGATTTACATCTAATCTGTGTGGATGAAGTTTGTGGATTGTTTAAGCTTGCAGGTATGCCCGAGGATGTTATTAAGAAGAAGGTCTTCCCTTTATCTTTGAAGGGAGATGCATTGACATGGTTTAGGCTATGCGGTGATATGGGATCTTGGAACTATAATCGTCTGAAGTTGGAATTTCATCAGAAGTTCTACCCTATGCACCAGGTTCATCGTGATCGTGATTATATTTATAACTTCTGGCCTGGCGAAGGAGAAAGCATCGCTCAAGCTTGGGGGAGGCTTAAGTCAATGTTATATTCATGCCCCAATCATGAGCTTTCAAGAAAAATGATCATCCAAAAATTTTATGCTCGGCTTTCTCTCAATAATCGCACCATGCTCGATAATTCTTGTTCTGGCTCTTTTATGATGAAGACTGTTGAATTCAAATGGGATTTATTGGAAAGAATTAAACGCAACTCCGAAGATTGGGATCTCGACGAAGGTAAGGAGTCAGGTATGACCCCTAAGTTTGATTGTGTTAAAGCTTTTATGGATACCGATGTTTTCCGTGAGTTTAGCACTAAATATGGACTTGACTCTGAGATAGTAGCTTCTTTCTGTGAATCCTTTTCTACTCATGTTGATCTCCCCAAGGAGAAGTGGTTTAAATACCATCCCCCTATTGAAGTAAAAGTAGTTGAACCTATTAAAGTTGAAGAAAAGACTATCACTTATAATGTTGATCCTGTTATTCCTACCGCTTATATCGAGAAACCACTTTTCCCTGTTAGGATAAAGGATCATGCTCAAGCTTCAACTGTAGTTCGTAAGAGTAATACTAGAATACCTACACCCTCTGAGCAAATTAAAGTTGAACCTAGTGTTGATATGGTTAAATATCTCTTGGTAGAAGATTTAGATGGACATGTTATTTATCTCCAAGAGGAGTCTGCTAGAATAGCCAAACCCAATGCTAGGAATAGACATAAACCTGTTGTGGGCTTACATGTTATCTCTGTCAAGATAGGAGATCATTGCTATCATGGTTTATGTGACGTAGGTGCTAGTGCGAGTATTATCCCTCTTGATTTGTATAACGAAATTATGCATGATATTGCACCTGTTGAGTTAGAAGGGATTGATGTTACTATTAAGCTTGCTAATAGAGATACTATTTCACCAGTTGGGATCGTTAGAGATATTGAAGTCTTGTGTTGGAAGGTTAAATACCCTGCTGATTTTCTTGTTCTTAGTTCCCCACAAGATGCTTTCTGTCCCATTATATTTGGTAGACCCTTATTAGATACCATTAAATCCAAGATAGACTGCGTGAAAGATATTGTCACTGTCGGATTAGGGAACACGTCTCATGATTTTAACTTTGCTAAATTCCGTAGTCAACCTCTTGAAAAGGCACCACCCAGTAAGGATGAACTTATTGGTCTCGCTTCTATTGTCGTGCCACCTAATGATCCTTGAGAACAATACTTGTTAGATCATGAAAATGATATGCATATGAATGAGAGAAGGGAGATAGATGAAATATTCCTTACACAGTGACCCGTATTGAAAAATAACTTGCCTATTGAAATCCTAGGGGATCCTCCTCATCCCAAGGGTGATCCCGTATTTGAACTTAAACCTTTACCTGATAATCTTAAGTATGTTTATCTTGATGAAAAGAAGATATATCCTGTTATTATTATTGCTAACCTTTCAGAGCACGAAGAAGAAAGATTATTGAAAACTCTGAAGAAGCACCGAGCTGCTATTGGATATACTCTAGATGATCTTAAGGGCATTAGTCCCACTATATGTCAACACAAGATAAAATTGGAAGAAAATGCTAAACCAGTTATTGATCATCAGCGATGGTTAAATCCTAAGATGAAAGAAGTGGTAAGGAAGGAAATTCTAAAGTTCTAGAGGCAGGTATTATCTATCCCATTGCTGATAGCCAGTGGGTAAGTCCTGTCCATTGTGTTCCTAAGAAAGGAGGTATGATTGTCGCACCTAATGATAAAGATGAATTGATCCTGCAACGAATAGTTACAGGTTATAGGATGGTAATTGATTTCCGTAAGTTAAATAAAGCTACTAAGAAAGATCATTACCCCTTGTCATTTATTGATCAAATGATAGAAAGGTTATCCAAACATACTCATTTCTGCTTTCTATACGGTTATTCTGGTTTCTCTCAAATACCTGTGTCAAAGGGGGATCAAGAAAAGACCACCTTTACTTGTCCTTTCGATACCTTTGCTTATAGATGTATGCCTTTTGGTTTATGTAATGCACCTGCTACCTTTCAAAGATGCACGATGGCTATATTCTCTGATTTTTGTGAAAAGATTGTTGAGGTTTTCATGGATGATTTCTCCGTTTACGGAACTTCTTTTGATGATTGCTTAAGCAACCTTGATCGAGTTTTGCAGAGATGTGAAGACACTAACCTTGTCTTGAATTGGGAGAAGTGCCACTTCATGGTTAATGAAGGCATTGTCTTGGGACATAAAATTTCTGAAAGAGGTATTGAAGTTGACAAGGCTAAAGTTGATGCTATTGAAAAGATGCCATGCCCTAAGGATATCAAAGGTATACGAAGTTTCCTTGGTCATGCCGGGTTTTATAGGAGGTTCATTAAGGACTACTCCAAAATCACCAGGCCTCTGACTAATCTCTTACAAAAAGATATTCCTTTTGTCTTTGATGATGATTGTCTAGAAGCATTTGAAATACTTAAGAAAGCATTGATCTCTACACCTATTGTCCAGCCTCCTGTCTGGAATTTACCCTTTGAGATTATGTGCGATGCTAGTGATTATGCTGTAGGAGCTGTTCTAGGGCAAAGAGTTGATAAGAAATTGAATGTTATCCAGTATGCTAGTAAAACTCTAGATAGTGCCCAAAGAAATTATGCTACCACTGAGAAGGATTTTTTAGCAGTTGTATTCGCTTGTGATAAGTTTAGACCCTACATCGTTGATTCTAAAGTAACTATTCACACTGATCATGCTGCTATCAAATACCTTATGGAAAAGAAAGATGCTAAACCTAGACTTATTAGATGGGTTCTCTTGCTGCAATAATTTGACTTGCATATTATTGATAGAAAGGGAGCTGAGAACCCCGTAGCAGATAACTTGTCTAGGTTAGAGAATATACTTGATGACCCACAACCTATTGATGATAGCTTTCCTGATGAACAACTAGCTGTCATAAGTACTTCTTGTACCGCTCCATGGTATGCTGATTATGCTAATTATACTGTAGCTAAGTTTATACCTCCTATCTTTACATACCAGCAAAAGAAAAAGTTCTTCCATGATTTGAGGCATTACTTCTGGGATGACCCACATCTTTATAAAGAAGGAGTAGATGGTATTATTAGACGTTGTGTACCTGAGCATGAACAGGAATAGATCATACGCAAGTGCCACTCCGAAGCCTACGGAGGACACCATGCGGGGGACAGAACTGCACACAAGGTATTGCAATCCGGTTTTTATTGGCCTACTCTCTTCAAGGATGCCCGTAAGTTTGTCTTATTATGTGATGAATGTCAAAGAATCGGTAATATTAGTAGACGTCAAGAAATGCTTATGAATTATTCACTTGTTATTGAACCATTTGATGTTTGGGGCTTTGATTATATGGGACCTTTTCCTGCCTCTAATGGGTACACACATATCCTAATTGCTGTTGATTACGTTACTAAGTGGGTAGAAGCTATTCCAACTAGTAGTGCTGATCATAACACCTCTATTAAGATGCTTGCTAGGTGGCTTCTCACCCCTCGTTGGTTACCCCAAGTGGAAGGTTTGAGATGCAGTGTAGCAGAAGTTTTCCCTTGGTAATACCAAGGATCGATTTCCCAGAGACTCCCAGTTTCAACAAGAAGGTGTCAACTGCTAACGGCACCGGATATTAGCAATCAACGTGGACCTGCACACAGATACAAATAACTTTGCTCCCAACGAGTACAGAGAGGTTGTCAATCCCTCCGGCCTTGTAGTTTACAAAGGATCAAACGCAAGTGATAATAGTGATAGGTATAATTGCAATAGTAAGTAAATAGCGGAAAAGTAAATAGCGGATGTGATCAATGATGGTGATATGGACCGGAGTCTCATGATGTTCACTAGTGATGTCTCTCTCCCAAAAAGACGATAAAACAGCTATGTGAGGTAAACGAATTACAGCTGGGCAATTGACAGGACCATCTGCGCAAACCAATGCTGACTACATTGCAAGAAAGGTTGAGGTTCAAAGCATGGGCGGTACGCCAAAGTAAGTAGACCGAAATCCATCAATATCTACTACTAATCATCCACCTTGAGATATCTATCCAGAACATCTCGCTGGTATTAAGTTGCGAGCCCCACCCATAGTGTAAACTCAAAGCAACAGACAACTGCATTAAAAGAACTTTGCGTAAAGTAAACAATCCTTGCACCCGCGGGCACAAGCACCGTTGTTTTCCCCCTTGTGGCAACAACACATCCCCTAGACTCATGTTTCTGTCACTCAAACTAGTCATCGAGGGGCATGAACCCACAATCGAGCATAACGTTCCCTCTTGGAGTCACTACCTACTACTTGGCCAAAGCAATAAATAACAACGGAGAACATGCAAGAATTACTTACGAACATAAATATAAAAGAGGTAGATCAAATATATTACTCAAACACAATCTGAACATAATCTCATAATCCATCGGATCCCAGCAAACTCATCATAGCAACAGCATAAGGATTACATATGTGCCTCGATCATGTAGGGCAGCTCACGAGGACTAATTAGTGAAGCACAAGAACGGGAGGAGAACATCACATAGCTACTGGTCATGGACTCATGGTCCAAGGGAGACTACTCACAACTCATCCGGGAGGCGTCCATGGTGGTGGAGAAGCTCCCGGTGGTGATCCTCCCCTCCGGCAGGGTGCCGGGAAGAGTTCTCCTGGTGCTCGCGATCTTGGAAGCGGCGGCGGCGGCGGAATAGAGATGGGATCGCGAAAAGAGTTCCTCTTTCGAGGGTTTCGGGAGACGCTTTAAATATATGCCAAAGGGGAGCATCGGAGGAGCCTCGGGGGGCCCAGGCGCCCCCCCCGGCGCGGCCCAGGGGGGGGCGCCGCCAGGGCGCCTGGAGCCCTGGTGGCCCCCCCCCCCGGCTGTCCTTCGGGCGCACGGTAGGTTCTGGAACGCTGATTTTTTATATAATTTTTCTGGATTTTTCCTGGCAGTTCTCGTAATGTGAAAACCTGAAATACAAAAACAGCCGAAAACAGAAACTAGCACTGGGGTGCACTGAGTTAATAGGTTAGTCCAAATATGATCAAAAGTGTATGGAAGTGTATAAATATCATAGCAATATCACCCAAAAGAGGCATGGAGCAAGCAGAAATTATAGATACGTTTTGGACGTATCAATGCTTAAAGAAGTTATATTTCTGAGGTTTGGAGTTCCTAGATATCTAATGACTGATGGTGGTTCACACTTTATTCATGGTGCTTTCCGTAAGATGCTTGCTAAGTATGATGTCAACCATAGAATTGCATCACCTTATCACCCACAGACTAGTGGTCAAGTAGAATTAAGTAATAGGGAGTTGAAATTAATCTTGCAAAAGACAATTAATAGGTCTAGAAAGAATTGGTCCAAGAAACTAGATGATGCATTATGGGCCTATAGAACTGCATACAAAAATCCTATGGGTATGTCTCCATATAAGATGGTATATGGAAAAGCTTGTCACTTACCTCTTGAGCTAGAACATAAGGCATATTGGGCTATCAAAGAGCTCAATTATGATTTCAAACTTGCCGGTGAAAAGAGGCTATTTGATATTAGCTGTCTTGATGAATGGAGAACCCAAGCCTACGAGAATGCCAAGTTATTTAAAGAAAAAGTTAAAAGATGGCATGACAAAAGGATACAAAAGCGTGAGTTTAACGTAGGTGATTATGTTCTGCTATACAACTCTCGTTTAAGATTTTTTGCAGGAAAACTTCTCTCCAAGTGGGAGGGACCTTACATTATCAAGGAGGTCTATCGTTCCGGTGCCATAAAAATCAACAACTTCGAAGGCACAAATCCGAAGGTGGTGAATGGTCAAAGGACCAAACATTATATCTCAGGTAATCCTATAAAGGTTGAAACTAATATTATTGAACCCATAACCCCGGAGGAATACATAAGGAACACTTTCCAGAACGATCCAGCCTCCGAAAAGGAAGAGGTACGTGATATGGTAAGTAAACCGACTCCAAAACAATTCTAAAGGCAATTTTTCTCCGTTTTGGAATATTTAGAAAAATAGAAAAATTAACCGCAGTCCGGAGGAGACACGGGGCCTCCTCGAGGGTAGGGGGCGCGCCCCCTTCCCAGGGAGCGCCCCCTGCCTCGAGGGCACCCCGTGTGTCCCCTGGACTACATTTTCTTATGGGTTACTCCTTTCGTTCGGGAAAAATTCATTATATATACTCCCGAAGGTTTTGACCTCTGTATCATGCAGAAATCCTCTGTTTCTTGGTTCGAGCTATTTCTGTCACAGATAAGATCAAGATGTCTTCTCATGAGTCTGATGGAGAGAGTCGGGTGTCTTACCCGACACTTAACCCAACAGGAAACAACGGAGGAAGAGATGGAGGCTGACTTGAAGAGGATAGATGCCATGGAGGAAGATCAAGAAGTTACTTCTCGATTTCAAGCTGGATTCACAATAGGGGAATTACAGAGCTCAGCTATTCCAAACTCAGTCCTCCCTACCAATGCCATGTTTCTTTCTTATGAAAATATGAAAAAGAGTGTTACTTGTTCTCCCGCAGCTATGCAGCATCCTTGGGTGAAAGGAGCTTTAGCCGTCACGGGCAATCTCCACAAGGAAATTATGGTCCTTAAGCAGCAAGTTAACAAGCTCAAGGAGGAGAATCGTGAGGGGTATCATCGCCAAGAATATTACATCACCACCCCCGAAGGAGACATAATCATATGGGTATAGGCACTCCCCTTGGCAACTGCCAAGCTTGGGGGAGTGACCCCGGTATCGTATCACCATCACTCCTATCTTTACCGTTTTACTTAGTTTGATCCTTTTGGTAGTATCTTGATCTATTAGAATAAAGTTAGCATGATCTAGTTGTGAGCTTTTTCTTTATGATCTCTATCCTTTGTAATTTAGTCCGTGAGCTATATAATAAAGATTAGTGTTGAGTCAAGGGCTTGATTTCCTCACTTGGGTCATGATAAAAAGAAAGAAAACAAAAAGAATAGCAAGGAGATCATATCGATCTTATGGGAAGTAATGAATTCACATACAAGAGTATGATAAATAAAAGTTGTTGGGAGGTGATAAACATAGTTTTGGTCATCGTTGCAATTAATAGGAAGTAATAAAAGAAGAGAGGCTTCACATACAAATATACTATCTTGGACATCTTTTATGATTGTGAGCACTCATTAAAGTATGACATGCTAAAGAGTTGATGTTGGACAAGGAAGACAACATAATGGGTTATGTCTTCTTATATCCGAAATAAAGTATATTGTCATGGATTTTCCAACATGGTGAGCTTGCCTTTCTCCCTCATGCTAGCCAAAACTTCCCGCACTAAGTAGAGATACTACTTGTGCTTCCATATATCCTTAAACCCAGTTTTGCCATGAGAGTCCACCATACCTACCTATGGATTGAGAAAGATCCTTCTAAGTAAGTTGTCATGTTGTAAACCCGCTAAAATATGTATGATTTATTAGTGTGGGAGAAATTAGCTTTATACGAGCTTGTGATATGGAAGTAATAAAAGCGACGGACTGCATAATAAAGGTCATTATCACAAGTGGCAATATAAAGCGAAGTTATTCTATGCTAAGACTTTGTGCATCCAACCATAAAAACACATGACAACCTCTGCTTCCCTCTGCGAAGGGCCTATCATTTATTCTTGTCTTATAAGTGTCAAGGTGAAACCCACCTTTCCCTTTTACAATCTATCCTTTGGCAAGCACATTGTGTTGGAAAGATCCTGACATATATATGCACTTGGATGTAAGTTTTCATGATCTATTACTGTTGACGTTACCCTTGAGGTAAAAGGTTGGGAGGCAACACTATAAGCCCCTATCTTTCTCTGTGTCCGATTAAAACTCCGTAAACATGAGTATTGCGTGAGTGTGAGCAATTGTGAAAGACTATATGATAGTTGAGTATGTAGGCTTGCTGAAAAGCTCTTATATTGACTCTTTCCAATGTTACGATAAATTGCAATTGCTTCAATGACCGAGATCAAAGTTTGTTAGTTTCCAATGGAGTTTATAATGCATACTTGATATTGTGGACGAATTGTTACTTTAGCATAATGATCATATGACCATATTTATATAAGTTGCTGTTATGAGAATGATCATGATGCCCTCATGTCCGTATTCTGTTTTTATCGACACCTCTATCTCTAAACATGTGGACATATTTTTCGATATCGGCTTTCGCTTGAGGAAAAGCGAGGTCTAAGCTTGGGGGAGTTGATACGTCCATTTTGCATCATGATTATAAGTTGATATTTATTGCATTATGGGCTGTTTGTACATGTTTTGTCACAATCCTTATGCCTTTTCCCTCTTATTTTGCAAGGTTTACTTGAAGAAGGGGGAATGCCGGAAGCTGGAATTCTGGGCTGGAAATGGAGCAAACTCTGGAAACCTATTCTTCACAACTTCAAAAGCCCCGAAACTCCACAGAACATTTTTTCGGAAAATATAAAACATATCTGGCGGAAGAAATCCATGAGAGGGGCCACTGGTTGGCCTCGAGGGTGGGGGGCGCACCCCCTTCCCAGGGCGCGCCCCCCTGCCTCGAGGGCCAGCCGGTGGGCCCCAAGTGCCCATCTTCTCCTATATGAAGCGTTTTGACCTGGAAAAAATCAAGAGGAGGCTTTCGGGACCAGACGCCGCTGTCTCGAGGCGAAACCAAGGCGGAAACCAATCTAGGGCTCCAGCAGAGCTGTTCTGCCGGGGATACTTCCCTACGGGAGGGGGAAATCTTCACCGCCGTCATCACCAACAACTCTCCCATCTTGGGGAGGGCTATCTTCATCAACATCTTCATCAGCACCATCTCCTCTCAAACCCTAGTCCATCTCTTGTATCCAATCTTTGTATCCAAACCTCAGATTGGTACTTGTGGGTTGCTAGTAGTGTTGATTACTCCTTGTAGTTGATGCTAGTTGGTTTATTTGGTGGAAGATCATATGTTCAGATCCATTATGCATATTAATACCCCTCTGATCATGAACAATATTATGTCTTGTGAGTAGTTACTTTTGTTCCCGAGGACATGGGAGAAGTCTTGCTATTAGTAGTCATGTGAGTTTGGTCTTCGTTCGATATTTTGATGAGATGTATGTTGTCTCTCCTCTAGTGGTGTCATGTGAACGTCGACTACATGACACTCCACCATTATTTGGGCCTAGAGGAAGGCATTGGGAAGTAATAAGTAGATGATGGGTTGCTAGAGTGACAGAAGCTTAAACCCTAGTTTATGCGTTGCTTCGTAAGGGGATGATTTGGATCCATATGTTTCAGGCTATGGTTAGGTTTACCTTAATACTTCTTTTGTAGTTGCGGACGCTTGCATTAGAGGTTAATCATAAGTGGGAGGCTTGTCCAAGTAAGGGCAGCACCCAAGCACCGGTCCACCAAATTATCAAAGTACCGAACGCGAATCAGATGATCGTGATGAAAACTAGCTTGACGATAATTCCCATATGTCCTCGGGAGTGCTTTACCTTGCATACGAGTTTGTCCAGGCTTGTCCTTTGCTACACAAAGAAGGTATGCATGAGCAGCTAGTTAGGTTTTTTCTTCTCATCCACCGTAGCCTTTCTTGTTAAATCAAATCAATCAATACCAGTAGGCCGTATGGGATCTTCACAATTTCTGGGTCAGATCCGCCCCTGGTTTCCATAGCTGAATCATGCATGTGTTTTGCGAAAAAATCATGCATGTTGTTGTGTTCATGGTTTCTGTCTTGTGGATGATGATTTGTGTATGATTGGTGTGCTACCTTTATCTTGCGTGGTTACAAATTTCGGTTGCTTTTACAAGGAATGGTGCGTGATAGATTGGTGCATTTTACAAGAGATGATTAGTACCCTGCACATGGATACCCTTGCGTGTACAATTCTGTATTTTTTAGAAGATACTAACTAACTGCAGATTCTAACTGCTGCCCTTTGTAGATTTTGATAGAAAGAGAGAAGTCGAACCACGGGGAAGAGAAAGCCATCCGCAAAGCCACGCCCTATGAAGCAGATGGACAAGCTCGACGCGGTCTTTTCCTGCCCATTCTGCAATCATTAGAGCAGCAACGAATGCCCCGGCTGTTAGTACTATCTTTGCGTGTTTCCCTGTTAATTGGTTGATAATGGATGCCTATCTATCCATTCATCATTGTGAATGTCCTTTTTTTTCTCTTCAGTGATATGCACAACCTGATTGGTGAGGCTACTTGTCAAATCTGCCGGGTAAGCTTCAGCATCACTGCAAATGGTACACATACATAGAACTGTAGATTGTACATGGTCTCACGCTGCTCCTTTATTTTCCTGTTTTTAGTCCGTGAAGCTCTCTTTCTTGAGGGTGAAGAGATACATTGCCAATTCATCCTCATGTTTTATTAGAAAGAAAACGTCAGTAAGAACAGTACTGAATAATAAGCATCTGCATCATGCATCTCAAGAAAATAAAGATTCTTAGTCAAAACAAGAAACTATTGCTTGTCCGATTTGCAGTCCAAATTATACCTTCATCACGCCGCCGTCCTCACCCAATTGTCGTGCGCCCCCGCCTGTTCGCTCACACATTCACATTTAGGAAGATGATGAGAACCTCGGCCACGCCGCCATCCTTTCCCCGTTGTCATCCCTTCGCAGCTTTTCCAGTCCCGACCACCGGAGAGCCTCACCGCTGGGCACAAGCACCTTGCAATCATGGTATGCTTCTCCCCTGGTGCTGTCATATAGACATCTTGCAAGCCAGTGACCGTCAATCCAACTGTTGTCTTTCTCTGCACTAGATTTCAGTTGCTTTCTTATTGTGTCTTGAAGCATCATTTTAAGTGTAATTTATTATAGCTCACAATCACAGATTATTCTAATGCATAATTACTTTGCATGTGTCAGCCACTCTGAATAGGGAACATTCTTACGGGACATTATGTTCACTTGGCATACTTACTGGATTGAGGAAGAAATTTTGAAATGTTTCTCAAACCATAGTGTTTTATTAGTTGCGGGCTTTGGGTAGTGCAGCATGTTCGATTGAGCTTAATTCAGAAGCTTGATTTGTAATTATATAAAAAAATAACTTTGTAAAATGATCTGTAAAAGTTGAACTTCTCACCGAAATTATATCCCTGGAGTTAAATCAAGTGAAAAATTAGTGTGCTGTAGTGCAATTACTTGCAGCTGGGACCGATCTGATGAAAAAATTGTTCTGTTAAAAAATCGGGCAGATAGTTTTCAGCTGGCAATATAATTTCACTTGACTGGATGTGCTTGTTTTGGATGAAATGATAGAATCTATGTTGTACTATTGTTCTTGATTTTCTCACTTATTTAGTAGTGTTGGATGTGCATTATATTCATCTTTTGAGACCACTTTGGAGATGGTACGTGATTGAAAAGCTCGGACTTTCCTATTAGCAAGAGTATTTTATATCTGACCATGAAAACCTGTAATGCTATTGTTCCTATAGATTCAAGAACTCAGATTGAGTAACATGATAGATTTCATCATGCCTCACTATGAAATCTTGTTTGGTTGCAGTGCAAAGGTCAATTGAGAATTTGAGATCCTTTGTGTAGAACTGTAGATGCTTGCTTGTCGACTGCCTAGAGATTTTGTTTCTGAATTTTTTTGTGCTGGATTGCAGGATGTCGCTGATATATGGTAGTAGATGTCAATCTCATAAAAAGGACGTGTTGTGTTATTAATAGGATAGTAGTAGATTTCAATCTCATAAGAGGATCTGATCTGTTCACATGGTTTCTGAAACTACATAGCCTTTTATTAGTTATGTGTTGGGGCAATCTTTCTGTTTTCCTCCCAAAAAAACAGAAAAGCTTAATGTCTCGATGCATTTGAAAAAGAGAATGGCAAAACAAAACATATAGTTTACTTAAGGGTTACATGAGTGCGTCTGAATTTTAAAAAATGGCAGCAATAGTTTCCTGTTTTGGCTAAGATTCTTTGTTTTCTTGAGATGCATGATGCAGATATTATTCATTACTGTTCTTACTGACATTTTTCTTTCTGATAAACCATGAGGCTGAATTGACAATGTATCTCTTCACCCTCCAGAAAGAGAGCTTCACGGAGGCCCTCTCGGTGTGGGAGATCATGAGAGCCTAGAACTGCAAATGAGCCTGAAAGGATTATTTCGTTGTTGCCAAGAGCAAAATATTTTGTGTTGGAAAGTTAGCCGTGGACCATGTGTCGGAGTTTTGAGCTGCAGGATTTCTCACACAACACTATACATAGGGCCTTCCGAACTATCTCATAGATTTTATCCTGTCAAGTAGTGTGAGCTGTTTCATATGCTCGAGTGTGAATGAATTGCAGGGGATGTCACTTCAGCTGGTTGGGACCCTGATGGTGTGTGTGCTTGTTGCCGCTGCTCGCATGTGGATGAGTAGTATAGTGCACAACTGGATTAGCTTGGGACATATGTGCTTCAATACATTATTGTTTGTTGGGATTTAATATTGTACTAAATTTCTGATGGATAAAAATGTTTGAGGTTATGTGAAATATACAAACATTTATTCCTTGTTTTCTTACCGTCTAATGTGTTTGGCACTTTTTGTTTCAGATTTCCCCTCTTCTTTATGCAGCAGGTACAAGGTCTCAACATGTTGAAGGCTACTTCCAATTCTTCCGTTTTCATTTTCATCTTATTGTTTTTAATGCATTTTTCTATCGTATCAGGACTTGAGGTGATTCGTGGGTTGTAGGGCATGGAGATCTTCACAATGATGTTAGCTCTATACTGAATGCATCAAAACATTGGTATGGTTACTTCTTAATGTTTGGTTACAAAAAGTCATGGTAGCACAAGTTGTATGTATAGCTTGAGATACATGGTGATGCTTCTTTGTGAGGTGCATAGCATCAGCAAAGATATGATTAGGCTTAAGATACAAGGAGAAATAATGGTTATATATGAAAACTAAATACGCAAAGTTTGTCGCTTCCATGAAGGATGGAGTTATGCTGAATGTCTAACTTTCACATTTTGTTGTATATGGATCCATAGTTAAAGACCAAGTTGTTGTTTACGTGTGTGTTGCTTCCTGTGTAAATAATGTAAGACATTTTAAATCACTAAAATAGTGATATAAAACAACTTATATATGTTTACAGAGGTAGTACTTGACTGTCAATCTGTGGGTTGTTGTATGTAATGTGCTTTTCTAAAGTCTGTGTGGCTGGGAAGTCCATATATATGGTGAGCATATGGAAAAAATATCTGAAAAGCTATATATAGTTCAAATTTATATTTGAGCTACATTGTTGCATTTGTTTATTTTAATTAAATAATTGTGTCCTAACTAGATTGATCGAGGAAATTTGATTTTATGATTATACGTGCGTTGCACGTGCACGCTTACTAGTATTAGGAAAAAAAGAAAACAGAAAAAAATGAAAAAAAAAACAAAAAAAGGAAAATAAAGAAAAAAAGAAAAAAAACAAAAAAACAAAAAAAAAACCGGTTCAGAGAAGGTGCTGGAACCTTCCCTAAACCGGTTGTGTGGAAACCCTGAATTGGGCCGGCCCATTGAAACAGTAGCGCGCGTGAAGTGGTATTCGCTAAAGAAGACCAGCTGTTGTCCACACATTGAGGCCTAGGCCGTGGAGGTTCCTCAAAATCTCTCGGGAACATAATGTGAATAAACAATACAGATGAACTTTTTTTTGGCGGGGTAATACACATTAACTGGAGTAACTAAACAACATTGATGCCTTGGCGAATGGAGTAAGGTTACGCACATAAATTACACAAACAAAGCGACATTCATATTGCTAGTTCAAACAAATGATCAACACACATTAGACATTACATCCAGCTAAGCAACAGTGGAAACACGGCTAGTGCAAACACATACACACGTATATATTACATGCGCTGAGCAACATTTGTTATTTAAACTTATCGTTTCAAAGCATACTAAGACTAGCCGAAACTCTGAAAACAAGTAGGCCTTATGTATCTCCATTTGTGGTTCTAGCCAAGCTTCCCAATGAGTTGCGGTGTCTTTTGTGCCAATCTTGCCCAGGCGACAACGACAAATACATATAGCTTGTCATATACCTTGTCGAAGAGCCGGAAATACGCAATCCTCCATGTTTTCTTGAAGAGCATGGTACATAACACCACCCAGAGGCCAACGACAAACCCTGACCTAAGACCGAGGTAAAAGAACATTGAATCAGACACATGTGCACTTCTCTTGGTATCACCATCAACTAGCTTTGTTGCATTATTATTGCTTACTGGACAATTCCGTTGGAGAGGGCGCCCACAGAGACCAACGTTGCCGCTGTACATATATCAAAAGGGGTGATTGCCCCGTTCAAATAAAAAAACTCAAGCTCACGCATATTTGTAAACCCATGCCAGTATGCACAGGAACTCAACTAAAATCCTGTACCTTTCCTATTCCTACGTTTTGAAGATCCTGCGAATCAAAAAGAGTTTAAATTGCACAACATTTTTTTTACAAATGTACATATGGCCGCCCATCTCAAACACATAGTCCCACATAATGCACCAGAAACATGCAATCAAATAATTAACCATCTGATGAAAAATCAATGTACAAACTCACAGACTTCAAAATGAGTGTTGCCAACCCACAACAGAAATCGACACCCATATACATGCATATATATAGTCTGGTCGCAGTACAAGTCATTGCATTCCACACGACAATGACCTTAATTTGCAAGTTTGCTAGGAAGCATACTAGCTAGTTACAAAAAGATTTTCATGGCTCGTAACCGAGAAGGCATGTCGATTTCAAAGAGCTTTGAGAAGAGAGGCAAACGATGGATAACACGGATCTCCTTCGTTTCCAGATCAAGAACGACGAGCCGAGGATGGAAATCGGTCATCACATCACGTTCACGCAGGTTTATCTGTAGGAACGCGATAGTGCTTCTCTCACTAGGGTGCATGAACGTAGTTCAAAGATGTCGGTCGGCAGGGATGTCAGGGTCTAGCGATCGCACCTTCTCCCCCCACAACGATCACAGTCTCTAGGGCCCATCCACCACCATCATAGAGCTGGTGCCACATGGAGATAGTGAAACCAGCGACGCGGAACAATCTTAGTAGCCTGGACCCGCAACCGAGTGGGGAGGAGTAGGATCCTAGGTAGAGTCGTCCTTTTTTGAAGTTGGTAAAAGCAGGGACGGGGACCTCCAGCTGGCCTGGTTCTCCTGTGCGGACGTCATAGGCTATGATCTCGCCGCTATCGTCCGACAACCAGTGGATAATGCCAATGATTTTGCGGCGCCTCTCAGGCCACTTTTGCAAGAAGAAGCCATCATGGGTCATGACGGGTCCCCAGGTGCTGGTGGACGATGTGAATGTCTGGATTTTGATGGCGAGTCCATTACTGCTCAGTCTGCCGACAAATAGCAAGAAGTAGCAATCAATATCGTCCGTAGCGGTGAGCAAGACACACCTACGAATGCATCCAACACAATCCGGGGTGACAGGAGGCTTGGATAGGAAGGTGCATTGTCCAGTAATGGGGTCATACACACACATGTCAGATCGTCTCCTAAAATGACGGCGGTGGCATAGGAGGACGAGACCGCCGCGAGACGTCACCGGATAGTACTCTCTAAGGAAGTCATTAGCATTGCGCGACACGAAAGGCCCCAGAGAGTCGTCGATAAACGACATGATGGTGGGCGTGGCCGGGTGGACCAAAGAGAGGGGTGGCACGTCGTCGTTAATATTGAGGTAGGCGAGGATGCAGGAGGGCACAATACCACCTTGTTGTGTGACACGGCAGATGAAGGACAGGTTGAGTATGTCGCCGTGGAGGAGTTTGCTTGTTGCGGCGCAGCAAACGAAGGTGCGGACATCGGAGCGCGCGACGATCTTGAGCAGGAGATCTGCTGGGAGCGTCCACTCTATCGGCGCCGTCGAAGTTGCAGCCTCATGCGTTCATGGATTTTGTCGACGGCGTTTCTGCGCCGCGGTCGCCATCGGCGAATGAACTACGATGAAGCGGGGACTCAACGTTGGCTAGCTCTTGTACGGTTGTCCTACCACGCTGTGACGTATCGGAGTCGATTACTACAACAAGGTATATGTCATGTACGTGGTCGTGGCCTCGTGGGTTTCTGAGTTTAAACAGGAAAAGGTGGCGTAATGGAGACTGACACAAATTAACCATGTACGTTGACAAGTATATATCCTTTAACGTAATAGCATTCTCTGCATTTGCTTTCATGAGGATAAAAGAGTCATCTGCAAATAGCAAATTTGTAACAGCCGGTGCTTCTCGGCAAACTTTAACTCCCTCCAGTAAACCTGTTTCTTCAGCATGATTTAAAAGAGCAGTGAGATCTTCAATGCATAAAAGAAACAAATACGGTGATAATGGATCACCCTGACGAAGTCCCCTGGTTGGTTTGAAGCTCTCAATTATTCCAGAATTTAGGCGGACACGATATTCCACCGAAGATACACACTTCATAACCATGTCCACCCAATTGACGTGAAAGCCCAACTTCAACAAAATATTTTCCATGAATACCCATTCCACTCTATCATAAGCTTTATGCATATCCAACTTCACTGCACACAGCCCCTCTTTGCCAAATATTGTCCAGCCTCAGGCCAGATGGTGAGTGGTGACAAATCCAGTATTTTCTTCGGCCCATGCACAGATGTTGAGGTGAGGGTGCATGTTTGTACTATTCTAAATTACATGACTGAAGCTCTAAATGACAAGTATCTGGGCTTGCCAGCGCACGTAGGTTTGGATAAAACTGATACCTTTCAGTATTTGATTGATCGTGTATGGCAAAGAGTGAATGGGTGGAAAGAAAGACAACTCTCGGCAGGGGGTAAAGAAGTGCTCCTTAAGGCAGTGGGCCAATCTATACCATCATATGCAATGTCGGTCTTCAAAATTCCCAAACAAACTTGCAAGGGAATAACTGACGTGATGTCGATGTCGCACTACTAGTGGGGGGATGGTGATGCTCAGAGGAGAATGCACTGGTTTGCGTGGTGGAAGATGTGTGTACCAAAAAGACAGGGAGGTATGGGATTTAGAGATATTCATTGCTTCAATTTAGCTCTCTTAGCTAGGCAGGCATGGAGACTAATTGAGAACCCAGATTCTTTGTGTGCCTGAATTCTGAGAGCAAAATACTTCCCGGATGGTGACTTATTAAATTGCATGTTAAAGAAGAATGCCTCATTTACATGGCCAAGCATAATGCAAGGTGTGAATACTTTGAGACATGGATATATTTGGAGAGTAGGAGATGGTGGAAACATTAATATCTGGAGAGATGCTTGGATCCCAAATTCTCCATCCAGAATGATTATCACACCCAGGGGAGGCCATTTGATTTCTAAGGTGAGTGACTTAATTGATCCATCAACGGGTCAATGGGATGCGGACCTTGTTGAGCAAACCTTTTGGCCCATCGATGCGGTAAGGGTTCTTGCTATACCATTATCGACAAACGATATGCCTGATTTTATTGCTTGGAGTCTGAATAAGCACGGGAATTTTACTGTCAAAACGCCTTACCATACTGTCTGGGATTACCAACATGGACGTAAACTATGGAGAATTGATGGTTTGGGCGCCTCAAGCGCTAACCCAACATGGCAAAAAGTTTGGAAACTGTACTGTCCGGCAAAGGTAAAAATCTTTCTCTGGCGAACACTACATGGAACATTGCCTTGCAATGTTGTTCTTGCAAATCATCATATGCCTGTTAGACCGCGTGTCCAACATGTGGCAAAAGTGCCGAAGATGTTTTGCATGTGTTGTTTCGATGCAAAAAAGCCAAGGAAGTGTGGCGCCTCCTAGGACTGGAGGATGTTATAGCGCATGCATGCGGAGTGGATCGAGCCGGGGAAGCAGTACTTGCTTATTTGCTGAATTTTCCCACACATGAGGCGGTCGTTGTAGGCGTAAAAAAATTCTATGAGCTCATGTCTATCACTTGTTGGTATCTACGGTGGGAAAGGCGAAGACTAGTTCACAAGGAGCATGTGCAAGATGCGAAAAGAATATCACAATCTGTGAGAGCAATGGCAGAAAATTTTGTTATTGCATGTGACCCAAAGGCAGTACTAAAAAAGGACCGATGGAGAAAACCTCCTAATGGCTTTGTTAAGTTGAACGTAGATGCCGCTTTTGACTATGACGCGCTACATGGAGCTATGGGAGCAGTCATACGAGACGGCATAGGTCATTTTATTGTTGCTGGAAACAAACTAATAGAGTCATGTTATGAACCTCTTTCTGCAGAGGCATTGGCTCTTAAATTTGGTTTACAACTCACTTCTTCGGCAAGGTGTAATAGGCTAGTCATTAACTCTGACAGCCTGGAACTAATGGAGATTTTGAACAAGGACGGTCAGTATGCGGGCAATGCAGCAGCCATCATTGATGATTGTTACCACTTGACATGTGAATTTAGTTCAATTCGGTTTGAATTCTGTCCTAGAGAAGCAAATGTTGTTGCTCATGAATTAGCTAGTGTAGCTAGATCTAAATTCTGTAGTCCGTGGATTGAAATTGCTCCTAATGAGCTTCTTCCTCTGTTACTTAAAGATATAAGTGTTATTACCAATGAATAAAGAGGGAGTTTAAGTTGTCAAAAAAAAAACCATGTACGTTGACCCGTGGGAGTCGAGAAAAGACATATCTTTTGATAAACATTCATCTAGTTTGAGCTAATAGTTGATCAACTTGTGACATTGGTATTATCCTTAAAGAAGAAAAGAATGAAATGAAAACTAAAACAACATCAAAATAATGATTTTATATTAAAAAAAGAATGAGCTAGTGATATTGATATTACCCTTTAAGAAATAAATAAATACAAAAAGCAAAATAAAAAAGATACAACTTGAACGCAATTCACCAAATAAATTGTGATTTTTTATAATACGCGAATATAAGCATATAATAATGTTTATTTTGCAATAAATTCCTAAGAAGAATGAATTGGTGGCATTAGTATTACACTTAAATAAGCAACAAAATTTAAAAATAAAATAAAATAAAATTAAAATTATAAAGTTTTCTAATAAAGACAAATGAATTAGTGAAATTTGTATTAACCTTGAAGATGAAAGAAAGACAGAGAGAATAAAACATATAATGACATATTTTGCACACAATTTACAAAAGAAATTACACGTTTCCATAATATGTAAGAATAATTATATAACTGTGTTTTTTATTAAAAAAGATAAAATGTCATTCCCCTCGTATCTTTTTCATAAACACACTCACACCATGGACACAACAGACCTACTAATTCTTTTATTGCAGTTAGTAAGTGGGACCTTGAACTAAGAAATAGAATCGACCAAAAAACATATACACATAGGAATCACATGCCAAAAACACACGCGCACACGGCACACACGTTATGCATCTGCTAATTCGGTTGATGAAGCCTCGTATGCGGATGCACCAACCCAAAAGTATCAGCCGATGCTTTGACATAACACCAGGTAATAAACGGTTAGTGCAAAAAATATCGACTGATCCTAACTTTATTTTTAGGCCACTTACCAATAGCTAATTTGGTAAAATAAATTGAGTCATAACGAACACAACACAAAGTCACAAACACGACACATTCGATCTTCTCTGCCGCGCAGTGCAGATAACTCAAAAGGCTTGAGTGCTTGACAATGTACATAACAACAAAAACTCGAACATAAAGCAAACGAATTCATGCAACAAGATTGAATAGCAGGTACTTAGTTATTACTACAGTAATTTTTTGGGGTCGGCTAGATCACATGGGAGATGGTGTCGATGGTGGCGGGCTGGTGTTGTCGTCCCTGTAGAAATGCAGCACTGTGTAGGTGGTCTGCATGACAGTCATGCCAAGAAGAAGGAGGAAGATGGCGGCGGCGAGGGAGAGGAACGCCCATGGACTCCTGAAGTATGTGTGGATGAAGTTGGCGCGCCTAATGTTCCACCGCTTCCAGAAGTAGCTGTTCACCTGCCGCTGCACGGCGTGGAGCGCGCTGTTGGGCTCCAGCATCACATCCCTGGAAATGCTGTCACAAAAAGTGTCCTCAACTTTCCCTCGGTGTCACTCTAGCGCACCTGCCCCACAAAAAATGTCAGGCGGCCTCCCCTTTCCCTCGTTGTTCCATGGTAAGTGTCCTCAACTTCTCATTCGCTTCGTCACGTCTGAAGCATCGCATCCCCTTGGTGCTTACTGGCAAGTCTCGCCATTTGCTAATTTCCATTGTATACAACATCAAAGCCCTCAAACCGCCGCCTTAACCCACTAGTAGAAAAGGCCCATTCGTCCCGGTTTATAAGGCTCATTTGTCGATACAAATGCCCAATACCTTTAGTCCCGGTTCTTATACCAACCAGGACAGATGAGGCTCCACGTGGCCACTGCGGCTTGCCCAGGCAGTGGGGTCTTTTGTCCCGGTTGGTAGCACCAACCGGGACAAATAAGCGTCCACGCATCAGCAGTTCAGGGGCTAGGGTTTTTTTTTCTGAAAGGGGGAGGGGGTTTGGGGGGGTTTTGTAGGGTTAATTTAGGGGTTTCATATATTGTGTTAGCTAGCTAATAGAGAGAAGTGTCCTCTCTTATCTCCGTGCTTGGTTAACGCTACGTACTATACGTATAGAGAGGACTCGACACGCTAGCTAGTAAGCAAATGAAGAAAACCATTAAGTACAGAAAATCATCATGAACATATACAGAGAGAAGTGATCAACCTCTTCTTCTCCGAGAGATTGGTCGAACAACAAGTTTCCGTATATCTATCCGACGCTACTGGCTATATATATATATATATATATATATATACATATATATATATATATATATATATATATATATATATATATATATATATATATATATATATATATATATATATATATATATATATATATATATATATATATATATATATATATATATATATATGTAAGATCTCTTATAATACCCTAACATCTGAACTCAAGTTCAGCATGGTATTCTCCGGCTTTATTGATAACGTGGTCAAGAACGAATCCCGTCAATTCCTCTTGAATTGCTCGCATGCGATCTTGTGGTAGGAATTCATCCCGCATCTGCCACATCTAATTTGAAGAAGGGAGTCAATACATATATATGAATGAAACTCAACAGAAATGATGGTGATGTTTTAGGTGAGGCTAGAAAAAATGTTTTTGCAGAAAATCCCCTGATTTTTCGGTTAACCAACCCACAGTCCTGTTTTAAGTGAGTCCAGAAAACATTCCAAAATTTTCATAAATCTCCTGATATTTTAGTTAATTAACCCACAAGACATTTCCAAAATAAAGTGTTTTTTCGACAGATTCAAATGCTTTTAAAAATATCCATATATTTTAAACCCTAACTCTATTTTTTTAACCTTTTGGATTACGAACAGTTTTTGATACCTGAACAAAAATTGAAAGTGCGAAAAAACTTTCAAAATTTGTTCCAAGTTCTAAAAATTAGAAAGTGTTCGCATTTTCAAAATTTGCTCAGGTTTCAAAATGTATCCCTTGTTTTTTTTAAATTATGTTAAAAAATGTTCCTGCTTTAAAAAATTGTTCACAGTTATTTTGTTTGTTCATGTTTAAAAAATTGTTCATGTTTAAACAATGGTCCATGTTTATAAAATGTCCGGGGATTTAAAAAATGCGTCATGTCTTAATTTGGTTTTGCTTTTCAGAAAATGTTCATATTCCAAAAATTGCCCACATCTTTGCAAAAGTGTTTAAATTGAAAAAAAATCTGGTTTCAAGAATAAACGGATTTCAATATTGTTGACAATTTTCAAGAAAATATTTTTGAATTTCGACACCATGTTGTGTGCTTAAATATTTTTGCGTTTCTCATTTATCACCAACAGTCATCAGTTAGAGTGGTTACATGTGAGTCTTATTCATTTATCACCAAACTCTTATTCTCATTTATCACCAGCAGTCATCAATTGCCAGTTGGAGTTGTTCAGCAGCGTCAGATCACAAGTGTGATTCCCTGTGAGTCTTACATTTTTTCAGTATTTTTGAGTCACGCACTTTGTAAAAGGAAAACACAATTCGCCCTCGTGGGCCGGCCAAGTTGCTTCCTGCCACATCCAATGATCCCAGTCCGACCTGCTGCCACGTCGACAATCCCTTCGAAAACCCACTCAAAGTTTAAAATAGACCGGAATAAGAGTTTGGTGTGATTTTTTTAAGGATTAAAAGTTTCGATTCAGGAACCGTTTACAAGTTCAAGGTTTTGTTTCCGATCCCCCCACCCCCCCAACACCCCCCACCAAAAAACTGTCTAACCATCAGACGTCTGAATTTCAATTTGGTTCAGGTTGCAATTTTGTCCAATGTCCAATTGACACGTGTGTCCGTTGTTTTTGGTTTCATACTGCATTTTGGGAAAAATCCATCTGATTTTACTGGGGGTTCAGGTCGGATTCTCTCTTGGACTCTATTTCCACTTTACAGCGTCCCGCCTTCTTGGTTTTCAAACCCCTCAGCGCCGTCACCATTAGCTGGATAAACTGAACTTCATTTAAACTGAATTTTGCACAATGGCTTGAATTTTCAGGATAAGAAAACTGAACGGCCCTAAGGAATAACGTGTGAGGAGCAAAAAAAGACTGAATATAACTAGTTAGGACAACACTGACCGTCTCTCTTAGAACAAACCATGTGAAGTGAAGCTTGAGAGCTGAAAAGAAAATGTGTAGAATGTGCTGCTAAGGTCCCTTGGGAATAAAAAGAACATCACTGTATCTTAAAGATAGAGAAATGTACTAAGAAGAAAACTGAGAAAAATAAAAAGCACTGAACATGACTGAACAAAAAAGCACCTAATTATTGAAAAACAAAGAACTTCATATTCACTACACAAAACGTAGTAAATTTCTTGACTGCTACAGCCGCTGGAAGCAACGCGGCTGTCACCATGCTTGTTGGCGTCGTTGTGAAATTTTATATCTGCATTTCCAGAATGTATCCGGTCATGGTAGGATTTCGACAGCACTGGCACTCACTGGAAGTGTACATGGGCAGAGAGTGTCACTCGACTTCTCCCCTCTCCATCTCTGATGTTGACAAGCTAACTGATGAAAATGCGGCGCGGTCTGCCAAAAATAAAGAGGAATGACATAGATAGATAAATAAAAAGATTGCATACTAAGAGTAACATCACAAGAAAAGAGGAAGACTGAAACATGAACTGGGAAATGGAGACTGAAAAGGAAAATAATAATGAAGAAAGAAAATGATGACTAAAGTAAGACTGTGAAACTAAGTATTGACCGAAAAATCCATTGTTCCCCCATCCTAGAGGAGCAAATATCCACTGCGCATAATCGACAATGAACCCACAGAAAAATGGACTGAAGCGCCATCAATACCAAGATAGCAACCCAAGAAGAATATGCTGTCATAGCCGTCGATCTGAAAACCGTATGCTAGACACAGGAAAAGCTGGTCTATATTACTGAAAACTACTCTCATAGCAAAAAAACTACCACAGGCAAAACTGAAGAAAATGTCAGCTTTCTAGGTGCCTATAAAATTTCTGGACCTACTATCAACATACCAGAGAGAAAACACCAGCAATTTACCAAAAACACCTTGTTAATAAGCAAACAACAATCTAGTCAACAGAGCAAACATCAGCATGTGAATTCGCCAATGATGTTTCCCCATTAATCACTGATCTTAGCATGGCCACTATAAAAGCTGAGAACTCGGGGCTTGGGTTGTAACAAGAGTTCACCAAAGTATACAAGCACCTATGATGTTGGTCGTTCCTGAATCTCCAACTAATTGATGTCCAGAGTCCAATCACATGACGAGGATAAACATGAGCAACATCCTAGTCACAATCACACGGGAATCTACACGAACATGCAAAGATTTCTCCCAAATCCGAAGACCTGTCTGTCTCCTAATCGCAGCAATTCATAAGCACCCGAGATCTGACAGCAGCTGTTATTCAACAATTAAGAAGCGTGACCATGAATGAGTAGCAGAAGAGAGCTACAGAAAACTGAAACACACATGAAAATACAAAAGACTGAGACATATCTGAACACAAAATACCAAAGAAGGACTATTGTTAAATGATAATAATTACAATAATGATGCAGAGGAGAAGCTACTTCTTTTGGTATTTTCTGGATGCCACAAAAAAAGGACCGGACACCAGCTAGGAAAAACATAACTTAGGAAGACACAAATACTAGAGTATGAGACACTAATTTAATCTGCATGCATGATGCATTACAGTTTCTAAAAATCTAGACTCCAAGAGGCCAAGACCACATGACATCAGATTTTGGCTAAGAATTAGATAATGATCTACAGACCCACAATATCAGAAGACATCATGTGTACTAAACGACCTAGTGCTTGAGCTAAACTTAAAACAAGAGCCATACAAGCTGAAAACTGAGGAACAAATGAAATGCCTTAAGAAGAAAAACTCTGAGTGAATATTGACTATCTCTCGATGTTGGGTGAAGGCAGAAGAAGAATGAAACGTTGAAGAATGATGTTGAGATAATTATCAAATAAATGAAACAAGACTGAACAGTAAACAAACGAAGAATGATACAAGCTTACAAACCGAGGACAAACAACCAGTGACTAAATGAAAGACATGGGAAAAACTGATGAGAAAATAACTTAAAATGAGAAGACATAAAAAAGGTTAAATAATTCAAAAGGAGGGAAATAAAACTAACTGAAAATTGAAACAAAACTAAATAGAATGATGGACAAAAACATGAGGGACTCAATAACTAAAATCTGTATAGTACAAATGATATCACCGAAAAATGAAAAAAATTGAAAAACTTCCTGCTGAATGAATAAACAGATAACTAATGCGAAAATAATTTACACCAACTAAAAATAAGAGAAAATACTATGTGCACATGACAGAGAAAATACTATGTGCCTAAGGCGATAAAGAGTCACTTGGTTCTGCACATGACAGAGAAAATACTATGTGCCTAAGACGAAGCAAGAAGAGAGTGAAAAATAACAAAAACAAAACGAATGGGGAGGGACTTACTGAACATAATTTATGCCTTTGGGTACTGACTGCAAGATCAAAATAAGAGACTAGCAAAAGAAGTTGAAGACAGACCGAATAAGACCGAGAAAACTAAAGAGAGACCGGATATGAACAAATGAAGAAAGATTGGATTAAGATTCTAAGTGACTAAGAAAGTGAGACCGAATAAAACGATGAGAAAATGAAGAAATTAGAGCAACCGATGATACTGAGAACCAGAAATGACGGAAAAATGAATGAGAAACTTGGGGAATTAGTGAAACTAAAAAAAACTGAAGGAATTAAGAATTTAAGAGACTGAATAAAAGGATGAAAAAAAAGAGAAATAAGAGCAACTGATGAAATAGAGAACTAGAGAAGACAGAAAAATGAATGAGAAACTTGGGGAATTAGAGAGACTGAAAAAACTGAAGAAGTTAAGAACCTAAGAGACTGAGAAAGAATGAGTTAATAAAAGGATGAGAAATGAAGAAATATGAGTAACTGATGAAAATACAAATGACTGAGACTGATCTTAACACAAAAAATGGCTGATGACTGATCTGAAAACAGATTACATGAAATACTATTGTTAAAATGATAACGAGGAATGTTATCTGATTTGAATGACTAATTACCGATGACTAATAGTGAGGACTGAGACTGAAATAACTTCAAATATTGAAGATTACTACTGAAAAAGAACAAACACTAACCAAATAACTGAAGGCTTAACAAATAACTGAAGATAACTCAAGTAAAACACTTAGGGTACTGATCCTTAGGAATATTTATGCCTAAAAAATGATCTGAATTAATGATTGAAACAAATACATTAAAACTGAGTCAATGATCTGCAAAAAGAACCTAAAGTGAATCAACGTTAAAGCTGAGAAAATGATATACTAAAAGAACTAAAACTGAACCTACTAAAAAGCTGAGACTAATAATTGAAAGTCTGAATGGATGAACAAATAACTAATGCAACAATAATTACACTAACTAAAAATAATGATATAATAAACCAATCAAGAACAGAATGATTTGACTGAAAATGATAGGACTGAAGAATGAAAGAACATGACCGACTAAACTACACCCACCATAATACAATTACAAACTGAATTGATAACTCAGATAGATGATGAAACAAATAATAAGAAAAAATAGATAGTGAGGAATGATATAACTGATCTAAAAGACTAATAACTGATGACTAACAGTGAGGACTGAGA
The DNA here is from genome assembly GCA_902687465.1 of Secale cereale. NCBI lineage: Eukaryota > Viridiplantae > Streptophyta > Magnoliopsida > Poales > Poaceae > Secale > Secale cereale. Next base: position 876,885,428 of record LR738712.1, on the reverse strand, counting down.
CCGAAATAACTCCAAATACTGAAGATCACTACTGAACATTTAGTGCTACACAGAAAACCTACATGAACAAAAAATTCCTCTACATGAACAGGGGACCTACCTTCTCATCTTTATCTCTATCCCATACAAATAGGAACTTTATCTCTATCTCTACAATGAAGAGTAGAGACGAACCTCCAGGAAGGACAGAAGAAGCACCGGCGATGAGGTCCGACTTGACTACTTGAGTGCCCAGCCCGTACGCCGACGCCCACTCCAAGAACTGGTACAAGCCATGAACAGCAGGAGCAGCGCCGGTGTCAGCTGCTTCCCTTCCATGTCTCCCTCTCTCCACCGCTCTTCTCTCCAGACTGCTACTAGATGCGAATGGACCAAAGAAATGAAAAAAGACCAGGGAAAACGGAAGCGGAATGAAGAACGGGTTGACCAAAAACAAACGCGGCAGAGGACATCGGACACCTGAGCCAGCACGAATCATGTTGACTGATCGGACGGCCACAAAATTCGACCTGAAGCCAATTACAAAATAGATGACTGTTTTTTAGTAAAACTGAAATTCTAACCTGCGGAGGCTTCGGCCGGTCGTTTCCCTTAATTAAGTTGTGCGTTTTGGTTGTCGACCGGTCGCTCGTTTCTTGTTTTCGATCCCATCTTTCTTTGCGAGAAAAGTTCAAAAGTATGAGGCGGCGCCCTGGTCAATCCGGAACATTTTTTCTTGTCTCCGTTCAACGCGGACGTATCCTAGCCAGCTTATAAAACTTCATCCAATACCTTCTCGGTTGGCCACTACTGCCGCCTCTCCTGACCACACAACCGCAGCGAGCGAGTCAACTAAGCCATGGAGGAGAACGGCGGTGTGCGGCACTGGCACGCCGACGTGAACGGCGTGTCCCTCCACGTGGCCGAGCAGGGCCCCGCCGCCGGCCCGCCGGTGATCCTCCTGCACGGCTTCCCGGAGCTCTGGCTGTCGTGGCGCCACCAGATGGCCGCGCTCGCCGCGCGCGGCTTCCGCGCCCTGGCCCCCGACCTCCGCGGCTTCGGCGACTCGGGCGCCCCGGCTGACCCCGCAGCCTACACCATCCTCCACGTCGCCGGTGACATCGTCGCGCTCCTCGACCACCTTCGCCTCCCCAAGGTGCGCCCTTCTCTGCACCGCTCTAGCCTGGTTAGTTATTCTTCGGTGGCTGTCCCGAGTGACGCGCTGACAGCCTGACACCGGTCGCCGGTGCAGGTGGTGGTGGTGGGGCACGACTTGGGCGCGCAGGCGGCGTGGCATCTGTCCTTATTTCGGCCGGACCGGGTGCGCGCCATCGTCGCGCTGGGGGTGCCGTACTTCCCACGCTCCCCTCGACCCGTGATGGAGATGTTTGCGGCGCGCGGAGATGGCTTCTACATCACGCAGTACCAGGTGACGCTGCCTTATATATTTTCATCATCCATTGATTCCATTCTTCTTACTGACAACGCCATGGGGAAGCAGTGAATTGAATTCTGTGACATGGAAATTAATCACATACAAACTGAATCAGATGATGGTTTAGTGTCGAGAGAGAACAAGCAGACGACGATTCAAGGGGGGCTGACGAATTTCTTAACTTCTGTGCTAAGAAAAAATTCAAATGTGCTATTCTAATTGATACTCTATGTCTTAGATGACGATACCATTTGTTTTCTTAAAGCTGGAGGAACAACGCAGCTTCTGTTAAATATATTTGTAAAAGTAATAGTTTTGCTTCGAAATTAGAAAATTAATATTTCCCAAAAGTATTAGTCATGCAAGAGGGATTCGATGATTTGGCGGCCTTCATTTGCTCCAAATTACTGTTTTCTTTTGGGGATTCCAAAATTACATCTTCAGGCCCAGGGTGGCACCAGGCATAGCATATCTCCTTACCTGGTGGTTGTGGACTTGTAGTCGTGAATGGTCTCTATGTATTGAGCACCATAGCTGTTGCAAAGGACCAACTTGTTTCAAAATCATGAATGTAGGAACCCGGAAGAGCGGAAAGGGCATTCGATCGGTACGATGCTGCAAAAGTCCTAAAGAAGTTCTACTCCATCAAATTAGATGACCTCACTGCTCCTCCTGGAGTCGAGTTTATAGACTTTCTGGAAGCATCATCATCCCCACTTCCTTGGATGACTGAGGAAGAACTGGGTCAGTACGCCGAGAAGTTTCAAAAGTCTGGCTTCACCGGGCCGCTCAACTACTACCGCATGATGGACACGTAAGTTTCACAGTTTCTCTCCATGATTTCTATTCGATCTAGCTTTGTAGCACTAATTCATGGGAAACGCAGGAATTGGAGGCTTACTGCGCCATGGCATGGTGCGAAGATCATGGTGCCTGCAAAGTTTATTGGGGGTGAGAAGGACACCGGTGTCCGGTCCTTTGGAATCAAACACTACATTGAGAGCGGAGCTTTCAAGTTCAGTGTTCCAGATCTTGAGGTTGCCATCATTGAAGGGCACCACTACCTCCAGCAAGAGCAGGCCGAGAGGGTGAACTCTCAGATATTGTCATTCCTGGACAAGTTATTTTGTGAGCAGATGCCGAAATAGACTTGCTAAGAATTAGTAAACATATGGTGTATGAGCTGGTTTTAGATATGTCAGTCACTTTTCATGGACTGGAAAATGGCAAACTCATAGAACTATATACTCGAATAAATATCAGAGTCGTAGCTATAACCATTTGTTGAGTTGATCATGAATACAGGAGCTAGCATGTAAAATACCAAGTGTTTAAAGCGCGCGAGGTTTGAAGATGTATTGTTGTTATCTTAGCAGAAGGCAAAAGGTACCTTGAAAAGTGGACTTATCTAGTATGATACAAAAAAAAATAAGATTATGCTCATGGGGACTTGATTTGTTACAGCATTGAAGAAAAATCCTTATACTATTATCAACCATTGAAACCATAAGTACAGTACTTATCTGATCATAACCTGCTGTAAATATTCTTAACGTGTAAGTAGCAGGAAAAGCAAGCTGCTCGGGTCTACAGTTTGGAAGATTTAACAATCAGAGCAAGGGTAAGTTGCTGATGCATTGTGAAACAATTAGTACTACCTCCGTCTCAGTGAATAAGTGATTCGCGTAGTTTTAGGTCAAGTGTATTCCACTTCTGTCAGGCTTCCCTTGGTGTTCCATTGCAAGTGTCCTCATTCGCTTCGTCTCGTGTGAAGCATCATCATCCCCTTGGTGCTTCCTGGCAAGTCTCACCATTTGCTGATGGCCATTGTATACAACATCAAAGCCCTCAAGCAGCCGCCTTAACCTTGTCTTCTCAGCTTCCAGCTCCTCCTCGGTGTCCTCGTCGTCAAAGTGTTCACGATGATGTGTCTTTCCTGCACAATATCGGACAAATGCAAGCTCCGTGTGACCCCCAATGAAATCGGCTTGATCAGGGTGCTTCAGGTCACCACTTCCATGCTTTTTACAGCCATAGCAATAAGAAGCATTGTCATTGTCATCAGCAGGTTGAAGCATGCATATGCTGGCCAACAGGTCAGACGATGGGATCCTATAGAGGACTTCAGCAAAGAACAGCCTCCAGCCCCCATCATCATCAGCGGCTCCTCCTCGGGTCTTGGCAGTGAGATTGTAATGACAATAGAGCCTGCCTCCCTCATCAAAACATTGGCAGCACACGATGTCTTTGAGTTCATATGCAAGATCCCCGAGAAGGTTGTGATCGTCGTTGTATCTGTCCACCAAAGATTCAGCCAACTGGAGATCCGAGTCGCGGGTTCGGTTAGAGATCGGTTGCGACCTCAGGCGCTTCTTCCTCGTGCCGTCGGGCCAATATAGGGCCAGCTGCACGGCACAGTCCAGTGGAGATAGCGCCATCAGCATCTTCCTGTCCTGGCAGCCGAGAAGGTGGCCGTCGATGGCAGCCTCGGCGTCCTCGGCGGTGGCAAAGGGCGCGCCGTCAACACGGGGGTACGTGTAGAAACGTCCCCCGGTACGATCAACCCTGGTGTAGAACCGTATCCCCCAGATGCTCACGTCCAAGAAGAGGATCGGCGGGCCAGGCGGCAAGCGGGTGTTGGGCTCCGGCGGCGGCGAGGCCAGGCCGGCCAGGTAGGCGTGAACATGGGGCCGTTGCAGAAATTCTTCGCGTGACTCGGCAGGTGGCTGTAGAGGTGCCATGGGAACCCTCCACGTCTGAGGTCCGGATTCATGGAGGATGGCTTGAGGAGATCCAGCCATGGGGATTGGCGATGGCCGGCCGCCCGTGTTGGGTTGAGGTTGAGGGGGTGTCGCCGACCGGTAGGGGTAGGCGTGGTGCTCCGGGTCAGTGAACAAGTGGCCGGGCCTGGGCACATAATCATGGGGGCTCCAGAAGCCGATGATCCGCGGCAGAGCGGGTTGGGGCATCGCTCCTGGTGAGGAAGTAGCTGGATTAGGGTTTGCAAGCCGGCCTCTGCGACGGGAGGGGAAAGAAACGAATCGGAGGCGATCTCTCTTCTTGATTTATTGTTTTTTCAGAATCTTATTTTGTTTGATTGGTTTATTGTTTTTTCAGAATCTCCTTTTCCTTCCAGCCTACAAAGCGCACAACGCTCGAGACGGGTTTTGGTTTTGGTTTTTTACTTGGTATAAGTGTTTGGGGCCGGAGCGCTCGACCGGTCGTTTTCCTTTTTCACGCGCGGGACACGCTGGCACGCGCGTGCTTAGTGGACCCAGACAATTTTTTGTTTTTCTTTTTTTTTCTTTTTCTCTTCTTCTTCCTTCCGTCTCCGTCTGACCCCATCTCCTCTCCTTCATTGTAGCGTGTGGAGCAGCTCGCCGTCAGCCATGGATATAGGTTGCAGCCCCGCTCGCCTTCCGACCTTCTTTTTCTTCCTTCTCCCTCTCTTCCTTTTTCTTCCTCCTCTCTTCCCCTTTTGTTGCAATGGGCGACAGGCCAAACGCCGGGAGGACCGAGGTGCCCGTGTTACAACCATGGCCACGAGGAGGAGCTGCATCTGGGGTACTGGGAGAGTTGCAAACGGCGCTTTCCCATGCTACAACTATGGACACAAAAAGCTACATCCAGTAGATAAAAAAGCTTCAACCAGACAACAAAATACAGGAAAAGTTACAACCGTTTGACAAAAAGCTTCAACCCGCAAATGAAAAAGCTTCAACCAAAGATTGAGAAATCTTCCTCGACGACGACCATGGCGTCTCTCTGTGTTTTTGCTGCAACCGTAGAGTAAAAAGTTGCAACCCGCAATATAGAAAGCTTCAACCGGCCTTTGCAAAAAAGCTTCAACGGACATGCGTCGGAGCTGCAAACACTACTGTAAAATGCTACAACCGACAACGAAGAAAGCTACAATCAGCTTTGAAAAAGATTCAACTGGATACGGGGTAGCTGGAGGTCGGTCACCGCGCAGCTGCAAATAGCTGCAAACGGCATCGAGAAAAGCTACAGACCGCTTCTAAAAAAGCTTCAAACAAAGAACATCTAGATAACAATGGCGAACGACGAACGACGATGGAGCTGCGTGGCAGTGTTGCGACGGGTGTGCGGCGAGCTATGACGGCGGCTGGTGGCGATGCTGGAACCCTCACCCGATGGTGCTGCAACCAAGGGGGTGGGAGAGACGACGAGAGGCAAAGGCATGAGATGCTAGGGACGGCTTTCTTTCGACCGCCCCGGCGGAGCTGCATCCGACGAGCTGCGGTGGTGAGGGTGCATAACAGCGACGAGGAAGACCACCGAAGGGGACTGGAGGTGCGGCGACGAGGCCCCCGGGAGTTGCAGATCTAACCCGAGGAAGAAGAAGGTTAAGGACGAATCGTTTTTTTTTCTCAGATCCAATGGCTATGCGGCTCATATCCCACGGCTGGGGCACGACCGGCTGAAACTTTCGGCCGGCGCACCGGCGCAGATCGTTGCCCTTTTTTACTTCCAGGTTATTTTGCCCCCGCTGTACCAACCAACTTTCAGGAAGCCTAGTTTAAGTCGGTTATCTTTTGAGTAGGTGGGTGTTTTCATTTTGGCCGCGGCCTTTTATTTTCTGAATTTTGTAGAACCGGGTAGTTTGGCAGTTCCGAAATCGACAGGGAGGCTCGTTGTTTTTAAAAAAAACAAGCATTGTAGCTTACGAAACTAGCCATACTAAGTACGGTCCAAACGAAAAGGCCCCACCGTACCATTGAACATCACTCTTCTCTCCACCCCCCGCCTCTGGGGTGGTACCGGCGAGCTCTCGCTGGCGATGCCATGGCCATGGCCTTGGCTTGAGTGCATTGCTACCCTACTCACTTTTATAACCTACCAATCGATAAAACTATTTATTTCAGTTGTTGCCTAGTGAATAGCAAATGCGAAAAATTAACTGAATCATAACGAAAGCAACACAAAGTCACAAACACATCACATATCTTCGTTCTTGCAGAGTGCAGGTAACCCGGAGGCTTGACAATGTACGACAAAAACAAAAACTCGAATCCCTCACAAAAAAAAAATACAACAACAAAAACTCAAACAGAAAGCAAAACGAATTCATGAAGCAAATAGATCGAGTAGCAGGTACTTAGTGATTACTAAGTTTTTGCGGCCGGCTGGCTCACATAGGAGATGGTGCCGACGGTGGCATGTTGTTGCTGTCGTTCCCGTAGAACTGCAGCACCGTGTAGACGGTCTGCATGACGGTCATGCCGAGGAGGAAGACGGCCGCAGCGAGGGAGAGGAACGCCCAGGGGCTCCTGAAATATGTGTGGATGAGGTTGGCGCGCCAAATGTTCCATGGCTGCCGGAAGTAGCCGTTCACCTGCCGCTGCACGGCGTCGAGAGCGCTGTTGGGCTCAAGCACCACGTCCCTGGAGATAGTGTTGAACAGCTTGGCCACGGCCTGGTCGCTGCCAATGGCGTTCTGGATGATCCCCTTGGAGCTCAACAGCGCCACATCCTTGGCCGAATCGATAATGTTGTCCATGAAGAAGACATAGCCGGTCACGTCGTTACCGGCGCCGGCGTGCAGCCGCTCAAATGCCATCATGTTGAGGAACATGTACTCGGTGGAGTCATCCACTGACACCGTTGGCATGCTCAGTGTGCCGCCCTGAAACCGGATGTCGTGCAGGCTCAACGTCTTGCTCGGCTTGAACTGGATTCCGGCTTCGTATAGCTCCACTGCTGACCGGATGATGGCGTTGTCCTCCTCCGTTTCTTGAAGGTTCCGGATTTTATGACATTTACTAGCGAGCATGCTCCGGCGAAAGACATCTAGTGGGTGGAGCCCTAGGCCGATGCCTGGTGGTAGTGGGCCGGAAGATTGGGCCAGAAATTTCAGCACCATCCGGTTGATGAAGTCGTCGTTCTGGCCATCCATGCACGCAAACATTAACACAGATTAGTTGAAGAGAAAGCGACACAATATTACCCGATGTTGTATTATCACTTGATAAAAGGGCCGTCTATTAGCAAGTTGCCTAAAAAGATGACTTGGTTTAGTTGATTTCCCTGAGCCGTTGGATCGTAACTAGATGGCTGGATGACTTTTGATACGTGTTAAACACATCTATAACTTTGATTATTTATGCTATTATATTAGTATTATTTTTAAATACTTTTTACAGTATTTTTTCTTATTTTTCTAGACTAACATATTAATGCATTGTCCGGAGGTAGTATATGTTTTCTACATGTTTTTTACTTTCTGAAAATCAATATTTACGCGAACCAACCTGTGGTTGGGATGGTTAGATGGGCAGTGGTATCCCCAATCCATCAGGGTTCAAATTCTGATGCTCCCATTATTCCTGAATTTATTTCAGGATTTTCGGCGATGCGCATTCAGTGGGAGGAGATGTCGTTCCCGTCGACGACGAGGCGCCTACGATGACTTCGTAAATCTAAGATGATATGCCGGCTCAGTCTCTTGGAGGTGCTCATAGAGGTAGGATGTGCATGTGTGCGTTCATAGGAATGAGTGTATGCGCGTGTATATGAGCGCTTGCGTCTGTACTGATGCTAAAAAAAATATCAATATTTACGCAGCTCAAAGTAACTTAAGAGATTTATGAAGAACTTTTTCTGAGATAAAAAATCCAGAAGGCATCAGGGGCCACCGTAGGCCCCCTATGTGGCCAGGTAGCACGACCTAAGCCCCACCCACGAAAGGGGGCGTGTGGGCCCACTACCCACCGTATTTCAACGATTTTTTTGCCTATAAATCCCATATTTCCCGAAACCCTACATATCATTTTCTCGCTATTTTTTCCACTGCCGCAAATTCCTTTTCCAGGGAGACCCAATCTAGAGGCTTATTCCGACACTCTGCCAGAGGGGAATCCGTCAACGGGGCTATCTTTATCAGCCTTGCTGTCACCATGGCCATGTGTGAGTAGTTTTCTTAAGAACCTTACGATTCATAGCGGTAGCTAGATGGAGTACTCTCTCCCTTGTGATTCAATACAACATTCCCGTTAGCTACCTCACATGATCGGGATCCATATGATGTAATCAATGATTGTATTTGCTGGGGATAATGAATTGTCCACATTATGATCAAATTGATCATTGAATTATATTGAATATTTTACAATTTCATTGCTAAATAATTAAATAGTCATGTATGCTCTCTGATCTATTTGTCTTCTTTGGCCAATATGATAGAGAGTTCTTCAAGAGAGTTGTGTACGATAGTGGGTTCAATCTTGCATTGATTCATCCCAGTGACAGAATGGGAACGAACATGTATTGTATTGTTGTGATTAAGAATAAAACGATGGTTTCTTTATCACATTGATGATAGTTTTACTGTTTATATTATATCACTTTGTTTATTGCAGTACTATGTTTGTTATAAACTTACTACCTCAAAATGCATTCTGCATAGAGGTCTTTAGGTATTGCTATTATTTGTAGATGTTGTTGCAAACGGTCTACATATCATAGATGTAATTCGTATACAAGATTAGGCCACGAATGATGATAGTCATAAATATAAATATTGCAATTTAACTACTGTCCAACTGTAATTTATTCACCACAACACATTTATCTTGGTTGGAGAGATGCCTCTAGTGAAACTATGACCCCTAATCTATCTTCCTTAATTGTATATACCATTACATTTTGTTTTCTTGATTTATAATTTTATTATTTTGTTCTATATATCAATTCCTACCATACCATACAAATTTATCCTTGTAACCAGCAGGACAAGAAGCTTGACAACCTTCTTGAAACGATTGGGGCAAGACTATTTTGTGTTCGGTATTCAAGTACTGAGGACATTACTTGCTGATGGTTCCATAAACCTTGGTTCTCAATAGAGTGAAATACTTATTCCTAGGTTATGTCACTCTTACACTTGGGGGTTACCCAACCACTCCCACGGGAGCAATCAACTTTCCTCTTCCTCCCACGTTCTACTATCCATCATCTTTCACCCATGAACCGAACGCCCCCCATGACCACCAACCAGAACGACAGCCCTGCCCCTGCCAGGCGCTACTGTGCATGCCTCCTCCACCGTCCATCCCTCTACCCCATGATGTCCCTCTCCCGCCATGGAACCCCCACCATGCCCCAGAACAAGTCAAGACTTTGACTCCATGCACCTACGACGCCACTGTCGTGTCATCGCCGATTTTGAGTCGCTCATGTCCGAGGCTTCGCTGGCTCTTGCCTAGGCATCGTCGTCATTGGCCTCGAGGTTGCGCCTCCTCTCTTGAATCGATTGACCCAATTTGTTTTTAAAGGCAACTTACCAATAGCTATTGTGTACTATTTTGTAAAAAATCTAACGGGCTTGCTACCCAAGTGGGTCATGGGAGCCAATCAGCTAGTGCCAACACATGGTGTATTCTGATACCCTCGTGCATATATGATTCATTTGTCTTCTTTAGGCTAGCCACAGTGGGAGTAACTTAGCTAGTAACATAATACACCTCATGATAAATTTATTTATGTGGCAAGTAATTAATGAAAAAAGAGATGCTTGTGGTAACACAATATGTTACTGTAACATAACAAACTCCAATGCAAGATGAGTCTACGTCTTAATAAATGAATGAAGGTTTACATGATACTACATATGTTATTACCCACTATGAAGATAATAAAACTAGTATTATATGCATGACACTAGTCTAAGTTACTCCTCACTATGACTAGCCTTAGTCATATCTAGTATTCTTCTCGAATGGCACCACTACCTACCATGCAGTATTTTCTATCAGGAAAAGTAAAAAAGGGTGTGCAAAGAGAAGTACGTTGCATGTATCTTTCGGTCTCTCTCTCTCTCTATATCCTATTTTTTTTTAAATGTAATAATTTAGATAATTGATATACTATGAACCAAAAGTTTGATTTGTGATCTTTTTATTCATGAAATTCGGGATACAAGACCTTCTGAACAAGATTAGACTAGTCTTGCACTCTCTCAATCTCAAAATAAGTGTCTCAACTTTATAGTAATTTTAATACAAAGTTAAACTAAAGTTGAGACTTATTTTGAGACGGAGGGAGTATATATTAACTAGTGTGGATTTTGTTATTGCAAGTCATACTTCAAATTAATTTCAGGATTATTTCATGCAGATACATTTCTTTTCATTAATTACTTCCTCTGATTAATATTAATTGTCTGTCACTTGGTACAACTTTGTACTGAAGTTGTATTATGTAAGCGACAATGGATAGAAAGGAGTACAATTTTGCACTAAATCAGTGACAATTAATATGCATCGAAGGGAGTATTATTTCTGCCGGATTTTTATTGTTTCAGTTTTTTGACGGTAATATAAGAAGGCAGATTAGTTAATTACCGGAGGCTTTCCACTCTCAACCTCAACGAGGTTCCGGAGCAGGAGTAGAGGTAGCTGGTTCTCGAGCATGAGCATGTCTCGCCGGATGTAGGGCACCATGTAGAGTATCCCATGGGGGCTGAAGATGGGGTCGTTATGTGCGTAGTCGCCGACCTGCTTCCCGTCGGCGGCCGTGCACCTCATCACCTCGAGCAAGAAGCAGCCGTCGAAGATCATCATGGCCAGGAACCGCTCCCTGCCCCCGCCGTCTGCGCGCCACTCGCTGTCGAGGTCCATGTACGCGCCCTCCAGCTGCTCCACGACGTCTTCCACGCCGTTGACGAGCTCGTCGATGGTCCGCTCTGCGCGCTGGAGCAGCTGCCGCAGCGCCCGACACTTGTGCTCCTCCATGGGCCGCAGGTCACGGTCGCCGTGGTGGAAGGGGCCCAGCGACACCACCTGCGGCTGGTACGCCTTGCTCTTGATGTTGGTCATGCAGGGCGGCACTTGGTAGATGCAGTGGCGCTCCTACCGCGACACCTCCGCCGACTTGTCGGCTTCCTTGAGCTTCTTCTCCACGTCCACCACCCACGTCCTCTTGCTACTGCTGCCGGCCGCCGCCATTCTGATTGATCTGTATAAGATACGAGTATGTGATTGCTATAGCTAGGTTAGTAGATGTGCGTTCGTGCAGGGGAGGTTAGCAAGCTATATATACACAGATAAAGATGATTGGTTGCCATATACGTTGCCTATGCAATAAAGGTTACTTGCATTGCAAGCCACATAATATATTCCATATTACTATATCAGGAAGGGGTCATGATGGTCTTTTGTTTATTGCATTGCATGTGGTCCATACAAGATGCTAGGGGGAGCCCTGAGGAAGCGAGGAATATGTACGTCAAAGTAGCTGCTGTCGGGAATGATAACGTATGGTTTAGGGGGTATTTTCACTGTTCTGACCCTGGTTCCAAACTTCAGCACAATATGACCCTGGTTTGATAAAATTTTCGTATCTGACCCAAACCGAGACGCCAACATCCGCGGCGTATGGCTTGTACTGGAAACGCCAGGAACCCCGGCGTCTGGGCCTGGCCCACCTTCGTGGACAGACGGCTTGACCGTCCGACGTGGCAAATGTCGAGCCCGACCCTAAACGCTGCGGACCTTGGCGTTTACCCCCCTGAGAGATAAGTGGTCACGGGGAGAGTGTGTGGGGCCCACCCCACACACTCTCCCCAATCCAAGTCTTCCATCCCGAGAAAGAAGAGCAAAGAAGAGCTCCCCCCCTCTCTCCCACCTCAAGGCTCACTCAAATTCGGCTCCAAATTTGAGTTTCCTCCATGGATCTTTCTCTCCCTTGTTGGTTGAGGTAATCTCCCCTAGATCCCTAAATTTTGTTGGTAATTTCTTGTTATTTTAGTGCCATTATGTAACCCTAGGTGGCACCTTAGTTTCTAGATTAATTGAAATCCTTTGGTATTGGATGACTTTTAATTAACATGTTGATGTGGTAGTAGTAATGGGATATGCATGTTATGGGTACAAATGATGGATTTGATAAAAATGATGGTTAAGGTTAGGTTATGTGTTAAGCAAATGACATGATTTATTTAGTACATAAGTTTTAATTTGTTATTGATACAACTCATTAGGAATATATAGTTCTCATTGCCTCATTAGAGTTGCATATTTTGTGCAACTATGCATTATAATTGTCATTTATTCATCTTGTTTGTTGTCCTTTTTAGATGGATGATAGACTTGTTAATGTTCATTATTTGGACAAAGCGTCATTTGTTACCAAAACTGCAAGTGACTATGAGGAAGTGGTGGTATTCGACACAAGTCCTAGTTATGATGAGGTTGTTGTTAAAGTAAGAGATAAGTTGAATTGGATGGACCCCAATGATAAAGTTGAATTAATAGGAAGGTATGATGTTGGGTTGGGAACAAAATCTCGACTGAAGAATATGCCTATCATCTCCGAGTTGCATTGGGGGATATACAAGGGTAAAGTTGCGGCTTCGGAAGACATGTCACTTAAATTGTTTGCTACGAAGGGGCAAGGTCCGCGGCCTGATATTGACTTGAACCGCAAAGTGTCCTCCCCGTGTCATGCTATTAGCCCTAGTAGAAGTGTGACTCTTGTTGTGGATAGTGCCGAGGTCTATCTCTCCAATACTTCTAGCCAACCGCCACCTAGCCAAGAAAATGAAGTTGTTGGGCATGCTTTTGAAAAAGTTAATGAACAATATGTTGATGGTCATGGTGATGATGATGATGACAGGCACGAGGATGAGACTCATGGAAATGAGCGTCATGAGAAGGAGAAGAGGGAACGACGGAAGCGTGAGGCGGACATGGCATGCAAAAACATGAAGATGGCTCAAGAGGAGGAGAGAGTTATGAAGCTTGAAAGGGCTCGCCTTGCACTGGAGGATGGATGTAGTGCTGATGATGAGCAAGAGGATGAGATTCATGGCATTGACATCGGTGACTTGGAAGCGTTTGTCCGGCAGCAGGACATGGACCGTGAGAACCCCTATGGTCGTGCATATGCGTATGACTCGGATGATGAAGGTCCGGATGAAGAACTGGACCTGGATGGATTCACGGAGATAGAGAATCGTATACACACAGAGGTGACCGGTTTGGAAATAAGAACTCCATTGTTTCGTGATCTCAGGCTGGCCCACAAGGCGGTAGTTGATGGTGGCATGAGTAGGGCGATACAGCCGAGACCTTGCCCGGAACCGGGCGAACCAAGGGACGAGGCTGAAGATGAGAATGCTTACTTGAAGAAAGGCTTGAAGTTTGTGAGTTTGCAAGCCTTCAAAGTATGGCTAAGTGAGTATGCTATTAGGAACCATAGACCATATCTTGTTGGGCACTCGGACCAAAAAGTGCGTTACTCCATCCATTGTGAGAAAGAAGGATGCCTATGGGCGGTCCATGGAAGAAGAATTAAAACCGGGCAATGGCTGTGAACAAGTTGTGTGTGTACTCACTCGTGCAGGCCACCGTCAAAAAAGAAGGCTAAGACACACCGTCAACTCACGTCTGAGTTTCTCGGGTTTAAATTAATGAAAGAAGTATCATGTGATCCAACTGTGAAGGTGAAGCTCCTCATGACGATGGTGAAAAAAATGTTTGGATACAAAGTCAAGTATGGGAAGACATGGAAGGCCAAGGCAAATGCCTTAAGGATGTTGTATGGTAGTTGGGAAGAAGCATACAATCGCCTTCCGCGGTTGTTGGGAGCGATTGCCCATAGGAACCCCGGCATGTATCATGTGGTCGAGGATGATGGTCATGGGGTGTTTCACCGTGCCTTCTGGAGTTTTGGACAATGCATCACGGCCTTTAAGCATTGCCGTCCGGTTTTGTCTATTGATGGCACATTCTTGACCGGCCGATACAAGGGCACGATCATGGTAGCAATGGCGCACTCCTCCAATGACAATGTGTTGCCGGTGGCATTTGGTTTGGTGCCCTTCGAGCACCAAGACAACTGGGAGTGGTTTATGCGTCATGTTTGGGAAAATGTCATTGGTGATAGAGAAGTGTGCATTATATCAGACCGGCACCAGGGCATACTGAAAGCCATGGACATTGTTATTCCAGGACTTCCAAAGCTTCACCATCGATGGTGCATGAGGCATTTCGTGGCAAACTTTTATAGGGCATGTAAGAGCAAGGAGTTGAGCAAGGATCTAACCCATGTTTGCGTGGCCTTTAGCACCGGTGCGTTCACCATTCGCTATGACAAGCTGTACGAAGCTGCGAACGAAGGAGGGAAAGATTTCTTAACACGAAATTTTCCGGAGAAACACAAGTGGGCACGCGCTCATGACGAAGGAGGTTGGAGATATGGCGACATGACAAGTAACATGGTCGAATGTTTTAACAATGTGCTCAGAGGTGCCCGCCCATTGCCGGTGACTGCAATTGTGGAATATACTTTCTTCAAGCTTAATGAGTATTTTCTGATGCATTCAGAGGAAACCGTGAAGTGGATAGGTGAAAAAATGGAATATCCACCAAAGGTTGAAGAGTGGATGATGTTACAGCAAAGCAAGTCCTCGGCACAGAAAGTTAGGCTATTCAACACCTACGATATGACCTACCAAATCGATGAGCCTGGTGGGACAACAAGAGATGGTATGTCATATGGTGGTCGTGCCTTCGAGGTGCAGCTTAAGAGACGGTGGTGTCAGTGCGAGAGGCCTAGTAAGTATCATTGGCCGTGCTCTCATCTTTTGACGGCGGCGTCGTCAAGAAATATGCATGTGTCGGATGGGACAATCGTGAGGATGCATGAGTTTGATCTTGAAGCTACTAGGTTGACATGGGCCCCTCGATTCCAACCCTTCCTGGACCCATCACAGTGGCCTGACTATAATGGCCCGGAACTTAGGCCCGATCCTTTGCTCAAGGTTGAGCCCAAGGGTAGAATCCGACAGAAACGATTGAGAGGCGATATGAACAGCCTAGCTGGATACACTAGCATGAACCAATTTGGTAGCGGGCACTTTATGGAGCCTCCGGACACTACCAACTGTGGTCAATGTGATAATTCGGGACACAATGTGAGAACATGCTCCAAGAAAAGAAAAACATCAAAGGAGGGCAATCCTAGCACGAGTCAGGCAGGGGGTTCCGGTGGTCGTAGAGGTTTCGGTGGTCGCAGAGGTGGTTCCCGTGCTGGTAGAGGCCCTAGAGGAGGTGCTAGGAGTGGACAACGTGGTAGAGGTGGCGCTAATGGAGGCCCTAGAGGGGGTAGTAATGGTGGTCGTAGAGGTGGTTCCGGTGGTGGTAGAAGAGGACGGAGGACTGACAACAGGTCGGCGTTTGGTTACTTGCATAATCCAAATGGTTGACAAATTATGAATGGTAAATATTTGTTCATTCCTTTCTTGTTTTTATTGTATTTAGTTTGTTC
Organism: Secale cereale; assembly: GCA_902687465.1. NCBI lineage: Eukaryota > Viridiplantae > Streptophyta > Magnoliopsida > Poales > Poaceae > Secale > Secale cereale. Next base: position 876,869,725 of record LR738712.1, on the reverse strand, counting down.
ATTCAATTTGTTCATCTAATTTAGTTTGTTCATGTAATTTCCTAACAATTCTTCTTCTCATAGGCATGGCTTCATCCGGCTCCACGATGAGGCCGCGGTGCGCTGACCAAGAGGACATGCCGAACAAGTGGGAGTCGGCAAGGTTGGACAAGACGAAGGAGAAAGAAGTGAAAAACCCATCATGTTGGTGTGGAGATGAGTGCAAGGTGAAGGTCTCCACTGACCGGAAGAAGTCATGGACGGAAGGAAGAAGATATTTTGTGTGTCCCAACTATGCACATGATCGCGCGCGTCCAACTAACGCCTATGACAACCCACCGGTATGTTAGAAAAGTAGGCTATTCTCCATTATGATTCACCTCATATTACTAATAAAAACTTGTTTTGTATGTAGTCACCTCCTCCTCTTTGCAAGTACTTCACATGGATAGATCATGAAGTGCCAGAAGATGTCAAAAAAGACCAACTTCAAGATTGTCTTAGGAGACAGCGGTTGTTTGAAGAATCCCTTCAGAGAGCCGAGGATGAAGAACGTCGTGAGAGGGAGAGGAAGGAGCGGAAGAAGCGTGAGGAGGAGAGGGCGCGCAAAGAGAAGGCAGCTCGTGAAGAGGAGAGGGCAAGAAAGCTTGCAAGGGCTCGCGATGCACAAGAGGAGGATGAGGCACGCGACAAGAAGGGGAAATGGCCGCGTGTGACCCAATAGAGACTTGCACGCTTGAGGCGTGTATCACGAATGGACCCTTTGTGCTATTCGAGGATTTGGATATGAATTTGTGATGGGAACTATGTAATGAACCTAAGCTATGCTATTTGTGATGGACCCTTTGTGCTATTTGAGGCTTGTATCTACAGTTATATTATGTTGTGATGTGCAAAAAATATGTCATATCCAGAGAGGTTCATATCCAAAAAATATGAACCTAAGTCAAGACGCCAGGAGTCATGGCGTCTGCCCCTCTGCTCCAGCGGCAAACTTTCTGTAAACCTACTGTAAACCCAGGACGCCATGAGTCACGGCGTCTGGCCCTCTGCAAACTTTGTGTAAACCTACTGTAAACCCAGGACGCCATGAGTCACGGCGTCTTGCTCCCCTTTGTTCCCCGGCAAACTTTCTGTAAAGCCAAGACGCCATGAGTCAAGGCGTCTTGCTCCCCTATGCAGACGCCATGGTTGCTGGCGTTTTGGTAGTATCCAGCTTATATGTCCCTGTGGGTCCAATCCATAAGTCATTCTTCAACCTCACTCACACCCCGAGCTTCCGCCCCTCCCACTCTCTCTCCCCCAACCAAACTCCCCTCAAATCTCTCACAAATCTGTCCAATTTGACCGGTGGATCGGAGTCATTTACAACCATTGAGGTAAACCCAGTACACCCCCATGATTTGTTTGGTTCAATCCATCATAGTTTGTGCATTATTTCAAACCCTAGTTTTCACTTTTTTTAGCAAAATCTTTGCCAAAAAATGGTATCTTTTAGTGTTTTATATGGTGTTGTTAGCTTTAGCCTAATGAATTTAGTTGGTGTACTATGGATGCTACTACTGTTATGCTTGTGATTAGGGTTTGGATTAGGCTTATCCTAGTTGTTATGCTTGTGATTAGTGATATAGTTAACCTACTTCTTTATAATGTTGCACCTAATAATGTTAGGTCACTCATGTAGGAATGGCACTTAATAATGACGCAAAGATGATTTTCATTGAGAATTATATGGAAGCGGCGGATGAAAAGAACCGCGAACTCATTACAGAAAAGATGACTCTGTGGGTCAACAGTTGCGATGCAAGGAATGAAGCTGTGAGGAACTCTGCAAGGAATATCGTCAGATGGACTTGAACAGGCCTGAACAGATCATTGATTGGGCAATCAATGAAGGTACGTCCCCAATACCGACTCAGCGTGCTCGTTGGGATTGGGTTCTCAAAGTACCGGGTGTCATCTGTTACAACCCTGGACCAAACAAAGAAATTCAATTGGAACCTATCCCGTTAGATTACGAGCCAGACTTGTCATGGCTACCAAGCTCCTCGGTGCTACATACCGACCCAAGCTCATCGGTGCTAGATTGGGACAATGCAAGCAAGAAAAAAAAGATTCACGCAAGCAAAATAAGAAAGAGAATTCACGCAAGAAAAACTCGAGGGGTTGAACTATGTGATGTTGTATGTCATTTGAACTTTGTACTGAATATGTCAGTTGAACTATGTAATGCTTATGTCGTGGATCCAAGTTATGTTGTATTTCATGAATTTGAGACCGTCTATATTTGAGTTTCCAAAAAGTTTCTTCTAATTTGTCATTAATTTGTTCTAATTTGTCATTGATTTGAGACCGTCTATATTTGAGTTTCCAAAAAGCTAGATGGAATTGGTTAGAGCCTGTGGCTCTGCACAGGGAAAACGCCAGAGCCCGTGGCGTCTAGGTATTTCTCCAGGCCAAAACGTCAGGAACCTCGGCGTCTACCCCCTACAGAACCTACGACTTCAACAACTGCCATTAAACGGTTCCAGGATGATTAAGAATGAGCAAAATTATCAGTCAGACAGATACCATAGCAAACAACATCATGACTAAGCAATAGCAACAATAGTCATAAGTGCAATTTAAACACAAGTCTCGGGTACCAAAGTTCACGCCACTTCTAAAGTTCATGAATCAAACATAACAAAGTTCGCTACAAACTAACATAAACTAATTCACTTCTTCCTTCCTCTTTTGCCGCGCGGTGTGCGTTGTGTGGGCTGTGATGGCTGCGGCGCATCATCCATTTGGGACATCCCAAGCACCTCCTCTTCCTCTTGCTCTTGCTCATCTTCCTCTTGCTCTTGCTCCTCTTCCTCTTGCTCTTCCTCCTCTTCCTCTTGCTCATGCTCATCTTGCAGTTGCTCCTCTTGCTCTTCTTGTTGCAAGACAAGACGACGACGCCGTCTATTGTCCCGGCTAGTAGAAGCTCCAGCCGTGAGGACGGCTTTACTTCCGTGACAAGAGAGCATAGCTGTGATGTCTACACATGCTTCTACTCTTGTAGACTATGTTGGGCCTCCAAGCGCAGAGGTTTGTAGGACAGTAGCAATTTCCCTCAAGTGGATGACCTAAGGTTTATCGAACTCAGGGAAGTAGAGGTTGAAGATGGTCTCTCTCAAGCAACCCTGCAACTAAGATACAAGAAGTCTCTTGTGTCCCCAACACACCTAATACACTTGTTAGATGTATAGGTGCACTAGTTCGGCGAAGAGAGGTTAAATGGCAAGTGATATGAATGGCAAAACAAGGTAATATAAATCTGTAATAAAAAGTGCAGCAAGCAAACAAGTGGTAAACGTGAGCACAAATGGTATTGCAATGGTGGAAACAAGGCCTAGGCTTCATACTTTCACTAGTGGCAACTCCCAACAACATTAACATAATCGAATCACATGATATTTCCCATAAAACATGCAATAGAGACGTACCCGGAGGTCATTCCTTTGTGGTCAAGAGAGGACGAGAATTATGTAGGGCTACAAAAGCACACCTCAAAGTTCGTAGTTCTCAATCTAAGGATTTCCCAATGTCACCGCGGCCATCCAAAGAGAGTCCCACAATCACCACAACATATCTAAAGGATAGTCAAAGACAAGCACCAAGAGACTCTCAATCTTCAATCAACACACAAGAAAGGAAATCACTCATGAAAATATTTTTCTAATCCATGTCCAATAGACCGCTGTCACCTTGGTCTCGGGGATTATACTAGATAAAGACAAGTGAGCACATCGATCCAATACATAGAGGAAGGGGAAATATCATGGGATCACCCTAGATTAACATAGCCTATGATCACAACGAAGATCACATCATGGGAGAGAGAATTGACCACATAGCTACTGGTAGAAACCTCAGCCCCGAGGAGGAACTACTCCCGCATCATGGAGGGAGGAAGCAACGTCGATGGAGATGAATCCGGGGGCACTTCCCCGTCCCGGCAGGGTGCCGGCACAGGAATTCTGGTCCCTCGAAGCTTGATGGCGATGGCGGCGGAGATCGGGATTGCGTTTGGAGAAAAGGGGTCTGGAATCAGGGTTTCCGCGACACGGTGTAAATATATGCCAAAGGGGGGCATCAGAGGAGCCTCGGGGGGCCCAGGCGCCCCCCCGGCGCGGCCCAGGGGGGGGGGGGGGCGCCGCCAGGGCGCCTGGAGCCCTGGTGCCCCCCCCCCCGGCTGTCCTTCGGGCGCACGGTAGTTTCTGGAACGCTGATTTTTTATATAATTTTTCTGGATTTTTCCTGGCAGTTCTCGTAATGTGAAAACCTGAAATACAAAAACAACCGAAAACAGAAACTGGCACTAGGGTGCACTGAGTTAATAGGTTAGTCCAAATATGATCAAAAGTGAATGGAAGTGTATAAATATCATAGCAATATCACCCAAAAGAGGCATGGAGCAAGCAGAAATTATAGATACGTTTTGGACGTATCAACATCCCCAAGCTTAATTCCTGTTCGTCCTCGAGTAGGTAAATGATAACAAGAATAATTTCTGTGGTGACATGCTATTAACCATATAGGACTTTTTCATAGTCATATGACAAAAGCTTACTGAGACAATGAATCTATAGTAATTAAGTTGCCTCATGAGAAAATCACAAAGGACTGAAAGTTTTACAATATGATACTGAAACATCAAATAGATTTGCAATGAACATGATGTGCAAATATGATAAAGTGATATCTAGCTTGCCCCCTTTAGTGAAGCAAAACATAAATGCAGGGGCACCTCCAAGGTTTAAGTGATGACTAGATACAATGATTTCAGAATAAACGATATCACAATCATGCAAAAGACAATGCTACTTTGGGACAATGCACATTACACTCAGAATGACAATCATGCTCTCAGTAGTTGGTGCTTTTAAAAGAAGGTGGAGACTCTCGAACCGTGGCTTTTGTTGGCAAGGTTGAAAACCCGTAGTCGGAAACAAAGACAAAACATGTACCAGAGCTCTTGGCTTTAAAACAGAAGTAATAATTTATTTTAGATCATGCATGTTTCGTCAACGAATGCTAGCAGACAACTCAATCACTTTTCGAGATGGACAAGTTTCGAGGAACAGCTCCCGAATGAGGACGATCACATCCTCTTAATCTCCTTTGTTTATCACTGCCAAAGTTTTCTGATTTCTCATGAACAAAGCGTGAAGGAGGGTTTGTTTGTTATATTATCTTTTTGAGCCGGGCGCACTCAATGCCAGTTCCTTCTCGTATTATGGGTTTGCACATTATACATGCAATCCCGGGGTGAAGCTTGTCCAACTTAAAAAGATTATGAATTAACTACTACTTCCTCATGGACTTACAACAGAGGCACAAAATAAGAATGCTTTTTCTTTGAATAATTTCGAGATGGCACATGCAAGTCTTCGTTAGGAATGGCAGGTAAATACCATGTAGGAAGGTATGGTGGACTCATATTGCATAACTGGATTAAAGGATGTGGATGCACAAGCAGTCAGTCTGCTTAGTACAGGCGAAGGTTAGCAAAAGACTGGGAGCGACCAACTAAGAGAGCAATGACGGTCATAATCATGCAGAGCGACAAAGCAACATTGAATCAGGCATGGTAGTTATATCGCTACTCAGAAACAAAAGATCATCAAGGCTTGACAGACTTTCTTTACAGTCTTAAATATGCGTGAGCATACGCCAAGTCAATAAAAATAAATTCTCGAAGGAAGATATTACTAAACCATACCACATCATAGGCAAACAAATCATGTTGGTACTCCAATAACACATTGGGAACCCTCCAGCTATTTGAGACTAACCATAAGAAAACATGAACTACTAAGCGCCATTATGCACGTAGCATCTTTATCATAGACATATCAACCAATGCAACGGAAGCAAACTCTCTTAATAAGGTGAGCATGGTAATTAAAGAGAGTTCAAACAACCAACTAAACAAAAGCTCTTGAAAAGATAAGCATGAAAGCTAAGAGCTGAACATGATAGTAGCTATTAAAAGACAAAGAACACACACAGCAAGGATAGACATGAAAATTCCATGTTATGTTCTAGGTAGAAGTGGAGCGTGTTTCTCTCCCACATAAAGAAAGCTGAGTTCCGACTCGTTATGAAAAACTAAAGAAAAATAAAAGCAAGACGCTCCAAGCATAGCACATAACACATGAAGTGATTAAAATATAGTGGAACGAAAGACGAACTGATAATGTTGATGGAGAAGGGGATGCACGGGGGCATCCCCAAGCTTAGACGCTTGAGTCTCCTTGAATATTTCTTGGGGGTGCATGGGGGCATCCCCAAGCTTGAGCGCTTGATACTCCTGAATCTTTTTATCATCTTCCCTCGCACACTTGAAAACTCCCTTCATACATAACTCATCATAATCTGATTAGCGAGGTTAGTACCCATAATAAAATAATTATACCTTGCTGGAAATAAAGATATTCTTGAAGGTCTACTGTTTCTCAAGATTGCCAAAAGGTTTTTGCAAAGAAAAAGCAAGCTCTTGGTTTGCAAAATGAAGGAAAAGCAAAACAGGACAGAATCTGTGAAAAACAGAACAGCAGGTAGTAATTGATTTGTTCGGGGCACTTCTGCAACTCTAATCAAAAAACTCAGAACAGACGCACGAAAGACAATTATATAGAGCACGCTGTCGAAAAAATTCAGACTAAAAATATGATCTGGTGATTTTATACGAATTTTTCTATCCAGGGACAGAATCTGTTTCCTGGAAAGCACCTCACAACTTTTGGACTTTCTAGCAATCAGAGGCTACACTTGGCACAAAATTGAAAAGCAAAGATACAATGATGATGCTACAGTAGTAACAACATCAAGACACAACAAAAGCAAAATAAATTTATTCATGTGGGCTGCCTCCCAAAAGCGCTTTCTTTTATGCCTTTAAGCTAGGCATAAGACTTTAATGATGCTCTCGTAGGAATAAAAGTTGAAGAACAAAAGAGAGCATCAAGAAGAAAATACCAAACACATTTAAGCCTAACATGCTTCCTATGCATAGGAATATTGCAATAGAATAATTCATTGAAGCACAAAGCAACTAGCATAGGAAGGCAAAACAAGCATAACTTCAAAATATTCACCATAAAGAGAGGAAACTTCTTATTATTAAGATATTTAGAACCAAGTCTCCCTCTCTCATTATAAATTTCAGTGGCATCATGGATGAACTCAACAATATAAGCATCACATAAAGCATTGTTACCATGATCCACATGCAAAAAGGTACTCTTACTCTCCACATAAGCATAATCTTTCTCATTGGTAATAGTGGGAGTAGGACTATCATAAACAACTTGAACACTATAGATTAATTGTGTATTAAGAGGGTGGTGTTCAACAAGGGAGTAATTCCCTCCATGATTATGACAAGTTTCATAAGGATAATTTCTCCTTATGTCATAGGTACCTTTATAATCACTATAGACTGGAGTTATAACATCATCATAGTAGAGAAGAGCATTATCATTGCTAGCAACTATATTTGTAATCATGTTGTCTTTATTCTTACCAGCAAGAGAATTATCAATTATCACATCACTAGTGGGTAAAGGATTTGCAATCCTATCATCCCCAAGCTTAGAGCTTCCCATATCATCACTTTCAGAGTTGGTATCAAAAATATTTTCAAGATCATAAGTAGCATTATCATCATTTTCCCAATCACAATAAGTAACATGCATATCATAATCAAAATCATCTTCAATAGTACCTACGGACGTATCATCAAGATGATAATTAAGGCAATAAACTTCACCTTCTTATCTAAACTTACAACCGTTAGGATAAAAGTTGATGGGAGGAATATGCTCAGGCCAGGTTGATACCCATTCTTCTTCCTTCTTGCTCCGCTTCCTCCTCCTCTTCTTTTTCTTCTTCTTCACCTTAGGAGGGAGTGGTTGGAGATGAAGCTTCTCCACATATCCTGGTTTATCATTAGAAACAATAGAGGAAACTCGGGAGAAACTCTCCTTTTTATTAGCAGAAATATAAGAGACATTTTTATATTTTGGTAAAGTTCCCTCCTTTCTAATCTTACTTATGTAATCATTTTCATGGCAATTAACAACACAATAGAGATGGCAGTTTTGCAAAGTGTTTTTTATTCCTATGGCATTAACATCTAGCCAAGAAGTCTTTTCTGTTAACTCTTCACACGTCAAAAATAACATAAGCTCATCATAAAGATCAGAGGTGATCATGTTATCACACAACTGGTTAAGAGTTATGTTTTCAAAGTTCATGCATTGAAAATTAAAGTGACCCTCTATACGGCAAAGTTCACAAGTAAAAGGATAAAGGTCGCACAATTCTCTAGCAATTTCATTTAAATCTCTGACCCAAGTGATTGTTCTTTCATGCTTATGTTGCTTACAATACTTCTCTTCTTCAATCATAGGCTTTTCACAAGGTCTATCCACTCCACAAAAATTAACATGCTTATATAAAACTTCATTTTTAGGAATTGGATCATGCATGTTGCAATCATCATGAACAATTTCATTTTCTTTGCAAATCTCCTTAAAAGGTTTATGATGCTTGATCCAATCCTCCTTAGGCATATTAAGATGTGAAGCAAAAGATTTGAGGAAATCAGCAAGGAGTTGAGAATCAAGTCCAAACTTAGCACTAAACTTATTAAAACTTGTAGTTTCAACAAAGGACTTAATGCAATCATACTCATAAATTATACCTGACTCTTTACCTTTGTCGATCTCCCAATCTTCAGTGTTGCGTTGAATTCTTTCAAGGAGTTCCCATTTAGCATCAGTCTTTTCGTTTGTGAAAGAACCCATAGAGGAAGCATCGAGCAAATCTTTATCCTGTCGAGAGAGCCTCGCATAGAAATTAGTAATAATCATATCTTTGGGGAGCCCATGGTTAGGACATTTTAGCATTAATGTTTTCAGTCTCCCCCAAGCTTGAGCTATGCTCTCTCCGTCATGAGGATAAAAATTATAAACATAATTCCTATTCTCATGGACTTCATGAAGAGGATAAAACTTGGAGTAAAAGAGAGACTGGATCTCTTCCCACTCCAGCAGGTGAGAGTCATTTAGTAGCCTATACCATTCCAATGCTTTTCCTTTCAGTGACAAGGCAAATAATTTCCTCATGACAAACTCCCTCGATACACCTGCAAGCTTAAATAATGAACATAGTTGTGACAGATATAGCAAGTGTTCACCGGGATGTCTGTCTCCTGCATAACGATTAGCCAAAACATAATCAATAATACCAGCTGGTATTTTATAGGGCACAATTTCAGTAGGGGGAGGAGCAACCACCACAGGTGTGGGGCGTCTTCCCGCAAGCAACGATCCAATAGCACGGTTTTCCATAAACATAACTAGTGAAATAAAAACAAGAAACAAAAAGATTTAATTGCAAGATCTAAAGATATACCTTCAAGCACTCACTTCCCCGGCAACGGCGCCAGAAATAGCTTGATGTCTACACACGCTTCTACTCTTGTAGACTATGTTGGGCCTCCAAGCGCAGAGGTTTGTAGGACAGTAGCAATTTCCCTCAAGTGGATGACCTAAGGTTTATCGAACTCAGGGAAGTAGAGGTTGAAAATGGTCTCTCTCAAGAAACCCTGCAACTAAGATACAAGAAGTCTCTTGTGTCCCCAACACACCTAATACACTTGTTAGATGTATAGGTGCACTAGTTCGGCGAAGAGAGGTTAAATGGCAAGTGATATGGATGGCAAAACAAGGTAATATAAATCTGTAATAAAAAGTGCAGCAAGCAAACAAGTGGTAAACGTGAGCACAAATGGTATTGCAATGGTGGAAACAAGGCCTAGGCTTCATACTTTCACTAGTGGCAACTCCCAACAACATTAACATAATCGAATCACATGATATTTCCCATAAAACATGCAATGGAGACGCACCCGGAGGTCATTCCTTCGTGGTCAAGAGAGGACGAGAATTATGTAGGGCTACAAAAGCACACCTCAAAGTTCGTAGTTCTCAATCTAAGGATTTCCCAATGTCACCGCGGCCATCCAAAGAGAGTCCCACAATCACCACAACATATCTAAAGGATAGTCAAAGACAAGCACCAAGAGACTCTCAATCTTCAATCAACACACAAGAAAGGAAATCACTCATGAAAATATTTTTCTAATCCATGTCCAATAGACCGCTGTCACCTTGGTCTCGGGGATTATACTAGATAAAGACAAGTGAGTACATCGATCCAATACATAGAGGAAGGGGAAATATCATGGGATCACCCTAGATTAACATAGCCAATGATCACAACGAAGATCACATCATTGGAGAGAGAATTGACCACATAGCTACTGGTAGAAACCTCAGCCCCGAGGAGGAACTACTCCCGCATCATGGAGGGAGGAAGCAACGTCGATGGAGATGAATCCGGGGGCACTTCCCCGTCCCGGCAGGGTGCCGGCAAAGGAATTCTGGTCCCCCGAAGCTTGATGGCGATGGCGGCGGAGATCGGGATTGTGGCTGGAGAAAAGGGGTCTGGAATCAGGGTTTCCGCGACACGGTGTAAATATATGCCAAAGGGGGGCATCAGAGGAGCCTCGAGGGGCCCAGGCGCCCCCCCGGCGCGGCCCGGGGGGGCGCGCCGCCAGGGCGCCTGGAGCCCTGGTGCCCCCCCCCGGTTGTCCTTCGGGCGCACGGTAGTTTCTGGAACGCTGATTTTTTATATAATTTTTCTGGATTTTTCCTGGCAGTTCTCGTAATGTGAAAACCTGAAATACAAAAACAGCCGAAAACAGAAACTGGCACTGGGGTGCACTGAGTTAATAGGTTAGTCCAAATATGATCAAAAGTGTATGGAAGTGTATAAATATCATAGCAATATCACCCAAAAGAGGCATGGAGCAAGCAGAACTTATAGATACGTTTTGGACGTATCAAGCTGCCATTTTGTGGAACCGACTCACGAAACTCTGCAACATAACGAAGATGAAATACTATACTAAGTAATAGTGTGCAAAGATGGAGGTTTTTGAATAGAGATAACGTATACCTTCATTGTTTTCCTAAGAGATTTCTCAGATAATCCACCTCCCTCATCTTCACCAAGTGCTACACCAGCCTCGTTAACACAATGCAATAACTCCATACCCTGCAAAATGAAGATCACAAAAATTATCTTTGAAGTACATGTAAATGCATAATGAAGGTTATAACTGTGTGGAGCATACCACTCGGTCGTGTAATTGTGCGTAGTCAAGTTGTATCCCTTCGTTGTCTCTCGTTTGTATATTGAAGTCCATATACCCGCACTCATGTTCCAACTCTTCCAATTGCGAACGGCTCCAACCGGGCTTTAGCTTCAACCGGTAATGTCCCGCAAGCCACTTCAAATGCTCTTCGTACAATGAATCATTATGTTGTCTTCTTTCCTTCTCCACTAGGGCCGCTCTTTGATTCCACAAATCTATCCACTCGGAGTGCTTAATGGCCCAAGTCGAAGTTTTCGGGTTATTCTTTCGACTAATTCTGCAAATTATGTACAAGATGAAAGCATTAGCAAGAAATGTCTTTCATAATGCACTACTATATATCCAGAGGTACTACTACTCACCGATGCAGAAATTGGTTTGTCTCGTAACTCTCATCCCTTGGTGTCCCTTGCCTTCTCCCAAATTGTCTTGCGACACGGTCTGGGTAGTGCCACTCGACAGCATAGAAGCATATCATTGGGCATCTCGCCCGCCAAATATCACTGTCACGCGTGCACATCTCGTTCAGCCCAAAATCTAAATCGGCATCATATGGCATCCAATCAACCTACAACACAAGATGATACTAGTTAAATACACGGTTCCATCACAATTGATGTGCTTCTCTGTTAAGTTATCATTACCTGCTTATGAGTCAACGTATCCAGCTCGTTTATGTAGCATTTGTATCGTGCAACCGAGCTGCCTGTGTACACTTTCGCCATCTCCCAACAATAGGCAATGGTCGGAAACCGCCAAGGATCAACTCCATGCCTCCCGTCATGTGGGAGCCATCCTTCAGGAGGTCTCCTGGTTTTCTCGGGACGTCCAACGGGCATCCGCTCCCACATCCAAATCTGAAGGCACCAAACAAAGCCACCCATACCAGACGTGGCCTTCTTCCTACGACATGCCTCGTCCAGCTGCAAATGCAGAAATTGTTCATAAGGTAGGCGAAATTGCAAATGCAAACAAATTGACAATTTGGTTACTAATTACCTGACGATATAAGTATGCTAATGCTCCTGAACCCCAGCTGTACTTACGGTCCCAATCACTTAGTAGGTCCAAGAATATCCACTGAGCTTTATTACCGATAGAATCTGGGAACACTACCCTCGTTAACAGATACCACAGATAAGCTCGGGCATACTGCTGCACAACAACCTCATTGGCGTCTGGAGGGCATACTACTCCTCTCTCATCTCGCAGCCACTGATGCAACACTTTCTCACTGTCACGCTCGCCTTCTTCAGGAGGCACGGGGAAAACACCTGTCAAATGGCCAACACGATCTCGCCAATTAGCAATTACAGTGGTGCCGGTCAAAGCTTCTCCATTGATTGGAAGGCCACTGATCATCGCCATGTCCTCCAAGGTAACGGTCATCTCTCCACATGACAAATGGAACGAGTGTGTCTCTGGCCTCCAACGGTCAATAAGTGTGGTCATCGCCCCGTGGTTGATCGATGGAGCGTGTCGCTTGAACTGAAGCACAAACAGGAGAAGGCCCAATCTCTCGAAGTATGGCTCATACCGCTCGTCGCACGGCCAGTCGTCGGCACTATGACCCCTCATGCGCATAGGTTTTAGTTCCTGCAAAATAGCATTGCATTACCAAAAATGAAAAGTAATAACCAAGTTTTCAAATAGATTCAGTCTTATCCGCTGATTCTCAATGTCCCGTGCACGAGGCTCTTTGTCATACCCTTTATGAAGACCGTCATACCAACGTTCACCCGTCATCCTACAAATCAAGCATGAGCAAATAAAACTTACATAAGACTATATAACATCCTACATATCATATATGAGGCATAACAACATCAACATAAATGCATATCTCAATGTCAAGATAACAAGACCATTTCTCTATATATGACATAATCTCAATGGCAACACAACATAACAAAATCTCAATATAACATCTCAAATGACCGTATCTCAATATAACACAACATAACATCACAATGGCAACACAACATAACAAAATCTCAAATGATAGTATCTCAATGAGAATCAAGCATACAAAATACACAAATTAATTAGATTCTCTTTCAGGCAATAATCTATCTAAATTCATATAGATTCAAACCCTACCACAAATGCCATGTCTTCTCAATCCAACCATATAAATACATGCCTTCTCTTCTAAAATACACATCATACTCACATGACCAAGCCATGGGCTCCCCTTTCTCAAAAATATGCAAACAAAACAAATCCTAGGGTTCCAACAAGTAAGAATTATTGCTGCAAAAATACAAGTTTCCAACCAAAAATAATTGGAGGAACCGGTGGAGAATACCTCAAGGAAGATGGGGGGGTCAGATCCGCACTTTTGATGGAGAAAACAGGCGATTTGGGGGGGGGGGGATTTGGGTGATGGGAGGGGAGAAGGGGAGCAGTTCGCGCCGCCGCCACCAGGAGGAAGACGCCCTGTGCGTCTTGGTCTGGTTGGGCTGCACCAGATCCGGCTCGGGCCGGGTTACTGGTATCCAGGGGTAAACGCCACGGATCGTGGCGTTTAGGGTCGGGGTCGCCTGTTGCCACATCGGACGGTCAAGCCGTCTGACCACGGAGGTAGGCCAGGCCCAGACGCCGGGGTTTCTGGCGTTTCCAGTGCAAGCCAGACGCCGCGGATGTTGGCGTCTCGGTTTGGGTCAGATACGAAAATTTTATCAAACCAGGGTCATATTGTGCTGAAGTTTGGAACCAGGGTCAGAACAGTGAAAATACCCTGGTTTAGGATGGAGTGGAGTGGGGGAACGCATCGCATGCATTTGTTTTTCTATTGTTTCTGCAATGTGTGAGAATGAATGGAAGTGGTACAAATCACTGGAGACGTGCCTGCAGGCAGGTGCGTTGCGCCGTTGCAAGGGGCGCAGCCAGAATTTTTGTGAAGCCTGGGCAAACATAAGCCTGAATGTCTAACATGCAAATAAAAAAATTCCGTATCGCGTAGACAATATATACAATGCATCAAACTTGCAAAGCACAAACTGGCAACACCGATGTGTGCCTTTATCCACGACGTGTCCCCGGTCCTGGCAAGCCTAGTCGACGCTTCGTCAACTTCGTCTTCGTCCGTCTACGCATGCCCGGTGCTGGCAACACCGGTGCGTGCCTTCGTCTACGATGTGTCCCCGGGCTTGACAAACCCGCCGCGACGCGTCGTCAACAACATCTTCTTCCCGGCGCACCACTACTTCGACACCACATTGCCCATGCTAACTAGGCGCCCCCTTGCGTCCGCGGCTCCACGGTGACTTCCTCGACACCGGCTACCCCGACTGGACATCGACCACGGCATTCTTCGCACGGCTACCTCGACCACGGCTCCACCACATACGTTCTCGGCTACATCGACAAACGACACAAAGGGCTACCGCCTGCTTGAGCAACCTCGTCGGTTTCCACTCCAGCCACGACTCCGCGATGCGTCGACCGTCGGCTTGCCTTCGGATTCTTCTCCAGTCTCACCATCTGCGTCGCTACCATCGTGACTTCGGGGGGATGTTGAGTAACGTGATTGTATTAGGAAACATAGGTTAGACTAGGAAATATTCTGGCTTGCCTTGTACTCCAAGTAGATCATGTACTCCTATATATATGCCCACGAGGCTCAAGCAATACAACAACTATTCAACCAAACGTCTCTCTCCCTTCTAACAATCATGACACCATCAATATATCCTAGAAGACACTACAGGATAAGAAAATGGATTTGTTATTCACAAAAAATCAATGTTGTGATTTGCTTATTTATTCAAAGCAGAGAGCTTGTAACAATAGAAAAGGTTAGATGGAACATACCAATAGTGTGCTAAAGAAAATCACGAGGCAAATGTCCTTTACGAGACTTCATTGCTGTAAATGTTCGAATAATATCCTTATCATCAACTTACTTGAATAACTCCCGCTCGGTGTAACATATCATCAAGTCGTTGAACCCTTCGTTGTTGATCTTGCTACGCAATTTATTCTTGATAATCTTCATTGCTGAAAATGCTCTCTCAACAGATGCAGTTGACACCGGCAAGATCAAAGCCAACTCAATAAGTTTGTATACCAATGGAAACACCAATTTTTTCTTAGTTTCAACCATCTTCACGGCCAAACTTTGAAGATCGTCACAAGTAGAAAAAGAAGCATGCCTTTTCACTTGAGTTATATAAGTGAGGAGCTGTTCTCTTATTGTTCCACGATCATCATTAGAGAAGTCTTCATGATAAATTTCAGCAAGACGAGCAAGTTTATCAACATTGAACTTGGAGAAAGAGTCCTTGGGATCAAGAAATGAGAAGCAATCAAGCACACAATTTGCTCCTTCACTAAAGCGGTGATCCATCTCGACACAAATTTTGTCAATAGCAACATAAAAAAAGTCTGCACGGTAATGGTGAAGATTAGTAATAGTCCTCCCTTCTCTCCTTGAACGACCACGAACTGGTATTACTTCGTCCATATTTGGTACTAGAATACTATTAGCACCACAAAATTCTTCGACATCACTAAATAAATTATCCCAACCACTCTCTCTGAACGTTGCCAAACGAGCCTTAACATCATTAACTAATTCCATGGCAAGAACAATATTGAGATCTTTTTTTTGCAAGACTTTTGAATGCTCATTTGTGATGCCAAATAACATCAACATAAGCTTCAGAATGAAAACAAATTTAAAGCTCTCCATATTTTCTATCAAACCCACTGCTTGAGATGGTCCACGTCCATATTCATCAACTGTACTAAGCACCTTTAACACGGAGGACCACATTTGATCGAAACGAAGTAAGGTAGTATGATGTGAACCCCATCTAGTATCCCCTGGTCTAGCAAGAGTAGATGATTGGTGCAAGCCCCTTCCAGTAGATATCTCACCACTCTCGAGTCTATCCAGAATATCTTGGTGTTGTGCCTCGTTCAATGCATCCCTTCTCTTGCAAGATGTTGTTGTTGTTGTCACAATCAAGGAGATGTACTCAAAGAAATCATGAATAGATGAGCAACTACTAGCAACAGACACAACGACCAATTGCAACACGGTGAGCATAGCAATGAACATAGAAAGCGTAGGTGTTTTCATCTATGATCTTTTTCTACAAATTGTTAAATCCACCTCTCATATTTGAAGCCCCATCATATCCTTGACCTTGTATCCTTGAAATTGATAACTTATAATGATCAAGAATGCCATAAAGAGCATCCTTTAGTGACTCGGACGTCGTATCTTTGACATGATACAAAGCAAGGAAATTTTCCACAACCTTCCATGTGTCATTCAAAAACCTATAGAAAAACACAATAATGTCAGTTGGTTGCATAGAGAATAAATGACAAACAAACAACAAAATAAAAGTGAAACTACTAACCTCAACATCACAGCCATTTGCTCTATCACAGATATATCACGTGATTCATCAATAAGCACCGAGAATTATTTGTCACCAAGCTCTGGCATGATCTTCTTTCTAACTTCATGTGCACAACACATTGCAAGCTCCTTTTGAATGTCACCAGATGTCATTGTGCAATTTCTGCCACCACGGTTAAAAGCATCTCTGACTTGTTCATTCTTAGTTTTTCCAAATGTATCATCTCTCTAAAGTTTCCCTTGTTTAGAGAAGTAGCTGATTCATCATGACCGCGGAATGCCAAGCCTTGTGCAATGAGATATCTTGAACAACTTACAGAACAAGTTAAACGAATCTTATACATTTCTTTTGATTCCTTGGTTGATCTAGCAAAATTACTTGCCACACTTTGCCTTTGATTATTATATAATCATCATAATGCTTGATGCAAGAGTTGTGCTTACTACCATGACCACCAATATGATCTTTGAAGCCTTTAGATGCATGCTTCCAATCTGTAAATCCTTCTTTGGTGAAGACTTCATAACCAAAGTGCCCAGCCCTTCCGGGTTGCTTAAAGAGAAAACAATAAAAACAATAAGCTGCATTCTTCCACTCACTGTATTCTATCCACTCGTACCTTTTATACCAAGATTTAGAAATGCTCCTGAGGAACGCGAACTTCCAAATTCAGTACGATGGAATTTATTCAAATCTGGTTGCATTGGACCCTTCAATATATGCTCTCCTCACTTGGTCTTGAATATCAGGAGGATACTCACAAATTTGTTTCCTCTTTCCCGGATCGCGCTCAATCGCATTTGGAGTAAATTCATTGGCAACGTTAGGCGCTGGTGGCTCTACTTCTATTTCAGGCTGCGCATCATTCACATTTTCAGTCATTTGCTCTACTTCTATTTCAGGTTGCACATCATTCATATTTTCAGTCCTTGCTCTCTTAACGAAAAACCTCCTCATCTCTGAAATTTAGTGAGTAAAAAATCTGAAGTTAGTTTTTACACAAATAAGAAAATGGGTTATCACAAGTTCATAGCACAGTACAATAACAAAGCTACTTGCATCAACTACATGTATCAGATGATCAAGTATTTCTTGATGTTGCCAAAGTGAAATCAGTGAAACATTTCCTAAAATTACTAGAGGAAAGAGTCTGCAACCTGCGTACTAGTTTGTCAGTCTAATTAACTTATAGTTTTTGTAGTTTCCAACAGCTAACAAATAGATTTTCGCTTTGGACTTTGGTCATGATCATCCCCAATAAAAAATTCCTAATTAATCCCTAAGTACATCAATCTCATTATTTCAACCCAAATAAGTTATTAAGGACGCAATCTTACCGAAAGTCGAAGGAAAGGAACTGTCTCAGCCTTTAGGAGAGGAAGGGCCAAAGGAGGGGGCGACCGTGGCCACTGCTGGCTCGCCGCCGGCCTGCCGCTCGCCCAGCCCCAGATGGCCAGATCGCCGCCTCGCCTTCAAGTCCCTGCCGCACTTGGGAGAAACCGAAGAGACGTGACTACGCGAGAAGCCGAGAACTATCTGGACTCTAGAGCGATCGATGGTATTCCCTGTTGCCTAGTGGGCTGGAGCGATGGCGAAGCGATCGATGGTATTTTTTTTTTCTTGTGGGCTGGAGTGATCGGGACGTTCAAGTAAATAGCTGGGCTGGGTTGTGAAGGAGGCCTAATCGAGTTTCGCCCGGGTAAATCCACTCGGTATCGAGCAGTTTTACGTATTGTCGTACGACCACCGTTGCCGTCGGAGTTCCAGCGAGCCCAGGCAACTGCCCAGGGTCGCGCGAATCAACCTATGGTTGAGATGGTTAGGTGGACAGTGATATCCCCAACCCACCAGGGTTCAAATCCTGGTGCTCGCATTATTCCTGGATTTATTTCAGGATTTCCGGCGATGCGCTTTCAGTGGGAGGAGACGTTTCCGTCGACGACGAGGCGCCTACGGTGACTTCGTAAATCTCAAGATGATATGACGGCTCAATCTCTCGGAGGTGCTCATAGGGGTAGGGTGTGCGTGTGTGCGTTCATAGGGATGAGTGTATGCGCGTGTATATGAGCGCTTGCGTCTGTACTGATACTCAAAAAAATAAAACTGCCCAGGGTCGCTGGGCGCTCGCTCCGCCACTGGTTGCATCCATTCCACATCGATCAAGACACGCGAATCAACATGTATTTGGATGGTTAGATGGCCAGTGATATCCCGAGCTCACCAGCGAGTCAACTAAGCCATGGAAGAGAACGACGTTGTGCGGCACTGGAACGCCGACGTCAATGGCGTGTCCCTCCACGTGGCCGAGCAAGGCTCCGCCGCCGGCCAAGCGGTGATCCTCCCGCAAGGCTTCCCGGAGCTCTGGTTGCCGTGGCGCCACCAGATGGCCGCGCTCACCACGCGCAACTTCTGCGCCCTCGCCCCGACCTCCAAGACTACTATTAGTGAGGCACAACAAATGCTACTCCAGGCGTCAGCCCCACAGAATGTTTTCATGTGTCCCAATTAATCCCAGTGTATTCCACTTCAGGCGGCTTCCCTTGGTGTTTCATGGTAAGTGTCCTCACTCGTAGTGGCGGAGCCAGGATTGGACCAAGACCCGGGCCAAAAAAAAAACTTGTCGTGAGGACAAATCTTAACGTCCACAAGGGTTTTAGCTACCTTTAAAGATACCCCATACAAAATATGGCTCGGTTGCATAAAAAATTATAATTTAAACACAATGCTTCACAATACAACGAAATAGATAAAAACTTCAAAGAACAGTACATGATAAAAAAGAGTACCAAATTAATGATTTGCTTCATCAGTGCCTCACATAACCTCATCAACAGTGGAAGAAGAGTCAACACCTTCAAGGCATCGAAAGCAAAATATCATAAGAGAAGGCATAAACATCAGGTGAAACAATTACCATGGATACATATTTTAAAACATGCCACTTCGAAATAGAAAAACAGAATAACAGGAAAAAAGAAAATAGAAAAAATATCAAAACTGGAAAATAAAAAACGAAAAAAGGAAAAGAAAGGAAAAACAGAAAAAACCCGGTTCAGGAAGGTTCTGGAACCTTCCCAGAACCGGTTGTGTGGGAAACCCTGAAATGGGCCGGCCCATTGAAACAGTATCTTGCGTGAAGTGGTATGCGCTATGTTGCTGGCCGGCGCGGTACGCGCCATATAGGCACTGGGGTATAGCCGCGCCCTAGATTGTCTTCGTTATGTGTATTCGTCGAACCGTTTTGCATTTTCTACCACACACATGCAGCGGGCCAATGTTTTCTTATATATAGGCATAAAGAACGAGGCTTGCATCACCAGCTGCTGTATTCGCTAAAGAAGACCAGCTGCTGTCCACACATTGAGGGCTAGGCCGTGGAGGTTCCTCAGTTCAACCCTCAAAATCTCTCGGGAACATAATGCGCATAAACAATATAGATGCATTTTTTTTTGCGGGGTAATACACATTAACTGGGGTAACTAAACAACATTGATGCCTTGGCGAATGGAGTAAGGTTACGCACATAAATTACACAAACTAAGCGTCATTCATATTGCTAGTTCAAACAAACGATCAACACACATTACATCTAGCTAAGCAACAGTGAAAACACGGCTAGTACAAACACATACACACGTGTGTGTGTGTATATATATATATATATATATATATATATATATATATATATATATATATATATATATATATATATATATATATATATATATATATATATATATGTGCTGAGCAACATTTGTTATTTATTTAAACTTATTGCTTCAAAGCATACCAAGACTAGCTGAAACACGGAAAACAAGCACGCTTTACGTATCTCCATTTGTGATTCTAGCCAAGCTTCCCAATGAGTTGGAGTGCCTTTTGTGCCAATCTTGCCCTGGCGACAACAATAAATACATATAGCTTGTCATATACCTTGTCGAAGAGTCGGAAATACGCAATCCTCCATGTTTTCTTGAAGAGCATGGTACATAACACCACCCAGAGGCCAACGACAAACCCTGACCCAAGACCGACGTAAAAGAACATTGAATCAGACACATGTGCACTTCTCTTGGTATCACCATCAATTAGCTTTGTTGCATTATTATTATTTACTAGCAAAAAGGCCCGTGCATTGCAACGGGCAAAAATAGAAAAATGCGAGCACCTTTAATTATGTGCGAAAACCACTACCGATGATTAGTTTTCCACTCTATAAATAGGGTGGAGCAAAAGTTTTTGTGAAATTAATCTAGAAGGTAAGTAATTTTTATTCACTATTCAGAAATATGATGCAGCAAAAGCTAAGAATGATGTGGCTGATAAATCACATCTTGTAGAATATACATGACCATTGATGTGGATATAAACATTAAGGAGCAACAGAACTACTTGGCTTTTTTGGCGGGTTATAACTCAGAGGTAAAATTTTCTCTATTGATGAAGGTCCTTGATCCAACAACACAGTCGTGCTAAGCAATCTGCAACCTCTATTATGATCTCTATGAATTTTATGAGGAATAAACTCCGTAGGCTGAACAATCCAAGCTATTACCAGAAAGAATGGACAATGCCAGCACTGAATCCGATTGCACGATGATAGGCATGTCAAACTATTTGATAGGTAGCCCCATGCAAATTATTATCGCATGTATCTCCACTTCGAGAGCTTCGTTGCAATGGAATAACTATCGATCTGCAGCGAATATCACCCGAGTCATCCTGCTTCTGAAGCACCATTTTGGCTGTTGCTGGGTCGTCAGCTTCCACGAATACACCATCGACTGAGAGAGCGACCATGTTTGCCGGTAGTGCTGGAGCAGAACTACTATTTGTTGGGGAACGTAGCAGAATTCAAAAAATTTCTACACTTTCACCAAGATCCATCTAAGGAGACATCTAGCAACGAGCAAATAAGAGTGCATCTACATACCCTCTTGTAGATCGCGAGCGGAAGCTTTCTAAGAAGCGTGGATGAAGTAGTCGTACTCTTCGCGTTCTTCGTCACCGTTGATCTAGCGCCGAACGGACGGCACCTCCGCGTTCAACACACGTCCCGTACAGCAACGTCACCTCCTTCTTGATCCAGCAAAGGGGGAGGAGAGGTCGTCGGAGATCCAGCAGCACGACGGCGTGGTGGTGGATGCAGCGGGGAATCCTGCAGGGCTTCGCCGGCGCCCTACGGAGGAGGAGGAAGGTGTGACGGGAGGGGGAGAGGCGCCAGAGACTTGGGTGCGGCTGCCCTCTCCCCCCCCACATATATATAGGGGGCCAGGGGGGTGCGCCAAGCCCTGCAGATGGGATCTGCAAGGGGGGCGGCGGCCTAGGGGGGGAGACTTGCCCCCCAAGGCATAGGGGGCGCTGATGGGCCTCTAACCCCTCGTTGGTTACCCCAAGTGGAAGGTGTGAGATGCAGTGTTGTGGAAGTTTTTCCCTTAGCAAAGATGCCAAGGATCGAATCCCCAGAGACTCCTAGGTTCAACAAGTAGGTGTCAACTGCTAACGGCGCCAAATATTAGCAATCAATGTGGACCTGCACACAGATACAAATAACTTTGCTCCCAACGAGTACAGAGAGGTTGTCAATCCCTCCGGCCTTGTAGTTCACAAAGGATTAAACGCAAATGATAGTAGTGATAGATAATGTTTGCAATAGTAAATAATAGCGAAAAGTAAATAGCGGATGTGATCAATGATGGTAATATGGACCGGAGTCTCATGATGTTCACTAGTGATGTCTCTCTCCCAAAAGACGATAAAACAGCTATGTGAGGTAAACGAATTACAGCTGGGCAATTGACAGGACCACGAACGCAAACCAATGCTGACTACATTGCAAGAAAGGTTGAGGTTCAAAGCATGGGCGGTACGCCAAAGTAAGTAGACCGAAATCCATCAATATCTACTACTAATCATCCACCTTGAGATATCTATCCAGAACGTCTCGCTGGTATTAAGTTGCGAGTCCCACCCATAGTGTAAACTCAATGCAACAGACAACTGATGGGCCTCGAACCCCTCGTTGGATTACCCCAAGTGGAAGGTGTAAGATGCGGTAAGTAGAAGTGTTTTCCCCTAGCAAAGATGCCAAGGATCGAATCCCCAGAGACTCCTAGGTTCAACAGGTAGGTGTCAACCGCTAACGGCGCAATTAGCAATCAACGTGGACCTGCACACAGATACAAATAACTTTGCTCCCAACGAGTACAGAGAGGTTGTCAATCTCTCCGGCCTTGTAGTTCACAAAGGGTTAAAAGCAATATGATAGTAGTGATAGATAGTGTTTTGCAATAGTAAATAAAATAGCGAAAAAGTAAAATAGAGTATGTGATCAATGATGGTAATATGGATCGGAGTCACATGATGTTCACTAGTGATGTCTCTCTCCCAAAAGACGATAAAACAGCTATGTGAGGTAACAAATTACAGCTGGGCAATTGACAGGACCACGAACGCAAACCAATGCTGATTACATTACAAGAAAGGTTGAGGTTCAAAGCATGGGCGGTACGCCAAAGTAAGTAGACCGAAATCCATCTGCATCTACTGCTAATCATCCACCTTGAGATATCTATCCAGAACATCTCGCTGGTATTAAGTTGCGAGTCCCACCCATAGTGTAAACTCAATGCAACAGACAACTGCATTAAAAGAACTTTGCGTAAAGTAAACAATCCTTGCACCCGCGGGCACAAGCACCGTTGTTTTCCCCCTTGTGGCAACAGCACATCCCCTAGACTCATGTTTCTGTCACTCAAGCTAGTCATCGAGGGGCATGAACCCACAATCGAGCATAACGTTCCCTCTTGGAGTCACTACTTACTACTTGGCCAAAGCAATAAATAACAACGGAGAACATGCAAGAATTACTTATGAACTAAAATATAAAAGAGGTGAATCAAATATATTACTCAAGATCAATCTGAACATAATCTCATAATCCATCGGATCCCAGCAAACTCAACATAGCAACAGCATAAGGATTACATAGGTGCCTCGATCATGTAGGGCAGCTCACGAGGACTAATTAGTGAAGCACAAGAACGGGAGGAGAACATCACATAGCTACTGGTCATGGACTCATGGTCCAAGGGAGACTACTCACGAGTCATCCGGGAGGCGTCCATGGTGGTGGAGAAGCTCCCGGTGGTGATCCTCCCCTCCGGCAGGGTGCCGGGAAGAGTTCTCCTGGTGCTCCCGATCTTGGAAGCGGCGGCGGCGACGGAACAGAGATGGGATCGCGAAAAGAAGTCCTGTTTCAAGGGTTACGGGGGACTCTTTAAATATCTGCCAAAGTAGGGCACCGGGGGGCTCTCGGGGGGCCGAGGCGCCCCCCCGGCGCGGCCCGGGGGGGGGGGGCGCCCACAGGGCGCCTGGAGCCCCTGTGGCCCCCCCAGGCTCCCCTTCGGAAGCAGTGTCGTTCCCGGAACGCTGATTTTTTATATATTTTTTCTGTATTTTTCTGGGCAGTTCTCGAAACGTGAAAACCTGAAATACAAAAACAGCCGAAAACAGAGACTCGCACTGGGGTGCACTGGATTAGTAAGTTAGTCCAAATATGATCAAAAGTGTATGGAAGTGTATGAATATCATAGCAATATCACCCAAAAGTGGCATGGAGCAAGCAGAAATTATAGATACGTTTTGGACGTATCAACATCCCCAAGCTTAATTCCTGCTCGTCCTCGAGTAGGTAAATGATAACAAGAATAATTTCTGTGGTGACATGCTATTAACCATATAAGACTTTCTCATAGTCATATGACAAAAGCTTACTGAGACAATGATTCTAAAGTAACTAAGTTGTCTCAAGAGAAAATCACAAATGACTGAAAGTTTTACAATATGAAACTGAAACATAAAAAAGATTTGCAATGAACATGATGTGCAAATATGATCAAGTGATATCTAGCTTGCCCCTTTTAGTGATGCAAAACATAAATGCAAGGGCACCTTCAAGGTTTAAGTGATGACTAGATACAATCATTTCAGAATAAACGATATCACAATCATGCAAAAGACAATGCTACTTTGGGACAATGCACATTATACTCAGAATGACAATCATGCTCTCAGTAGTTGATGCTTGAAGTGCTGGAGATTTTTATTATGAAACATGGAAGCAATTGTGTCAACGGTAGTAGTACTTCATATGTGTCATGTATAAAACATCTTATAAGTTGCAAGCCTCATGCATCGAATACCAATAGTGCTCGCTCCTTGTCCTAATTAGCTCGGATCCCCATGGGTTATCATTGCATTGCATATGTTTTAACCAAGTGTCACAAAGGGGTACCTCTATGCCACCTGTACAAAGGTCCAAGGAGATAGATCGCATTCGATTTCTCGTTTTTGATAAATCTCAACTTGAGGACATCCATACCGGGACAACATAGAAAATAGATGATGGACTCCTCTTTAATGCATAAGCATATTCTCATGAGAGATTGAGGATTAAGGTCCAAGCTAAAACTTCCACCATGATGCATGGCTTTGGTTGGCGGCCCAATGTTCTTCTCTAACAATATGCATATTAATTCAACCCACGGTAAATCACCCTTACTTCAGACAAGCCGAACATGCATAGCAACTCACATGATATTCAACAAAAGTGTGACAGTTGATGGCGTCCCTAGAAACATGGTTACCGCTCAGCAAGCAACTCATAAGAAATAAGATACATAAGCAACATATTCTTTACCACAATAGTTTTTAGGCTACTTTCCCATGAGCTATGTATTGCATGGTTAATTTGCTTAGTGCAGGTGGAGGTTAGCAAAAGACTGGGAGCGACCAACTAAGAGAGCAATGACGGTCATAATCATGCAGAGCGACAAAGCAATATTGAATCAGGCATGGTAGTTATATCGCTACTTAGAAACAAAAGATTATCAAGGCTTGACAGACTTTCTTTACAGTCTTGAATATGCGTGAGTATACGCCAAGTCAATCAAAATAAATTCTCGAAGGAAGATATTACTAAACCATACCACATCATAGGCAAACAAACCAAGTTGGTACTCCAATGACACATTGGGAACCCCCCAGCTAACTGAGATTAACCATAAGAAAACCTGAACTACTAAGCACCATCATGAAAGTAGCATATTTATCATAGACATATTAACCCACGCAACGGAAGCAAACTCTCTTAATAAGGTGAGCATGGTGATTAAAGAGAGTTCAAGCAACCAACTAAATAAAAGCTCTTTGAAAAGATAAGCATGAATACTAAGAGCAAAGCACGATAGTAGCTATTAAAAAGACAAAGAACACACACAGCATAGATAGACATGAAAATTCTATGTAATGTTCTAGGTAGAGGTGGAGCGTGTTTCTCTCCCACATAAAGGAATGCTGAGTTCCGACTCGTTATGAAAAACTAAAAAGAAAACTAAAAGCAAGACGCTCCAAGCATAGCACATAACATATGAAGTGATAAAAATATAGCGGAACGAAAGACGAACTGATAATGTTGATGGAGAAGGGGATGCACGGGGGGCATCCCCAAGCTTGAGCGCTTGACACTCCTGAATCTTTTTATCATCTTCCCTCGCACACTTGAAAACTCCCTTCATACATAACTCATTCATAATCTGATTAGAGAGGTTAGTACCCTTAATAAAATAATTATACCTTGCTGTAAATAAGGATATTCTTGAAGTTCTACTGTTTCTCAAGATTGCCAAAAGATTTTTGCAAAGAAAAAGCAAGTTCTTAATTTGCAAAGTGAAGGTAAGGCAAAACAGGACAGAATCTGTGAAAAACAGAACAGCAGGCAGTAATTGACCTGTTCGGGATACTTCTGCACTTCAAATCAAAAAACTCAGAACTGACGCACGAAAGAAAATTATATAGAGAACGCTGTCGAAAAAATTCAGACCAAAAAGATGATCTGGTGATTTTATACAAATTTTTCTATCCAAGGACAGAATCTGTTTCCTGGACAGCACCTCACAACTTTTGAACTTTCTAGCAATCAGAGGCTATACTTGGCACAAATATGAAAAGCAAAGATACAATGATGATGCGACAGCAGTAAACAACATCAAGACTCAACAAAAGCAAAAATTTTATTCATGTGGGCTGCCTCCCAAAAGCGCTTTCTTTTATGCCTTTAAGCTAGGCATAATGCAAAGATCAAGTTTTATCAAAAGTAAAAGAATAGCTTGCCCGTACAACGGACTCAAAAGGTAACTTGACCTTCTTACGAGGGAAGTGTTCCATCCCTTTCTTGAGAGGAAACTGAAATTTTATATTACCCTCTTTCATGTCAATGACAGCACCAACGGTGCGCAAAAAGGGACGTCACAAAATAATTGGACAAGAAGGATCACATTCAATATCCATAATAGTGAAATCAACGGGCACATAATTATCATTGACAACAATAAGAACATCGTCGATCCTCCCCAAAGGTTTCTTTATGGAAGAATCAACGAGACGAACACCAAAAGAACAAGAATCATAAGGTTTCAATTTAAGCATATCATATATCCTTTTGGGCATAACAGAGGTACTAGCACCAACATCACATAATGCATAACAAGAGAAGTCATTCAAATAAATTTTTATCATAGGATCCCAACCATCCTCTAGCTTTCTAGGTATGGAGGCTTCTACTCTAAGTTTCTCCTCCCTGGCTTTGATGAGAGCATTAGTGATATGCTCTGTGAAGGCAAGGTTAAGCGTGCTAGTGCAGGGATCTCTAGACATTTTGTGAAGGAAATCAATAACTTCGGTAAGAGTGCAATTATCAAAATCAAGGTCACGAGCATCAAGTAAAGTGGTAGAGGTGTCCTTAAGGCTCACCTTTTTGGTAGTTTCTATCCAGAACATCTCGCTGGTATTAAGTTGTGAGTCCCACCCATAGTGTAAACTCAATGCAACAGACAACTGCATTAAAAGAACTTTGCGTAAAGTAAACAATCCTTGCACCCGCGGGCACAAGCACCGTTGTTTTCCCCCTTGTGGCAAAAGCACATCCCCTAGACTCATGTTTCTGTCACTCAAGCTAGTCATCGAGGGGCATGAACCCACAATCGAGCATAACGTTCCCTCTTGGAGTCACTACTTACTACTTGGCCAAAGCAATAAATAACAACGGGGAACATGCAAGAATTACTTATGAACTAAAATATAAAAGAGGTGAATCAAATATATTACTCAAGATCAATCTGAACATAATCTCATAATCCATCGGATCCCAGCAAACTCAACATAGCAACAGCATAAGGATTACATAGGTGCCTCGATCATGTAGGGCAGCTCACGAGGACTAATTAGTGAATCACAAGAACGGGAGGAGAACATCACATAGCTACTGGTCATGGACTCATGGTCCAAGGGAGACTACTCACGAGTCATCCGGGAGGCGTCCATGGTGGTGGAGAAGCTCCCGGTGGTGATCCTCCGCTCCGGCAGGGTGCCGGGAAGAGTTCTCCTGGTGCTCCCGATCTTGGAAGCGGCGGCGGCGGCGGAACAGAGATGGGATCGCGAAAAGAAATCCTGTTTCAAGGGTTACGGGGGACCCTTTAAATATCTGCCAAAGTAGGGCACCGGGGGGCTCTCGGGGGGCCGAGGCGCCCCCCCCCCCCCGGCGCGGCCCAGGGGGGGGGGCGCGCCCACAGGGCGCCTGGAGCCCCTGTGGCCCCCCCAGGCTCCCCTTCAGAAGCAGTGTCGTTCCCGGAACGCTGATTTTTCATATATTTTTTCTGTATCTTTCTGGGCAGTTCTCGAAACGTGAAAACCTGAAATACAAAAACAGCCGAAAACAGAAACTGGCACTGGGGTGCACTGGATTAGTAAGTTAGTCCAAATATGATCAAAAGTGTATGGAAGTGTATGAATATCATAGCAATATCACCCAAAAGTGGCATGGAGCAAGCAGAAATTATAGATACGTTTTGGACGTATCAACAACTGCATTAAAAGAACTTTGCGTAAAGTAAACAATCCTTGCACCCGCGGGCACAAGCACCGTTGTTTTCCCCCTTGTGGCAACAGCACATCCCCTAGACTCATGTTTCTGTCACTCAAGCTAGTCATCGAGGGGCATGAACCCACAATCGAGCATAACGTTCCCTCTTGGAGTCACTACCTATTACTTGGCCAAAGCAATAAATAACAACGGAGAACATGCAAGAATTACTTACGAACATAAATATAAAAGAGGTAGATCAAATATATTACTCAATCACAATCTGAACATAATCTCATAATCCATCGGATCCCAGCAAACTCATCATAGCAACAGTATAAGGATTACATATGTGCCTCGATCATGTAGGGCAGCTCACGAGGACTAATTAGTGAAGCACAAGAACGGGAGGAGAACATCACATAGCTACTGGTCATGGACTCATGGTCCAAGGGAGACTACTCACAACTCATCCGGGAGGCGTCCATGGTGGTGGAGAGGCTCCCGATGGTGATCCTTCCCTCCGGCAGGGTGCCGGGAAGAGTTCTCCTGGTGCTCCCGATCTTGGAAGCGGCGGCGGCGGCGGAACAGAGATGAGATCGCGAAAAAGAGTTCCCGTCTCGAGGGTTTCGGAGGACTCTCTAAATATATGTCAAAGGGGGGCACCAGACGGGGCTCGGGGGGCCCAGGCGCCCCCCCGGCGCGGCCCAGGGGGGGGGGGCGCCGCCAGGGCGCCTGGAGCCCTGGTGCCCCCCCCCCCCGGCTGTCCTTCGGGCGCACGGTAGGTTCTGGAACGCTGATTGTTTATATAATTTTTCTGGATTTTTCCTGGCAGTTCTCGTAATGTGAAAACATGAAATACAAAAACAGCCGAAAACAGAAACTGGCACTGGGGTGCACTGAGTTAATAGGTTAGTCCAAATATGATCAAAAGTGTATGGAAGTGTATGAATATCATAGCAATATCACCCAAAAGAGGCATGGAGCAAGCAGAAATTATAGATACGTTTTGGACGTATCAACATCCCCAAGCTTAATTCCTTCTCGTCCTCGAGTAGGTAAATGATAACAAGAATAATTTCTGTGGTGACATGCTATTAACCATATAGGACTTATTCATAGTCATATGACAAAAGCTTACTGAGACAATGATTCTATAGTAATTAAGTTGCCTCATGAGAAAATCACAAAGGACTGAAAGTTTTACAATATGAAACTGAAACATCAAAAAGATTTGCAATGAACATGATGTGCAAATATGATAAAGTGATATCTAGCTTGCCCCCTTTAGTGAAGCAAAACATAAATGCAGGGGCACCTTCAAGGTTTAAGTGATGACTAGATACAATGATTTCAAAATAAACGATATCACAATTATGCAAAAGACAATGCTACTTTGGAACAATGCACATTACACTCAAAATGACAATCATGCTCTCAGTAGTTGGTGCTTGAAGAAAGAAGGTGGAGACTCAACATAAAAGTAAAAGAATGGTTATGTGCTAGAGCTTTTTTTTTTGAAAACATAGAAGCAATTTTGTCAACGGTAGTAGTACTTCATATGTGTCATGCATAAGACATCCTATAAGTTGCAAGCCTCATGCATCGAATACCAATAGTGCTCGCACCTTGTCCTAATTAGCTCGGATTTCCATGGATTGTCATTGCACTACATATGTTTCAACCAAGTGTCACAAAGGGGTACCTCTATGCCACCTGTACAAAGGTCCAAGGAGATAAATCGCATTTGATTTCTCGTTTTTGATAGATCTCAACTTGAGGACATCCATACCGGGACAACATAGAAAATAGATAATGGACTCCTCTTTAATGCATAAGCATATTCTCATAAGAGATTGAGGATCAATGTCCAAGCTAAAACTTCCACCATGATACATGGCTTTGGTTGGCAGCCCAATGTTCTTCTCTAACAATATGCATACTCATTCAACTCATGGAAAATCACCCTTACTTCAGACAAGACGAACATGCATAGCAACTCAGATGATATCCAACAAAAGTGTGACAGTTGATGGCGTCCCCAGAAACATGGTTACCGCTCAGCAAGCAACTTATAAGAAATAAGATACATAAGCAATATATTCTTTACCACAATAGTTTTTAAGCTACTTTCCCATGAGCTATGTATTGCAAAGTTAGTCTGCTTAGTACAGGTGGAGGTTAGCAAAAGACTGGTGATGACCCACAACCGTAAGGGATCTATTGCAGCGTTTTCGATAAGTAAGAGTGTCGAACCCAACGAGGAGCAGAAGGTATTGATAAGCGATTCTGAGCAAGAAATTACTGCAAGCACTGAAAAATAACTTTTAGGGGTTTTCTCGGTATAAGCAACAGGAAAGTAAAAAGCAAGTATTGTGAAAGGTACTGAGAGTAACA
Source organism: Secale cereale (assembly GCA_902687465.1). Lineage (NCBI taxonomy): Eukaryota > Viridiplantae > Streptophyta > Magnoliopsida > Poales > Poaceae > Secale > Secale cereale. Next base: position 876,838,791 of record LR738712.1, on the reverse strand, counting down.
AGTGGCCCAATCCTTTCTTAGCAAAGGAGAGGCCTAGCAACTGAACTTATAAAGACTAAAGCGTTCTTGAGGACACACGGGAGAGGAAGTCATGTGCTTTCACCATATTCCGTATCGATACTATGTTATGTGTTGATAAGTGTTGAGTGGGTGGATCTATGCTAGTGCACTCTCTAGACTAAGATGAATGCACTCTTATGATTAAACACCTTGCAAGCATCCGCAAATACAAGATAGAATTTAAGGCAAAAGCCTAACCATAGCAATACGATCGAGGATCCATTATTCCCTTATGCAAAAGCGTGCGAACTGGGGTTCAGGTTTCTGTCACTCCGGCAACCCACCATAAGCATTCTTTATACACAATGTATTCTCCTAGGTCCTTAATAAGGAGAAGTGTTGGGTGTTCGACTCACACAACACCACTAGTAGAATGACAACGCAACTTAAGTATCAAACAACACATATTACTTCAACAGCATATGACTACTAACAACAAGACTTTCCCCATGTCCTCAAGAACTAAGGTAACTACTCACGAGACATAAAGGAGATCATGATCAGTGGGGATAAACAGGTGATAAACAATCTGGACATAATAATATTTCTCCAACAAAACTCAATAGCATTCACCACAAAGTAGTAATCAACACCGATGGAGTAGAGAGGATGGGTAGTACGAGTTACAACACAAGTTGCGATTGTAAGATGAGATTTGGATGAAGATGGAGATGGTGCTGGTGTTGGGGATGATGTTGATGATGATCTCGATGATGCCCGTGACGATGGTGATGACGATGGCGACGATCTCCCCTTCCGGGAGGTGATCTCCCCGGCGGAATCTGCCCGCCGGAGATGGCTTTTTCTTCTCTGTAGGTTTCCGCCACGGAGCGGTGGCGGAACTCCGTAAAAATCCCGGTCTCTAGGGTTTTTGGACAACGGAGAGCATATATGCAAAAGGGGGCGGCCAGAGGTGGGCTAGGGGCTCCAGGCGCCCCCCCGGCGCGGCCAAGGGGGCGCCCCCAGGGCGCCTGGGCACCCTGTGGCCCCCCTCTGGTTGCCCTTTTGCGTGCCTTCGTGATCCGTCTGAAAAATATCTCCCGTAAATTTTCAGGTAATTTGGAGGTATTCTTCTTCAGCAACTCAGCGTCCACTTTTTACTGCTGAATCCTGCGTCTGCTGCTTCGGCATCGGAAAGTTTGCAAACTGTGTAAAATAGACCAAAACAACATAAGAACATCACCGTAACGTGAAATATATCAATGTATAAGGATAAATTATGATACAAAATAGTGATGCATTTTGGACGTATCAACACCCCCAAGCTTAGACCTCGCTTGTCCCCAAGCGAATATGAACTCGGTAAACCTGTCCACAAGTTTAGAGAGTGAAGTGTCGATAAATAGAATACGGACAAGAAGCACCATAGTTTCTTCACCAACTCAAATATCCTCAACAGCAATCTTCAATTCATAAAGCCCTTATAAAGAGTGATAACACTTATATTCGAAAGTAGGGCTAAGGAAACTCATTATATCATGGCAAACATGTCCTTTGGTCAAAGAACAACAAATAGATTTAACTTTTGCTCTTATATTTTGATGAGATCAATTGAAGCTATTTTTTTGAGATAACATGTTAATAGGCAAGAAGTGAAAGTGTTAACACAAAGGAAGATATTTGCCTTAGCTGGGCATGACAAACAACTTACTTATCGAATGATAATGTCAACAAGGATATGATATAACAAATCTTAATGCAACTTTATATGAATGCGTCCTTATCAACATCAAATGTCTGCTCTCTTTAAGAATAGAAGGAAGTAGGAATAACTGACTCAACTTGAAATTAAAAGATGGGCCCTGCTCTAGGGTAGTAGGGAAAACTCATGTGCTATCCTCAAATCAAACAGAATGAAAACAAGTTTTGAGAGGTGCATGATTTGTCAACGAATGCTAATAGATAACTTAATTGATTTTTGAGCTGGACAGGTTTCGAGGAACGGCTCCCGCACGAGGACGATAACATCCTCTTATTCTCCTTTATTTATCACTGCCAAAGTTTTCTGATTTCTCATGAACAAAGCGTGAAGGAGGGTTTGTTTGTTATATTATTTTTAAGCCGGGCGCACTCTTTGCCAGTTCCTTCTCGTATTATGGGTTTGCACATTAGACATGCAATCCCGGGGTGAAGCTTGTCCAACTCAAGAAGACCATGAATTAGCTATTACTTCCTCATGAGCTAAAACAGAGGCACAAAACAAAAGATTTTGAACATTTAAGGATAACACATAAATTATATACTTTAGGAGGTGGTAGTGGAATACCACGAGTAGGAAGGTATGGTGGACTCGTATGGAAGGTATTGGCTTAAGGGTATGGATGCACAAGCAGAATACCGCTTAGTACAGAGTTAGGCTAGCAAAGGTTTTGAGAGAGCAGACAACTAATGATGACTAAGATGCAAAGCAATATAAAGCATGAACATTGAAATAAGCATAACACATCAAGTTGTCTTCCTTGTCAGCATAACACTTCAAGCATAATAACATAAAGGTTTTGGCTATGTTGATACTTTAAGAAAATCATGCTTGTTGTTATGACCAAAGCTATGTTTGCCAAGATTAAATAAAGTTTTCACAGCCATACCTGACATAAGATCAATACTCCCCATAAGAATCATCATATAAGGTCGATTGCGTGAAGAGAATACCGAGTGCAGCAAAAGGAACCGATAAACTTCTCATTAATATTCCATCATAGACGACTCCACACTCACGGATACAATTCTTCACCAAAGGAGTGATAGACCTCAATGCACACACCTATCTCATATGATAACCTCCCTAGACATGATACGACTCTACTTGACTCTAAAAGACAAAAGGTAAAGATAAAGATACCGGGCACTCCCCCAAGCTTGGAACAAGCCAAGGGAATGCCATTACCCCAGGAGATTTCACTCATCATCCTTGTTGGCGTTGATCAAGTAGTCCTTGGCGAAACACTTCCATGGAAGGGGTTCTCCAGTCTCATATGAGAAGCTCGTCTCCTGAATCCTGCATTCAGCACCCAAACCCATGCGCAGAAACCTTAGTTCATACTCACAGTTCTAGTTATGTAGATCATTAATTTGCCCTTGGAGCTCTATAATTCTTTCTTCAGACGCGGTGATGCTTTTCCACATCTCCTTCATCTCCTTCAGGAAGGAGTTCTTCAGCTCGTTGGTGATGTTAAAGTTAGCTTCAACACCACGCTCGATCATCTTCTTGTACTCGAAGACTTCTTGCTCCACTTCTTCCAGCCTGGCCTGGATGCTCCCCTCCTTGATAGGTCCCTTCAGATCTTCTTGGTGAAGGACACCGTCCTCCATCCGAACAACCTGAGGGTGCTTCTTCACCTCAGCGAGGTAAGGGTTGATGACGTTGACGACGAACTTGTCCTTGGGGGAACTTGGAGAAGCCATGGCACCTAAATTCAGCTGAAAGATTCCCTGGCAGAAACAGATCGAAGAGAAAACACGCGAAATCGCAAGATACGTTGCCGGAACAGTCCGGGAAAATATATAGGAAAAATTTATGCACAGAAAGGAAGGTAACGGACCAAAGCGGGGTCGGAGACGGGCTCCCGGGTGCCCAGGCGGCCTCCCGGCGCGGCCCAGGGGGGGGGGGGCGCCAGGGGGGCGCCTGGACTCCCTGGAGGTCGTCTCCGGCTCCACTTAGACTCGGAATTTTACTAATTTTGCAGAAACTCGTAATACGGAACTTTTATGGCGGTTCGCGATGTTTCCTTACCGTACTACATACCTTTTCTTTATTCTGCTTCTGCTGGCGTCTGAAACAGGGCTGCAACATGTTCTTCGTGGGTTGTTGTGTATATTATATTCACATCAACATTGACAGGGTCTCCTGCTATGTAATGTTTAAGCCTTTGCCCATTCACAACTTGAGGTTTGGTGCCTTCAAAATTATTAATCTTAATTGCTCCAGACCGATAAACTTCTTCAATATGAAATGGTCCTTCCCACCTGGAAAGTAGTTTACCTGGAGAAAACCTGAAACGGGATCTAAACAACAAAACTTTATCTCCAACATTAAGTTCACGTTTCAGAATCTTCCTATCATGCCACTTTTTTACCTTTTCCTTGAACATTTTAGCGCTCTCGTAAGCTTCACTTCTCCATTCATCTAGAGAAGTCAAGTTCATGAGACGCTTCTCACCAGCTAGTTTTAGGTCAGCGTTAAGCTCTCTAACAGCCCAGAAAGCTTTGTGCTCTAACTCTAATGGCAAATGGCAAGCCTTGCCATACACCATCTTATAGGGGGACATGCCCATGGGGTTTTTGTAAGCAGTTCTATATGCCCACAAAGCATCTCCTAACTTATTTGACCAGTCCTTTCTATTTCTGTTTACTGTTTTCTGCAAGATCAACTTAATCTCTCTATTGGTGAGCTCAACTTGCCCACTAGTTTGAGGATGATATGGTGAAGCAATTCTATGATTAACATCGTATTTAGCCAAAGCTTTTCTAAAAGCTCCGTGCGTGAAGTGTGATCCTCCATCGGTCATGAGATACCTTGGTACACCAAACCTAGGAAAAATTACATATTTAAGCATTTTCAAAGATGTCTTGTGATCAGCACTTTCAGTGGGGATTGCTTCAACCCACTTGGTCACATAATCAACAGCTACTAAAATGTGAGTGTACTTGTGCGAAGAAGGAAAAGGACCCATAAAATCAAAACCCCAACAATCGAAAGGTTCAATCACTAGTGAGTAATTCATAGGCATCTCATTCCTTCTACTAATGTTACCAACTCTCTGACATTTATCACAGGCTAAAACATAATTTCTAGCATCTTTAAAGAGAGTGGGCCAATAAAAACCTGATTGAAGAACCTTATGTGCAGTCCTCTCACCGGCATGATGTCCTCCATAGGGACTATCATGACACCGTCTGAGGATGTCCCTCTGCTCATGTTCCGGAATGCATCTTCTCACGATCCCGTCGGGACCTTCTTTGAAAAGATGTGGGTCATCCCAAAAGTAGTGCCTCAAATCATGAAAGAACTTCTTCCTTTGCTGAAATGTTAGACCTGGAGGCAAATACTTTGCAACAATAAAATTAGCATAATCTGCATACCAAGGATCGGAAAGAGATTGTACTTTTACAACGGCAAGTTGCTCGTCTGGAAAACTATCGTTAACAGGGATGGGGTCGTGCGGTATATCTTCCATCCTTGAAAGATTGTCCGCCACCGGATTGTCTTCCCCTTTCCTATCAACAATCTGCAAATCAAATTCTTGAAGAAGGAGTACCCATCTGATAAGCCTTGGCTTGGCATCCTTCTTTGTCATAAGATACTTAATGGCAGCATGATCAGTATGAATAATAACTTTGGAATCAACAATATACTGCCTAAACTTATCACAAGCAAAAACTACAGCTAAAAATTCCTTCTCAGTAGTAGCATAATTCCTTTGAGCACTATCAAGGGTTTTGCTAGCATAATGTATAACATTCAATTTCTTATCAACTCTTTGTCCTAAAACAGCTCCAACAGCAAAATCACTTGCATCACACATAATCTCAAAAGGTAAATTCCAGTCAGGTGGTTGTACTATAGGAGCAGTTATTAAAGCTTTCTTAAGGACTTCAAAAGCTTCCTTACAATTTTCATCAAATACAACAGGAACATCCTTCTGGAGAAGATTAGTGAGGGGTCTCGAGGTTTTAGAAAAGTCTTTAATAAATCTTCTATAAAAACCTGCATGACCGAGAAAACTGCGAATACCTTTGATGTCCCTTGGATAGGGCATCCTCTCAATAGCTTCGATCTTGGCCTTGTCCACTTCAATTCCCCTTTCGGAAATCTTGTGACCAAGAACAATTCCTTCATTAACCATAAAGTGGCACTTTTCCCAGTTGAGTACCAAATTTGTCTCCTCGCATCTCTGCAAAACTTTATTAAGGTTGTGAAGACAATGGTCAAAAGAAGTTCCATAGACGGAGAAATCATCCATGAAGACTTCCATAATATCCCCGCAGAAACCATGAAAGATAGCAGACATACACCTTTGAAAAGTAGCAGGGGCATTACATAAACCAAAAGGCATACGCCTGTGAGCATAAGTACCAAAGGGACAAGTAAAAGTGGTCTTCTCTTGATCGGCAGTGTTAACATGAATTTGAGAGAAGCCAGAATAACCATCGAGATAACAAAAGTGGGTATTTTTGGATAACCTTTCAAGCATTTGGTCGATGAACGGCAACGGATAGTGATCCTTCCTGGTTGCCTTGTTCAACTTCCTGTAATCAATACACATTCTATATCCAATAATAATTCTCTGAGGTATTAATTCATTTTTATCATTAGGAACCACAGTTGTACCTCCTTTCTTAGGAACACAATGTACCGGACTTACCCACTTACTATCAGCTATAGGGTAGATAATACCTGCGGCTAGAAGCTTGAGAATCTCAGTTCTCACGACATCCATCATTTTCGGGTTCAACCGTCGTTGATGATCAACAACTGGTTTAGCATCAGGCTCAAGGTTGATAGTATGTTGACAGATAGATGGACTAATCCCCTTAAGGTCATCAAGGGTGTAGCCAATTGCGCCTCGGTGTTTACGAAGTACTTCCAATAGTCGCTCTTCTTCATATCCTGAAAGGTTAGAATTGATAATAACAGGATATACTTTCTTTTCATCTAAATAAGCATACTTGAGCGTATCGGGAAGAGGTTTAAGATCGAACACCGGGTCTTCTTACGGTTTTGATAAAATTCCCAAAGGTTCAACCGGAAGGTTGTGCTTCAGGATAGCAGGTTGCCTCAAGAATATTTCATCTAGTTCATTTCTTTCCTGCATATGCAAATCATTCTCGTGGTCCTCCATGTATTGCTGCAAAGGATCATTAGGGGGAATAGCAATAGAAGCAATACTTTCAATAATTTTATCATCACTAGGTAAATCAGTACCACGAGGCTGCTTAGAGAACTTAGAAAAATTAAAGTCATATGGCTCACCATCGAATTCAACAGAAACTTTACCTTTCTTGCAATCTATTATAGCTCCACAAGTTCTAAGAAAAGGTCTACCAAAAATAATTGGACAAAAATTGTCCCTCTCTGAACCAAGTACTAGAAAGTCGGTAGGGTATTTTACCTTTCCACATAGGACTTCAACGTCCCTCACAATTCCGATAGGAGAGATAGTTGTTCTATTTGCAAGATGAATGGTAACATCAACTTCTTCAAGTTCACAAGGGGAAATCTCACCGATGATCTCTTCATAAAGTGAATAGGGGATAGCACTTGCACTCGATCCCAAATCGCATAGCCCATAATAATTGTGATCTCCTATTTTAACAGATACCACTGGAGTACCTGAAATTGGGCCTTTATTCTTGGCTGTGACAAGGTTAGTGGAAACAGCACAAAAATTTATATTGGAATCCAAAACATCATTAGTAGCAAGGTATTTAATCAATGCAACTTGAGGATCGACCCTGATCTGGTCCTCAGGCTCATCAACTCTTCTCTCACTTTTATTTATTATGCCTATCACAAGAGAGTGCTCCCTTATCCTCGTGGGAAAAGGAGGCTTTTCATATATAACTGCAGGCAAAATACGGTCAGCAACATAAATATCAATAGGTGGTTCTTTAAAAGGTTCATGGTGCTGGTCTCTCTTCTTTTTAAAAGAATCAACGTGAGAGGCAAAATTCTTACACAAATCAATCACTAGATGGGAATCAAGACCAATCTTAGAGCAAAAAGTATTGAAGTAATCAGTTTTTACATAGCTCTCAATATAATCATGTTCATAATTTATAGCGGGTTCAATACCTTTATCAATTTCCCAATCTTCGGTATTCCTCTGGATCCTTTCAATGAGATCCCACCTTTCTTCAACACTCTTCTTCTGAAATACCCCACTAGAGGAGGCATCCAGCATCTCCTTATCCTGACGAGAAAGCCTGGCATAAAAATTTGTAAGTATAATTTCCTTGGGAAGCTTATGAATAGGGCATTTGAGCATTAGGGACTTCAATCTCCCCCAAGCTTGAGCAATGCTATCTCCGTCACGAGACCTAAAGTTATAGATATAATTCCTGTCTCGATGAATTTCATGAAGAGGATAAAACTTAGTATAAAAGAGAGACATAAGCTCCTGCCAGTCCAGCAAGTGTGAGTTATCGAGAAGCCCATACCAATCTGAAGCTTTATCTATAAGTGATACGACAAACAATTTCCTCATGACAAACTCCCTCGATACACATGCAAGCTTAAATAATGAACATAGTTGTGACAGATATAGCAAGTGTTCAGCGGGATGTCTGTCTCCTGCCTAACGATTAGCCAAAACATAATCGATAATACCAGCTGGTATTTTATAAGGCACAATTTCAGTAGGGGGAGGATCAACCACCACAGGTGTGGGGCGTCTTCCCGCAAGCAACGATCCAATAATAGGGTTGTCCATAAGGACAAGGAGCAGCAAATAGCAAAAATAAAAACAGAATTATAAAAAACTTTCTTACCAGTTTCACTTTACCAATAGCGCTACGCTCCCCGGCAACGGCGCCAGAAAACGGTACTTGATGACCCACAACCGTAAGGGATCTATTGCAGCGTTTTCGATAAGTAAGAGTGTCGAACCCAACGAGGAGCAGAAGGTATTGATAAACGATTCTGAGCAAGAAATTACTGCAAGCACTGAAAGATAACTTTTAGGGGTTTTCTCGGTATAAGCAACAGGAAAGTAAAAGCAAGTAATGTGAAAGGTACTGAGAGTAACAAGTGGCCCAATCATTTCTTAGCAAAGGAGAGGCCTAGCAACTGAACTTATAAAGACTAAAGCGTTCTCGAGGACACATGGGAGAGGAAGTCATGTGCTTTCACCATATTCCGTATCGATACTATGTTATGTGTTGATAAGTGTTGAGTGGGTGGATCTATGCTAGTGCACTCTCTAGACTAAGATGAATGCACTCTTATGATTAAACACCTTGCAAGCATCCGCAAATACAAGATATAATTTAAGGCAAAAGCCTAACCATAGCAATATGATCGAGGATCCACTATTCCCTTATGCAAAAGCGTGCGAACTGGGGTTCAGGTTTCTGTCACTCCGGCAACCCACCATAAGCATTCTTTATACACAATGTATTCTCTTAGGTCCTTAATAAGGCGAAGTGTTGGGTGTTCGACTCACACAACACCACTAGTAGAATGACAACGCAACTTAAGTATCAAACAACACATATTACTTCAACAGCATATGACTACTAACAACAAGACTTTCCCCATGTCCTCAAGAACTAAGGTAACTACTCACGAGACATAAAGGAGATCATGATCAGTGGGGATAAATAGGTGATAAACAATCTGGACATAATAATATTTCTCCAACAAAACTCAATAGCATTCACCACAAAGTAGTAATCAACACCGATGGAGTAGAGAGGATGGGTAGTACGAGTTACAACACAAGTTGCGATTGTAAGATGAGATTTGGATGAAGATGGAGATGGTGCTGGTGTTGGGGATGATGTTGATGATGATCTCGATGATGCCCGTGACGATGGTGATGACGATGGCGACGATCTCCCCTTCCGGGAGGTGATCTCCCCGGCGGAATCTGCCCGCCGGAGATGGCTTTTTCTTCTCTGTAGGTTTCCGCCACGGAGCGGCGGCGGAACTCCGTAAAAATCCCCGTCTCTAGGGTTTTTGGATAACGGAGAGCATATATGCAAAAGGGGGCGGCCAGAGGTGGGCCAGGGGCTCCAGGCGCCCCCCCGGCGCAGCCAGGGGGGGCGCGCCCCCAGGGCGCCTGGGCACCCTGTGGCCCCCCTCTGGTTGCCCTTTTGCATGCCTTAGTGATCCATCTGAAAAATATCTCCCGTCAATTTTCAGGTAATTTGGAGGTATTCTTCTTCAGCAACTCAGCGTCCACTTTTTACAGCTGACCCTGCGTCTGCTGCTTCGGCATCGGAAAGTTTGCAAACTGTGTAAAATAGACCAAAACAACATAAGAACATCACCGTAACGTGAAATATATCAATGTATAAGGATAAATTATGATACACAATAGTGATGCATTTTGGACGTATCAACTGGGAGCGACCAACTAAGAGAGCAATGACGGTCATAATCATGCAGAGCGACAAAGCAATATTGAATCAGGCATGGAAGTTATATCGCTACTCAGAAATAAAAGATCATCAAGGCTTGACAGACTTTCTTTACAGTCTTAAGTATGCGTGAGCATACGCCAAGTCAATCAAAATAAATTCTTGAAGGAAGATATTACTAAACCATACCACATCATAGACAAACAAATCATGTTGGTACTCCAATAACACATTGGGAATCCCCCAGCTATTTGAGACTAACCATAAGAAAACCTGAACTACTAAGCGCCATCATGCACGTATAGCATCTTTATCATAGACATATCAACCAATGCAACGGAAGCAAACTCTCATAATAAGATGAGCATGGTAATTAAAGAGAGTTCAAGCAACCAACTAAACAAAAGCTCTTTGAAAAGATAAGCATGAATACTAAGAGCTGAACATGATAGTAGCTATTAAAAGACAAAGAACACACACAACAAAGATAGACATGAAAATTATATGTTATGTTCTAGGTAGAAGTGGAGCGTGTTTCTCTCCCACATAAAGAAAGCTGAGTTCCGACTCGTTATGAAAAACTAAAAAGGAAACTAAAAGCAAGACGCTCCAAGCATAGCACATAACACATGAAGTGATTAAAATATAGTGAAGTGAAAGACGAACTGATAATGTTGATGGAGAAGGGGATGCACGGGGGCATCCCCAAGCTTAGACGCTTGAGTCTCCTTGAATATTTCTTGGGGGTGCACGGGGGCATCCCCAAGCTTGAGCGCTTGACACTCCTGAATCTTTTTATCATCTTCCCTCGCACACTTGAAAACTCCCTTCATACATAACTCATTATAATCTGATTAGCGAGGTTAGTACCCTTAATAAAATAATTGTTCCTTGCTGGAAATAAAGATATTCTTGAAGTTCTACTGTTTCTCAAGATTGCCAAAAGGTTTTTGCAAAGAAAAAGCAAGCTCTTGGTTTGCAAAATGAAGGAAAGGCAAAACAGGACAGAATCTGTGAAAACCAGAACAGCAGGTAGTAAATGATTTGTTCGGGGCACTTCTGCAACTCTAATAAAAAAACTCAGAACAGACGCACGAAATACAATTATATAGAGAACGCTGTCGAAAAAATTCAGACCAAAAAGATGATCTGGTGATTTTATACGAATTTTTCTATCCAAGGACAGAATCTGTTTCCTGGACAGCACCTCACAACTTTTGAACTTTCTATCAATCAGAGGCTATACTTGGCACAGATATGAAAAGCAAAGATACAATGATGATGATACTGTAGTAAAAAACATCAAGACACAACAAAAGCAAAATTTAAAAATTTATTCATGTGGGCTGCCTCCCAAAAGCTCTTTCTTTTATGCCTTTAAGCTAGGCATAATGCATATAGATCAAGTTTTATCAAGAGTAAAAGAATAGCTAGCCCGTACAACGGACTCAAAAGGTAACTTGATCTTCTTTCGAGGGAAGTGTTCCATCCCTTTCTTGAGAGGAAACTGAAATTTTATATTACCCTCTTTCATGTCAATGATAGCACCAACGGTGCGTAAAAAGGGACGTCCCAAAATAATTGGACATGAAGGATCACACATTCAATATCCATAATAGTGAAATCAACGGGAACATAATTATCATTGACAATGATAAGAACATCGTCGATCCTCTCCAAAGGTTTCTTTTTGGAAGAATCAACGAGACGAACACCAAAAGAACAAGAATCATAAGGTTTCAATTTAAGCATATCATATATTCTTTTGGGCATAACAGAGGTACTAGCACCAACATCACATAATGCATAACAAGAGAAGTCATTCAATTTAATTTTTATCATAGGATCCCAACCATCTTCTAGCTTTCTAGGTATGGAGGCTTCTACTCTAAGTTTCTCCTCCCTAACTTTGATGAGAGCAAGATTAAGCGTGCTAGTGCGGGGGTCTCTAGACATCTTGTGAAGGAAATCAATAACTTCGGTAAGAGTGCAATTATCAAAATCAAGGTCATTAGCATCAAGTAAGGTGGTAGTGGTGTCCTTTAGGTTCACTTGTTTGGTAGTTTCTATAGTCATAGCATCACCATTAATAGGTCCAATGGGACCAGGAGTACATTGGGTGCTAAGAGTTTGGATATCCTCAACAACTTGGATAGTAGCAACAGTGTGGTGGGTAGGAAGGCTCTTAATTCTATCTTCTTCCTCCCTTTCTCTAGCCCATCTCTCTTTAAGTTTAGCCATCATCCTAATGTTTTCATTAATTTGCACTTGAATAGCATTTATAGGAGTGACTTCCCTCTCCTCAAGAGGAGAAGTTTTAATTTTTAGCAATTTTACCTCATTGGCTAAATGGTCTACCTTAAAAGAAAGATCATCTAGTTTATGTAGTTTTTCTTCTACACTCTTATTAAAGGCTTTTTGGGTAGTGATGAAATCTTTAAGCATAGTCTCTAGCTCAGTAGTGGAGTTCTTGGTGATAGGATAAGCATTGTTGTTTCCATAAGAATTAGAGGGGAACGGTCTAGGATTGTTACCAAAGTTACTCCTATAAGCATTGTTATTAAAATTGTTTCTAGAGATAAAGTTCACATCTACTTGTTCTTGAGCAATCAAAGAATTTAAAGGAACATCACGAGGATCAACAGAGGAATGCTTCGAAAGTAGAGACATGATCAAGACAACTTTTTCATTAAGGGAGGAAATCTCCTCGACAGAGTTTACCTTCCTACCTATTGGAGCGCGTTCGGTGTGCCATTGGGAATAGTTGGTCATCATCTCATCGAGAAGCTTTGTGGCAGCACCAAGTGTAGTTGACATAAAGGTTCCTCCCGCGGCCGAATCTAACAAGTTCCGCGAGGTAAAGTTCAATCCTGCATAAAAAGTTTGGATAACCATCCAAGTAGTCAAACCATGAGTAGGGCAGTTCTTGATAAGAGATTCATACGTTCCCAAGCTTGGGCAACGTGTTCATTATCCAATTGTTTAAAATTCATTATGTTACTTCTAAGTTGGATAATTTTAGCAGGTGGATAGTATTTTCCAATAAAAGCATCTTTGCACTTGTCCCATGAATCTATGCTATTTCTCGGCAAAGACTGAAACCAAATTTTAGCTCCTCCTCTCAAGGAGAAAGGAAAAAGCTTAAGCTTAACAATATTACCATCTATTTCTTGGTTCTTTTGCATATCACAAAGTTCAACAAAGTTGTTTAAGTGTAAAGCAGCATCATCTCCAGCACCGGAGAATTGATCTTTCATAACTAAGTTCAGTAAAGCAGGTTTAATTTCATACGAAGGTGCTGAAGTGGCAGGTGTAGTGATAGGTGTGCTGATAAAGTCATCGTTGTTGTGACTAGTGAAGTCACACAACTTGGTGTTCTCGGTGGAACCCATAGTAGCAAGCAAGCAAGATAACTATTTTTGTGATTTTCGATAGAAAGGTACTAAAGCAAAAACTGAAAGGTAAACTAACAAGACTAAAAAGCAAAGGTAAAAGATGGCATGCAACTCCCCTATCCTGAAGAGTGGAGTCCCCAACAACGGCGCCAGAAAAACTCCTTGATGGGCCTCTAACCCCTCGTTGGTTACCCCAAGTGGAAGGTGTGAGATGCAGTGTTGTGGAAGTTTTTCCCTTAGCAAAGATGCCAAGGATCGAATCCCCAGAGACTCCTAGGTTCAACAAGTAGGTGTCAACTGCTAACGGCGCCAAATATTAGCAATCAACGTGGACCTGCACACAGATACAAATAACTTTGCTCCCAACGAGTACAGAGAGGTTGTCAATCCCTCCGGCCTTGTAGTTCACAAAGGATTAAACGCAAGTGATAGTAGTGATAGATAATGTTTGCAATAGTAAATAATAGCGAAAAGTAAATAGCGGATGTGATCAATGATGGTAATATGGACCGGAGTCTCATGATGTTCACTAGTGATGTCTCTCTCCCAAAAGACGATAAAACAGCTATGTGAGGTAAACGAATTACAGCAGGGCAATTGACAGGACCACGAACGCAAACCAATGCTGACTACATTGCAAGAAAGGTTGAGGTTCAAAGCATGGGCGGTACGCCAAAGTAAGTAGACCGAAATCCATCAATATCTACTACTAATCATCCACCTTGAGATATCTATCCAGAACATCTCGCTGGTATTAAGTTGCGAGTCCCACCCATAGTGTAAACTCAATGCAACAGACAACTGCATTAAAAGAACTTTGCGTAAAGTAAACAATCCTTGCACCCGCGGGCACAAGCACCGTTGTTTTCCCCATTGTGGCAACAACACATCCCCTAGACTCATGTTTCTGTCACTCAAGCTAGTCATCGAGGGGCATGAACCCACAATCGAGCATAACGTTCCCTCTTGGAGTCACTACCTATTACTTGGCCAAAGCAATAAATAACAACGGAGAACATGCAAGAATTACTTACGAACATAAATATAAAAGAGGTAGATCAAATATATTACTCAATCACAATCTGAACATAATCTCATAATCCATCGGATCTCAGCAAACTCATCATAGCAACAGCATAAGGATTACATATGTGCCTCGATCATGTAGGGCAGCTCACGAGGACTAATTAGTGAAGCACAAGAACGGGAGGAGAACATCACATAGCTACTGGTCATGGACTCATGGTCCAAGGGAGACTACTCACAACTCATCCGGGAGGCGTCCATGGTGGTGGAGAGGCTCCCGATGGTGATCCTCCCCTCCGGCAGGGTGCCGGGAAGAGTTCTCCTGGTGCTCCCGATCTTGGAAGCGGCGGCGGCGGCGGAACAGAGATGAGATCGCGAAAAAGAGTTCCCGTCTCGAGGGTTTCGGAGGACGCTCTAAATATATGCCAAAGGGGGGCACCAGACGGGGCTCGGGGGGCCCAGGCGCCCCCCC